>OY856187.1:321202722-321720146 GCA_963693315.1 Diogma glabrata | reverse complement strand
GTTTATCAGTGCGACTCCATGATAATAAGCACACTTTAGGCGGCCACATTTCTTGTGTTGCTTGTTATTTTCCATTCAGCAGGTTGTTTTTGTTGGTCCCAGATTGCAAGACGACGATTAAAAATATCGGTCGTATATATACTACTTTTCCGTTCTCGCGGCGAGTAAAAGTATCATTTAGATTTATGTACTCTATCGGCGCATATAGTTTTAAATCTGGTAAATAGAAAAAATGGCAATATTTTTTTCTTCTAAAATTGGCGCATATTTATTATCCTTCTCAATATTTTTAATTAAAATTGTGTAAATAACCTTTTCAACTGGTTAATGTTCCTTAAATTTTTAAAAATTAATATGAGAACATGTTTTCCATCACTTTTTGGGTACATGCTCCTTTTTTATAATTGTTCTATTTACAAAAATTTTCTAATTTTCTTTATACGGTGCCATCTGTAAACACTGTTTCATTAAAAAATGTTACGTCATAAATGTATACATTAAATTTGTTCATAAATATTAGCAAATTTAACAAAGAAACAAAAATAATCGTTCTCCTGAAATATTTTTCTCATTTTCTTGTCGGACTGGCCGAACGCGGCTATATTTTTGTCGGACAACTCGATTTTTTTATAATAGCAAATGGTTTTTTATTGTGTTTCATTTTTGTCCGACATGTGGTAATCAATAAACACTACACCGCCAGAGTTCCGACTTCCAGTCGTGGGACTGAAAAAAACGCGGCCGAAAATTCGTCGTACAACATGACCCTTCAATTTCACTAACTTTTGTTAAACAATCCCGTGAAAACTAGTTTTGTGGTGTTTGATTTTCAATACCCTGGTATTTTAATCAGTTTGAGTTGTCGGACTCGACAAAAGCAGACAATTTTTTGTCGGACAAATTTACCCTCGTTTTCTAAAACAAATTTCCACCCCCTATAATAAATAACAAAATTATGGTAATAAATATACAAGACCCCGAGAAATCGCCATGTTTGGTAGTTTCCCGAGGGAAAAAGCGGCCGAATCAAGGAAAATGGCAGATAAAAAAGTTGTAGGACTCGTCAGGGACAAGCGTCTTACGAAGTATAAAATATGTGGTAATCACAAAATTATGTAGGTGAAGGCCCAGGGACTAAAAGGGAACTCAAAAATATCACTGCATGATTCCAATATCTTTTCAAGAATTAGAAGCTAAGATATTTTCTTTGCATGAAAAAAAAAAATTTGTGAAAATTTTCAATTAAAAAATATTATTATTAATCTGTCAAGGAGAGTGTTCATTTTTGATTTTACTATACAAAGGTGGTTATTCCAATAAAGTACATATAAGTAATATTAAGAATTATTACTTTATTTTTCATTACTTGATTTTTGTTATTTACTAAGATATTTTTTACCATCTATTATTATTTGTCAAAGTTTGTCATGGCAGTGGTGGCTAATACAACAGACAGGTTGAAATTACGTGGTGCACTGGATGGATTTTTTTTCCAAACGCTTGATATTAATTTTTTGTTTCAATCAAGATTTGTTTTCTAACAAGTCAGAAGATTCGGTTTGAAAACGAATAACGCGTAAATTTTTTTTTATGCAAATTTTCAATAAATAATTGTTACAAAGATGATTTGTAACATTTTTTTGCAATTTAATTTAAAATTTTGAGGTTATGTCAAAAACTAGTTTAGACAAAAGTTGTAGACCTTTTAATTATCTACAACTTTCACATTAAACTTTTTTTGATACAAGTTACAGATTTTATTAGCTGAAAGCCGTTTTTTGGGTCGTTACGCGCTACATAAATTAATATTTTAAGAATAATTGAAAAGCCACCATATTTTAAAAACATGATTTTGACGTAAAATTTAACGGAGAATACAATGAAAATACTAAGAACTGGATTCGTTTTGGGAGCAATTGGTTAAAAATCGATTTAAACAATTAAATTGTTTATAATAATATGAATTTGTTAATATTTTTTATAAAAAATATTTTTTCCTCAAAGTTCAATTTTTCAGCTACAAAAAAGTGGTCAGTAAAATTTTGTAGCTCTTACAGATTCGGAACTACGAATTTTTGAAAATAAGTCTTCAAGCCAAAAATCACTAAATTCACGAAATTTAGAACAGCTCTATTTTCAAAAAAAAAAAAAAAAAAAAATCCTCGAACACGTATATCTTTTTTTTCGACATAGAATCCGCAAAAAAAATTTCAGCCAAATCAAAAATGGGTCGGTCAGAAAGGTGTTCGGTTTATAAAAGAATTACCCCTATACTAAAATACACGGATTTTTTTAAATTCTTTGTTTTGTTATATTCGGAGAACGTCACGTTTTTCTATCTTTTACTTTTTTTTGTAAAACGTAATTTAAAAAATCACCTTTTGGATTCAATCACTGATTAATAAGTAAAAACACCAGTTTTTTAAAGTATTTAACGCCACTATTACTTCACAACAACAGGAAAACAATTCTGCAACAAAATTCCTTTGTCTAAAATATTCTTCCAAAAGTTTCAGAAACTCCAACGATTTATTGTAGAAATCTCACAACGTCCAAAATAATACACAAAATTTCTATTAAATAACACTTAAATCTTTATTCGCAATTAATAATAAATATTCTTATATATACACAGTTTTATGTTTACGGTACATCTGCTTAATTTGCATCGAGAAATGCTAAATAATCGACGACATTATTTTGCATGTTTTTTTTATTAATGTTTTTGCTTTGACCCTTATTCTTGGAAACAGGGGGAAATTGAGGTTGAATACAATTTTATTTTTTATTTTGTGGCAATTTTGTAGAATCGTAACACTATTTACGGCTCCTGATCATCATAAATATGGTATTTGTAATGGGTAGAGAAAACGTGACAAACTAGATCGGCATTATGTCCACTTCATAAAATGCGCAGGCCTATTCGGTGTCAAATTTTGAATCGGTTCCGACGGTCTCGTTTCAACGTAAGCTGATTTGTGTTTGTTGCATACCAAATGGTTACAACCAGACCCACCAGAGACTAGGTTTTATGGTGAGAAAATAAATCTAACAATTTCACTTCACCCCACTCCAGACAATCCGATTCATTTTCATATATTCAACGAATTGTGCAATCTTTTTTCTAAATTTTTAAACATCAAACGTCCATCAAACATCAAACTCTGGTTTTCACTTTCAGTTTTTTACATGGGGGCTCAGAGAAAGGTACAACAGAAACCGTTTGTCGTATCTGACGAAATTTGTAGAATCAGTGCCATGAAGGAGCAGTGCATTTGCAAATTATGTGTTTCGGTTTTCAAGTTGCAGAATCTGCATCAGGGAGGTAGTCGAGGAAAGTGCAAGGAAAAAATATCGATATATCGACATTCATCGATAAATCGAATAAGATGTCGGACAACGATGACGATAAAAAATTGTTGTATCGATATACCGATTTATTGATACTTATCAATATATCGATACTTAAAAATATGACGATGTATATCGATAAATAAAGATATATCGATTTACCACAAAACGTCACTCCAATTGAGCTAATTAATTTTATTAAAAGTCTCAACTTGGATGACAGAATACACCAAGTAACGGCTCAGACGACGAATGACTAATAAAACAATCAGGGTAAGCACAAATCACAATAGACCTTCAGGTCGCAGTGCTATTTGAACTGCAAGTCTCAAAGCCCTCCAATAAAAAAAAAATGTGAAGTAATAAATATACATTTTTTGTTTTTGCTGTGATCATCTGTTCATTGCACAAGAAAGAATTGTATTTGTATCGTTCTGTATTGTGAGTTTGTTAACCAACGGTATTTACATACGTATATATTTTCTATAATTAAATTAATTAATTTTTGTTATTCATTATTTTGTTTTATACTTTAATATAAATCGGCTTCAAAATAAGCTAAATAAAATTGAAATAGTATATTGTGCAACAAGTGGGGAAAGTTCAACTTTTCTCAAGAGTGTGGAAGTTAGTGGCACGTGCCCGAAGGGGAATCACACGAGTGAGAAAAGTACTTTCCCCACATGTTTCACACTATACTTTTTCTAGAACTGCACAAAATCAAAGAATACAATTCATGTAACTTATTATTTATTTTGAAAGTTATATAAGCGAAACTAAAATATACTAAAATATACTAAAATAATATCTAAGTATCCTACCTCTTAACAGTTGCAAAAGATTTATTGAAACTATCCATGTCGTATTAACGTAATATTCAATAGAAATTGCTCTTATGTGACTTCAAATGAAAACCACGTTAAAAATTCTAATACTAATTACGTATAATCTGACAGTTTTGACAACTAATTTAAAGCTGAGCAGCAGCCAACTAAGTTTTTGTTGATTCTCCGCATACTTAAATGTATATGTGTGGGCAAAGTGCTGTGAGAAATAATATTTCTCACAGTATTAGCAATATGTGATTTTGAGATTAAGTAAGCTGTGAGAAATACGCTATTTTTCATAGCAGTTGTAGAAAAAATATTTATTCTCCGTTGATATCTATAATATGACATTGTAGTTCTAGTGGCAACTTGGCTTTTCTCTTGTGATACTCCATTTTTTAACTTGCAAGATTTCGAATCTTTTCATTTGACACGCGATCATCGTAACGGTGGTGGAATTTCAATTTTTACAAGGTGTGGCCTCAACTTTGAGCTGGAATACAAACTGTCCCACTAAGAAAATGAATTTTTAGTGGTAAAATCAAAATCATTGAAAACTAGCTTTATAGGTGTGTACAGAATACAGATCGCACAGTACTCCAGTCAATGAATCCCTCTCTTTTCTTAACCTTATTCTGGTATTCTGGATAGTCTTAACAACGTAATAGAAGTATGTGACTTTAACATCAATTTGCTGGATCCAAACAATACAAACGTTTTAAATTACAAAGCCACTGTGGAATTAATTAATTACAGCATCCTAAATCAAATTGATATAAATTACTTTACGCACCAATCATCAGTTAATACACAAATTGATCATTTTTTCATTTCATGAATTCAAGATATTGATTGAGTATACTCCTTTTAGAGACCACAAGTATATGGCAGCAAATTTTTGCTTGCGACATAAGTTCAAATTAGAAAAAACTATAATCAACACTGTAAATTTGGAAGCTATACAAAAATTTATCACAGAGTGTGACTTTGAAAAAATTAATTTTAATGAATTTTATGAAACCCTTTGTAATTTGGTAAAAATAAACACTAAGACGGGGGTAATCGAAATCAATGATAAAGGTGCCTATAAGAAACCGTGGTTCGATAAAGAACTCAAATTGCCGATGCGGCAAAGAGATAACTACTTTAAACTTCTCAACCAATCTAATACATTCTTCAAAGATACTTTTACTAGTTTGAAAAATTAAATTCGAAATGATATCTTCAAAAAAAACACAGTTCTTATTCGAATTAATTTGAAATCAATATAAGAAACCCCAAAAATATTTTTTTTTGAGGAATAAAAAATTGTAAAGAAAACACGAATCGTTTAAATTTAATATCAATGGTAATACTGAATGTGATAAAGTGCTCGTAACAAATTATTTTATCAACACATTCGCACATAATACGACGAAAGATTTGAACGCGGACATGGTTATATCAGACAGTTTTGTAACTGCTAGATGCAAACTAGATACCCTCACTTCAACCAGTGAAGATGAAATTTGGAGCTTAGTATCTGACCAGGACTCTTCAAGCTTAAACGGCTATGACCATATTTCCTGCAAAACTTCTTAAATTTAAATATGAAATTGTTCCATCTCTGACCAAAAACATTAACGAAATGCTTGTCACATGGGATATTTCCAGATCCTCTGAAAATCGCACTTATTATGCCCCTTTGTAGATCCGGAGATAAAAGTGTGTTCACATCACATCATTTTAGACCAATTTAAATTTTACCACACCGAAAAAAAACGTTGGTAGAATCAACTACAAAGCTTGTTTGATTTTGCGTCTAATATGAACGTGGTTATTTTAACCAAGGACTTAACAATTCTCATTATTTAAATCAACAACGGCGTGATCAATTTCCAGTTGAATTAAGTAGTTTGTTCATGTTTTTGTTTGAGAATTATTGTGTTTGTTAAAATAAAAAACGAGGAGAAACAAAATTCGTTTAATGATAATAATAATAAACAAAAGAATAGAAAAATAAAAAGTTTTTTATATATTCTAACATTGCTGGTTTATTTAACATTTTAGGAAATAATTTACATTCGTTTAATTGAATTGAATAATTTTCATATTATCTGCACATAAAATTATTTGCGAAAGAAATTTTTTTGTGAATATAATATCAACAATCTTGTTAAATTAATAGGCCCTTTCCATAATTGATTTTAGTGATTTAAAAATTTTTTTATATTTTTTTAATATTTTTAAATTTGTCTTGTTTCATGTCGATTTATCGATATTTTAATTTAATTTTTCATAATAATAAGACAATTATGGAAAATTAGTATTATTTTCTACACATAACTCAAATTTTTAAATTTTTTGATTTTTGAATTTTGGTTTTTTAAATTGTATCATTAAAAATATGGCGAAAAAATGGACCTTTACAAACCACCCTTTACAAACAAAATCACACTCATACATTTCCTATTTAGAACGTAAATACACGAACGCTATCTTTATGCATAAAAATGTTTGTCGGGTTAGATGCGAAATACATATTTCTAATATAATAAAAATTACTTCGGTCTGAAAGACCTAAGTATTACATTCATGAGCTCAAAGTGAAATTCTTATCCCCACTTTTTTAGGCATTTCTCGACGTTTTAGGACCTACTGATTCTAAATAAGCAAAAAAAAAAAGTGTATGTCCGTCTGTCGGCCGTCCGGCTGTCCGTCATTACCTACACTGCAGGGAAAACGGCTGGAGGGATTTCAAAAATTTTTTTTTCTAAAACTAGGTATTCACAAGGGACAGTTTCGAAAGGACGCTGTGTTCGATAACTGTACCGGAAGTGTGTCAAAAAAATCATTATGTTTGTCAAAAATAGCAAATTTTCATATTTTTGGCTTATAAAACGTTCATTTTAAGTGATTACGAGTAGGAACATTAAATTTGGAGAAATCTTGATGGTAGGGATTGGTATGTGAGATCAAAAACTAGATTATTGCATTATAAGTTGGTCAAAAAAATGTTGTCAAGTATGTCAAAAGATTTTTATTTAGTTATTTACCCAATTTTTTGGAATAAAATAATATTGTTTCTTTGAAATGAAATTTTATTATTATTATTGAGAATTATGGCATTATAAGTTTGTCAAAAAAATGTTGTTAAGTGTGTCAAAAAATTATTTCATTTATTTTTTTAGCCAATTTTTTGGAAAAAAAATGTAGCTGTTTTTATGACGTAAATGTTATTTAAAATCAAATTGAACATGGAAATTTTTGAATTTGTTATAGTTTTTGAAATATTTTTGGAATTTTGAAAAAGTTTGTATTATTGATTTTGTAATAATTTTTGCAATATTTTTAGGATTTCGGCAAAAGTTTTAATTTTTGATTTTGTAAGAATTTTTGGAATATTTTTAGAATTTTGAAAAATTTTTAATTTTTGATATTATTATAATTTTTGGAATTTTGAAAAAATTTTCAATTTTTGATTTTGTAATAATTTTTGCAATATTTTTAGAATTTGGAAAAAGTTTGAATTTTTAAGAATTTTTGAAATATTATTGGAATTTAGAAAAATTTAAATATTTGATTGTATTCTAGTTTTTGGAATATTTTTGGAATTTTGAAAAAGTTTGATTTTATTTAATTTAACAATATTTTTGGAATTTTGATTATAATTTTCCGGTAACGTATTGATGTTTCGTGTTAGTTTTGTAATAAATTTTTAAACAGAGATAAAAAATACATGTACTTTAACAAAGAGTTATGTTGAATATACATCGCTGCCCAAAACTAAAAACCATGTGCTCATAAAAATATTTTGCCGAAAACTATATACAAATCCTTAACCCAGACCGAAGTCTTGATATCTCAGAGCTGTGAGATTTCAGCCCCTCCATATTTTCAAATATTATATTTACGAAAAAATCGAACCCATACAAACATCGTTAGCAGCAAAAACCAAACAAAGATGTACCAAACCAATAGTTAAATACAAACATGGTTAAATCAAATATGTTTGTGATACTTATAAAAAAATATATCAACAACGGTTCAATTGTTAATTTAAATACGGAGCGTTGGTTGATTCAATCACAAACGTATTTAATTCCCCAATTTTCACTTAATGCTCGATAAACAATGCAACATGTTTAAATCAACCAAGATTTTTTCTTTCGGTGCAACTATCTCAAAAATTCATGAACGCTTCATTCTTAAAAGATTGCAACAATATTTTGACCAAAACTATTTACTGCGTCACAATCAGTTTGGATTTAAAAAAATAATAGTACATTGTCGGTTATCTTAAATTTTCTAAAACATGTCTATGATAGTATGGAAACTAGAAATAAGATTGGTCTTCTATTCATTGATTTAATGAAAGCCTCCGACTGCGTGGACTTCGATATTTTATTTCTCAAACTTGAAAAACTTGGCCTATGTGACATATCGTTTAAATCACTAAAAAGCTATCTAACCAATCGTAAACAATTTGCGCAAATATCTAATGTAAAATCAAAATTGCCAGAAATAAAATGTGGCGTACCTCAGGGATCCATACTAGGGCCGATATTATTCTTGATATATATTAATGACACCTTGGAACTGCCATTGGAAGGTCAACTACAACTATTTGCCGACAATGCAGCAAAAACAACAATGCATTATCGTTTAAGGAACTCAGATATATAATGGGAAAAGACCTTTAAACTCTTCAAACGTATTTTATAAATAATAAACTGAAATGTGACTTTCATACGATTAATGTTAAGGTAATTAACCGTCCTTTTGGAAGGATAGTCCTTCTTTTGCAGGTTCTGTCTTTCCTCGGAATATGTCCTCCTAGCAGTCCTCCTTTTCAGTATTTTAAAACTAATCTGTTAATCTCTCTATTCAGAGACTTTTTCATTAGTACACAGCCATATATCAATTCAATTTTTTTGCTAAGTAAGTTAAGTTAAGCTAAATTTTTGTAGCTAAGAATTGGAATTGCTCAATCGAAAGGGTGTTGTTTTCCATCATAACAATGCCAGACTACACAAATCTTTGATGACCCGCTAAAACGTGATTGAACTGTCAACTGGGTTGGGAATTTTTGGTGCAGTCAATGTATAGCCTAGATCTTGTTCTATCTGACTATCATTTATCCTTGGCTTTGGAAATCTTCCTTGATGGAAAAAAGCTTGCCGACAAAAGAGCCTCCGAAATCACTTGACCAAGGTTTTTAGCGATAAACCACAGAAGTGCTCCTGTAATAGAATCATGAAACTCCCTATGAAATGGCAAAAGGTTGTAGATAATAATGACACATATGTACTTGATTAAAATTAATTTTCATACAAAAATTGAACAAAAAACGACGGGTACATTTTATATTATCTAATAGTCACCAGGCCCTCTCCCTTTTTCGTTTGATGATTACCCATATATTTTATACTTCGTGAAGCGACTGTCTGATGGGTCCGACAAATTTTTTATCTGACATTTTCCTTGATTCGACCGCTTGGAAAACTCCGAAACATGGCGATTTCTCAGGGTCTTGTAAATTTATAAACACAATTTTATTAAAAGGGGTGGAAATTTGTTTTAGAAAACGAAACTAACCGTGTTCGACAAAAATTTGTATGCTATATTGTCGAGTACGACCATTGACATTTTGGCATGTTTGGGTTGTCGTACATTCCACCTTGGAAAACTCTGTAACGCAGTTTTCCAAGCGAAAAAGCGGTCGAATCGAGGAGGCAGAGGGCAGATAAAAAAGCTGTCGGACTCGCCAATGCCAGTCGTCTCATGAAGTATAAAATATGTGGTAGTCATCAAATGAAAGGGGTGAGGGTTCGTTGTCAAGTATTTACGTTGTACTTTTTCTTTTATTTTCCGTCCTCCTTTTTATAGTATGAACAATGGTCACCTTATTAATGCCAATAATGAAAAAATTGCCAAAGTTGAGGAAGCAATATATTTGTGTCTCAGAACAAATTCAAAATTGAGCTAGAACGCTCAAGTAAATCACATTAAAAGTGAAATAGCCCAATTTATTGGAGTACTGAAACGGGTAGGTCGCTTTTTAAAGAAGGAAACTGCATTTAAAATATATTTTTCACATAATTCTGTCTCCTCTCATTTATTTGACACCTATTTGGGGTGGAACCACTCGTGAAAACATAAAATGCCTCCAAACTATACAAAATCAAGCTCTCAAAGCAATCTACGGTGTTCCAACTCTTACTTCTAGCAACACCTTATACACGACCAAAATCTAAATTAATTGATTTTGAGTCCTATATCAATTTATAAATTTATAAAATTTAGCAAGTTATAAAATCCGACACGGACTTATCAAGTTTAACGGCCAATTTGAATTGAACTGCAGGTTTTCTGCATTAACTAGAACATCACAAGATTATGGTTTACCGAACTATAGTCTAACAAAATCAAAAACCTGAACCTAAAGGTGTCTAACTAAGTTGTCTCATACATAATCAAATCGCTCTTATTATTACAGAATTCCGTCATAAAATGAAATCCAATTGAAAAATTTTGGTTTTGTTTTCTCTCTTTGTTGTCAATCATTTGCTCCATGTATGTATGTATTATGTGTCTAACACCCCGATTACTGAAGTCGTATCACATCAGGTGACATGACTATAGTCATGTCACGTCGCTTAAAAATTGGTATTATTGAAGTCGAAAAAACGGTCACGACTAAAACTAAAAATTCTGTAACGAAAAAACTCCAAAACTTAAAAAAACTTACATTTTACGTTCTTCAATTTCACAAAAACAATTAAGCACGTTTGAAAAAATTATTGTCACATGAAAAATTGAGGCAACTAAAATGTCATTTAAAGTGACATCTGTCGTATAAAATGACTTGAGGCGTACAAAACGACTTCAACAATACGAAAATTGATGCGATGTGACTTTAGTCATATTAAGTTATTAAGTTATTAATTATTTAATTATTTAATTTTTTAATTATTTAATTTTTAAATTATTTAATTATTTAATTATTTAATTATTTAATTATTTAATTATTTAATTATTTAATTATTTAATTATTTAATTATTTAATTATTTAATTATTTAATTATTTAATTATTTAATTATTTAATTATTTAATTATTTAATTATTTAATTATTTAATTATTTAATTATTTAATTATTTAATTATTTAATTATTTAATTATTTAATTATTTAATTATTTAATTATTTAATTATTTAATTATTTAATTATTTAATTATTTAATTATTTAATTATTTAATTATTTCATTACTTAATTATTTAATTATTTAATTATTTAATTATTTCATTATTTAATTATTTAATTATTTAATTATTTAATTATTTAATTATTTAATTATTTAATTATTTAATTATTTAATTATTTGATTATTTAATATTAATTTAATCAGGTGAAGACGATTAAGAATAGTTTGCGGTAAAATAATTAAATATAGAGTAAAGTAAACTGGTTGATTTTTTTAACGCAGCAACCTGTGAACGTTCCTGTCAACCGGCCTGACAACTACAGACTATAGTGACGATCAAGACAAATGTTAAACTACCGTCACTGCTTTTAAAATTGATTCATTGATTTTTTTGATTTTACTTTGACTAGCGTCAACAATTTCAAATTCTTCTTTTCGTTTTTTTATTTCTATGGTTAGAAAAAAATATTGTCCAGTTGCGAAGAGTCACGGTAGTTACGTAATTTATCCACTCCTTTCCATAACTGTTAGACTTTTAAAAAAAATTTGAACTATATTCGTCCTCATTTATTAACCCTCTAGATGGCATCACTTAACTACCTTTAGGTCATTTGTTAAATTAAAAGTTTCTTTTAAATTAAATTCAACATAATGCATTTCCTATAGAATATAGATGTTTTTTTAATAAATACAAACTTTATTTGGTTTAAATCGTTAAACGTCAATTATCTGTCAACATTTCAATTACAAATTTTTGTTTGTATTTTCCCATTAAAAATTCATGTTATGTAAAATATATTTTTAATTGATAGTACTAATTTTTTATGTGATAAATTCAAAATATTTAGTTTTAATTAATTATAACAATTTTTTTTCTCGTTGCCGTAACATAAAAAAAAACATAAATATAAATAAATAAAATAGCGTAAAATTAATGGAAATAACGTTTTCATTATTTTTAGTGTAATTGTTGTTGTTTCAACTTTTAAATGAGCTTTTAACAAAAAATAAATACATTTGTAAGGGTTGAGATTTTATTTTTAATGTTGTATTTTAATTGACGTAATTTTAATTATTATGTATCAAATTGTTATAATAATGTATTTATTAGGGTAAATAATTTTAGATAAAGTTGAGTGTGTTTATTATTTTATGACAAACATCAACAATATGTTAATATTATTAGATAAATGGAATTTGAAATGATTACAAAATTTCATTGGTCATAGACGAAAATTTAAACATCTGGTGAAGTGCGTGTGAAATAATAAAAATTTATTTTCCTTTATAAGGTGCGGTATGATATAAAATGATTTGCATTTAGCGATGTGAACGACGTTAAATCGACGTCGCACAAACAACATTTATATAAAAACTTTTAATATGATTTAAGCCATGGTTGTAAACCAATTTTGTTAAAATTATGGTACTTTCTGGGGACATAAGAATTTACGTATATAATTTATGTATATATCGCTGACAAGAACAGTGAGATATACACAAGCCAAAGTGATATCTTAGTGGTGCTGTCAAATGAACATGATATTAAGTCAATAGCACCACTCTCAATCTTTTTTATGGTTTTTTTCTAAAATTGCGCTTTCTCGAAAAAGTCAGCTTCTATTAAAATATATATGTGGATCTTAATCATTGCAGAGACAAAGCGTCGGGAATGTGCTACTAACTGGATTACTGTCAAATATGGTTTAGGTTCACCCAAACTTTTTTAATCGAATTTAAATTTTACTAGTTCTTCATAATGTTCAAATATAATTTTTCTTCTATACTTCTCACCAAACTCAAATACAGTTAAAGCTTCCCTCTGCTAAGTTGTGGGAAAAGGTAGAAAAAAGTTTTAATCGTTTTCAATTTTGGGCTACAATGCTCAACATCAGATTAAAGAACTGAAAAATTAATAGCCCTACCACCTTGTGACATCCTAATCTATTCATAGTTAAATTAATTGTGTGAAATATTAAAACTTATTTCACATCATAAAATGTGAATGAACCTTACAAAAAGAAAATACAAAAAATAAATGAAAACCAAATCGAGCCTATTCAAGTCAGCTTACATATTTTTTATTATTTATTTCTTAACGACGTTGTCAGTAATAATCTTATTGAGTGACATATTAAGAAATTACATTTCTTTCCTTGTAAAATTTTGATTTATGTCAAACTTTTACGACTTAGATTATAAAAAAAGCGAACAAAAATTTATAATTTCTTATGGTTTAGTATTTCTAGAACATGTAGGAATTTTGGTTCAAATTAAATTGAGATATTATGATAAATTATGTAAGCTTTTATTTGGTTTGTGAGCAAAAGAAACCTATGTCATATTATACAAATTAATTCAAGAAGGACATGAGTATGCCAAACAACTTCTGTCTCTATTTTATCATTGATTATCTCGTAACCTATAAATCCTATCAACCAAAAGTTTGAAATAAGTATCAAACATGCTTGTCCAGACAAGTGAATGAAGCCCAATAAAATTGATTTCATTTGTTTGAGATAAATGTGCTATAAAAACATATTTCTACTGAGTTTCATAAAAATGGGTGGGTGGTGTTTCTGTCCAGAATCTTTTAAAAGTAAAACTTACTTAAATTAAATAAAAAATATTTCATTTAACACAAGCTTCCGGTTTGATTCAAAAAAAAGTATTAAGTAGAAATTTATTCTGTTATTATTGCTGTTTTAACGATCAGCCATTGAGTATCAAATAAATATTAAACAGTTTTATAAATAGAGAATAACTATTGAAATACAATTTTTGCATGGTTCTTCGGGCCGAATTGTCAAAATTTACAGCATTTACCGAAACTTTATGGATTAAAGTTGCAGTTCTTTTATGTTGTACAAAATTTAAGAAGCTCAAAGAGGTTATCTCCGAGCCTGCCAAAACCATGTTTCTGATACGTATCATTCTTATTTAACTAAATTAATAACTGAAAAAATTAGTGTAGGTAAGCGACTTCTAGCCCAAAAAATACAGGGTAATTAAGGCCAAAATGAGTCAAATCTGCCATTTTGAATTTTTGGTTACACCCCTCCCGAGTTTTGGGTTAGTGTCTTAATTTTTGCAGCAATGCCTTCTTAAACCACATGGTCTGAAGAAGCAGCAGAACAAGAAGAAAAAGCTTGGATGCCACACCTTCCTGAACCTAATACTGTGTAGCGAATAGCGATGTTTTTGAATTTACCAAAACCATGCCTTCTCGAATTTTGTAAAGATGCGTTGGGTTGGTCTCTTTTGATTTAGGTAGAGCAAGAAAGAAAAAAGAAGAAAATTAAGAAGAATTTTGAAAATAATTTATTGATTTATTGATTTCTTGTTATTAAATTTATTAATCTGAATTTATTTTTTAAAATTTTACATACAATTATTTAATTTTATTAGAGATACATCAGGAAGTGCTACCTCAGCGCTAGCTTGAAACCGCTCTAATAGTGGAAGCCACAACATCCTCCTGTTACATTGTCGAAGGTGATTCTGTGAATAAGAAAAAATTTGGTTAGTTAAATTACTTAATCTTTTTTTGTTTTAAAATTTTGGCCACCTCAAAATCTGACTCAGGAATCCTGTGCGAAAAATTATATATGGACAAATCAATAATTTTGTTGACACGTCAATATAACAATAATTTTTCAAGTGCGCCAGCCATCGGTTAATCCCAATTTTATGGGGTCGGTTGATACCTGAAATAAATATATAGAAATTATTTATTTAATTTAATTTGTTTGCTTACTACTAATGGTTTTTCTGAAACACTTTTACCACCTGATAATATATAGCAATGTTGTTGAATTTAAACAACACATAATAAATCACTCAAATCACAAGCTAAGGTATGGAATAAACCGCAAGTAAAGGTTTTTGAGTAATTGCATGATGGTGCGTTACTTAAACATGCCGGTATGTGGTAAAGATGTTAATATTAAATTAAAACGAAGTTAAAATAAGTGGTGTGTAGCAATGTTGTTGAATTTGTCGCAACCACACATTCTCGAATTTTGTAAAGGTACATTGGGTTGGCATCTTTTGATTTAGAAGAGTAAGAAGAAGACGAAGAAGAATATTTAGAATAATAATATACTATAATAGTAGAAGCTAATACATCCTCTGGGACATTGAAAAAGGTGAAAAAAAAAAATAAATTAGTTGAATTGCTCCATTTTTTTTATTTAAAGACCTCTAGACCTCCAGTTTTAGAGACCTCTAAATCTAATTCAGACTTTGCGAAAATTTTTATGGACGTGTCAATGATTTTATTGACACATCAATGTCACAACAGTTTTTCAAGTACTCAAGTAAACCTCAATTTGCTGAAATTTGAAATGTGAACTGTGGTTTCATCATTTTCAGTGTCGGTTGACATCTGAAATAAATTTTTAAAAATTATTTACTTAATTTCAGATTGGTTTTTGAGAACAATTAAGCTTAAGTACATATTGGAAATCACTTGAATTTTGCAATTCGAAATAACTTTTCATTTCCTCTAAAATTCCTTTAGAAAAAATTTTGTTGTGTTTCGTGTCAGAATTTGAACTACATTCATCAGAGACACATTGTTCAAATTCCGTGTGTCTTACCCAACTTAGTTAAAGCGGCGATGACGAAACATATTTTAATTTTGATGTTCAGATAATTTCTAAATTGAAACTTCATCATTTTTCATATTTACTTAAGTTGAATTTTTCATCTATGATTACATATTGAAAATTGTATTTATTTGGTATTTTTTCTAAATATTCTCTCATCCTATGAATTCACACATCGTAATATCTAGAAATTTAATACAAAAAATACCAAATTATTTACTTAATTTTATTTGTTTGCTTGCTACTTACGCTTTGTTGAGTGTAGAAAAAACGATTGAATATATAGTTCCCAAAAATCTATAAAATTAAATGCAAACAGGATTTATCACGGCTTAGCTTATCATAGTAATTTAACGCTTAAACGTGTAATAGGAGGTCTGGTAGACCATGAAGGTTCACCGTGAAGATCGAGCACGCAATATGCCCTATCGCTAGCTCGATTGTACGAACGTTTTACCGACCGACCTCATAACAAGAAATTGAAAAAAACCAAAAACAATCGCGATCCTAAAACACCAGCCAGGTTCGATGAGAAAGCGCGCAACCCTCCTTACGACGAAATTACACCTGTTTATATTTTCTGTTACTTTAATATTATCACTTTGTCCTAATTAACACTATTAAATTAACACACTTAAACACTAACTCCAGCTTTCGGTTCTTTTCCATCCGGTTGGTTCTGGAACTTCAGCCATCCCGATCACTAACTTCTGGTTGTCAAAGAACGGTTTTGCTTCCAGCCCAGCTATCTTGGGTTCTAATCCATATAAATCGTAATCGGATATTCGAACTATTGCCTTGATGTGGTGCTATCTTTTTTAACCAGCAATCTTTTCTTATCTTATTTCTTTTCCACCCGAATCAAAACTTAATAATATTTAGTGATCTTATATATTTACTTGTCAATTTCTTTACCAAACAACACTATTAACTAAGTAATTTTTCTTTCATTTTCTTTGAATTTATCGTATGACACAATAGTTATTTGTTTAACTAGGCAGCAAAGTAGTAGATTGACTGCCGCGGCTGATAGTTCATAGCCGAGCGAGCGAGGCTAGGAATTCAGCCAAGGCAGTCAATCTACCTTGCTGCCGAGTTGAACATATAATTTTTTCTCCGATTAATTACAATGATATGTAATTTAATAATTAATACTTTAAAAATAAAGCAAAATTTTAAAAATGAAAAAAAAAATCGATTAAAAAAATTTTCTATATTTCATTAAAAAATTTCTATGAAGTCTAATTATTTTGCTGCCTAGGCAGTTCAATTTTATTCACCAACAACAAAAAGACGACTCGATCGAACTTTACACTATATCCCCAAAATCGAACCTTTTCGACACACGGATACTTCGGTATCCGATTCAACTCCTTAACCTAAACTTCCACAACCAACTGCCTTCCAGCCGAAAAAAAATCGATGACACGAACCATAAAAGAACTTGTCAGCATAAATTTTGTTGTTTTTTCATAAATAGGTGAAAAAAAATTAGAAAATAATAAAAAATAAAGTAATACCGTCTTCCCGTGTTAAATGTACTTGTAAGAAATTATAAGTGTGTTGCACACAAAATAGGTTAAAAATATTTAAAAATGTATATATATACATTTTCGAGGTATGATATAGTATGGTAAAGTAGACGGAAAATGGAATTAAACCTGACATGGAATATCTTCAATTAATTATTTATGATATTACATCACTCCGATGGAAGTTATCCCATCATGAATAATAAGACTGATTCTAACAAAATATGGTGTTCAATTTATGAAAATTTTTTGCTATCTACACAACTGTCGATCGATCTAGTTTCGAACCGATAAGAACTTTTTATTACACTTTAAAAAAGTATGTCATTCTCATCATGGCTAGCCGACTAGATACACTATCCAAAAAAGTTAACGCTATATAAACCAAAATCGGTCTACTGCTCTAGCGAAGTATAAGACAAGAAAAAACTTTCATAAACATATGTTTATTAGATGCAGGTTTAGTCAATTTATTTCTCTAGTTGGTCACTATTATTGTTATACTCTAACCAAGTTAGATTTGGATAACAAACTTGTAGCGGCGAGAAGAAGATGACCATCTTCACTTGTGTCTATCGGCACATTATCTACAATTAATTCAATGAATTATTTGTGATATTACATCACTCCGATTGAAGTTATCCCATTATGAATAATAAGACTGAATCTAACAAAATATGATGTGCAATTTACGAAATTGTTTTGCTATCCACACAATTGTCGATCGATCTAGTTTCGAACCGATAAGAACTTTTTTTTAAGTTTACTCAATGGGAAGAGCCGAAATGACGTTGTGTTCGATAACTGTACCGGAAGTGTGTCAAAAAAATCGCCAAGTGTGTCAAAACAAGGAAATTTGCATATTTTTTGTTTGTATTTTGAGTTTTCTGCATAGGATCTTGATGAAACTTTGGCAAATGATACAGGTTCACTTGAAAATAGAAGATCTGGATTCATTTTAAATTTGGACAAAATGGCGGGGGGTCTCCCGAACACCTCTAAGTTTAAATCTTGAATAACTTCTGATCCCGAGCTATGATCTTACTGAAACTTAGTATATAAGGTTTTAATACTGTTTCCAATATTTCTGCATACCAACTTCCGGTTTGTCACTTCCGGTTAAAAAGTTTTTTTTTCAGGTGTTTATCCCTACTGTAGCCTACAATTACCGATCGATTTTCATGAAACGTTGCGAAAAGCTTTTAAATAACATGAGAAAGATTTTATCAGCTTTTGGAGCACATTGGATAAAGGGTTGGGGGGTCCACCATACAACAGGGGTTTTTTTCCACAAAGTTTTTATGTTTGTTGGGAGCATAAAACATTCATTCGTGAATGAATTTTGATGAAACTTTGGAAAAAGATGCAAACATGTATGACAAAGAACTGATTAGTTTTTGAGCGATAGTGAACAAAGTGGTGGGGGGTCCCTGGAGCACCTGTTTTTTTGAAAGCTCTATAACTTCTGTACCTGATAAGCGAATTGGATGAAACTTGGTACATGAGTATGTAGTACGGTTTAAAATAGTTCTGCATCCCAACTTCCGGTTTTTCACTTCCGGTAAAAAAAATTTTTTTGTGCTTTTTTGAAGTTTTTTCAGTGTCTTTATGCACACTACAGCCTACAATAATGAAGTGATTATGATGAAACTTATGGAATAGGGTTCCAATTAGTGTGAAAAGATAATTATCATGTTTTGGGACACATTGATCAAAGTGGTGGGGGGTCTACCATACAAATGCTGACTTTTCACACTTTGTTTTTTAAGTTTGTTGGGAGCATACAGACTTCATTCATTATTCAATTTTAATGACACTTTGGCAAATGATGGAAACTTAAGTAACAAAGAACTGATTAGTTTTTGGATAATATTGGAATAAGTGGTGGGGGTCCTCCCGAACACCTGTTTAATGTGTCACACTTTTTTCAATGTTTGTTGGGAGCACACAGCATTCGTTCGTGAACGAATTTTGATGACACTTTGGAAAAAGATGCAAACATGTATGGCAAAGAACTGATTAGTTTTTGAGCGATAGTGAACAAAGTGGTGGGGGGTCCCTGGAGCACCTGTTTTTTTGAAGGCTCTATAACTTCTGTACGTGATAAGCGAATTGGATGAAACTTGATACATGAGTATGTAGTACGGTTTAAAATAGTTCTGCATCCCAACTTCCGGTTTTTCACTTCCGGTAAAAAAAATTTTTTTGTACTTTTTTGAAGTTTTTTCAGTGTCTTTATGCACACTACAGCCTACAATAATGAAGTGATTATGATGAAACTTATGGAATAGGGTTCCCATTAGTGTGAAAAGATAATTATTTTGTTTTAGGACACATTGGTCAAAGTGGTGGGGGGTCTACCATACAAATGCTGACTTTTCACACTTTGTTTTTTAACTTTGTTGGGAGCATACAGACTTCATTCATTATTCAATTTTAATGACACTTTGGCAAATGATGGAGACTTAAGTAACAAAGAACTGATTAGTTTTTGGATAATATTGGAATAAGTGAAGGGGGTCCTCTCGAACACCTGTTTAATGTGTCACACTTTTTTCAATGTTTGTTGGGAGCACACAGCATTCGTTCGTGAACGAATTTTGATGACACTTTGGAAAAAGATGCAAACATGTATGACAAAGAACTGATTAGTTTTTGAGCGATAGTGAACAAAGTGGTGGGGGGTCCCTGGAGCACCTGTTTTTTTGAAAGCTCTATAACTTCTGTACGTGATAAGCGAATTGGATGAAATTTGGTACATGAGTATGTAGTACGGTTTAAAATAGTTCTGCATCCCAACTTCCGGTTTTTCACTTCCGGTAAAAAAAATTTTTTTGTACTTTTTTGAAGTTTTTTCAGTGTCTTTATGCACACTACAGCCTACAACAATGAAGTGATTATGATGAAACTTATGGAATAGGGTTCCAATTAGTGTGAAAAGATAATTATTATGTTTTAGGACACATTGGTCAAAGTGGTGGGGGGTCTACCATACAAATGCTGACTTTTCACACTTTGTTTTTTAAGTTTGTTGGGAGCATACAGACTTCATTAATTATTCAATTTTAATGACACTTTGGCAAATGATGGAGACTTAAGTAACAAAGAACTGATTAGTTTTTGGATAATATTGGAATAAGTGGTGGGGGTCCTCCCGAACACCTGTTTAATGTGTCACACTTTTTTCAATGTTTGTTGGGAGCACACAGCATTCGTTCGTGAACGAATTTTGATGACACTTTGGAAAAAGATGCAAACATGTATGGCAAGGAACTGATTAGTTTTTGGGCGATAGTGAACAAAGTGGTGGGGGGTCCCTGGATCACCTGTTTTTTTGAAAGCTCTATAACTTCTGTACCTGATAAGCGAATTGGATGAAACTTGTTACATAAGTATGTAGTACGGTTTAAAATAGTTCTGCATCCCAACTTCCGGTTTTTTACTTCCAGTAAAAAATTTTTTTTTGTACTTTTTTGAAGTTTTTTCAGTGTCTTTATGCACACTACAGCCTACAATAATGAAGTGATTATGATAAAACTTATGGAATAGGGTTCCAATTAGTGTAAGAAGATAATTATCATCTTTTGGGACACATTGATCAAAGTGGCGGGGGGTCTACCATACAACTGCTGACTTTTCACACTTTGTTTTTAAAGTTTGTTGGGAGCATACAGACTTCATTCATTATTCAATTTTAATGACACTTTGGAAAAAGATGGAAACTTAAATGACAAGGAACTGATTAGTTTTTGGACAATATTGGGATAAGTGGTACGGGGTCTCCCGAACACTTGTTTACTGTGTCAGCATTTTTTCAATGTTTGTTGGGAGCACACAGCATTCGTTCGTGAACCAATTTTAATGACACTTTGGGAAAAATTGCAAACATGTATGGCAAAGAACTGATTAGTTTTTGAGCGATAGTGAACAAAGTGGTGGGGGGTGTCCCATACACCTGTTTTTTTTAAAGCTCAATAACATCTGTACCTGATAATCGAATTGGATGAAACTTTGTACATAAGCATTTAGTATAATTTACAACAATTCTGCATCCCAACTTCCGGTTTTTTGCTTCCGGTAAAAAAAAATTTTTTTTACTTGTTGGCAGTTTTTTCAGTATCTTTATGCACACTTCAGCCTACAATAATGAAGTGATTATGATAAAACTTATGGAAAAATTTCAATTAGTGTAAGAAGATAATTATCATCTTTTGGGACACATTGGTTTTTAAAGTTTGTTGGGAGCATACAGATTTCATTCATTAATCAATTTTAATGGCACTTTGAAAAAAGATAAAGACTTTATTGACAAAGAATTGACTAGTTTTTGGACAATATTGGGATAAGTGGTGGGGTCCTCCCGAACACCTGTTTATTGTTTCAATGTTTGTTGGAAACATACAACATTCGTTCGTTAAGTAATTTTGATTACACTTTGCAAAAAGATGCAAATATGTATGGCAAGGAACTGATTAGTTTTTTTAGCGATAGTGAACAAAGTGGTAGGGGGTCCTCCAAGCACCTGTTATTTTGGAAGCTCAATAACTTCTGTACCTAATAATCGAGTTGGATGAAATTTGGTACATACCCATTTAGTAAAGTTTACAACAGTTCTGCATCCTAACTTCCGCTTTGTCACTTCCGATAAAATTTTTTTTACTTTTTTTCGAACAACAGAATTTATGTTTGTTGGGATACTACTGCCTGCTTTAATATTTTTATTATTAGAACTACGAAGTCCATAATATTGGTTAGCTTTTAATTAAAGTATTTTATGGATATTAGCTCATTATATATCCAGAACACTATGTTTCCAGAGCTGTGGTGAAGTCAGCCTATGCATCAGCGTCGCAATATTTTATTATTGATGTTAGAACTTAATTTTTAGTTTTGTTTATTTTAAATTTGGTTTCGGTTTTGGTTTGATGATTTTTAGAATGTAGTTACGGTTATGGTTTTGGTTTTGATTATTTTTAAAACGTGGTTTTGGTTTCGGTTTTGGTTTTACTAATTTTGTGTGGTTTTCTTTTTTTGTGGTTTTGGTTTTGGTTTCCAACCGGTTTGCAGCCCTGTATATATATTAGACTGGTCGGTAAAAACTAAATTTTTCGAGACGCCCCCTAGAAAAATTCTTTGTGGTCAAAAAACCACAACGGCATTATTTTTTTTTAAATCGAAAGAACACGTGCCGCAAAATCATCGAAGTTAAATTTTTGATAAAATCGTTAATATCTCATAAAATATGCAGATGTCAAAAAAAATCACAGAATCATTTTTACAGGAAATTTAATTCTCTGCAAAAAGGGTTCAAGACATCTCATAAAATATGCAGATGTCAAAAAAAATCACAGAATCATTTTTACAGGAAATTTAATTCTCTGCAAAAAGGGTTCAAGACATTTTTTTCCTAAAACCTATATTTCTGATGATATTTTGAAATAAAACTTGAAATTCTTCGAAACTCGTAAAACCAAATGATGAAAATTTCGACGAAAAAGTATTAATTTTGATTTTTTTTGTCACGATTATTTTTTTATACATTTCATTCTATAGCATAAGAAGAAAATTAGGAGTTTTTCGTCATCTTTATTTTTATGTTTTTTAAATATTACGAAAACTTTCAAGTTCATTTTCAAAATATCATGAGAACTATACGTTTTCTGGAAAAAAAGACTTAGATCTTTTTGTAGTAAATTTCCTACAAAAATATCTGTCTAACTTTTTTCGACATCTGCATATTTTATGAGATATTTGAAAATATCTACGAATTTTTCAAAAAATCAACTTCGACGATTTTGCGGCACGTGTTCTTCTGATTTAAAAAAAAAAATAATGCCGTTGTTGGTTTTTGACCACAAACAATTTTTCTAGGGGGCGTCTGGGAAAATTTAGTTTCTAACGACCAGTCTAATATATATATAAACATATATATATATATATATATATATATATATATATATATATATATATATATATATATATATATATATATATATATATATATATATATATATATATATATATATATATATATATATATATATATATATATATATATATATATATATATATATATATATATATATATATATATATATACTAGCTGGACCCGGCCACGCGTTGCAGTGGCTTAAGCCGCAATTAGACTATTGCAGAACTCTGCAATATTTCTGCAATAGTCGTGCAATGGTAGTGTGTAAAATATTCATTGCAGAAAAGTTTGGCAATGAACTCATGGCAATACATTGCAATGAGTCATTGCAATGTTTTGCAATGAGTTCATTGCCAATTTTTTCTGCAATGAATATTTTACACACTACCATTGCAGAAATATTGCAGAGTTCTGCAACAGTCTAATTGCGGCTTAAGTCTGGTTGAATATAAGAAATAAAGAAAACAAAACACTCACCTTTCTAATATGTTTTATTTCATAATTCTTGAGGGTATACACTGGTTTTTGTTGATCCATTGACTGTATGGTTATAGAGATTGCCTGGTTTGCCAACTCTAGAACATATAATACGCAACATATAACTGTCCATGTGAGAAACAATCGTTATCTTGATCTAAACCGCATACTTCCAATGTTTGGCCCTGAGCTTTGTTGATGGTGATTGCAAATGCCAATCAAATTGGGAATTGCAATCTTTTAAATTGAAATGGCATATCTGTTGGTATCATGGGTATGCGAGGAATGAGGACATCCTCACTTTTGAAAGCTCCATTCAAGATTGTTGCTTCTACTACCTTGCTCAATAATTTTTTTACTGTGAGTCGCGTGGCATTGCAAAGTTTTGGCTGATTGATATTACGCAACATGATGATTGGCACACCAATTTTTAATTGCAGTACATGTGGTGGCATCCCTGGTAGATCAAGTGAATTCAAAAATTCTGTTGGATAGTTAACTGCTTCATCTGCTTCCATGACAGTGTCTACGGACTTGTATGTGACTTCCTCGCTTTGAATATACAGAATTAAACTGTTAAGTCGTCTTTGTTTTTGGCTGCAAGAATGATTCGTTCACTCAGCCAATCGTGATTCTTATGATTAATATGAATATCAGGAAATACTTTTTCAATTATTTCCTCTTTTGACGGCACTAAATTGCAGAAGTTATGAGGCAGTAAAATTCGTCCTTTTGTTAAATCAACCGGCACCTTTCCGTCACCAATTCTTAGCAATTGATATGAGAATATCTCAGCTGATTTATCTTTTTGGAGGAGAACGCGCATGTTTGTAGTTAATTTTAACCTTTTTACGTGTCGCCACAAAGTAGAATATTTCAGGCAAGCATTTATTTCATCCGCTGGTGTTGATCGGGGAACTACAGGTAATGTTTGTCTGAAATCTTCTGCAAGCAATATTAATGCATTCCGAAATGGTCTGGTATTTCCAGGCAAATCTTGCAATAATCGATCAAACGCTTCAAGTGATTTTTTGTGCGCCATTGTGCATTCATCCCAAATGATTAGTTTATATTTCTGCAATTCTTTTCCCATCCCCGATCCTTTGGAAATGTTGCATGTGGGCGTTTCAATGAATTGCATGTTTAATGGCAATTTCAAAGCGGAATGAGCAGTTCTTCCACCTGGTAGCAATGTCGCAGCTATACCGGACGGCGCAAGAGCTAAAGCTATGCTATTTTGCGATCGAATTGCTGCAAAAATCAGTCTGATTAGAAACGTTTTGGCCAGTTCCTCCTGGCGCATCTAAGAAAAAGATTCCTCCAACCCGTTATCAACATTTTATCGACCCCGTTATCAACAAAGCATGCAAATTCGTATTGATGTTATCAGCATTCAATGGTATTGCTACACTCGAATCACTTAAATTTAATGTTTTTAAGTACTCAGAAATACAGCTAAACTTACCATCTGATTCATTGGCACTTTCATAAAATCAATAAGCGCAAGTTGTTAGTTAGTTATTCATACACAGTACTGTTTTTATATATTTAAATTTCCTTCAAAATGGTAAGTTTTCTGTAGCCAAATGCTTTAATTTATAACAATCACAAATAATATGCTGATCAGCTATTTCATTTATTATACTATGAACAGATAATTAGTAACAGAAGTTATTTAAAAAAAACAGATGTTTAACGGTGGATTGAATCCAAAATTGCTTAAACAATGGTTCACCACCTGATCGTGCGATATAGTAAAAGTAAAGATATTCACATATATTATAGAGCAATGTAAATCAATTGATATTGTTACCAACCTTGCGACACAAATTTTAATAATCAGTTACTTTGATATAAGTAAAGGTGCAATCACGATTTTTTATTTTCCTGATCCATATGTTTATTGGGAGAAATATGTAGCAAAAAGATCTATTTTGTTCAGTGTAAAATATTGTATTACAGATTGCTTCAAGGAGAATATTTTTATAGCATATGAGAACTGCGGACATTTTTACTCCTACCGAGGACAGTCCTACCGGAGAACTGCGGACATTTTTGCTCCTACCGAGGACAGTCCTACCGAAAGGAGAACACGTTGCAACCTTATTGGTTTACAAATTAGATAAAATAATCTTTGGGCCTATCACTATACGAAACTAATCGATTAAATTGAGAATGAAGTTAAAATCGACCATAAAGTTGAGTGATTTGAGAATAAAGCAGGTGAGACACTTGTAATTGTTGACAGCCTACGTTATAAAACAATACATATGTATAACGAAAAAAAAAAATTAAAAAAAAATAAAAAAAAAAAAAACTATGTAACAACCTTCCTGTATTTGAATGCAACGTTGTGTCCAAATTTCAAAAGATTGGATCAAGTACTTTCGGAGATTACCTTTTTTGAACAAACGAACATTTACATTTTTATTTATATAGATATATATATACATATATATATATATATATATATATAATATATATATATATATATATATATATAATATATATATATATATATATATATATATATATATATATATATATATATATATATATATATATATATATATATATAATATATATATATATATATATATATATATATATATATATATATATATATATATATATATATATATATATATATATATTTTGGCGCCCACTTTTTGTATGGAAAAATATTCATGTCAAAAATAAATTTTGGCGCATTGATAAAAAGTTGTAGGGATCGTTAAAACTACTATATTCCAAATTTGAGTTCAATCGGTTAATTCTCTCCACTGGCCCAAATTCGATTTATAAAGAAACCTCACTTTGAAAGTAAGCATTTTTTCAAACTGCTGGCAACTCCACAAATGTTTTTTGATTTTCAAATTTTTTTTTTGTTGCATCAAAATTAATAGTTTTTAAAACAAAAACTTTTTTTTTGTTAAATTAGATAAATTACATAACAAAATGGTTGTTGAAAGTTGAAAATTTTTGAAATTTGAGTTTTTTTGTCCATTTTTTTTAAAATATGGAAGTGCAAAATTCATTGTAGACTAAAAAGGTACCCTACAAAGTTTTAGTACACATTTTGCTGCGTTCATAAATATATTATTTTTTTAAAAGCTGTATTTGCTTAAAAGTTATGATTGTTTAATAATAAGTGATTTTATATATTACTTCGGTCTGAAAGACCTAAGTATTACATTCATGAGCTCAAAGTGAAATTCTTACCCCCAATTTTTTTGGCATTTCTCGACGTTTTAGGACCTACTGATTCTAAAAAAAACAAAAAAAAAATGTACGTCTGTCTGTAGGCCGTCCGTCCGTCCGTCCGTCCGGCCGACCGTCACAACCGACGAAATCTAGAAAACGGCTGGACGGATTGAAAATTTTTTCTAAAAATAGGTTTACTCAATGGAAAGAACCGAAAAGACGATGTGTTCGATAACTGTACCGGAAGTGTGTCAAAAAAATCGTCAAGTGTGTCAAAATGAGGAAATTTGCATATTTTTTGCTTAAAAAACGTTCATTTTAAGTGATTACGAGTAGGAAAATTGAATTTGGCGAAATCTTGATGGTCGGGGTTGGTATGTGAGATCAAAAACTAGATTATTGCATTGTAAGTTTATCAAAAAAATGTTGTCAAGTGTGTCAAAAGAAAGATTTTTATTTATTTTTTTACCCAATTTTTTGGAAAAAAAAATAAAATTGTTTGTTTGAAATGAAATTTTATTATTATTATTGAGAACTATGGCATTATAAGTTTGTCAAAAAATGTTGTCAAGTGAGTCAAAAGAAAGGTTTTTATTTATTTTTTACCCAATTAATTTAGAAAAAAATCAAATTTGGAATATAGTAGTTTTAAAGACCCTTGCAACTTTTTATCAATGCGCTCCTCGGATCGGATGTCAAAAGTTCAAAGTGACTAGATATAAAATAAGCTTCAATTAAGTTAAAAAAAAAAAAAGAGGCAGTGCCATCTTTTCTTATGTTACACCGTTTTTTTCTTATGTTACACCGTTAAAAATTATTTCAAAAAATTAACAGTGTACATTTTTAAAAACTTTGTTCTAATACCTATTCTACGACATATCATATATGAAAATCGATTGAGTAGTTTTTCTACAATCGCTCGTCCAAATGCACTCACATCACAAAATAACAAAAAATTGAGGGGCACCCTGTGAAGACCCCTGGTCGAAAAAAAAAATTCTAAGAGAACTTTTATTTTATATTTATGAAAGACTATTTATAAACAAAAACTAATCAAAATTGGAAGGGGTCAAGTCAAAATTTCCCAAAAATTTGCTAAACTTGTGTGAAATTGCTCATATATATAAAATTACTTATTATTAAAAAAATCATAACTTTTAAACAAATACTGCTTTTAAAAAAATAATATATTTATGAACGCAGCAAAATGTGTACTAAAACTTTGTAGTGCACCTTTTTAGTCTACAATGAATTGCACTTCCATATTTAAAAAAAAAAGGGAAAACAACTCGAATTTCAAAAATTTTCAACTTTGAACAACCCTTTTGTTATGTAATTTATCTAATTTAACAAAAAAAAAGTTTTTATTTTAAAAACTATTAATTTGGGATGAAAGAAAAAAAAAATTTGAAAATCGAAAAACATTTGTGGAGTTGCCAGCAGTTTGAAAAAATGCTTACTTTCAAAGTGAAGTTTCTTTATAAATCGAATTTGGGCCAGTGGAGAGAATTAACTTTAAGAGAGAATTAGTTTTAAAGACCCCCGCAACTTTTTATCAATGCGCTCCCCGGATCGGATGCCAAAAGTTCAAAGTTGCCGCCCTAATATATATATATATATATATATATATATATATATATATATATATATATATATATATATATATATATATATATATATATATATATATATATATATATATATATATATATATATATATATATATATATATATATAT
The DNA here is from genome assembly GCA_963693315.1 of Diogma glabrata. Classification (NCBI taxonomy): domain Eukaryota; kingdom Metazoa; phylum Arthropoda; class Insecta; order Diptera; family Cylindrotomidae; genus Diogma; species Diogma glabrata. Next base: position 321,691,289 of record OY856187.1, on the reverse strand, counting down.
ATATATATATATCGTCGCTTTAATAATGAAATGACGTATACGCAAAAGTATAGTTTCGAGATATTTGAGTTTAAAGTTTGATGTGCGCATGCATTTGCATGGACGTTAATTTATAATTTATTAATTCTTACCCCCAGTCATAAAATAATTCGAAAATGTAAAAACGCCAATTCAAAGATGCCCTTATGGGGAATGCAGCGCCTATATTATATAAAAACAACGTATAAATAGCATACGTTGTTTCATTATTAAAGCGACGATATATATATATATATATATATATATATATATATATATATATATATATATATATATATATTTATATATATATATATATATATATATATATATATATATATATATATATATATATATATATATATATATATATATATATATATATATATATATATATATATATATATATATATATATATATATATATATATATATATTTATATATATATAAATATTAGACTGGTCGTTAAAAACTAAATTTTCCGAGACGCCCCCTAGAAAAATTCTTTGTGGTCAAAAAACCACAACGGCTTTATTTTTTTTTTTTTTAAATCAAAAGAACACGTGCCGCAAAATCGTCGAAGTTGATTTTTTGAAAAATTAGTAGATTTTTTCAAATATCTCATAAAATATGCAGATGTCAAAAAAAATCACATATCCATTTTTGTAGGAAATTTTATTTTCTACAAAAAAGATGTAAATGATTTTTCCTCGAAAACGTATAGTTCTCATGATATTTTGAAAATGAACTTGTAAGTTTTCGTAATTTTTAAAAAACATATAAAATAAAGATGACGAAAAAGTTCTAATTTTCTTCTTATGCTATAGAATGAAATGAATAAAAAAATAATCAAAACAAAAAACATCAAATTTAGTACTTTTTCGTCGAAATTTTCATGATTTGGTTTTACGAGTTTCGAAGAATTTCAAGTTTTATTTCAAAATATCATCAGAAATATAGGTTTTAGGAAAAAAATGACTTGACCTTTTTGTAGAGAATTAAATTTCCTGCAAAAATGATTCTGTGATTCTGCATATTTTATGAGATATAACCAATTTTATCAAAAAATAAACTTCGATGATTTTGCGGCACGTGTTCTTTTGACTTAAAAAAAAAAAATTAGTGCGATTATTTTTTGTTTATAGATAGTCTTTGATAAATAAAAAATACAAGTTCTCTTAGAATTTTTTTTTCGACCAGGGGTCTTCACAGGGTGCCCCTCAATTTTTTGTTATTTTGTGATGTGAGTGCATTTTGACGAGCGATTGTAGAAAAACTACTCAATCGATTTTCATAAATGATATGTCGTTCAATAGGTATTAGAACAAAGTTTTTAAAAATGTACACTGTTAATTTTTTGAAATAATTTTTAACGGTGTAACATAAGAAAAAAACGGTGTAATTGAAAAAAAGATGGCATAACCTTTTTTTTTTTTTTTTAAAACTAAATTGAAGCTTATTTTATATCTAACAACTTGTGAAAGTTTAGGACTTATGATATTTTTTGTTTTAGAGATAAAATTCGTTGTGCATATGGCTGTCGGGAATCAGTTTTTTTTGTTCTGAAGGAAAATTATAAAAATGGCGATTTTTAGATTCAGATTTTTTTTTATGTTAAATATCAAATATTTTATTATTAAATGAACTTTTTAAAAAGCAATTTCAGTCAAGTTCAGCAAAATTTTGCGACATTTTGACTCGACCCTTTTTAATTTGGTTTATTTTTTCTATATTTAAAAAAATTCTACTTGAAGCCGTATTTTTCATTTATCAAAGGCTATCTATAAACTAAAAATAAACCGAATTAAAAAGGGTCGAGTCAAAATGTCGCAAAATTTTTCGGATTTTCGCTACCCTTATATATATATATATATATATATATATATATATATATATATATATATATATATATATATATATATATATATATATATATATATATATATATATATATAGGGGTAGCGAAAATCCGAAATTCGTCGTCCACGCCGTGCTGCCTGGGTAATGCTGACAAAATTAGGTTGGTGTATTGGAGACAAGCAGAGTAAAAACTGCTTGTCAATGACGCTACATCACGGCGAATTGGCGCCTTACAACCAATGCGACTCAAGCGTCTGTTCTCCATGTCAGGGGCGGCTTGGAGCGGGCGTCTGTCTTGAATCAAGCGGCTCGCTATATAAACGTGTAAAAAGGTTGTTTCTGGTGACCTTAATATGCAGAACGGACCCATTCACGACAATTTGGGTTGGGCCTAAGGTTAACACCCTAACCCCGGAAAAAAACTAATATGTTAAATTTGGTTATCAGAAAAAGAAAAACAGACCTGGACAAAACAACAGAATTTTACCTGGACGTGAAAGAGGACCAGACTACCGAATCGGAACGTGGAACGTGCGCAGCCTGAGCGCTCCTGATGCTCTTATAAGTCTGGAAACAGAGGCTGAGAGGTATAGGATGGATATTATTGCTCTACAAGAAATTAGACAGCCGATAATCGGAAAACAAGATTTGGATAGTCACTCTCTATACTGTAGTGGTCATCCTTCTCGAAGAGAATTTGGAACTGGCTTTCTTGTTGTGCACGCATACAAGAAGCCGTGATGAAATTCATCCCGGTTAGTGAGAGGATCTGCTACCTACGTGTACGTGGTACATATAACAATATTTCTCTTATTGCCGTGCATGTACCTACTGAAGCTAAGACCGTCGACGAGAAGGATAATTTCTACATAGCACTGGAAGAGGTTATGAAACAAACACCCACACGCGACTTCATTATGGTTCTTGGTGACTTTAATGGACAGGTTGGAAGAGATATCTCTTATAGAAATATGGTGGGTCCCAACAGCCTGCATTTGAATTCGAATGATAATGGTGAGAGAATGACTGAGTTTGCATTATCAAATAATTTGAGAATTGCCAGTACGTTCTTTCCGCATCGATCGATTCATAAACAGAATGGGTTCCACCGAATGGAAACACTCGAAATCAAATTGATCACGTTCTATTTACAGCACGTTTCTTTTCGAGCGTTCGGGATGTGCGATCCTTTAGAGGTGCATACATTGGAAGTGATCACTTCCTTGTATGTGCAACGATAAGGTTCCACTTCCCAAATCCAAGCATTCCAAAATTCAATCAACGGAAACGTTTTAACATCTCATCATTAAAGAATGCTGAAACAGAAGAGAGATATCAAATCCATATTGTCAGAAAATTGGATAAATCAGAAACCATTAATGGAGACGTCGATAAGTCATGGTATTTGCTCAAAGATGCTGTTTTAAGCGCTGCTAAGGGAATACTTGGACGACCACAGAACCACTCCCAGAAGCCATGGATGGATCAAGCATGCCTTGACGCTATTCAATACAAAAGAGATTGCTATCTGAAGTGTCTACAAGGACGCAACACCAGGTCCACGAAGGAGAACTATAAACTGGCAAGACAAGCCGTTACAAAGCTATGTAGACGAACGAAGAGAGAATGGTGGAAAAGACAGTGTGAGGAAATTGAAAGCTTCAATAAGGAACATCAATCGCGTAACTTCTTTCAACAGGTTAAAACCTTAAAGAAAGTCCCTCAAACTAGATCGACTGCTATTCAAAACGAAGATGGGGAGCTACAAGTAGACCTTAAAAATATTTTAGATACTTGGGCCGCTTATTTTGAGAATCTTCTCAACTTAAGTGACCAGCAACAAGTCGGGCGACGAGCAAAGCTTATGTGTGCGTCAAAGGTACACGTAGACGAACCCACCAAAGAGGAATTCGATGCGGCGCTGTCAAAATTAAAATGCAATAAAGCACCTGGTATCGACGATATAACATCCGAAATGATTGTACATGGTGGTGAAACTCTATCCTAAAGATTGTTTGAACTTGTTCAAATGATTTGGAGGACTGAAACCATGCCACAGGACTGGAGCACAGCTATGCTGATACCAATCCATAAAAAAGGTAATCGCCTACAATGTGCAAACTACAGAGGAATTGCTCTCCTCTGCACAGCATATAAGATCTTTTCCTACATTTTGCTATCCAAAATCAATCCTTTTGCTGAACAACTTTTTGGAGTATATCAGTGTGGCTTCCGGCGGGGCCGAGGTACCACCGATGCACTTTTCTCGATAAGGATGATTTTGGAAAAGTGTCGAGAGTTCAACATACCTGTGCACCAACTTTTCATTGATTTCAGGCAGGCCTACGACTCTCTCGAACGAGAGACTCTATGGTCTGCTCTGGTGTCAATGGGAATTCCTGGTAAACTGGTATCACTATGCAAAATGACAGTACAGAACTCTCAATGCTGTGTTCGAGTAGAGAACGAAATATCAAAGTTTTTTAAAGTCGACTCCGGTTTAAGACAAGGTGATGCTATCTCTCCTATACTTTTTAATCTAGCCTTGGAATATGTGTGCCGTCAAAAGAAACTACCGACTAATAACAATATCTTGTCAATAAACTCAGTACAGATGATTGCTTACGCTGATGATGTTGTCATCCTCGGCCGAAGTGAAGCTGTTATGAGTGAGACCTTTAAGTCGCTTGAAAGGGGTGCTAGGAAAATTGGTCTGCAAAATAACCACAATAAAACCAAACATATGAATGTTTCAAGAGAGGCTGAGAAGAAAGATTTGATGTGCGGCGATGAACGAATTGAGGGAGTTGAATCTTTTAAATATTTGGGATCAATGCTTGACTCAAACAACAGTATATTTACAGATATAAAAGCTCGGATCGCTGCAGGTAATCGAACTTTCTACTCAATTAAACCTCTCCTTGGATCACCGTATGTATCAACTAACACCAAGCTCAAGTTATACAAGACATTGATTAGACCGGTTGTGATGTATGGGTCACAAACGTGGACCCTTACACAAAATGACGAATCGCATTTATCTGTATTTGAGCGTAAGATCCTACGCTACATTTTTGGTCCACTTAAGACAGACGATGGAGAGTATAGAATCCGGTATAACTTTGAGATCAGAGACCTTCTTGAGGGTCCTGATATAATAGGTTGTATCCGTTCTAATAGGATTGCTTGGTTTGGGCATGTTCTACGAGCCGATTCACAGTCTGGAATGATTAGAAAAATGTACGTTAGTACCCCAGGGAGTGGGCGACCGCGAGGTAGACCACGACTACAATGGGAGACTGACGTAATAAACGACCTTAAAAAAATCGGCTGCCATGGTAATTATGTCGCTGTTGCGAATGACCGTGGTGAATATTCAAAGCTGATCAACCTGGCAACGCTCCTACATGGAGCATGAACGCCTTAAAAAAAAAAAAAAAAAACAAAAAAAAAAAAAAAAAAAACCTTCAAATTCAAAATTTCATAATCCAATCAAAACATTTGTTATATTTTTTGTTGTCATAGAGATACAGTACTTCAATCCAATTAAAATATTGAATAGTTTTTGTTGTCATAGTTATACAATTTGTTTGAAAAATAGGGACACTTTTTGTGCCGCCGTAAAACTATAGTTACTTCACTGCCGCTGTAAAAAAAAGAAAAAAATGGCGTTACTTTACAACCGCTTTGATTAAAGGTAGAAAAAGTAAGACATTAACCTTCTCCCAAGCGGCTGTAAAGTTCAAAGTATATAGCCGTTTGCCGGAAAACCTGTCGGACGTATAAATATTGCTATAAGTGTGGTTATTGAAGAAATTATTAAAGTTTTTTCAATAAATAATTGAATTTATATGTATATTTTTATTGAAAGCGTGATGGGAATTTTCGAGGGATTTGTTCCTTAAATAAATAGGGAAAGTCGGGAATTTTCGATACGTCAACGAAAAATTCGTTTTTGAAAATCTGGCATCACTGCTCTGAACTGAAAAAGGTTTATACACACTACTTATGTGATGCCAGCCAAAGTGCTTACCCAACCGCATATAGGCAGTTTAACAACCAGACATTTCAACTAATTCCAACAAATTGTAGTTACGAATAATCATGACACACTTTTTAGATTAGATTTGCAAGAAGCATTATAGTAACCTCTAAAGAGTATCGCTGATGATTTTACAGAAGTGCGTTGTTTTATATGGCCCAATGAGACAGATGAATACTTCCATTATAACAAGACGTAACTTCTGTCTAACTTACAACGTTAAAACTCTCTTTAACGACATAGTTAATAACTGAATAAAATATTACCAGGGTCAACCAAAATAGGTCTATTACTCAAAGTAACCACTTTGATATCTGATAATGAAAAAAAATGGAAAATTAAATTATATAAATACAATCAATTTAAACAGTTTATTGTAACGGTTTCGTAAATATACCACAGCAATTACTATATAATGGAATAACATGAAACTTATTTATTCATTTAACAATGGAACTCAATTTATTCATAGCCATTTTTACAATTGTATTTGCTTTGCTTCCTAATGCAAATACATCAGAAACGAAAATTGTTGGTGGGATTGACGCAGATCCAAATGAGTTTCCATATCAGGTAAATTTCTTTAACTTACTACTGAATGTTTTTGATTTACATTAATGTGTTTTACAGATTTCACTACGAATTTTTTCAATACATATATGTGGTGGTTCTATTTTAACAGAAAATTGGATTTTAACCGCTGCCCATTGTGAACAGGGTGTACCATTGAATGCAATGGCTGGAGAAGTTGATTTTGATAATGAAAATAATGATAACTCACATAAGCAAGTTCGTTCTATTACTAAACTTTTCACCCATGAAGAATATGTAAGGGACCCCACACGTCTAGGTCCGTATGATATAGCGGTTGGAAAACTGAGTTCACCATTCCTTCTCAATCAATTTGTGAGTGTAATTAATTTACCAGTTCAAAATAGTGTTCCAACAGGAACGGCAATTCTTAGTGGCTGGGGTTTAGTTCCTAGAAATTTTTCTCTTATTTTCCCACAAATTTTGCAGAAAGTTGAACTGCCAATAATAGATCTTAACAAATGCAAAGAATTGCTTAATAATATGATTAACAGTGTTGTAGATGATTCAAATGTTTGTGCTGGTGATTTATCTGGAGACCGATCGGGATGTATTGGTGATTCAGGTGGTCCTTTGGTTCAAACTGCTGCAGAAGTTGGAACGCAAGTTGGAATTGTTTCTTACGGATGCATACCATGTGGTCAGGAGAATTCACCTACAGTTTTCACAAAAGTTTCGTATTATGTTGATTGGATTAATACTAAAATAAATTCGTAACAAAATTATTCTAATTTATAAATTGTTTGAAATCACAATAAAATAATATTGAGAACATGTGATGCATTTATGATGTGTAAGCAATAATGATTTTCGGTTCTCGTTTCAGACCATTTATGTGCCTGTATCCGATTTCTATCTGCCTGTATCAAATTCACTATGCTAATATTTACGCAATTTAAATTGGCGATTCAGCGTTTCGTTTACAATTAATTAATTCTGCCCCAAAAAAAATGTTTAATTGGTTCTCAATTAGTTCTAGAAAAATCGATCGTATCGTATTCTAAAAGTCTTCTACCGGAATGTGACAAACAAACAAACTTTCACTATTTTTGTCCACGACGTACTAACAATAAACTCATTTTGAATTTGTTTTTTTTTCTTTTACCACAATTTTAAATTGTGTGAAGTAATGCATCGAGAAAAATAATACATTATATAACAAGGTTGAGAAGTAAGCTATTATTGACCGAGAGCTTTTATATGAGGCGCGTAGCGTCGAGGGAAATAATGTTCGAGGTCTATATTAGCCTTCTCAACCGAGGTATATATAGAATTTATTTAACTGCTAACACTAATTATCGTATTTGATATGATTAGATTTTAATATTAGTCATTTTCCATTTCATTTTTAAAATATCTTAAAATATCAAGCAGCCTGGAAATTTAGTTTCATACAAATAAAACGAAACAAAGGAATACAATTATTATTTGTTTGTGTTTTTTTCTTCATTTCAATTAAAATAAAATAAAATTTGTCATTATTAACCTAGGTTAATAATTACTTCGGTCTGAAAGACCTAAGTATTACATTCATGAGCTCTAAGTGAACTTTTTTTGACATTTCTCGACGTTTTAGGACCTCCTGATTCTAAAAAAGGAAAAAAAAATGTATGTCTGTCATCCGGCCGTCCGTCATTACCTACGCTGCAGGGAAAACCGCTGCAGGGATTTCAAATTTTTTTTTTCTAAAAATAGGTATACTCAAGGGAAAGGTCCGAAAGGACGGTGTGTTCGATAACTGTACCGGAAGTGTGTCAAAAAAATCATTATGTGTGTCAAAAATAGCAAATTTTCATATTTTTGGCTTAAAAAACGTTCATTTTAAGTGATTACGAGTAGGAACATTAAATTTGGAGAAATCTTGATGGTCGGGATTGGTATGTGAGATCAAAAACTAGATTATTGCATTATAAGTTTGTCAAAAAAAAGTTGTCAAGTGTGTCAAAAGATAGGTTTTTATTTATTTTTTTACCCAATTTTTTGGAAAAATAAAATAAAATTAATTGTTTGTTTGAAATGAAGTTTTATTATTATTATAGAGAATTATGGCATTATAAGTTTGTCAAAAAAGTGTTGTCAAGTGTGTCAAAAGAAAGATTTTTATTTATTTTTTACCCAATTTTTTGGAAAAAATAAAATGTTTTGCTTGAAATGAAATTTAATTATTTTTATTGAGAACTATGGCATTATAAGTTTGTCAAAAAAATGTTGTCAAGTGTGTCAAAAGATTTTATTTAGTTTTTTACCTTTGCAAAAAAAATAAAAGTGTTTGTTTGAAATGAAATTTTATTATTATTATTGAGAATTATGGCATTATAAGTTTGTCAAAAAATTTTGTCAAGTGTGTCAAAAGAAAGGTTTTTATTTATTTTTTACCCAATTTTTTTAGAAATAAATAAAATTAATAGTTTGTATGACATGATATTTTATTGTTATTATAGAGAATTATGGTATTATAAGTTTGTCAAAAAATAATGTCAAGTGTGTCAAAAAATGATTTCATTTAATTTTTTAGCCAATTTTTGGGAAAAAAAATGTAGCTGTTTTTATGACGTAAATGTAATTTAAAATGACATTGGACATGGAAATTTTTGAATTTGTTATAGTTTTTGAAATATTTTTGGAATTTTGAAAAAGTTTGTATTATTGATTTTGTAATAATTTTTGCAATATTTTTAGAATTTCGGCAAAAGTTTTAATTTTTGATTTTGTAAGAATTTTTGAAATATTTTTAGAATTTTGAAAAATTTTTAATTTATGTTATTATTATAATTTTTGGAATTTTGAAAAAAGTTCCAATATTTGATTTTGTAATAATTTTTGCAATATTTTTAGAATTTTTAAAAAAGTTTGGATTTTTAAGAAATTTTGAAATATTATTGGAATTTAGAAAATATTTGATTTTATTCTAATATTTGGAATATTTTTGGAATTTTGAAAAAGTTTGATTTTATTTAATTTAACAATATTTTTGGAATTTTGATTATAATTTTCCGGCAACGTATTGATGTTTCGTGTTAGTTTTGTAATAAATTTTTAAACACAGATAAAAAATACTTGTACTTGATAAAAAATACTTGTACAAAGAGTTATGTTGTACATCGCTGCCCAAAACTAAAAACCATGTCCTCATAAAAGTTTTTTGCCGAAAACTATATCAAAATCCTTAACCCAGACCGAAGTCTTGATATCTCAGAGCTGTGAGATTTCAGCCCCTCCATATTTTTTATTATAATTATTGACCTAGCGTGAGAAAATATACTTCTCATTGAAGCAATTGATAGTCCGGTCAATAAAGCGGGGAAATCGACCGAATAAAATAGTTTCTTATAGGAAGATGTATCAGAAAAATTTTTTTTGCATTAGCTTCTATGAGTCCCCTAGGTCATTCGTGACTAGCAAGCGAAGTGACTAGCCCCCCCCCCCAACACCCCTAAAACTCAAAATTAACCCCTTTTTCAACCTCCATTTTTAAAAAGATTGCAAAATGTAGTAAAAGTGAGAATTAAGGACTAAAAATGCCTTCCAGTAGGTTTTAGCGGTCGTTGATTACGAATCTGCCATTATTTTTCCGATAAATTCACATAATACGGTCTGTAACGGGGGAATCAACATACAATAAATTATAATGAAAACTACATTTTTAAATCGAAAATTTTCTTTTGTAACGTATTATTTATACCCTCAGGATCATTCGTCGGTCAAAAAAGTTGGTGGTTGACCTCCCTTATTTCACTACCCCTTAATATGCCTTTTATCAAAATAAAATATTTTTGATGATTTATAATTTTTTAAATAATACGTTTTTTAGCCTGAAAATAGGTTCCTATATATTTTTTTGGTCGCTGATTACGAATCCGACGTCAGTTTTCCAAAATAATAACGTAAAAAGCGGAAAATCGAGAAAATTTCACCGAATTTCCAATTTTAGAGTATTATTACGAGTTGCATATCATTTTAAATATTTTAAAGTACGCTAGCAACGAATTTTCACTCAAAAAGTAAAAATCTTAAAAAATATTGGAAAACTGTTAAAATTATTTGGAAAATTTGGAAAATTATGATTGCAAAACCATGCAATATATCGTTTCAGTGTTTTTTTTGGTCTCTGATCTCAAATTTAATATTTATAATAAGAAAAATTTTCTATTTTCCCGGAAAATGGCAAACAAAAATTTTCCGATTAAAAAATTTAAATTTTTTATTTAAAATTTAAATGTTGTATAGATGAATGTATAAATTTTTAATGCGAGTTTACTGCGCTTCAGTAGGTGCAGGTAATTTTGTCGTCTTTTTTTTTGTCACTGACCTCAAATTTGATATTTATATTTAAGAAAAATTTTCTATTTTCTCGGAAAATAGCAAAAAAAAAATTTCTGATAAAAAAATCTGAAAAATTTAAGTACAATTAAATAATACATGTTTTAATTTTTTTGGTGACTTTAATGTCAAATTTGATATTTAAAATAATAAAAAAAATTTATTTGGTCGGAAAATTGTGAAAAACTCCTGCAAGTAATATTATTTGGTTTTAAGCTGTAAATTAATATTTTTCTATTGTTTTTAATTGTTTTTTTCAATAATGATTGTGAGTTATCAAATTATAATAAAAATTTATCCTCAAAAATTTCCAAAAATATTAATAAAATAATTTTATTTTACTGCGTAGCATACAAAATTTTATATATTTTTTTAATGAAATGAAAAATAAATTTTTTTGCCTGAAAACACATTTTTTATTATAAATATTGAATAATTTTAATTAAGAAAAAAAAATGAAATTTATAATTTTTTTTTATTGTAAGTTTTTGCAAGTAAAAAATTTTAAATATATTATTTAAGAAAATAAAGATAAAACGGAACTGTATACATTTTTTTGCTAAAAAATAAAAATAATACTTTATTTAATAACTAAATATAAAAAAAAACTATATTAAAATATAAGAAATATTATTTTAGAAATCTTCATCATCCGATTCATTTTCAAGAACTGGATACAGTTCCGTTTTATCTTTATTTTCTTAAATAATTATTTAAAATTTATTATTTTCAAAAACTTACAATAAAAAATATTATAAATTTTATTTTTTTTTCTTTATTAAAATTATTCAATACATAAAACAAAAAATGTGTTTTCAGGGCCACCAAAAATATATAAAATTTTGTATGCTACGCAGTAAAATAAAATTATTTTATTAATATTTTTGGAAATTTTTGAGGATAAATTTTTATTATAATTTGATAGCTCACAATCATTATTGAAAAAAACAATTAAAAACAATAGAAAAATATTAATTTACGAAATATGATACCAAATTTCTACACAGTGAATATAAATACTTGCTAAATTTGAAAAAAATATGTTCGAAAAAATCAACGTAGCTTTTTTAGATCGTTTTTATTAGCCTAGTCTTTTTGTTTTTTAAATTTTCAATTCATTTTAGTTTTTCATTTTATACGGATAGTTTTTTGTGAACCTAATTTGTGTATTATTTTTATAATTTTTTATATATTTTTTTTTCAACTTGAAAATGGCAATGTGCCGAAATATTGTTTTTATTAATTAAATAAAAATTAAATTTTAAGACTGAAATAAGTGTTTTTAAAAAAATTTTTTAAAAATAAATATCTAACAGTCAAAAATACTAAAATATATATTTAAATAAAAAGTTTTAATTTTTTAATCGGAAAAATTTTTTTTGCCATTTTCCGGGAAAATAGAAAATTTTTCTTCATTATAAATATTAAATTTGAGATCAGAGACCAAAACAAACACTAAAACGATATATTGCATGGTTATGCAATCATAATTATAATCGACAATAGTATATTATGCTACTATCATGTAATGACGGTTATTAATACACGAGCATTAACCGGGATACGAAACGAGCCGTAGGCGAGTTTCGTATAGTATATGCGAGTGTATTAATAACCATTACATGAAAGTGGCATACGCTATTTTTTCTACACCCGGTAAATAACGAAGAACGAAAATTACAACGAAAATTTCAATTTTCAAATTTCAAAGTTCAATTTTTTTCCCATACGAAAATTTCAACAAACGTCATATGCATATAGTGGAGTCATATTAGTAAAAAAAAGTGGTATATTTGATGTAAGAGCAAAGTTGAATTTTTTTTTGTTTTATGTTAAGGACATAAAAGTTAGTGGGCATGTAATTATTTAGCAAATTTGGAGGTCCGGAAGTGCCTCAAAAATGGCAAAAACTGGTTTTTTGAGTAGGTCACTTCACTATTTTTGAAATATTTCGGGCTGTAATAATCATAAAAAAAAAAATGGAAAATGTTTGTGATTAAATTTCAAATCCATCTAGGGGGGTTAGATACTTTAAAAATGAAAAAATTTTAATTTTTATGGCCACAATTGGCATTTTTCGTTAAATTTGGCGAACGGTGCCATTTTATGAGAAGTCATCCAAAATAAAAATTTTTTTTTTAAACTGTGTTTTTTTATCTACTTTAACCTAAGTATAATTAAAATTATGTTGAATAAAAATATTAATTTATGCATTTTTTGACATTTTACCATATATACGATATTATTTACGCTATTATCATGTATTTTGCATAAAAATATTTTTTATTAATTTGAATTTGATTTTGAAGATTTTGAAAAAATGTAATATTCAATTTTTTTCAAACATTTTTCAAACATATAAAATACACAGCATAAATAATTTTACGCCAATTATGTTTTCAATTGAAAATTCTATATGTGTTATTATGGTTTTCCATATTATTCACTGTTTGTGTGCTTTTGTCACTTTTGAATTAAAATGCAATATTTAAAAATATACTTTTTGCTGTTTATTTTTAAAATTTTTATTTTATTAATAATAATATAAACTTCCTTATAGTAACAATTTGAATTTGATTTTTTATTTTATTGAATATCGATTTCGACATACGTCATCCTCAGTTTAAATTATTATTACAATTTTTGCTCAAACTATTACTTATATAGGTACTACTTCAACTGCTATTTTTTATTATTACGTCATATATTTTGTTAGTTTAATTTTAATTATTTACCAAAAGCAATTTAGGGCATTGCAAGAAAAAAAAGTTTTGTAGGTTATGTATAATTTAAAAAAATATTTTTTATTAATTTGAATTGCATATTTCACTTTTATGCAAAATACATGATAATAGCGTAAATAATATCGTATATATGGTAAAATGTCAAAAAAATGCAAAAATTAATGTTATTTTTGCATGTCCGAAAATGGGCATTTAAATTAAGGCAACATAATTTTAATTATACTTAGGTTAAAGTAGATAAAAAAAAAACACAGTTTAATAAAATTAAAATTTTTTCATAAAAATTAAATCCCATATTAAGACTATTAAAATACATGTTTCCTGTAATTTTCTTGAAAATTCGACGATTTTTCCGCCCCTTATGATAAATTTAGTAAAAAAAAAAAAGTCACTCGATTCGGGTTTTCGAGGTTAGGTTACACTTCTAAAGTATCTAACCCCCTAGATGGATTGAAATTTAATCACAAACATTTTCCATTTTTTTTTTTTATGATCATTAGAGCCCGAAATATTTCAAAAATAGTGAAGTGACCTACTCAAAAAACACCAAAAAACCAGTTTTTTCCATTTTTGAGGCACTTCCGGACGACCTCCAAATTTGCTAAATAATTACATGCCCACTAACTTTTATGTCCTTAACATAAAACAAAAAAAAAATTCAACTTTGCTCTTACATCAATATAAAATGCTAATATGACTCCACTAATAGCATGTTTGATTGAAAAACTATGGGTTTCTTTCTATTGATTAAAAATCTGTATTGTAATAAAATCTGTATCGAAATGAATATCATTATAAAATGGATTTTGGTCATATAAGTGTATTTTTATAGTACGGGTGTAGAAAAAAATATTTTATTTTGATAAAAGGCATATTAAGCGGTAAAAAATAAGGGAGGTCGACCACCAACTTTTTATGACCGACGAATGATCTTGAGGGTATAAATAATACGTTACAAAAGAAAATTTTCGATTTAAAAATGTAGTTTTCATTATAATTTATTGTATGTTGATTCCCCCGTTACAGACCGTATTATGTGGATTTATCGGAAAAATAATGGCAGATTCGTGATCAACGACCCCTAAAACCTACTGGAGGGCATTTTCAGTCCTTAATTCTCACTTTTACTATATTTTGCAATCTTTTCAAAAATGGAGGGTGAAATAGGGGTTAATTTTGAGTTTTGGGTGTGTTGGGGGGGGGGGGGGGCTAGTCGCTTCGCTTGCTAGTCACGAATGACCTAGGGGACTCATAGAAGCTAATGCAAAAGAAATTTTTCGGATTCATCTTCCTATAAGAAATTATTTTGAAATAATGATAATAATAATATAAAATATAATGAAAATAATAATGATCAAAAATAATGATGATCGAGATATATTTATAATATAAATATAAAATATGGAGGGGCTGAAATCTCACAGCTCTGAGATATCAAGACTTCGGTCTGGGTTAAGGATTTGTATATAGTTTTCGGCAAAATACTTTTATGAGGACATGGTTTTTAGTTTTGGGCAGCGATGTACATCAAACATAACTCTTTGTTAAAGTACCAGTATTATTTATCTCTGTTTAAAAATTTATTACAAAACTAACACAAAACATCAATACGTTGCCGGAAAATTATAATCAAAATTCCAAAAATATTGTTAAATTAAATAAAATCAAACTTTTTCAAAATTCCAAAAATATTCCAAATATTAGAATAAAATCAAACATTTAAATTTTTTCTAAATTCCAATAATATTTCAAAAACTCTTAAAAATTCAAACTTTTTCCAAAATTCTAAAAATATTGCAAAAATTATTACAAAATCAACAATTGAAACTTTTTTCAAAAATTATAATAATATCAAAAATTAAAAATTTTTTCAAAATTCTAAAAATATTTCAAAAATCAAAAATTAAAACTTTTGCCAAAATTCTAAAAATATTGCAAAAATTATTACAAAATCAATAATACAAACTTTTTCAAAATTCCAAAAATATTTCAAAAACTATAACAAATTCAAAAATTTCCATGTCCAATTTCATTTTAAATTACATTTACGTCATAAAAACAGCTACATTTTTTTTCCCAAAAAATTGGCTAAAAAATTAAATGAAATCATTTTTTGACACACTTGACATTATTTTTGGACAAACTTATAATGCCATGATTCTCTATAATAATAATAAAATATCATGTCATACGAACTATTAATTTTATTTTTTTCTAAAAAAATTGGGTAAAAAATTGGGTAAAACACACTTGACAACATTTTTTTGACAAACTTATAATGCCATAATTCTCAATAATAATAATTAAATTTCATTTCAAACAAACAATTTTATTTTTTCCAAAAAATTGGGTAAAAAAATAAATAAAAATCTTTCTTTTGACACACTTGACAACACTTTTTTGACAAACTTATAATGCCATAATTCTCAATAATAATAATAATAAAACTTCATTTCAAACAAACACTTTTATTTTTTTTGAAAAAAATTAGGTAAAAAACTAAATAAAAATCTTTTGACACACTTGACAACATTTTTTTGACAAACTTATAATGCCATAATTCTCAATAATAATAATTAAATTTCATTTCAAACAAACAATTTTATTTTTTCCAAAAAATTGGGTAAAAAAATAAATAAAAATCTTTCTTTTGACACACTTGACAACTTTTTTTTGACAAACTTATAATGCAATAATCTAGTTTTTGATCTCACATACCAATCCCGACCATCAAGATTTCTCCAAATTTAATGTTCCTAGTCGTAATCACTTAAAATGAACGTTTTTTGAGCCAAAAATATGAAAATTTCTTTTTTTGACACACAAAATGATTTTTTGACACACTTCCGGTACAGTTATCGAACACAACGTCCTTTTGGACCTGTCCCTTGAGTATACCTATTTTTAGAAAAAAAATTTTTTGAAATCCCTCCAGCGGTTTTCCCTGCAGCGTAGGTAATGACGGCCGGCCGGACGGCCGGCAGACAGACATACATTTTTTTTTTTTGCTTTTTTAGAATCAGGAGGTCCTAAAACGTCGAGAAATGTCAAAAAAAGTGGGGGTAAGAATTTCACTTTGAGCTCATGAATGTAATACTTAGGTCTTTCAGACCGAAGTAATATAGATATAAATTTTATATCCAAATTTATAACAAATAAAATTAGTATGCGAGGCTCGTATTGCATGCGTTTTGCGCGTATTTGAATAACATCGGCTAATTTGTCATTAAACGTTATGCGCATGTAACGCATTTCATTGTTTTTTTTTAGTTCTATGATTTTGCAACCGTCGCGTCTGACGTTTCTAAACGTTTAGGATTGGTTATTGATTGTGTTTTGTATGTATCACACCACACAAGAGATGCAATTTTTTTACATTTTTTTGTGAGTTACGTGTTGTGTATCGAGTAAACATAAAAAATGAAACGAGTTCAAACTAGTGGTGCTCAAAAAAGAAAGACAGGGGAAGAAAAAAAACGAAAACAGGCCGAATTGCTTGCAAAAATACCAAAAATAGCAAACTTGTTTTGTGCCGGATCCAGTGGCTCGTCGTCGTCTGGACTGGGGTCAAATGCATCAGAAGATACAAATAATACCGAAACTGGATCTACTGGTAAAAACGATGAAACGATTAACAGTGTTCCAGATCCCGAACAAAATCAAAACATTGATGAATGTGAATAACTTGAGAGTTTGGGCTCAGATGACGACTCATTATTGACAGACGAGTTGTTACCATGCCCATCAAACGCTGCGCTATGGAATATGGATGGTAAACTCAAATTTCCTTAATTATTCTGGTCCAAAAAAGGTTTGATTTAATTCAATATCGTATGTTGGAGCTGAGTGCATTTTTATTTATTTATTTATTTATTTGAACTTCAAAGAGATGCGCACGAATGACCAGAGACACTTTTCTAGGAACTATATCAAGCGCAAGCTAGCGAATGGAACTGTTGTTGACCGAGATTGGGTCATTTTTCGCCCTCATTACAATCTGTTTTTTGTTTTTCCTGCAAATTATTTGGAACAACTGATCAAAATATTGAATTGTTCAGGACTTCTGGTTTCAATAACTGAAGAATTGTAGTTATCGTTTTGGCCTGCATGAAACTAGCAAAAATCATGTCAATAACGATTTAGCGTATCGTACCAGAGCGAAAAAAACAAATACACTAGATGCGAAATTTCTAAAACAAGAGCAGATTGAAATGAATTATTGGCGAGAAGTTCTGCGCAGAATTGTTTCGGTCATAAAATTTTTGGCATCAAGAGGTCTTTCGTTCCGTGGTAGTGATCAGACAATCGGCTCAAGCACAAACGACAATTATTTGGGCACACTGGAACTTATTAGCGATTATGACCCCTTTCTGGCGACACATATTGCCAATCATGGCAATAAAGGCAAAGGTATTATTATCTTAAGAATAATATTAATCGGCGCACAATTTAATAATATTGTTTTGTAATTGCAGGTAGAGCATCATACCTATCCGCAAATATATGCAACGAGTTTATCAGTATCATTGGCACGCAGGTTTTCGATTATATACTAACCGAGTTGAAAGTTGCACAATATTATTCAATAAGCATTGATTTTTTGGAAAAGTATGGAATGAACATTTTAGATTGCCGCGGCCAATCTTATGACAATGCTAACAATATGGCGGGACAGTATTCGGGACTGCAAACAAGAATTTTAAATGATAACAATTTGGCAAAGTTCTTTCCTTGCGCGGCTCATTCGCTTTGCTTGGTTGGTAAGAATGCAGTATCCAAAAATAAAAAAGCAACAGAGTTTTTCAACTTTGTCGATTGTCGATTTGTATCTATTTTTTATTCATTCAACTAATCGTTGGGGAAAATTGGCAGATATTTTAAGTGCAGGGGAGGTTGTTTTAAAGAGAGCAACAGGAACACGATGGCTGACCAAATTCAATGCTATTAAAGCGCTATGTTCATGCTATCCAAAAGTGAAAGATATGTTGATTTTTTTCCAATCTGAACATTGCCTTCAATCAACTGTTGCAACAAAAACGAGTTATCTGGTTTTTATAAAAAAATTTACAAGCAATAAAATAGATCTAGATAGAAATAAATAGAATAAAATAGAATTGAACCTCACTGGTTGGATTCTTTCCTGCATCTCTAGTCTCCAAAAGAAAGATCTTTAGTTTGTTTTTGTTTTAGGAGCACTAGATATTATATATAAAATATTTTAGTTTTGAGTTTAAAACTCACTTTTTTAATATCTATATGAGTTTTTTATTTACCAATTAATTTCGTCAGCTATGCTAACATTATCAAGGATATTTCTAAACTAAGGTTTCTAAACTAGTTTAGAAATATCCTTGATAATGTTAGCATAGCTAACGAAATTAATTGGTAAATAAAAAACTCATATAGATATTAAAAAAGTGGGTTTTAAACTCAAAACTAAAATATCTTTAGTTTCTTTGTAATTATAAGGTCCGCTTGAAAAGTTTGTTATCTGACTGATATTTAGTTTCCTAACTGAATCACCATCAAAATCGTTATTGTAAAACGATTAAATAATAAAGCTCTAGACAACCAAAAAATATACAATCGATTACATATTTTGTAAAACCGACTTCAAACAAAATGTCTAAAACAACATATGCAACTTTCAATTAATTTAAATTCATTAAAGTTTGAACAAGCCAACATTGAAAAACTGTTTGAAAATGTTCATATATTATTTGCATTATCTTTTGTAAACATAAATTCCTTATGCTCTTCTTTAAATATTATATAAAATTCATTAGATTGTACGATATGTACATATGTACATTTTAAAAATTTGCATATAGCTCCTCTATGGAAACCTATTAAATGGAGGACAATTAAGATGGGTTTTGATGTTCTATGTCTTTATGTTTTGGAATTTATCCAATTTTGATAGAGATGAAAATTTGTGATAAATTTTTACTTAAATTTTAATTGGAATGGAAATCATGAAAATTCTCGGATTAAAAATTTGTGGTTTTTTTTTTGTTAAAGTTGAGTTTAGAACATATTTGTGTGGTTCGTAGTGGAAATTGGTCGGAAAAGTTAAACATATAAAAACTTAATTGTTGTTTTAAATAGTTACTTGAACGAGAATTGCTTTACGGATTAAACAGAAGTTAATTCTCAGAAAACTTGACAGCGTAAAAAATAAATATTTGTTTAATGCTTATTCAATAAAAAGTTGTGAGAAAAGGAATTTCAATGTCAGTTACAACAATGAAAAAACATCTTTCTGAAACAAATGAATGAAAATTAGAAAAAACAGTCAGGTATGCAATGTTTTGGTTTTGACTTGGTCGATAAAGAAGCCTGCTCCTACCATTGATTCGGGCAGGACTGGAAAATCTAGGTAGTGGTATGGTAGTACTTGAAGCTCCTTGCGAAGCGTTTGTCACCAGCAGACTCAAAATCTAACGCTCTGAAACAAAAAAAAGTCCTAGCGACAAGATGTTCGCTAGATAGGTAGATTTCGTGATCAGAGAGTTTTGTTTACAAGTAGAATCTGATGTATCAGATTAGTTTAAACAAAACAAACTAATTACAAACAGGTATCGAACAAATATTAAAAAGAAAATTAGCTACATTATTACATATAAGCAAAACTACATCTATCCAATTTTGCAACAAACAAATATCAAATCTACCACAGAATATGTGTGTGACAATTTATGGCATTATATGAAAAACACACGGCAAACCTACTCTATATCATATGTCGTGCAATTACTGAAAAATGGTTTATTTCTAAGAAAAAAATATTGCGACGCTGATGCATAGGCTGACTTCACCACAGCTCTGGAAACATAGTGTTCTGGATATATAATGAGCTAATATCCATAAAATACTTTAATTAAAAGCTAACCAATATTATGGACTTCGTTGTTCTAATAATAAAAATATTAAAGCAATTCTGTTGTACGAGAAAAAGTAAACAAAAATTTTATCGGAAGTGACAAAGCGGAAGTTAGGATGCAGAACTGATGTAAACCGTACTAAATGTGTATGTACCAAATTTCATCCAACTCGATTATCAGGTACAGAAGCTATTGAGCTTCCAAAATAACAGGTGCTTGGAGGACCCCCTACCACTTTGTTCACTATCGCTAAAAAAACTAATCAGTTCCTTTCCATACATATTTGCATATTTTTGCAAACTGTAATCAAAATTACTTAACGAACGAATGTTGTATGCTTCCAACAAACATTGAAACAATAAACAGGTGTTCGAGAGGACCCCACCACTTATCCCACTATTGTCCAAAAACTAGTCAATTCTTTGTCAATAAAGTCTTTATCTTTTTTCAAAGTGCCATTAAAATTGATTAATGAATGAAATCTGAATGCTCCCAACAAACTTTAAAAACCAAGTGTGAAAAGTCAGCAGTTGTATGGTAGATCCCCCGCCACTTTGATCAATGTGTTCCAAAAGATGATAATTATCTTCTTACACTAATTGAAACCTTTCCATAAGTTTTATCATAATCACTTCATTATTGTAGGCTGTAGTGTGCATAAAGATACTGAAAAAACTGCCAACAATTAAAAAAAATATTTTTTTTACCGGAAGTAAAAAACCGGAAGTTGGGATGCAGAATTTTTGTAAATCATACTAAATGCTTATGTACAAAGTTTCATCCAATTCGATTATCAGGTACAGATGTTATTGAGCTTAAAAACAAACAGGTGTATGGGACACGCTCCTACACTTTGTTCACTATCGCTCAAAAACTAATCAGTTCTTTGCCATACATGTTTGCATTTTTTCCCAAAGTGTTATCAAAATTGGTTCACGAACGAATGCTGTGTGCTCCCAACAAACATTGAAAAAATGATGACACAGTAAACAGGTGTTCGGGAGTCCCCGTACCACTTATCCCAATATTGTCCAAAAACTGATCAGTTCCTTGTCATTTAAGTTTCCATCTTTTTCCAAAGTGTCATTAGAATTGATTAATGACTGAAGTCTGTATGCTCCCAACAAACTTTAAAAACCAAGTGTGAAAAGTCAGCAGTTGTATCGTAGACCCCCCCGCCACTTTGATCAATGTGTCCCAAAAGATGATAATTATCTTCTTAGACTAATTGGAACCCTATTCCATAAGTTTCATCATAATCACTTCATTATTGTAGGCTGTAGTGTGCATAAAGACAATGGCAAAACTTCAAAAAAGTACAAAAAAAAATTTTTTACCGGAAGTGAAAAACCGGAAGTTGGGATGCAGAACTATTGTAAACCGTACTATATACTCATGTACCAAGTTTCATCCAATTCGCTTATCAGGTACAGAAGTTATAGAGCTTTCAAAAAAACAGGTGCTCATGGGACCCCCCACCACTTTGATCACTATCGCTCAAAAACTAATCAGTTCTTTGCCATACATGTTTGCATTTTTTTCCAAAGTGTCATCAAAATTCGTTCACGAACGAATGCTGTGTGCTCCCAACAAACATTGAAAAAAGTGTGACACATTAAACAGGTGTTCGGGAGGACCCCCACCACTTATTCCAATACTATCCAAAAACTAATCAGTTCTTTGTTATTTAGGTCTCCATCTTTTTCTAAAGTTTCATTAAAATAAATTAATGAATGAAGTCTGTATGCTCCCAACAAACTTAAAAAACAAAGTGTGAAAAGTCAGCATTTGTATGGTAGACCCCCCACCACTTTGATCAATGTATCCCAAAACATGATAATTATCTTTTCACACTGATTGAAACCCTATTCCATAAGTTTCATCATAATCACTTCATTATTGTAGGCTGTAGTGTGCATAAAGACACTGAAAAAACTTCAAAAAAGTACAAAAAAAATTTTTTTACCGGAAGTGAAAAACCGGAAGTTAGGATGCAAAACTATTGTAAACCGTACTACATACTCATGTACCAAGTTTCATCCAATTCGCTTATCAGGTACAGAAGTTATAGAGCTTTCAAAAAAACAGGTGCTCCAGGGACCCCCCACCACTTTGTTCACTATCGCTCAAAAACTAATCAGTTGTTTGCTATACATGTTTGCATCTTTTTCCAAAGTGTCATCAAAATTCGTTCACGAACGAATGCTGTGTGCTCCCAACAAACATTGAAAAAAGTGTGACACATTAAACAGGTGTTCGGGAGGAACCCCAACACTTATTCCACTACTATCCAAAAACTAATCAGTTCTTTGTTACTTAGGTCTCCATCTTTTTTTAAAGTTTCATTAAAATAAATTAATGAATGAAGTCTGTATGCTCCCAACAAACTTAAAAAACAAAGTGTGAAAAGTCAGCATTTGTATGGTAGACCCCCCACCACTTTGATCAATGTGTCCCAAAACATGATAATTATCTTTTCACACTGATTGAAACCCTATTCCATAAGTTTCATCATAATCGCTTCATTATTGTAGGCTGTAGTGTGCATAAAGAGAATGGCAAAACTTCAAAAAAGTACAAAAAAAATTTTTTTACCGGAAGTGAAAAACCGGAAGTTGGGATGCAGAACTATTGTAAACCGTACTACATACTCATGTACCAAGTTTCATCCAATTCGCTTATCAGGTACAGAAGTTATAGAGCTTTCAAAAAAACAGGTGCTCCAGGGACCCCCCACCACTTTGTTCACTATCGCTCAAAAACTAATCAGTTCTTTGCTATACATGTTTGCATCTTTTTCCAAAGTGTTCACGAATGAATGCTGTGTGCTCCCAACAAACATAAAAACTTTGTGGAAAAAACCACCTGTTGTATGGTGGACCCCCCAACCCTTAATCCAATGTGCTCCAAAAGCTGATAAAATCTTTCTCATGTTATTTAAAAGCTTTTCGCAACGTTTCATGAAAATCGATCGGTAATTGTAGGCTACAGTAGGGATAAACACCTGAAAAAAAAACTTTTTAACCGGAAGTGACAAACCGGAAGTTGGTATGCAGAAATATTGGAAACAGTACTAAAACCTTATATACTAAGTTTCAATAAGATCATAGCCGGAGATCAGAAGTTATTCAAGATTTAAACTTAGAGGTGTTCGGGAGACCCCCCGCCATTTTGTCCAAATTTGAAATGAATCCACATCTTCCATTTTCAAGTGAACCTGTATCATTTGCCAAAGTTTCATCAAGATCCTATGCAGAAAACTCACCCACCCACCCACCCAACCACCCACCCACCCACGCACACACAGACGTACACCAAAATTTTTTTTGGCTAGTTAGATAGAGGATGGTACAAAACAAAAGATAAAATAAAATTTGGGGTATGTAAGATTTTTTTTTTTCACGATAGATTGCATTACTTCACACAATTTAAAATTGTGGTGAAGTAAAAATTTTTTTTCTTCTATTCAAATCTTTTTATTTTTTTGTCATTGACTGTTATAAGGTTTTTGCAAATTGTTGCAAATTTTTTTGTTAAAACCGACAAGTCAAAAACCTCTAACTGCAGAGATTTAAATTTATAAGAAACGGATTAAAATGTTTCCAAAGATTCTAAATTTATAAAGTTTTTAAAAATAATAGTATCTATCCAAACGGCTGTTATAATAACAGATTTAAAAACCATTTTTATTTCTAGTATAAAGCCTCTAGTTTCTTAACCATTTGTTGGATTTTGCTGATTTACGAAATTTTCCAAGATATTTATAAAACACACATTTTTAAACAAAAGGTTTTTTTCTCTGGCTCCACAAATGCGACCGTGAGAGTGCCGGTTGATTCAAGCGCCTTTTGTGTTTAGAAGCTTTTTTGTTGGAGCCGCTAACTCAGAAACCTTTAACCGCAGAAGTCTATTTTGTGAAAGAAATTGATAAAAAAGTTTTCAAAGATTCTGAATTTATGAATTTTTTAAAAATATAAATATCTAAACGGCCGTTATAATGGATCTAAAAACAGACTTTTTTGTTAGTATAAATCCTCTAGTTTCTTAACCGTGTGTCGGATTTAGCTGATTTACGAACTTGTCTAAGATATCAATACACATATTATATAGATTATGTCTAAGATATCAATATTCGTATATATTATATAGATTTATTCAGACTCAGAGCTTACATTTTCGATTATTGATACAAGAGGCTTATGGTAACTAAAGTATGAAATAAATACTTTGGTCTTAACATGGTCAATATATCTTTGGAATACTGCGTCAATTACTGTTTTTGATCTTGTTGTTGATACAGTGCGAATGAAACACTGTATTCCAAAGATATATTGGCCATATTAAGACCAAAGTATTTATTTCATACTTTAGTTACCATAAGCCTCTTGTATCATTTATCGAAAATGTGAGCTCTGAGTCTGAATAAATAAAATGTAAAATAATTATCAAACTTTGTATCACTATGATCATGACTAAAACCTGCAATTGTCCTCTTTCCGAAATTTTAAATTCGTCTCATTATCTTGAAGCCAGAATTTTTGAAGGTTTCACTTCTACCACGTGTGAATTGCACACATGTCCCGATTTTTTTTATGTTATTATTTTAAGCATTTAAGATAATTTCGTATAATTTAATTATTTTCTTTACATTATATGAAAATTAGTCTATTAAAAATTAAATTAATTTCCGTCACGACAACTAAACAAATTTTTTTGCTTCACAATTTTAACCAAAAGAAACGTGCAAAACCCCCTGACCATACTGGTCAAAAGTTGTAATCCGATTCTCTAAAAAAAATCCTCCTAACCATACTGGTCAGGAGTTATTATATGACTGTCCCAATCTTCGTTTGTTTTTTTCAAACGTGGATCTCCAAGAAAACAAATCTCACGGTTTAAAACCCATTCGTGGACAAAAACGTTTAATTCCAGTCAATAAAATATCTGATTTCAGAAAACTGAATCTCAGACTTAATCGAAATTTAATTGAGATTTTAATTTAATGATGTTTTTGCATAATTTGCAAAAACGAAACATGGGAAACGGTGTTAGAAAATAGATCTGATGTCGATAAAAAAACACAATTAGAAAAGTGAATATTGTCTGGAATTAGGAAACTGGCGACGAAAAGGAGATAAAAAGCTTTGAGCTTAAAAATAATGAGTCCAAAATTCCCTCCGTCACAATTCTATAAAGCGAAAATTTTCAGAAACTCGTGCTTCTGTAAGGAATAGAATGTTCGGTTTGCCGTGCTCAAGATGATGTCACACGTGGTCATGGTTAGCCTTCAGTCCACAGATGTTTCGAACATGTATTTTAAAATTTTTGATTGATTCATATATGTGTTGTCCCTGCAAATATTTATGGGCGGGTGGATTGCGCAAATTTGCTTTACCACTCGCAGCCTTATATCTTTTCTGTTGTATATATATCAAAAGGTTTATTTTATTCTTTTATGTTTTATTAAACTATAACTAAGCAGACTATAACTAAGCAAAAAACCCTATCATACAATAAAATATGACATATGCCAATATTTCATGATAAGATGAAGAAATAATAACAAAATAATAAATGAAAAACAATTTGTGAGAAATTTCCAGAAAACAAACCAAAACTAATTGCCAATAATCCAACTGATGCAGCGCACAGTGGGATTTTTTGTGCAATAAGTAATTTTTTCGACACATAAAATTTAAAAATGTAATGATGCAGTTTTGTAGAAAATTGATTCAGTATGAAGAATCCATAAATTGTATCCCAAAAAAACGTTTATTTGTCTTTGAAATAATGAGCCAAAGTCACATGTAAATTTTGGTCCAAAATATTGAAAACTGTTTACGCACTTCTTTAGTGTTTGTACGTAAGATAACTATTGTGCTCTAATTTAAATAGTGTGATTATTTTCAAATATAGCCTTTTCTGCGTATTTAAAAAAAAATTATAAAGTTCGCTCATATGGTTTAAAAGATATGAAAGAATAAAATTTGTTCTATAATGTGCCATGATTGCAAACTTCCTTGGAAGAAAAAAAAGGTTGCTCGGTCGTGCTAGGTGCTCCCGCTATAATAAAATGAAAGGTAAGACTCCATACTATCAATTAAAAAAAAAAAAGTTTAAATAATTAATAATATTTTATAAAATCATAAAATTTATAAAATCATAAAATCATAAAATTTTGGGTTCTATGGGCGGAGGGTAGTGGGCGTCGCCAATTTTGATGAAACTTTATATTTTTCTTAATTGAGCTAACCAAAGGCTGAGAGAAAAATTTCAACATTCTACGAGCACCTTCTTATATTTTTGCCAAACATTGTATGATCAAATCCCACTGTGCAGCGCACCCCAGACGCAGCACTTACCAAATCAATCGAGGCACAACTCCCACACATAATTATGTGTTGGTTTGATTCCTCGGTAGAGCTAATGAGCAGTACCACTACGGAACGCTGCCCAGCTAGGACTGGAAGTGCTGCCGTTGACTAATTAAAGTTCGTCCGCACCTTAAGATATCATCTTGGCTAATGACATCTCCTGCCATTGCCAGTGGTATGTGATATCTCCTGCCATTGCCAGTGGTATGTCAATAGCAGGGACTAGAGTACGCAGCATTGATCATAATCGATCAAAATCGACCCCTCCTGCGGATGGATGTCTCCAGGGAGACTGAGGAAAAGAAGCTGAAAAATTCTGGCTTCACAAGTGTAGGCTACGCCGACGATCTAGCTGTCATATTAAGAGGTATACATGACTCTTCTGTCAGAGATTCTGCAACTCAGAGTCAGCAACCATGGAACACATTATCTGCAACTGCTCTGAATCCGTATGCCGCAGGACGTAAAGCTCGGTCAAGGGAGACTAGCACTTTCTCTACCACATAAGATTAATCCAATTCAGCTAATTAATTATTTTAAGGGGGTCGGATTCGACCACATTGCCCATTCTACAGTGACATCGACGTCATCTTCAGTAATACATCAGGGTTAAGCACAATAGTCGTTAGGTCGCAGTGCTACTCGAACTAGCTAACCCAATAAACAAAAAACTATAGAAATTGCAAAAATCTTCTCTAAACCACTTTCAAATAAACCAAAACAATTCCAAAATATTTTGTAATAATCATTTATCAAAACAGTTGCAGAAATCGAATTCCAAAACAATTTGCAAATATAATCTACAAAAATCAACTTTTAATTTTTGTATCCATTTGACTGAATTGAAAACCAAAACATATTTAAGGAAGAACAGTTTGTAGCCGATAGCTAGTCCCGCTAAAAGTACTTTCACGATAAATAAGAAATCCAAACTAGGTTTTGTAAGCGATTTAAGTTGATGTACCCTGATACCAACACAAACTTGTACCGGCCTATGGCACCTACCGCAAATTTTAAACTGTGATACACGGCGTTATTGATAAATTCTTCGAGTCCTAGTAAAAACTTTTTTTTCACTATCTTTTGGACAGTTTTCACTAGGTGCATTAATATTGACAAGTTATATCAAATTTTGAGTACATATTTTTGGAATGCATAGCTGAATATTATTTGCGGTGTCGATAACATGTTGAATCTCGCGATTATGTATGAAGAAGCCAACTGTCAAATATTCTCACATTTGTTTTGTACATTTTGCTTTCTGACCATCTAACCAGTATATCCAGTACCAATAACTTTCACAAAAACTCTGACATCATTATAATTGATATCAATATATTTTAAAACATTCATACAACCCTTTCGATAAACGGAACATCTTTGTTAATAAAATAAAAACCTACGTTCCCCTTCCACACCATCATTAAAATATAAATTTTGGAAAATTTGATGAATTTTTTACTATTAAAGAAAATTCTTAAATATCAAAAACAGATACAAAATCAAAAGAGGAAATGGAAATGGAAATATATTTAAGAGATGATTTGTGAATTTTCATCCATCATTCATTCATTTATGAAAGTTTTTTCATTTCAACAAATGATTTTTGATTTAAATCAAACGCCCCTAAAATGACAAGCAGATGACAAGTTTTAGATAAATTATTAAAAATAATTTTATTTTATTTGAAAATGAAGATATGTATGTTGAAGTGTCATGTTTTATTGTAGGGAAATGTGGATTAGTTGCTTTAATTTAGGTATATATGCAATACGAATGGGGTGGATAAACTTTACTTATCAACATTCTTGGTGTTGTTTGGGGTACATATATTCAAACTGTTGCGAGAAACAACCCGAAGAGCAAAAAAACAATGAATAGTGAATTATATCATTCCCAGCATACGATTCTTTTATGTACTTTGAAGACATATCTGCAAAAAATGTATGCAACTGCCTAATTTAATTTTGTTGAATGGAATTTCTCGTAATGAAACATTGATACTTCTCTTCTGGTCTGGTATCCCAAATTTCAACATTCAGAAATTAATTGAATTCCAATCTCCATGTATTTGAATGCATATAAAAGAGAAAAACCAAACAAAGAAATAAAAAACCAATAAAATGTCAATAAAACGGTTTTACAGTGAAATTGTATATGATCGTTGACTGCTTTATGTCGAATGCTAAAAAAAACTACTTTGAAGGATTTACGATCGATCGATCGATTCAATTTAATTTATAATAAAAATATTTTTTATCCGTTCGCAACAACAACAGAAAAAAAACAGTTAAATCAAAAACAATCGTGATTTGAATTTTAATAAAAATTAATCTTTTGATGTTTGGGTATCTCAAGATGTATTATACACAGTTTCGTTCCGATTTTTATTTTGTCTTTTTTCGTTTTGTTTTTTTTTTTTTTGCAAAACGTGGTAGGATATTGAATTGATTATTTTTTTGATTTCGAAAATTGTATTTCATTAAATAAATCTTACCTAGAACAAATCATTTTTGGAGTATTTTGTTGAAAAGAAAACAAAGAAAAATCGTTATCTCATTTTTTAATCAACCAATTCACCCCTCACGACAAAAACAAAATAATTTCCAGAGCCATAAATAGACATTAACGAATTGCTACTTTATGTTAAATCAACGAAACGAAATTAATGACATTCAATCAATCAATTTCTATGTAATACGTTTCACTATCGTATCGTTCTATTTATGAATAATATCCGAATTTAGATTTTGTTTTCATTAATAATTCAATCCGTATAATCTAAATCAAATCATTTCAAATGTTAGAACATAAAACTAAATAATAAAACTAACAAGTCGACGAAAATTGAATCAGAGAATGATCATAACAATCACACGTAATCTAATTGAATAAATAATAAAATAGAGGAAAAAGGATACTTGCTGGATAAAAGTTTTGTTTTTTTGGACCTACATGTACGTATGTGCATATGTTATGAGGATTGGATTGGATTCATTATTAAGTTTGATAAAATAAAATAGAAATAAATGTTTGATTGCAAATTTTTGTGAAATTGACACGCAATTGAATGTTGTAAATTGACTACAGAGTAATGTGTTTAGTGAGTGTTTAACACTGTCGTTGGTTTACAATTCAGAATTGATTTAATATTAGAATAATAAATTCAGAAATTTTCAAATTATATATTCAGGCTTCTTCCAAACGATTTCCGAAAGCTTATGCATACAAAATGTCACGAAGGGTTTCTAAAGTTGTAATGAAGCGCTTTCTTCGTTGGTAAACAACGAAGAGGCATAGCAGGCCGCGTACCAAGCGAGGTTTAAATGGCCTTTTCGACTAGTTTTCAGCCTTCGTGGATTTGGAAAAGATG
Source organism: Diogma glabrata (assembly GCA_963693315.1). Classification (NCBI taxonomy): domain Eukaryota; kingdom Metazoa; phylum Arthropoda; class Insecta; order Diptera; family Cylindrotomidae; genus Diogma; species Diogma glabrata. The sequence goes on along the minus strand of OY856187.1, from coordinate 321,661,082 downwards.
CCTGCTACTTCAGCACAAATACGTAATGTACGCGATAAACAAAATATATATGGAAATGGAAACAAGGCAAGTGAAAGAATGAGACTCTGGCGACCCCTTTGTCAAAAGAACGACGATCACCGCGTACAGCACCACATTCACTCAAACCTTCACACATTCTCGCATCTCACACGCGCACGCATCCTACTGTCGCACACCCTCACCCACATACACATACGCACCCACTCGCGCAGGCACCCTGTCACCCATACCTACATCAATGCTCACACTCAACCACATTTGAAAGAAATCAGTATTTAAAATTTTTCCAGTTTTGTTAATATTATTTACAGAGAATAATTCTGTTGGCACAGTTTAAATTAAAAACAAATTGTAACGGTATATATATAGTTTGTTATTATTTGTAATGAACCCAACCTAAGAAGAAACTATTAATTTGATATTTTAGATATTGAATCAATAAAAAAACAAGTTAAAACCCGCAATAACGTATTTATAGTGGTAGGGATTCAGTTCTTTATTAATTTTTTTTTTTACTACGGCTCCATTGGAGAACTATGGGAGAAAACTGGTTAAAGAACACAGGTTTAACTATTGGGTCTAAATAGTAGTACAAAATTATTGAAGAAACATCAAAAAAAATTATTACCAAATTTGTTTATTCTTACGCTGCGAACTTTTGACAATTATCATTACTTTTTAAATATTTCAATTAAGTCAATAAATTATATCGGAGAGATTACATGCACCATTTGACCTAGTATGTCCATAAATATATTTTGAGACGAGTTATAAGAATCAACCAGCTGGTACAGGGTCCTCCAGAATAAATCTAGGATCTTGTTATTACCGAGGATCTTTTTATCTTTTTATAAGGTCTTTCGATTACCGAGGACAAACAAATAACCAATTCAATTAGAGCAGGCTCATAATATTTTCCAACAAAGACTGCTTGATTGCATTGGTATTCAATAACCTATTTAAAATATAATTCGATCTTTGTGGTTAAACCTACGGCACCGTTCTTTGTGTTGGTTGGTTTGAGTAATGTTGATCATATTGTTCGACAATCAGGCGAAACAGATGAATTACGAAACATATACCATCGAACAGATCTTAGGAATTCAACACTAGCAGATTGAAAGTCCTTGCCAAAATGATTACATATCCAATTAATTTTATTTGATAAATTATTCAAATTCTTCTCATCTTTTTGTATAAACATTACCAAGCAAGTGTTTGATATGAAAGCCAACATTCTTGTACATTGGACGATAAACATTTACTTTTCAAAACTTCAGGGTCATTCATTTGACCATCATCCATATAGTTAGATAAATGAAATATATTACCGAAATTCATTCAACAAACATGCATCTCACGATCCCACCCCTCATACTCACACTCACATATACACGCATTCACGCCACGGTTCATGTCGACACACATACCCTCTCATACACATATGTAGAAAATGGCTCACCTAATGGTCTGTCCAGAACCCGTTTCTCCTCCCTGGATAATTAGTGGATCATCTTTTACAGCTGGTTTACATGCTCCCAAAATGCATGTAAAATAAAATGCAGTTGATTAATTCAAGAGTCCCAGGTAATATAGATCCGCGTTATCAAATAATTTAACTGTGGTTGAGCAATCATTGGTTGAAATAAAGTCAATGATAATTGATGAATGCAATTTAAAATCGGCTTGCTCCAGTAATGTAAATGTAGTTGAACAATGATTAGTTGCAATAAGTGCAAGTATAAGTTGATGACTGCAATTGAATCAGCTTGATCAAATAATGAAACGGTGTTTGAGCAATAATTTGTTGTAATAACCTCAACTATAAGTTGGTAAAAGCAATTCAAATCGGTATGATCAAAAAAATTAAAGGTGATTGAACAACGATTTGTTGTAATAAATTCGATTATTGATTGGTAAATATGATTTAAGTCGGCTTGATCACAGAATGTAAAGGTGATCGAGCAGCGATTGGTGGTAATAAATTCAGTGCTAAGTTGATGAATATAATTTAAATCAGCTTGCTCCGATACTGTAACTGTGGTCGAGCACTACTTGGTTGGAATCAATTTCACTTGCAGGTTGATAAGTACAATTTAAATCGCTTGATCAAATAAAGTATACGCAGTTCCACAATGAATAGTTGTAATAACGTCACTTGTACGTTGATAGAGGCAAGTTCCATCGGAATTTAACTCGGCTGGATCAAAGATAATGTTTACGTAGTTGAACTATCATTAGTTGAAATGGTTCAAGTATAAGTTGACTAAGGCAATTTAAATCCACCTGATCCCCTAATCTAAACTTAGTTGAACAACAGTTAGGTGTGAAAAGTTCAATTAGATGTTGGTAAATACAATTTTACATCGGCTTGACCAAATAACGTGAGTGTGGTTGAATCATGGTTAGTTGTAATAATTTCACGTATAATTTGAAAGACGTAATTTACATCACTTGATCAAATATAATGTAACGGCGATTGAACAATAATATGTTGTAAAGATGTCAATTATAGATAGGTAATTCAAGTTAAATCGGCTGGATCAAATAATGCAAACGTCGTTGAACAATAATTGGTCCTGCACACGTAGTGGAACACTCAGTGGCTGTAACGATTTCATAAAACCAATAAATAATGCTACCCGGTTAGACATACAGGCCTCAGACACAGTTTATCTTTGAATATTTTTATTAAACTCGAACAATGATCACATTATCTTAATATACCACAATAATTACGTTAATTGGAATTTAAAAAAATTAATGCTCACACAGTTTTTCAGAAATTATATTTTGTATTTTATATTAATTTAGGCTAATTATACTTAACATCATCAAAATGGCTGATGGCTTTTTTGTTCTTTTAGTGTAAACTTTAGACAACACAAACACATAACTATATTTTTTGTGGTTGTTTTATTAAATTAACATTAACGCGTTACTTAATTATTGCACTAAAAACTAATTAACCATATATTTTATAAAAACAGAAACGACAGGATTTATGATTTTATCACCATTCACAAATCAAACACCGGCAAATTTTTCTATTCACAACCATCTTTTCTTTGTATTACTGTCAAACTCAATAATATTAAGTCTAATCAGCATATCCAGACTAACAGTCACCATCGAATAAGAAAAAATACTAGAATAAGAGAGAGATTGCACGATTTTTGCTGCTATATATAGGTGAATAATAGAATCGATAACGCAGTTTCTTGTAAAGTTTTAAAAATTATCGTTATTTTATTTCTCCTATCAAGTAACACTGGTTATTAGGTTGTAATAGAAATGTGAAAATATTTCAAAGAGAGATACTATCTACAAAACATTTGAAAGAAATATACATATAATTAATATGCGTATGGATTAAAGAGAATAAACAACTGATTTTATAATAGTGTTACAGTGACTTATTAATTAATAGAAAACTAAGGGGGGGGGGGAGGAATATTATTAATCGACAGATGATTGGTTGTAGGAAATATATATCGATTAGCGGAACCATGGGTTAATTCATATCAATTCGTTAACGAGTTTTATAGCGATTAATGATTATAGGTCGAGTATAAGAAACTAATTAGAACAAACTGACGACAACTAGGATAACGAATGTGAGAATCTATGGCTGGACAGCGGTTGGGACTATCACAATGGAATTTGAATTACTCGAATCAACTGAATCAAGTTAATCAAGTTTGAATTACTCGACATCAACTGAATCAAGTTAAGTTAGGTTTAATTTAGGACAACAATCAAGTTTGAATTACTCGACATCAACTGAATCAAGTTAAGTTAGGTTTTATTTAGGATTGAATTACTCGATTTAGGACAACAATGAAGTTTGAATTACTCGACATCAACTGAATCAAGTTAAGTTAGGTTTGATTTAGGACAACATGCTAGTATGTGCAATGTGCATGCATTATTACTTTTTATTTTTCTGTGAATTTCTTATTGGTTATGTTACATGTTTCTTTTTGAAAATCAATTTAACTGTTATGTCGATTTCTTATGTGATTAAAGTGGTACTTTTATGTTTTATCGAATCCGTTTGTCGCCCAAGAAATGACCAAAAACCCACGTTTTTCGTTTAACACGGTTTTCCATACAAAATTTATATTTTCGATTAACACGTGTTTATCAGGAACGTATCTACCGTTTAAAACGGGGGATAGGTGTATTAGGTAGATTTCATATAAAAATCTACCTATTGCAATGGGCTCGAAATGGGCGAAATCTCGGAATTTCGGAAAAATTTTTGTGCCAAACGACTATATATGATAAGCGGAGACAAAAAAACAAAAAAAAAAAATTTATATATATATATATATATATATATATATATATATATATATATATATATATATAAACGATATGAGATATAACGAAAACGACCGGCACTCTCACGGTCGCATTTGTTGAGGTAGATCAAAAAAATTTTCTGTACTTGTGTGTTTTAATAATATCTTGGACAAGTTCGTGAATCAGCAAAATCCGACACGTGGTTAAGAAACTAGAGGCTTTTTTCTGAAAAAAATTGATTTTTTAAAACCGTTATAACGGCCGTTTGGATACTAATATTTCAAAAAATTTAACAAATTTATAATCTTTGGATTTTTTTTTATCAATTTGTTTTAAAAAAAGACCTCTGCAGTTAGAGGTTCCTGAGTGAGCGGCTCCAACAAAAAAGTTTGCAAATAAAAATTTTTTTTTGAAACAACCGGCACTCTCACGGTCGCATTTATAAGGCCAGATCAAAAAACCTTTTCTAAAAATGTGCGTTTTATTAATATCTTGGACAAGTTCGTAAATCAGCCCAATCCAATACATGGTTAAGAAACTAGAAGCTTTATACTAGAAAAAAACTCTGTTTTTTAGATCCGTTATAACGGCCGTTTGGATTCTAATATTTTTAAAAACTTCATAAATTTAGAATTTTTGAAACCACTTTAATCAGTTTCTTTCAAAAAAAAGACCTCTGCAGTTGGAGGTTTCTGAGTGAACGGTTCCAACACAAAAGCTTGTAAAACACAAAATGCGTTTGAATCAACCGGCGCTCTCACGGTTGCATTTGTGGAGCCAGATCAAAAAACCTTTATTAAAAATGTGTGTTTTATTAATATCTTGGACAAGTTCGTAAATCAGAAAAATCTGACACATGGTTAAGGAACTATAGGCTTTATACTAGAAAAAAAAGTGGTTTTTTTAATCCGTTAAAACGGCCGTTTGGATACTAATATTTTTAAAATCTTCATAAATTTAGAATTTGTAGAAACATTTTAATCCGTTTCTTATAAATATAAACCTCTGCAGTTAGAGGTTTTTGACTTGTTGGCTTCAACAAAAAAGTTTGCAACAATCCCCAACTACAATTTCCAAAAACCTTATAACAGTCAATGTCAACCTTATAACAGTCAAAAAATAAAAGATTTGAATAGAAGAAATTAATTTTTTTTCTTAGAAATAAACTATTTTGATATTTTGCAGTAATTGCACGACATATGATATAGAGTAGGTTTGTGTCATAAATTATCACACACATGTTCTGTGGTAGATTTGATATTTGTTTGTTGCAAAATTGGATAGATATAATTTTGCTTGTAGGTAGCTAATTTTCTTTTTAAAATTTGTTCGATATCTGTTTGAAATTAGTTTGTTTTGTTTAAACTTATCTGATACATCAGATTCTACTGGCACAAAAAACTGTCTGATCTCGAAATCTACCTATTTCTAGCGGATATACGTGCCGCTTGGACTTTTTTAAATTGAAATAGATAAATAAATAAATAAACAAGTCAGTCCATGGTAGACGATATTTTAGGTAGATTTCATATAAAAATCTACCTATTGCAATAGGCTTCATCTCGGAATTTCGGAAAAATTTTTGTGCCAAACGACTATATATGATAAGCGGAGACAAAAAAACAAAAAAAAAAATTTATATATATATATATATATATACATATACATATATATATATATATATATATATATATATATATATATATATATATATATATATATATATATATATATATATATATATATATATATATATATATATATATATATATATATATATATATATATATATATATATATATATATATATATATATATAAACGATATGAGATATAACGAAAACGACCGGCACTCTCACGGTCGCATTTGTTGAGGTAGATCAAAAAAATTTTCTGTACTTGTGTGTTTAAATAATATCTTGGACAAGTTCGTGAATCAGCAAAATCCGACACGTGGTTAAAAAACTAGAGGCTTTTTTCTGAAAAAAATTTATTTTTTAAAACCGTTATAACGGCCGTTTGGATACTAATATTTCAAAAAATTTAACAAATTTAAAATCTTTGGAATTTTTTTTATCAATTTGTTTTAAATCTAGACCTCTGCAGTTAGAGGTTCCTGAGTGAGCGGCTCCAACAAAAAAATTTGCAAAAAAAATTTTTTTTTCGAAACAACTGGCACTCTCACGGTCGCATTTATAAGGCCAGATCAAAAAACCTTTTCTAAAAATATGCGTTTTGTTAATATCTTGGACAAGTTCGTAAATCAGCCCAATCCAACAAACGGTTAAGAAACTAGAGGCTTTATACTAGAAAAAAACTCTGTTTTTAAGATCCGTTATAACGGCCGTTTAGATTCTAATACTTTTAAAAACTTCATAAATTAAGAATTTTTAAAACCTTTTTAATCAGTTTCTTTCAAGAAAAGACCTATGCAGTTGGAGGTTTCTCAGTGAACGGCTCCAACAAAAAAGCTTGTAAAACACAAAATGCGTTTGAATCAACCGGCGCTCTCACGGTTGCATTTGTGGAGCCAGATCAAAAAACCTTTCTTAAAAATGTGTGTTTTAATAATATCTTGGACGAGTTCGTAAATCAGAAAAATCTGACACATGGTTTAGGAACTATAGGCTTTATACTAAAAAAAAAAGTGGTTTTTTTAATCCATTATAACGGCCGTTTGGATACTAATATTTTTAAAATCTTCATAAATTTAGAATCTGTAGAAACATTTTAATCCGTTTCTTATAAATATAAATCTCTGCAGTTAGAGGTTTTTGACTTGTTGGCTTCAACAAAAAAGTTTGCAACAATCCCCAACTACAATTTCCAAAAACCTTATAACAGTCAATGTCAACCTTATAACAGTCAAAAAATAAAAGATTTGAATAGAAGAAATTAATTTTTTTTCTTAGAAATAAACTATTTTGATATTTTGCAGTAATTGCACGACATATGATATAGAGTAGGTTTGTGTCATAAATTATCACACACATGTTCTGTGGTAGATTTGATATTTGTTTGTTGCAAAATTGGATACATATAATTTTGCTTGTAGGTAGCTAATTTTCTTTTTAAAATTTGTTCGATATCTGTTTGAAATTAGTTTGTTTTGTTTAAACTAATCTGATACATCAGATTCTACGGGCACACAAAACTGTCTGATCTCGAAATCTACCTATTTCTAGCGGATATACGTGCCGCTTGGACTTTTTTTTACCTCAAATGGAGTAACTTTCAACCAAACATAAATAGGCAATTTGAAAGTTTACGAGAAAATGCGGATATAACCTAGTGGATATAACCTTTGCTTGTGAAGGTAAAAAAATCGGAGCTCATAATTGAATTTTATTTGCTTGTAGTCTTTATTTCAAAGAACTGTTAGTGGCAAATGGTTCACATTCAGTAATTTTTTTATGTATGGAGTTCGATATGGAATATTAAAGGCCACAATTCAATATATGTATTTGGGAGAAGTGCACATAACTAGCGGAAATTTAAAAGATTTTATTAAAACAACGTAACATTATAAACAAAGTAACATTACAAACAAGAGATATTAAACATGAAGACAACATTCATCAGGAATATTAATGTAAGCTTTTAGGTAGATTTCATATAAAAATCTACCTATTGGTATGTGCTTCATCTCGGAATTTCGGAAAAATTTTGGTGCCAAACGACTATATATGATAAGCGGAGACGGAAAATCAAAATGAAAAAAAATTTATATATATATATATCTTTATATTTTCAATTAAAAAACTTTTTTTTTTTTTTGGTTTGTAGCCTATATGTGATATTTTTATCTATTTATTTTGTATTAAAACATTTTTACGCGTTTCGATGCTTTCCGCATCATTTTCAAAAAACATTTCTTAAATTTCATAAAAAACATTAAAATTCACTAAATAAATATTAAACTTTAAAACGAAACGCGTAAAAATGTTTTAATACAAAATAAATAGATAAAAATATCACATATAGGCTACAAACCAAAAAAAAAAAAGTTTTTAATTGAAATTATTAAATACACCTATCCCCCGTTTTACACGGTAGATACGTTCCTGATAAAAACGTGTTAATCGAAAATATAAATTTTGTATGGAAAACCGTGTTAAACGAAAAACGTGGGGTTTTGGTCATTTCTTGGGCGACAATCAGATTCGATAAAACATAAAAGTACCAGTTTAATCACATAAGATATCGACATAACAGTTAAATTGATTTTCAAAAAGAAACATGCAACATAACCAATAAGAAATTCACAGAAAAATAAAAAGTAATTAATAATTATACATGCACATACTAGCATGTTGACCTAAATCAAACCTAACTTAACTTGATTCAGTTCGGTGTGACTTGGAAGTTAAATCTGTAATTAATAACTGTGCTTTCTTTTCAGCTAAATCTTGCAAACATCCTCATATTGAATTAAAAATTCGTTGAAAGTTCGCAGAAATCAGAGAGCTAGTTCACTATTCGGATTATGTTGTTGAAAGTAGTTGCATTATTTATTATCTTCTGGTATAATGGTTGCAATAAAGAAGTTTTAATTTTGGGTAGAAATACAATTTATCCATTTGTAAGCTGCAAATCTTGTGGATGACATGGAGCATTGTCCAGTAAAAGAAGAACCTTGAATATTATTTTGATTAAATACTATTTTACTTCTGGTACGTAAGAGTTATAAGACAAATCAATGAACAATGTGGCTTTAACCCAAGCTTTTGTATTGGCATTCCAATAAATGGAATGATTTGTTTATTCCTTTTTACCTGGACGCTTTGCCACCTAAGCCTTATCACTCTTTAGTATTGAAAACCTGATCAGCAGTCAAATTCTCTAACTGTGAAACGGTGAAGTGATAAGTTTGATGAACAGAAACGATGGAATTTTTAACGCTTCACCGCTTTATAGTTACAGAATTTGGTTGCAGGACAGTAAGATGTACTGGCATTAATTTCAGTCAATTTTAGTGGGTACATACTGTTGTGCTGTATCTAAATCAGTAGATGCGCTTTTTAATTTTAAATTTTTGCAAAAAATGCCCGTGTTTAAATATTTCGAACCAACCATGACTTGCAATAAAACTTAAAAGGCATTTTATTTGAGTAGATGGAGTAGATCTATTTAAGTAGAGGGCAACTGTTTCACATTCCAAAAATTTTAAAGTCTTACTAGTTATGATATTGGTACCAATTGGAATACGTCTTTGATATTGGTCTTCAAGCCATATCATTAATTTATTTTCCATTGTTTTTATTTTTTTTTAAATAACATGTGTTGTGTAGTAGGAATTACAATATGTTTCAAAACAACAAATAAAAACTTTTAACATCACGGTCACCGCAATAACATGCGTTCAACGATGTTGATGGACGCTAATTTTAATTGTTTGTGTTCTTTAAATTTTTTTGAATTGATAACTAAACAATAAATCCAATCATTTAATAAAATATGACAGACTCCAATATTTCATTATAGGATAGAATAAGATCTCACTGCTATTGCAAGTGTTGTATAATATCTCACGTTAACTCGTATGTCAACAGATATAATTATTTACTTAAAAATTAACTATGACCATTGATACACCTACGCATTTTGTATCTAGCTAATAACGATATATTGCTTAAAATCAAGTATCAACTGATTTACATAGAGAATCTCTTACATACCTTTGCTGATTTACATCAACATGTATTTTCAAAATTTTGCTTTCAACACTCAAATGCGTTTTTTGTTACAAGTTTCTTGTTTTAATTACAACCTGTATGTATATGGTATACCAGAAGGTTTAATCAAAATAAAGTAGATATAAGTGCGTGTAATACCAAAATTTGTCTTTTTTCTTAACTTTTTTTTTTTTTTGGAAATTTTGATTTCAAAAACCGTGTAAAGTCGAAAACGTGTTAAACGAGTGCCGTGTAAAGCGGGGGATAGGTGTAAAGCCTAATAACCGATTACACATATCTTTATATATATAATTCTACTGTACGTGTGTATGACTGTGAACTTCTTCTAAACGGCTGGACCGATTTGAATGAATTTTTTTGTGTGCGTTTGGGGGGCGCCCCGAATGGTTTAGATTCATAAATCAGCTCGGCAGAGGCGCTGCAGTCGGTATTGTCACTGAACTCCTCCTAACCGGCTGGACCGATTTGAATGAATTTTTTTGTGGGCGTTTGGGTGGCGCCCCGAATGGTTTAAATTTATAAATCAGCCCGGCAGAGGCGCTGCAGTCGGTATTGTCACTGAACTCCTCCTAAACGGCTGGACCGATTTGAATGAGTTTTTTCGTGTGCGTTTGGCTAGCGCACTGGATGGTTTAAAAAAAATATTTATATATATATATATATATATATATATATATATATATATATATATATATATATATATATATATATATATATATATATATATATATATATATAATATATATATATATAATATATATATATGTATATATATATATATATATATATATATACATATATATATATAACCATAACGGAGATATAACGGAATTTGGCGGCACTCTCACGGTCGCATTTTTCGACCTACACCAAAATAATTTTTTGTGTGTGTTTCGGCAAATAATGTCTTGGACAAGTTCGTGAACTGGCCATATCCGGGTACCAGTTAAGCGGCTAGAGCCTAAAATGTCGAATAATCTAGGGCGCTCTAACTTCCGTTTGAATCATAATATTTTAATAAAATTTATAAAAATTAAATATTTGAACATATTTCTATCATTTTTATCCAAATGACAACTTTGACGTTCCAGGTTCTTGCAGAATCAGCTGTTTTAAAAATTTGCCAATCTTTTTTGTCCTTGACCTAGCTGAAAATGGCAAGCTCACACTTGAAAACTTTTTTACACAAAGTTACAATATAAATCTTTCCAAAATTTTGAAAAAAATAGTTCAGGTCTAAAGGTTGAGGCCCCAGGTCTGTTGAAATGAAAACAAACGCAAAAGGCAATTATTTCATCATGTTTGAGTTTATGTTATTTAAATTCATTTTAACTTTTAAGACAATTTTTAAACTATAGCCTCACAAAATTCCAGCTTCTTAACCCAAAAGATTCCATTTTTATAAGCAATATAATGCACCTATTACGGACAAATCTCAAGCCATTTAATACCAAAGGAAAATTATCATATGCTCTTTTGTTTGTATTTTTTATTTTTTTTCACTAAGTAAACTATGTATTTGAAAAAAGATTAAATGAGAACAAAAAAATACAACACAAAGATGATTTTAAATTAAGATTGTTTAATAATGTTTGATTATAAATTATGTGTGATGGTATAATTGTAGTTGTCACGTAGTTCTTATGATGTTTGTTGGACGTTTATTTGTTCTTTGGTGGATTTAATATGTTATGACTAATTTTAACCAAATTAAACAAAACTGTTCCGAAATTGCATAAAGTAGTTTCGGTTAATGTATTAAATGTCTTTTGTGAAATTTGTTGGATAATTCCGTTTCTATTTAGTTTTTTGATTTCAACTAATTTGATACATTGATTCTACTAGTATGCATATCTGTCTGATCAAGAAATCTACCTTTTTCTAGCGGATATACCTGCCGCTGGACTTTTTTTTTCTTAAATTTTACTTTGTATAATTTTTGATTAAATTATTTTCATGTTAGTAAATTAATAGAATGTTTCTGTGATTCAACGAAATAAGAAATTTCCAAGTGATTATTATATTATATATTTGTTTAGTGCTTTTATTAGTCACGTGCTACTTGGACACCTTGGTGAATAACAAATACATGATAGAATTGTGCTTACGGTAAAACAGCGGTTTTAGATTTTAACAAAAGACACAACTTTTTGTATTGAGAGTGTAATTCTCTTCTATTTTTGTTGAGATACTAATCCTTTAGTTTGCTTGCGAAAAAAGGATAAGGGATTAAACTGTGAAAGAACCATTCCATAGCAAATAACTTTTCTCGCTCGTAATTTTAATGTAATCAAATCTAATGGAAATGTTTTCATAGCAAATACTTTTGTTGCTAGTTGCTACAACTTAGCTGTTGCCTGTTGTGTAACCCTTTCCTGCCTGTTCCGAATTAACTAGCAACTAAACATCATACGCTACAATTGTGTACAACATAAATTACTTAACATCATTTATACAAAATTAATTCCTTCCTTAAGACACCATTAATTTCATTCTCTCAAAGAAAATTACTTTCCATTTATCATTCAAAATATGCATATTAAAATGGAAAAAAATGTCCACAAAGGAAACTTTACAATACCATGACGAATTATAATGGATTGTTTATGACATTTTTATCGTATTGTAAATTTTATAAAAATTCCATTTCACTCGATTCCTTTTTTTTGTATATTATTTTCATAAGCTTTCCACTCGTTATTATTGTTTCGGGAATAATTAAGATAATTGTATATCATTTTCATGAATGTGCTTGTATATTTCTTATTGCATAAAGAATAAGGAGAAAAAATATTTAGTACAATCGTAAAGGGTGGAAAAAGGATGTTTTTTAGAAATTATGTTTTTTTGTTGTTATGTAATATTAATAAATTTGCAAATAAAGAGAGTAACAAATTTGCGGAAGGATAATATAAAACTTTTGATAGAGCTTTCTTGTTGAAACGTATTGATAGAGCTTTCTTGTTGAAGATTATCGATATTGATTGTTGATAAAATCTTTTAAGAATCAGGTGGCACAACAATAAGCGTTCCGAAGTGTTTGTAGACGCTTTTTTGATAGATTTCATATAAAAATCTACCTATTGCAATGTAAAGATGTCATCTCGGAATTTTGGGAAAATCTATTGCAAATAAAAATTTGAAGAGAAAAATTAAAAAAAAATTGACAAACCGGAAGTTTGAATGCAGAACGTTTACGAATCATACTTTTAGCCTATTTAATTAAAATAGGAGCTGAAGTTATTAAAGTTTAAACAAAAGGTGCTCGCGAGGCCCGCTACCACTTTTTCCAATATCGTCCAAAAACTAATCATTTCTCCATCTTTTACCCAAATGTCATTAAAATTGATTAATGAAGAAAGTATGTAAGCTCCAAACATGTCGTTCGCAAAAGAACGTAGATATTTAGGTAAAAAATACGAATACAAGGGCCTATTTAAGTAGATTCAGTCAAAAACCATTTCCCAATTAAAATGCCAAACTTCCTACTGCAACCCTAGCATTTAAAATGTTGCGAAAGACAAAACAAATTTTTTTCACGAAATATCTCCTGTTATAATGTTGGTTTGCGGATCAGTCAATCTTTTTGTATCAGTTATTCATTTTGTGTCGGTCGCTCGTTCTTAGCAAGAGACAATCAGTCTTAGATACATTTTAAAGAACACATTTCTATGCGAAATTCTTGAAGGAAAAATGTTAAAGAAGTTCATTACACAATTTCAATAATACACAATATATTAGTGACGACGAACGATGTTTCAATTACAAACTGAACGATAGGTCAACGTTCATTGAAGTGATCCGATAATTTAATATCGGTCGTTCACGAACAAAATATCACTAATATGGGGAGCAAGAATCTATTTTTATCTGTCTCCTATGTTCCTATGTTCTTGAAGTTTTTTGTAGTCTGCAAGGTCCTGTAAAAAAACTTGTCCGTATTTTAAAGTTGTTCCCATTGATTCTAGAGCAAATTACTGCTGTCTTCAGTTCGCATAACTTAATTAGTTCCTTGAAATGTCTTAGTCCTGTTGTGTTATGCCCCACTTTGGTCCATCCGAGTCCAAACGAGTGCACCATGTATCTTTTAAATTAAGTGGTCTCTGTACAATTTGGCAGAGTGCCTACTCGAACTAACTTCTGGCGATAATTATGTAATGCTCAAGATATTCTCAGAGTCGAATGTACTTTAATTTTCCGTCTTCTTTGCATTATGTTATATACTACAGCTTTTTGAAAATGAAGATATACATTCTCGAATTCCTAAGTCCTTGACACACCGAGTTAGTTGAATCGAAATTTATGACTGTTGGGAGGGTCGGGAGTGATGAAGTGACATGGCCTGGATCTTGTTAACCCCTGATGGTTTACCATCTATATCCTCCCTCCCTATTTAATTCACTACGCTCTTGGGTTTCTCAATAAGGTCAGCGCTACCAAGTGATCTCGTTCAAGTAATCTAACTGCCATGGTCTTCCAAAATTCTATTCGTTAGAGCGTAATGTGTTGGCGGGTACTAAGAGTTCATACCAGTGGACAATAACACTGACAAGGAAGGTCTGTCGTTCGGGCCGCTGTGACATTCTCTTTACACATACACCACCATTTTATTCTCAGCACATGGTATTTCGGTGGTTTATTTAGATTGCAGGGAACGGTGGGCAGAAAAATGCTAGCCTTTGGCTTTCTAGGCCATAGTTAGACTAGCTTTGACTGCTGGTCATCCGTCAAATTCAGCGAAGGAACCTCCCAAAAACCCAATTTTTTGGCCAAATTTATGTTATTTTTTATATACATATTACAGGTATTTTTTTCTAATCAGTCTTTTAATGTTCAGTAGATTGATGGCAGAATGGGTCGATGGCTTCATGACTCATAGAATACTTTAGTTCGTCTTTCCTTCTTAAGTAGAGTGCTTTAAATTTTGTTAAAAAATAGTTTCCTGCTGAAATCCTACCCCTATTGATTAGGTCCTTGACATTAATAATTTCTTTGTTAAGCTCGGATGGCCCAGTTGGTAAAGCATGAGAGTTTTTATTTCGGGGTTTGGATTCAAGCCCGACTTCCATTTCATTTTTTTTCTTCTCTGGACTAATGTAGTCAGCCAGACCTACTCCTTTTGTCCTGTCCTGTAGAACGTAGATATTTAGGTAAAAAATACGTAGAGGGTGGGATATCTTTTCGAATTGATCACGAATTTTGTTTTTTATGCAAAATGAAGTAAATGTGAATTTAATGAGAAGTTCAAAGTTCGATCTATAACTGAATTACTATAACTAGATGATAAACGGAAACAGAAACGTACCTGAATCAACAACAGGAGGTGTAAGAACACGTAGAACGAGAAGGACACGGGTGAGGTGAGTCAGGTTATTTAATGCGGTTGTTCTTTTTTTTAATATAAAACGACAACATTAATTATATAAAATTTTAATATTTAATGTAAAATGGAGTCTTTGTAGAGTTTAATATATTTAAATCGAAATAATTTAACTCTACAAACATTAACGATCAATTAACTTACCACTGACACGAACCAACTGAACATCGGTAAAAGCTCAAGCAACATGCGATAAATTAATTAATTTATTCAATTCGATATCAAAAATCGAATAACGTTCAATGTAACATTTTTCATCATTTTTGGTTGACGGTAAAGTTGAAGTTAAACTTTTACTTTTAGTCCGGACATTCAAAAAGAAAGATTTTTAAATTTTACTCTACTAGATTTAAGATTCTACTTTAAGAAAAAACTTTCTTTTTTGTCGTGATATATTTGAGCAATTTCACGAAGATTCAACAACGTTTTGACTTGACCCCTTTTAATTTTGATTATTTTTTGTTGATAGATAGTCTTTGATAAATAAAAAATACAAGTTCTCTTAGAATTTTTTTTTTCGACCAGGGGTCTTCACAGGGTGCCCCTCAATTTTTGTTATTTTGTGATGTGAGTGCATTTTGACGAGCGATTGTAGAAAAACTACTTAATCGATTTTCATAAATGATATGTCGTTGAATAGGTATTAGAACAAAGTTTTTAAAAATGTACACTGTTAATTTTTTGAAATAATTTTTAACGGTGTAACATAAGAAAAAAACGGTATAATTGAAAAAAAAATGGCATAGCCTTTTTTTTTTTTTTTTTTAAACTAAATTGAAGCTTATTTTATATCTAACCACTTGTGAAAGTTTAGGACTAGCTGTATTTTTTGTTTTAGAGATAAAATTCGTTTTGCATATGACTGTCGGGAATCAGTTTTTTTCGTTCTGAAGGATAATTATAAAAATGGCGATTTTTAGATTCAGATTTTTTTTTTATGCTAAATATCAAATATTTTATTATTAAATGAACTTTTTAAAAAGCAATTTCAGTCAAGTTCAGCAAAATTTTGCGACATTTTGACTCGACCCTTTTTAATTTGGTTTATTTTGGTCTATATTTAAAAAAATTCTACTTGAAGCCGTATTTTTCATTTATCAAAGGCTATCTATAAACTAAAAATAAACCAAATTAAAAAGGGTCGAGTCAAAATGTCGCAAAATTTTGCTGAACTTGACTGAAATTGCTTTTTAAAAAGTTCATTTAATAATAAAATATTTGATATTTAACATAAAAAAAAATCTGAATCTAAAAATCGCCATTTTTATAATTTTCCTTCAGAAAAAAAAAACTGATTCCCGACAGTCATATGCACAACGAATTTTATCTCTAAAACAAAAAATGACGCTAGTCCTAAACCTTCACAAGTTGTTAGATATAAAATAAGCTTCAATTTAGTTTAAAAAAAAAAAAAAGGCTATGCCATTTTTTTTCAATTATACCGTTTTTTTCTTATGTTACACCGTTAAAAATTATTTCAAAAAATTAACAGTGTACATTTTTAAAAACTTTGTTCTAATACCTATTCAACGACATATCCTTTATGAAAATCGATTGAGTAGTTTTTCTACAATCGCTCGTCAAAATGCACTCACATCACAAAATAACAAAAATTGACGGGCACCCTGTGAAGACCCCTGGTCGAAAAAAAAAATTCTAAGAGAACTTGTATTTTTTATTTATCAAAGACTATCTATAAACAAAAAATAATCAAAATTAAAAGGGGTCAAGTCAAAATGTTGTTGAATCTTCGTGAAACTGCTCATTTATTTTATTTTATTTTTACGACGACTAGATTCGAGTGACTTAAACTCGTGAGTTTAAGAAAGACGACCTAAAAAGAGCGCATAGTCAGTCACTCGAAACTAGTCGTCATGAAAATAAAATAAAATAAATATTTCACAACAAAAAAGAAAGTTTTTCTTAAATAAAACCCTAATAGAGCCAAATATATAAATTTTGTGATAAAGCGTGTAACAAAGTGTAAAATTTTTTCAAAGAATCTCCACACATATAAGAAAGATTTTTTTAATTTCGCGAAGAAATATTATGAGTGAGCTTATTTTTAACACCGCAAAAATAACAATTAAGTTCAGTGTTAATATATGTTTAAATTTATATATTAATTGAAAAATGGTATAAATTAAAACATTCATAAACGTGTAAATAAGTTCAGAGGACTCGAGAGTAGGGACCTGGCAGTTCTCTCTGCTGGAGATCCTGGGTGGGAACTAATGCACACATTAGATTAGATTTTCAATACTGTTTCTAAATTTTCGTGTAAAGTGGTAAAGAACCTTTGATTCAGTAAGCTGGTGACAGGGTGTATTTCGCGTAAAATGACAAACTGATGGACCTCCACAAACTCCCAGACCTTTGATTACAATCACTATATCATTTTCGTACACAGGACATTTTATAACCATGGTTAATTAAAAAATCAAGTTTTTCGTCTATTATTAGACTTCACAGGAGGGGTAGTAAGACCTCATCCTGTGGTGCCAAGGTTGATATTACAACTATCAGTCTTAGTTTCGAATATTGTAGATCTCTGTATCTCACAAATTCAGTCAGCCGTGGGCCAACACGGCTCCCGTTGATTCTAAACGTGTCTTGACTATCTTGTAAAAGCGATCTTACCGAAAAACTAGATCATATATATGGTTGTTGATCACGTTTTCCTCTGCAGGACAACTATTTTTATAGCATCCACTTCTGGTACTTTTAAATGGCTGCAAAGTGTCTATAGTATCACTTAGTAAGGTTCGGCTAAAAGCTCAGTTGATAGAGCATGAGTGTCTTTATCTCGGGATTTGTATTTCATCCGACTTCCATTTTGATTTTTTTATTCTCAAGACGGATATAGTCAGCCAGACCTTCTCATTCCGTCCTGTCCTGTAATGGTCAAGATTTGATTCTCTCTGATTAAACCAAGGGTGATATGGTTTAATTTGATGGTGGTTGGTTTGGTAACAATTAAAAAATTTATATTTTGGTTAACTATTGAACATTTAATTTTACTTGTTAATACAATGGTGGTTCAATACAAAGTGAAAATTCTAAAATACCAAAAGCTTATAATTGTATTTCTACTATAATCTTCATAGCTCTCTGTGAGACATCTTTTAAAAATAAAACAAACTAAAGCTTTATGTATGATAGTACTTTTCACTGTGTTTACATATTTAAGTTAAATTTCATTTTTCTCGACATATCGGCCGCCTTGAATCAAATGATTCAACTTACTGGAAGCATTACTAATTTGTGAATTGGTCGTTTAATGGTGCCTTGTTTTGTTTTGATTGTAACGACTCTTACGATACCATCTGTACCCGGGTGCAATTCCATTACTCTTCCCAATAACCATTTAGATGGAGGTAGGTTATTTTCTTTTATTAATATGATATCATCTAACTCTATGTTGTTTCGTTTTGTATTCCACTTGCTGCGTTGTTGGAGGTTTGTCAGATATTCTGAATGCCATCTTTTCCAAATGTCTTGGTTCATTTTTTGGGTTAGCTGCCATCTTGATAATTTTGATATCCTTATATCTTCCAAATTCTCACTAGGAAGGTGAGTAGTTGGTCTGCCTATCAGAAAGTGTCCAGGTGTTAAATAATCGGTATCATCGTTGGAGAGTATGCAAAGGGGTCTTGAGTTAAGCATCGCTTCCACTTCTACTAGCAGTGTGGACATTTCTTCAGTTGTAAGTATGTGTCCATTTGTAACTCTCTTCAAATGATATTTGATACTTTTGACCGCTGCTTCCCACAGTCCTCCAAAATGGGGTGTGCTTGGTGGTATGAATTTAAAAGTTATATGATCTGATAATAGAAAATTAGAAAATGTATTAGCATTTGTTTTTAAAAATGTGTATAATTCGTGGAGATTATTTCTAGCACCAATGAAGTTGGTGCCGTTATCACTGTGAATTTCTTTTGGTATGCCTCGACGGCTTATAAATCTTCGGAGTGCCGCAATGTAAGCATTGGTGGTTAATTCAGATACTAGCTCAATATGCGCTGCTTTGGTTGCTAAACAGACGAAAATGCATATGTAGCTAGTGATGGATCTTTGTCCTCTTCCTTTACATAGATGCGTTTTAAACGGACCAGCATAGTCTACGCCAACTTTGTGAAACGGTCTTACTAATTCTACTCTTGGCAGTGGTAGATCACCCATGAACTGATCTAGCTGATTAGATTTGTATCTGGCACAATTTATGCAGCTATGTGTAACTTTTCTAATTAAATTTCTGCAGCCTAGAATCCAATAATTGTTTCGTAGTGTAGCCATCATTAATGTGCGGCCAGCGTGAAGGTACTTGATGTGGTGTTCTTTTACAATTATTTCAGAAAGCCGATCTTTTTCTGGTAGTATTAAAGGGTGTTTTATTGCATATGCAACTGGAGCATTTGATATTCTACCACCAACTCGTAGTAAACCAGAATTGTCGATAAAAGGGTTTAAGTGTTTTAGCTTGCTCGAACTTGGTAGGTTTTCATTTTTTGAGCACAACCTGATTTCCAACTCAAAGTGTTTATGTTGTACGTATTTTAAAATTAGATTGCGAGGTTGTTGCAATTCTTTAGTTTGAAGATTCGGTGAGTTTGTGCCCTTTGGTATTTTTTTGTTTAATAAATTTGTGAATCGAATTACGTAGGATAATATTCGAATTATTTTACTATAACTTGAGTATTTTTCAATTAGATCTTCAATTAGGTTGTTTTGAGGGAAATGAACAGTCATTGATTGACAACGTTTTTCTTCTTCGGTAGTTTGTAGATTGGTGTTTGGTGGCCAATCTTTTTGATTAATTAACCACTCTGGACCATTCCACCATAGAGTGAAATTGCTTAGACTGTCTGGATCTGTGCCTCTAGAAGCACAGTCAGCTGGATTATCTTGTGAATTAATGTGGCGCCATTGAGATCTATCCATGCTCATTAGAATTTCTCCAGTACGGTTCCCAACGAAGGTATTCCACTTCGAAGGATGGGCAGAAAGCCAATCGAGAACTATTGTAGAATCTGTGAATGCAATAGTTTCAGTGATTTTGATTTTTAAAGCTTGCTTTACTGTAGATAGTAGTTTACTTAGAAGCAAGGCTCCACATAGTTCAAGTCGTGGAATAGATAGCTGTTTTATAGGTGCTACCTTTGTTTTGGCGGATAGAAGTTTGATTCTGATTTCTCCATTTAGAGTTGATGTTTTTCCGTATACGACAGCGGAATAGGCGTATTTTGAAGCATCTGAGAACCCATACAGAGCGAGAGTACTATTGAAATTTGTATTTATATATCTTTCTATGGAAATTAGTGCCACGTTTGGTAGTTGCTTTCTAATATTTAGCCATTGAGATGCTAGTTGAATGGGAAGTTGTTCATCCCATTCCAAATTCTTGATCCATAACGATTGCATAAATATTTTAAATTTGATGGTGATTGGAGCCAACCATCCTAAAGGGTCAAAAAGTCGGCTTGATTCGGAAAGTATTCCTCTTTTGGTAGTAGTTGGTTGGTCGTCTAGGTTGACTTTGAAGTGGAAACGGTCTGTTTCCGGGTTCCAATATAATCCCAAAACCTTTACTGAATTTGATTCTTCGATTTCTAGGAAGCTAATGCAATCATGGTTTCTGGAAGTATCATCTAGTAATTCATTCTTATTAGATAGCCACTTTCGAAGTTGAAAACCTGATTCTGACAAAATATGGTTTATTTCGGTTTTAAGTTTTACAGCTTCTTCCAAGGATTCTGCACCTGCCATTAGGTCATCCACATACATGCTATTTTTAATATGATAAGTGGCATCTGGATAGGTTTCTTTAAATCTTTCCGTTGCCTCATTTAGAGCACGTGTGGCTAGGAAGGTTGCACATGCTGTGCCGTAGGTAACGGTTTGTAATTCAAACGTACTAAAAATCTCGTTCGATGAGTTTCGCCATAATATTCGTTGGTATTTGGTATCATCTTTGTGCACTAGAATCTGTCGAAACATTTTTTCGACATCTGCAGTAAATGCCACTTCAAAGGTTCTAAAACGAATGAGAATATCATATAATGTAGCTTGCACTATTGGTCCTACGGCCAAACAGTCATTCAGTGATTTGCCGGTGGTCGTTTTTGCAGAGCCGTCAAACACAACTCGAAGTTTGGATGTGGTGCTCGAAGTTTTAAGTACCCCATGATGTGGTAGGTAATATCCAGGCTGGTGTGCTGTAACTTCATTTATTAACTTTGCGTGCCCCAACTGAATATATTCCAGCATAAACCGTTTGTATAACGTGCCGAATTCTTCATCCCTTTTAAATTTTTTTTCTATTGAGTGCATTCGTTGTAATGCTGTACGAAATGAGTCTCCTAGGTTGGATGGAGATAGCTTAAATGGTAGACATACTTTAAAGCGATTACGTTCAATTGTTTTTGTTTGTTGGAAGCGGGTTTCACAAAATTCTTCTTCCTTGGTTAACCTGATGTTTGGTGTAACGATTGACTCCACTTCCCAAAATTTTCTTAACAAGTGGTCTATACCTTCATCTGAGTGACATTCATTTGAAAGGGTGGTTGTAAGCGCTTGTTGTTGTGTTTCTTTGATTTTACCTGCAACAACCCATCCCAGTAATGTTTTTTGCATACTCAGCTTATCCTTGGTGATTAGTTTGCCTTCGGATAGTAGTTCAAAAAAGGCATCAGCTCCAATTATTAAGTCTATATCAGTTCCTTTATGGAAGTGTGGATCCGCTAACTCAAACTGATTATAAAAATCGATGTCAACAAAATTTGAGATTGGCGTTTGTCTTGCTGTTAGTTTTGGAAAAACGTACGCGTAAATTTGTATGAGCGGTTCATGTTTATTCCATGGTGAAATTTTCAGCGATACTGAGCCCTTTGTATAACCATTTGTTGATGCTCCTATTCCAGAAATTGCGACTTTAGCAGGACATCTTTTCAGTTGTAATCTTTGAGCACATTTTTCAGATATGAACGAACTTTGTGAGCCAGAATCTAAAAGTGCTCGACATAATCGTTTTTCATTGAACTGGTCAGTTACGTTTACTAATGCGGTGGGTAGTATTGAACTTCCTGGTTTGATTGTTGAGGTAAAGCTTTTAGCTACCGTAGGTGTATCATCTGGTTGACATGAGAGTACTGTCTTTGTTTCTTCGGGTGGTACCTTAGTATTTAGGTGTACTAAGCTATGGTGCTTTCTAATGCACGTCTTGCATCTAAACCTGGATTTGCAATTGAAAACAGTGTGGTTGTTGTTTAAACAATTGAAACAACGATTCTCCTTTTTAAGCCAATTTCTTCTATCTTCTGTTAACATATTTGCAAATTTTTCACATTCAAATAATTTGTGTCTTTGTTCCGAACATAGTGGACAGACTTCAACGTCTGAAACAACATGACTCTTTAGGTGTCTGGGTTGGTAATTTGATTTTTTATGTGTACTTTTTGCTGATTCAAGAGCGTCTATTCTGTTTCCAAGAAATTGAAGAAATTGTTTTAATGTAGGTGAATTGGAATCAGCAGAGTGTTGTGCCCATAAACTATTCGTTTCATCATCTAATTTGTTTATTAAGATGAAAATCAGCCAGTGATCTCGAGATTCAGCCTCGTTCCCAAGTGCTTTTAAGCCGCGGATTACCTCATCAGAGGTGTCAAGAAGTCGTCTAACGTTTGTACTTGTAGGTAACGTTATTGTTGGTTGAGACATAAAATTTTTTATGAAAGCATATATGGTGTGTTTTTTCCTATCATAGCGTTGTTTTAATTTATTTAATGCCTCAATATAATTTGCGTCTGTGATGCTGAAATGCTTTAGTAGACCTGAAGCTTCACCTTTTAAGGATCCTTTTAGGTATTGGAGTTTTTGGGATGCTGTTAATTTTTGGTTGTCGTGAATGGTGGAGCAAAATAAATCATAGAAGGATTGCCAATCAGTATAGTCTCCAGCAAAGCAAGGTATGGCAATTCTTGGAAGTTTTACTTCGGCAGGACTCCCGTTTATGCTATTATTTAAGCTTGTTTCGTTCGTTGAAGGAATTGGATCGGTTTGTAGTCTCAATGCTTGGCTCAAACCTGCGACGACTGTATAATAATTTTCTTCAAATTCTGTGTCCAATTCTTCCTTTTCATTTAGCTCTACTATTTGGTCTTCGGTAGCATTAAACTCAGATCGCAACTTTTCTATATGAGAAAGCCGTACTTTTATATCTTCGATTTCAGTTTTTATGTTAATGGTCTTGATGTAAGTCAACATTTTTGTGACACTGCCCTTTATTGTAGCACGTCTTTTCTTAAGGGCGGCTAGCTGTGCCATTTTTTATTGGTTTTTTAAATTATACATTTATTTTGAAGTGAATTAAATTTGGTTTACTAGATTAGCATTTAGGAGATTATTTTAAATTTTTAAATTTTATATTGCAATTAATGATACAAATGCATACATAGGTATTTGCTCAACAAAGAGTAATAATTGTTTCGATATCGTTAATTAGTTTTTTATTAGGTAAAATAATTTTATTCGAGTTAGTGAAACAATAATAATTTTGATTTTATTTCACTAGATTAGCATCTAGGTGGTTTTTTGGTTTAAATAGTTTCAAAATAATTGCCAAATAATTTCACATATATCAGTGAACATATAATAAACTTATGCGTGTTTTATTTATTCTAGAAGAAATTTTAATTATGGCCGTGTAATTATTTGATTTGGTTTAATTTAGTTTGTAGGTTTCAACTAATAAATTTTTAAAATAAAAATAAATGTCTAAATATTATTTTAATTGTTTTTGTTTAGGTAAAAAAATTAATTTATATCACTGCATATAAAATAAATTTATTTTTATGAAATTTATTTGGTAAACACAAATATTCAATTTAACAATGGCCGAATATAATCAATTGTTTGATATCGTTCAATTTAGTTTGTAGGTTTCAACTAATAAATAAATGTTTTAAATAAAAACAAATGTCTAGATATTATTTTAATTGTTTTTGTTTAGGTAAAAAAAAATTAATTTACATCACTGCATATAAAATAAATTTATTTTTATGAAATTTATTTGGTGAACACGCAATGCAATTTAATAATTTAATAATTTAATAATTTAATAATTTATTTGGTGAACATAAATATGCAATTTAATAATGGCCGAATAATCAATTATTTGATTTGGTAAAAGATTCGATTTAACAATGGCCGAATATTCAATTATTTGATTTCGTTTAATTATTTGAGATTATTTCATAAATACAATTCACTTTTTGTCATAAAATATTAAAAAATATATTTCTTATTGTTTAATAAAAACTTTTAATAAAGTTAATAGATTTCACTAACAATTTCGTATCACTTCAATAAATTTATTTTAAGTTCATATAATTAGAATATATAAAAGGTTTATTTATTTAAATTTTAGTAAAACAAAATGATACTTAAGTTTGTTAGTTCCATCCAATTGAATTGTTGTTTGGTTTGATAATTGTTTCGGTAATTGCTGGGTTGGCTTTTAAAATGTTGGTATGTTGATAGTTGATAGTCCTTTTGGTTGACTTATCCGTTTCGAAGGACCAATGATTAAACCAAGGGTGATATGGTTTAATTTGATGGTGGTTGGTTTGGTAACAATTAAAAAATTTATATTTTGGTTAACTATTGAACATTTAATTTTACTTGTTAATACAATGGTGGTTCAATACAAAGTAAAAATTCTAAAATACCAAAAGCTTATAATTGTATTTCTACTATAATCTTCATAGCTCTCTGTGAGACATCTTTTAAAAATAAAACAAACTAAAGCTTTATGTATGATAGTACTTTTCACTGTGTTTACATATTTAAGTTAAATTTCATTTTTCTCGACACTCTCAGTTAACCATATTTCCCGTCTTTTTCCTGTATTCCCGGGTGAAAAAAATTGACCGAAAAGGCACCGAAAAGAGGACGGTAAACCGATTTATAGCTGAAAGCACAGTCAAATATTACTAGAGGCCGTTAATAGGCTGAAAATACGCCGACATATTATTATTCAAATATTTGGACAACGAAGACCGGCCGATAATACACTGACAATATTTTCATTTGAAAACTAACTAAAAGACACACAAATATTAGTATTGGCCGATAATAAGCCGAAAATACGCCGATAAGTAATAATATTAAATGTATCGACATTCGACAGCTAAAACAATAAATGTATATTGTTATAATTTTCAATTATTTAAAAAAAAAACCCTTTGAATCAAATGATAAATATCAGTCGTTATTTTAATTTGTGACAATACACAAGTGCGTTCGTTTTAAAATAAATTTTAATAAAATCGGTTAATTCCCTATTTTTCAAACAGCTGATATTATTAGGTATGTTGTATATAGATATAAATATAAATATAATTATGAACTATAAATATAAGTTGCATTGGATTAGATCCATTTGCTGTTGGGAAAAAATGTTGATGTTGCCACTGGAGATTATTTCGAGTAATTCTGTTATTATATGATATAAATAGAATACCCAAAAAATAGTTGCTTTGGTGGCTAGGTATAATTTATGGCTTGAAATGGTTTATTCGCAAAAAACTTCTATCATTACAATGTCTTTAATGCCAGAAAGTTTCTGCTTTAGGTTCATTTCCCCAATCATTATCAAATTAAGGAATGAAACATTTAAATGTATCTCCGCTTTTCTTATTTGTTCAAGAATTATTCTTTTAAGGTCGTCTAAATTATAAATATATTGTAAAGATAAATTAAAAATAAACTGTTCGTCGATTAATCTGGCAAGTTGATTATACTTGTTGTTTATAGATCACCCATTATATATTATGGATCACCATGCACTCATAATAGATCACCTAACTGTAACGATTGACTATTTCGAATATTTCTCTAAAAGTAGGAATATTCAGATATAAAGAAATTTCCTAATAATTTGCCAATTCGTTTTACCTCAGGCCTTTCTTTCATAGAAGGAAAAGATATAAAAGTTTTTATGTATGTAATTTTAGTTCATTGCCCTCGAACAACACAGCTGTTCAAATTTATTGAGTGTTTAGAAAAGTTGTTTGATCAGATGATATATGTAGATTGTAAAAGTTTAAATCTATAATTTTTATTACGATGAAAGCGACAATAAAGAAAGAAACAAAAACATGGAAAATGCTATTTATCTCCGAACATTTTTTGATTCGGGATGTTATGCAAAATAAAATTAAACAATAAAGTTGTAATCAGTAGTGTATTGTGCCACAAGTGTTTTAAATTTTAATTGTTTTGACTAATTAGTTATTCAAGTAAAATTTGTAAAATCAATCTATTTTTTTTGTTTTAAAACCAGTTAAAATTTTCGTGGCATTTAAATTAAATTTTGTATATGAAGATTTTTTTGATGCAATATGAATAAAACAAACAAATAAAATACAAAGTTCAACATTGTTGATTTATTATGAATGGCATAGTTTTGTATTTTAAATTATGAGCGTGTTTAATTGTTCATTATTCCACACCATTTATTAGTCCAGTAAATAAAGGTTAAAAGGTGGCAAAAATCCTGTCGCGGACGGGACCTGGCGGAATTTGTTGGTCTTACCGAGTACTTTGACGTGAGAAAAATTACCTTGGGGTTCCGACCCTGTGAGCCTGGAAAATGGCCCTCCAAGTGTCAGAAGTAGTTTTCGGGCCATATCTCCGGAAATATGGCAGTTAGGGTATTCCTGTTTAGCCAGAAATAAAGGTGAGCTAATTATCTACAGAAATTGTCCTATTCATTTTTATCGTAAACCCGATAGTTTCCGAGATAACGGACTCGAACCTTGTCCTGCATTTTTCTCTTCATCATGGAGCCAGAACGCCGCTTTACACGTATTTACTAAGGAGCGGCGGACAAATTAGCGGATAACTCGGTCAAAATTCAATATTTTTCGATGATTCAAAATTCATGTGAAAAAGAAAACCCGTACCTGTCACATCCTGTGATAAAATTCCTGTTATCACGTTTGTAAGCGAGTGCAAACGGCGGTCAAAATTTCTTTTTATCCGGTTTTCTGACGCTGTTTTAAATTTATTCATATTTTTTTTTTAAATTGTGTTTTTATATGTTTCTTTCTTGATTATTGTACCTGGGGGGGTCTTGAAACATCTCAGAAAGTTTGCCACAGTGGCTTTCTCGCACTTTTAAACAAAAGGGAATTTATTAATTTCCATTTTGGGGACTTTCATGGAGTTTCGGAAAGTCCGCGGAAAATCATTAATAAAAGATTTATTGTCTATCGAAGTGCCCCATAAGTTACAGCAATTTGTAGCTTAGAATGTCTAGTTTCCGATCGTATTTTCCAAATTGTTTAGAAATTTCCAGGGCTCTTTAAAAGTTGATTTTACGCCCACACGGGAAAAAACTGGCCAAATTTTTCAGACACTTTTTTTTCTTTCCGAGGAATGTTTTGGGTATTGTTACTTATATAAAAGTAAAGCTGAGGTTCTCAGCTTTCTATTGATATAAATAATGTCATTGTTTCTAATCCACAAAAAAAAAAATAGAAAAAGTTTCTCTGAAATTATTTATGATAATTTCCTCTTTTTTTCTGCTTCACGTGGCGGCGCGTATATTTCGTGTATAATATCGGTCCGCGCAGGCGCGCACACATGGCACACACACACACTGGCTTCACGCGTCCCTCGACTTATATTGTTATTGTTTATCGTCAACAATAGTACATTATGATGCTAGGACGTAAAGCTAAAGATTTTGGACGGATGTGGAGTTTGCAAATCGAGGCGCTAGCCGAGATTTGCACCCACATTAAGTCCAAAATAGCTTACGTCCGTGCATCATATACTATTTTTTATTCGCCGCAAGCAAAATATTTTAAAAAATTTTGTTTATTCTAAATTAAAATTATAAATTTCATAAATTTTAAAACATAAAAATGTGGAACAAGTAACCTTTGACAAAATATTTATTATTTTTTCCAAATTATTGTGTAGCTATGACAACAAATGATAACAACTATTTTAATTGGAGAATAAATTGAATTGAATTTAAGGGTTGCTTTGATAAAAAAATTTATTTTTCATAGAATTTAAACAAATACAAATGCTTTTTACTTTTTTGGACGTAGCTATGCCAACAAAATAAATAGTTGAAAAGTGATACTTTAAGGCCACAAATCACAGTAATAAAGTAACATTTTAATATGTAGGCGAATAAAAAAACATTTTGTAGACCATTTGATTGCTGAAAATTTTCTGTTTTGTTGGAAATCAATCTTTATAAAAAAAAAAATCTGGACATAAAGTGGACTTTTGGTGCTATTTGGAAATTATTTGGTGCTGTTTAAAAGCTAGAGTTGCTGTTTCAATTTTTGGAGCAAGGGTAAGGAACAGTTAATCTCTTTGATTGTCCCAGAGGTAAATTTGTTGAGCATTACAATGCTGGAACAACTTTATCATAAATGATTGCAAGTTGAAGTTTGAAAAATTATAAAAGTGCTTGAACATGAAGATGAACTGAACGAATCTTGGTGGACGCCAGCGTCCAGCAAAATTTTCCAACTCGTTTTGATTCCAATGTTTATTTTCAAGGGCCCGAATGAACGGAGTGCAAGCTGAAGTGCGTTAAGTTATGAAAGTGCTTGAAAAGGAAGATGAACTTGAAGAATCTTTTCTGACGCCGGCGTCTACTCGTTAGAAGCAACTTTAATCTCCGAGTCAAGGATTCACATGTGTTTACATTCGTTATGTGACCTTTATTTATTATGTTATGTGACCTTTATTTGTTATTTTCCTTCTCAATATTTGCACGGCGACTGATCCTTCCTATGCTCCTATATGGCCGCGATAATTTCGCAAATACAACGAGGAAGCCATTGTCATTTGCAGGTCAAATTTTTCAGGCCAAAACATGGAGCTGTGGGTATTTCCAAGCCCTCAGTTCTCAAATTTGATGGGAATCTGGCGCTTTTTCATGGTCTCAAATGTGACAATTTTTCACTACCCGTTATTGCAAAAAGTATCAATGTTGCGAAAAAAATGAATAGGACAATTTCTGTAGATAATTAGCTCACCTTCATTTCTGGCTAAACAGGAATGCCCTAACTGCCATATTTCCGGAGATATGGCCCGGAAACTACTTCTGACACTTTGAGGGCCATTTTCCAGGCTCACAGGGTCGGAACCCCAAGGTAATTTTTCTCACGTCAAAGTACTCGGTAAGACCAACAATTTCCGCCAGGTCCCGTCCGTGACAGGATTTTTGCGAGCTTTTGATCTTTTTCGACCTTTATTTACTGGACTATTATTGAAAGATAATTAAATCGATGGCGGTTAAGAAAAGTAAAAGATGATTGTTAGTGGAATCTAAGAAATTGTGTTCAATAAGCGCATACAAATATAGCTCGTCATCAATATTTGAAAGTGAATTTTTTTCAACGCGAAACATATATGTACAAGGTAGTGCTTGAGGACACTTATATTATGATATTGATTCGGAAGGTCAAAAATTTGAAGTGTTTGGTCAATTACAGTGTAATTTCGACTCTTCTTTATATGGATATAATAATGGATTTAAACTCGAGGTTATATACAATGGAATTTTGTGACAAATTTCGATTGGCATTAGCTATCTCACATCAAACTTAGGGAAATAAAATACTTTGTTAAGGAAAAATGGACGATAGTTGTGGGTTGCAAAATTTGAAAAAAACTACATGTATAGAATAAGAGAAGACGAAGATCATCTGATTGTAGTGCATAAAGGAGGGATCAGTTTTACGCATGGAGGGATCAGTTTTTATTAATTTGTTAATTTTTTTCTATTTTTTGATCCACGGGTGTGACAACCCCGCGTACTCCAGTCCCTGCTATTGGCATATGAGTTAACGTGAGATATCGCATACCACTGGCAATAGCAGTGAGATAACACTAGCCAAGGTGATATCTTAGGGGTGCTGGAGGATGAACTGTATTCAGTCAACGGTAGCACTCTCAATCTTAGCTAATGAATATTCCTTGATGCTGGAACGCTGTAGCTTGCTAGAAGAAACGAGCCTTCATATAACTATATATCTGAGCTTTAATCATTGAAAAATATACTGCGTCCCATAATTAAGGATTATGCCATTAGCTGGATTATTGGCAAACCAATTTTAGTTTTGTTCCTGCAAATTTTTAAAACAAATTTGCTTTTTATCTCTTATTTTATTTTTATTTTCCCTATCGTATCACGAAATATTGGTCTATGTCATATTTTATATGTGATAGGATTTATGGTTTAGTTATCCATTATTTAACAAAAAAATATTAAAAAAAAAAAAACAAACAGATTTGCGTCCATTAACATCCTTAGAACGCATGTTGTTGTGGGACCTTGGTCTTAAAAGGTTTTTATGTGTTGTTGTGACACATATTGTAATGCCTACTACACATCACATTTTATTAAAAAAAAAAAAAAAAAAAAATATACAAAACGACCTAATAATGAGGTGCAAACAATTTGTTTTAGAAAGAAGTGGATCATCATATATAATTTAAAATGTAAGCTTTATATTTATTTTATATAATTTTTTGTTCTTGCATAGTTCGTCCTAAATTATTATTAAATTATTTTTTTTAGTTGGCGAAATTTTTGGTTAGTGATTTGTTTGTTAGAACAATTAGTGTAAATAAGAGATTTTCCAGGGTCAGGGCATGCGATATTATTTTTTTAAATAGTCCAACAAGGCTCTACACAACCACTTGCTTTTCATTTATTGCCGCATAGTCTAAACAAGCTAGTAGTTCTACTATTGTCGTTTGTGTTTCTCCGTATATGCTTTGGGTATAGATTTAACCACCATTGTCTTGGTGTTGCTGAATTCGGCTTCATAGGCCTCCCAGACTTTATCTTTAGTGTTCACTTCATCTATATTTTTGAACTCAATAGAAGTCTTCCGCATAATCTTCTTTACCTTAGCATCAGTTCCATGAAACCCTACCAATTTGTTCTTGAAACATTGGAGTTTGTGTTCTATCTACAGCAGCTGCAGAAGCAGGTCTCCTTGGGTGGTCTGTCTTATGTACATTTCTTGAAAGTTCGCTCTAATCCGCATTCGCTTTAACATTTTTTATAATATTCGCGTATGCTGCCGAGTCGTTTTTTTGGCTTACAAAGGGGCTTTTGAGGTACTGATTGTGGTGTTTTGTGGCGCTGTTTCTTTGGTTTTCAACGACTTCCCACTCTGAGTCGGGCTCCTTTGCGCTTTTTTACATGGTGTTCTGCATAGTTTCAGATGGGATTTGTGGTATTGGAGTTTCAATCTCTGTGCTAGTGGGAGTTGTTCACTTCCTTTTGCTTGCTGATTTTAATAGAGTAGCACTTGATTGGGGTGCAATTTTTACCTAGACGTTAATTGCTGGTAAAACACTCTGCCACATAAAATCTGTACTATATTGCACGCTTGTTTCTTGGGATTCGGTACGGGTTCTGTTTTAATTGACTCTAAACGTCGAATATTGTGATAGGCGTTGGACTTAGGTTGTGAGAAGTAAAAAGGCTCCAAAAATCGTTCTTTTATATCAACCCATGACTCTATTCTACCTTTCTGTTTTACTTCTCATTTAAGAGTTCTGCATCCTTTGAGTTGTGGATCTTGATTGCGATCTGAGGCCGTTTACGGCTGTTTCGTCTAGTTGGATCGTCCTGTTTATTTTACTCTTCTTATGATTGGGTTAGTAGGTCCTACCACTCGTTTGTGTTTGCTTGTAGTTTCAATTGATACTCTAGACTTGTATGTCACCGAAGTAACATTGCGGTCGCTTGATCGCGATGAATGGACGCCTGATTGTTCACTGATCAATCCAGTGGCACTGGAAATCCGGCTTCTAACACCGATAGTTTTTGTTTTATGATCTTCTACATGTCAATTTAGTGTGGAGGCTTAGTTTCCCAAACCGGCTTTCTCTATCACCTGAAGGAAAAACTTTTTCAACCGCTTCTAACTTGAGGAAAATCAACGTTTTGTGCCGTTTTTTGGCGTAGATTTCTTTTTGGTACCGTTAATTTTTTAAATCATTTTAGAACCGTCTTGTAGAAAATGGCCATACCAAGCAATCCTTTTGGGCCGGATACAACCTATTATTACCCTCAAGAAGGTATCTGATTTCGGACAATCATCGTTATATCGGGTTGTATACTCTCCAACGTCTGTCTTAAGTGGACCAAAAATGTAGTGTAAAATCTTACGTTGAAATACAGATGTGATTGAATGTGATTTGTCATTTTGTGTAAAGGTGAACGTTTGTGACCCATAGATGGTGATCGGTCTAATCAAAATAATGTATAACTTGAGTTTGGTGTTAGTTGGCATTGCCAATTTGCTCGTCACACATAATATCTGAAATTTTGGGAAGCTCGGTCTTTGATCTGGAAACAATCTATAGTCGTGTTTTAGTGGAACTAAAATTGATCAAAGTTTTACCACCCCAATAGGCGACTTTTTAGAAGTCCTCGTTTATATTTATGGCAGCACCTCTTCGAGCGATATTTATTCGTTGGTACATTTTACCCTTTGAAAGGGGAACGAATGACAGGGGGACCACCCCTGAGTTGAAAAAAATCATTTTTTTTTTCAACAAAATTGAAATAAATCATCATTAAATCAACGCTTACTTTTTTAATTTGTTTAATATTTATTTTAAAAAACTAGAAAATAATCAAAGGGGGGAAAATTGAAAGTTTGATTCTTTATAACTTTTGACCACCTGATTTCCGCAATTTTTTTTCATCATTAGGATGCAGAGGACCTAATCTTTCTATTTATCTAAAAAAATTAACTTTTTTATAACGGGAATAAAATAGGATTGTACCAAATTTTTTCTAGAACGACAAACGTTTTTATTTTGTAGTCAATTTAATGCGAATAAAATTTAAAAAAAAAAAATATTAATTCGTTTGCACTTTTCCTGTAAAATTGGATAAAAATATTCGAAAAAATTTTGAGGGTAGTTTTCTCCCTTATTTTGGGGTTTTAAAGTTTAAAATTAATTTTTCAAAATGTATGACACGTTTTTTTTTAATTTTTTTTTTTAAATTTAGTTTAAAATATGCGCTTTCAATTAATTCTTGTCGCGTGATGGAAGTAGTATCGATGTCAGCACTAGAAGGCGCTGAAGGTAAGAAAACATGGTTTTCATGTAGTTCTAAAATTTTATGATTTTTTTCTCGGAAATAGCACCATGTAGGAAGATTTTGCCCTTGAAAATGTTGTCTTAAAAACTTAAGTTGATTACGAATATATTTATCGATTTGCAAAATTCGTCAATGTAAAAAATATTGGCCGCCATATTGAAGCCGCCATTTTTAATTTAAATAATTTGACACCAGGTTTAGATTCAGTTATCGTGATTATCTTATAATACTGTTACGTTTTTCCCAACCTTACTTCGAATTGGCCTTACTCACAATTCGATAAACGCAATTCCCAATCTCTTCCGAGTTCGATCACTGATTAGTTAGCAAACACACCAGGTTTTATTAAGTATTCAACTTATTTATTGTTCCACAACAACGGGAAACAATACAGCAAACAATATTCCTTACTAGAATATTCTTACAACAGCTTCAGAAACTCCAAACGTTTATTGTAGAAATTTTCAGTAACACAACGTTCAAAATATGTAATACACAAATAATTTCTACTCAATAACACTTATAACTTTATTCACAATAACTAATTTAAAAATCACTTTCATAATTTTAACTTTACTATCCCAAGTTTAAAATAAAAAAAATTTATTCTGCAAGAGGTAAATTGCTTATATACTATTCTGCAAAACTTCTAGAAAACTTGAGGTCACTTTTCAGAAATCTTGAGAAAACACTAGAATATTCGATTATTTTACGTTATGATGATTTGATTCATAAGTAAATTTATGTTGACCCAAGTTCTAAGAAATACAACAACAACACTTCATTTCATTAATTTGTTGTTGTGTTTTGTTGTGATTTGATTTGTCTGGAAGTGATTGTAATAGTCTGGATTTTTCTATAATTGTAACAATACCCTCCACTTAAGCCTGTTCGTCCCGAACAGGATCTAGATCTCTCTTCCAATTGTTGAATCCAAACATTTTTTCTTTTTCTATTTCCCAAGCTGTTCTGTTCATAATTACTTCCGGTCCTCTGGTTCCTTTTGTTAGGCCTTGACCATAACTTTTTTCTATGTTGGTCCACCTTGTCGAGTTTCGATTTTCACTACTTGACGTTCTCATTTTCTTTGCTCTTTGAGTTTTTCATTCTTGCATATCCCCGAACTATTCGTATTTGCCTTGTTTTTAGCTGCAATTCGGCCCCGTTTGAAGCTACTTGAACTACTTCATTTACGTTCTTCACTTCGTTATGGACCTGAACTTGTTTCCTTTTATGCTTTCGGCGTTTGTTTACACGTCTGTGTCGGTTGACATTTCTGTCCCTCATCTGTTTGGATGATGGTTCTGAATTCTCCTCTGCGTTGCATGGTTTCTCATCGCTGCTAACATCTATGGACTCTGCCTCATTCACAGTGTAACAGTAACCTCAACGTTTACGGCTTTCGGCATGCTTGATACTTAGCTTGATATAAATTTCAATTCTATCTGGTTGAGGTTGATGTATTTTAATATTTAAATTAATCACAACAACAAAATATCATATGAATAACATTTAAATGTTAAAACAAAACGATTCATAAAAACAAAACAAATCCCTTAGAAATGATAATCTTCCAACCTTCGTATCTTGTAAAATCAGGAAATAAAATAGAACACAAATAAGACAAAACGGGGATCATTTCGTTTTAATGATAATAAAAATTACTGCACCCTTTTTCCATCCACGTTTTTTTTTGTCTTATTTTATTAAAATTTATTTGGTTTTTATTGAAATCAAAAATTGTGCTTCTTCCACTCTATTGTTGTAAGATTTTAACAGAGACAAAATAAATTCTTGGTTGTGAGACAAATTAACATTTAAATTGAACAACAGACTTCTTCTTGTTTTGTTGTTGTATTTTTTGTTTCTTGTATTTAACTTTTCCATCCCTATTCTTCTTAAATTGTTGTTGTTTTTTGGGTATTTTCTTAAACTACAAGAAGTAGAGGATTCCTCATCCTTTTTTTACCATATCTGTTACATACAGATGATTTTATTTACGTTTGTGTCTTTTGTCTTAAGGATTAGATGTAATTTGATGCGTGTTTTAAAATTTATGTAAGGATAATGATGAAGATAAAGAAATTCGTCTGCAAATAAAAATTTGTTTTTGATGTTGAGTAATTAGAATAAATTAAAAGTGTAAGTATAGAAAGGTATCATATTAGGATTTAGATCTCAGTCTCTGACATTTAAATTTTTGTTGTTGTTGAAATTTTATCTATAATGAAATCGTTGTATTGTGAATATCTTCCGGGCATTGAGGTGAACTGTTTTTTTAATGGAGATTGAACATTGTATTATTTGTTGCAAAAAACATACAAACTTTACGTTACAGTTCACATGTTCACCATCCTTTTTGCCATAAAAAATTTATTTTTAATGAGATTTCCTTGAATTTCGTTAAAAATAAATAGAATTCAATTTACATGTACGGAAAATTAATGATTGATTGAAGATTGAAAACATTTATTTCTGTTTTTGTGTTCTTTTGACGAAAAAATATGTTTTCTTTATATTCATATTGATATTTTATGTTACTTTAACTCATAATAGAAAATTTTCTTTTTTATGATGTTACGCATTGAAAATTATTCATTATGAACTCCCACATCAAATTTTTGTTAGATATGACTTTGAACGAATATGTAATGTAATAAACATATAAAAGGAATAAAATTTGTTTTTTTTTCTTTTTAACAAAAATAAATTGACGAATTAAATTGATTGATTAGATTGAAATTATATTAGTGTAATAATGTGAACTTTTTTTCATCTGGAAAATAAAATTTTGAACGGATGATGGAGCAGATGAACCCATAATTCTGGATTTTTTAAATTTATTCTTGGAGCGAATGATGTATTATGGGTCTGCAATTAACATTAAAGAAGGTTCGATTTATTTTTAAACGTCTTGGTACCCACAGTACAAACACCCAACTGTTCTAGCTGATATTTAAAACATTTTATTCGATTGTTAAACATTACTTCTTAGTCTAAGCTTGGTCTTGCTAACTAGCTTGACAATCTTCAGATGACATAAAAAAAAATGTCTCAACAAAGAGCTGAAGTTTTAGACCCAAATATTTACTGGAGCTGTGATGAGCACTATATAAAAAAATGCAACTGTGTTTGTAACTAAACTTTGACCAAAAATAGTTTAGTAAGAGTACTGTGGAATGAACCTCTTTTACAGTCTACAAGAGGTGAAGCATAAGATGTTATAATAAATAGTCCAAAAAACAAACTGAAGATTTAAACACATTAGAACCTGAAGCAGAGTATGCAGTGAATAATTGAGCTATATATTCTTTTGGATCCGAATTCTCAGAATTTGTATTTTTTTGTATAATCCATTTTTATTGCATAAATTTTCTACAACTATCTGGTTGTTTTGTTTGTGCAACGATTTTTGTTTAGAGTAACATTTTTCTTAATGTTGTATAATTATTCAACAAATCACCTGATTATTTTTGGTGCAGCGATTTTTGTATCATTCAACAATCATCAGATGAATGCAACAATTTTGGTGTTTACATAAACTATTATTGAGGTAACGGTTTTTATATGAGTCAAAAATCCCTGATTAAACTTGTTGCAATAATTTTATTTTTGAATGATGCCACAATTCTATTAATTTTGAATGACTATTCAACAAATCACCTGATTATTATTGTCGCAACAATTATGACATTTACATTAATTATTATAGGTGCAACGATTTTTATATTATTGCACGAATTTCTTTAATATTTTTAGAGAAACTAGTTTAATATTTACATAATTATTATTCAAGCATTGATTTTTGTATGAGTCAACTGTTACCTGGTTATTTTGGTGCAACAAGTTTTTTTTATTACATTATTTAAAAATCACCTGTTTGGTTATATGTGAAAAAATGCAAAATAAATTTAGTAAATTTTGTATGTGAATTATTCAACAATCACTTGGTTGTTTTGGTTCAACTATTTTGTTATGTTTAATCTAGTTATTGGTACAATACATTTTTTTGCTGCATTATTCAAAACTAAACTGTTTGTTTTTGTGAAACTATTTTTTATGTGAATTATTCAACAATCACCTGTTTAGGTGCGACAAAATTGTTATGTGAATTACTCAACAATCACCTAGTTATTGTGGAACGACAAGATTTGTTATTACATTATTCAACGATGCTTTTCTTGTATGGCGGGTCAGATTCGGAACCAAACATGGAGTGAGCTAATTTTTTTAATTAAAACTTGATAGTCAAAGTAGATGAAGGAGTGTAGATGGCCTTTTTAGTTTTTTTCCTTCCTTTGGGTCGTCAGAGTCTACTATTCTTTCAATATTTGTGTCTGTTCACCTGATAATTATTGCGTACCTCCAGCATTTGTGTAGGGCCAAGGCTAAAGTTTCATCGAAACCCTTTACTTAAGCTTGCCGGCACAAAATTAAGGAGCGCGTACCCTCAAGTCGTGAATATTGCTTATGATAGTCCTGACCTCTAATCAGCCGCTCGACCCGAACCCATGTCAGTGTCTTATTCCATGTCTTATTCATCCTAGAGCATTACTGCTCTGGTTTGATTAAACTATCCAATCAACTCCTTGGACTGCCTTAAGCCAGGTTTTGGACCGTTTCATCATAATTATTGCCTCCATCCTTTCGTGGAGGATTTACGCACCGAATCCACAAAAGGGTTCTGGACCGACAAAAGATGTTAAAGCACCTCGCCTTAGTTATACTTTCACCTATTGGCAAATAGCGAAACTAGCTAGAAAATTAAAGAAAAATAACTAACTCAGTTACAGAAAAAAAATTTTGAAAGAGGAATTGTAGTGTTTAGTACCTGGGCCCACGCCGATTTCATTAGATGATTACCACATATTTTATTATTCGTGAGGGTCCTGTCCTTGATGAGTCCGAAAACTTTTGTTCTGTCAACTTCCTCGATTCGGCCGCTTTTTCGTTCAGGAAGCTTTGAAAAATGCCAATTGCCCGGGATCTTGTAAATTTTGTTTTTTTAACTATGGGAGTTGGAAATTCATTTTAGAACACGAGGGTAACCTTGTTTGACAAAAAATTGTCTGCTGTTGTCCAGTCCAACAGCCCAAACTAGGGATGGAAAGATTTATAGAAATTTTTTCGAGTGTTTACCATATGATAATTGGATCCGGATTATTTTTTCTGTCGACTGTTGACGGATCAATGAATTGTCTTAATTCAATCGGCAACCCGCCTATCTTATCACTGTCATTATTTTGATGGTTTTGTTGCATAGTGTTGTCTACAAAATCCTATTACCATTACCATTTGAAGATCGTTGATGATCTGCAGGGTATATTCACTTTCATGTTCAACCGCAAAACTTTTTGTTGGTGGAATTTATTTTTTCAAGCAATCACGTATATAGATAAAAATTGAACAAATTAATTAAAAAACCCTGACGAAGAAATGTTTTTTTAAATTTAAAGATTCCTTGTGATGAACACATACCGACAATAAATAAAATCCTAGTTTTTACATTGGAAGCCGAGCAGCGTAGCAATAGAATATAACTTAACGACTTCTAATGCCAAAAACATCGAACACTAAGCATCGATTCTTGATCGACCTCGCAATTTAAAAATCGATTCTTTATAATCGATTATTTTAACAGAAAAGTCGATTCTCGAGTAGAGTAGAATCGGAATCGACTTTTCCATCCTTAGCCCAAACATACCGAAGTGTCAGTTGTCGGACTCAACAATAGCAGCCACATTTTTTTCGGACAAACTTACCCTCGTGTTTTAAAACAAATTTCCACCACCCATAGTTAAAAAAAAATTGTGATAGCAAATTTACAAAATCGTGGGCAATCGTCATTTTTCGGAGCTTGCCGAACAAAATGCGGATCGAGAAAAATGGCAAAACAAAAGGGCGTCAAGGACAAGCGCCTCACAAAGTATAAAATATGTGGTAATCATCAAACGGAATCGGCGTGGGCTCAGGGACTAGATGAATTGAGGAGTTATAATGTCAGTAAACTGAAACATTTTCTTGCAGTACCTCATTCAAGATCTAATCAGTCTCTTGAAAAAGATTCAAATGGATTTTGAAGAAAATGTTGGATGTCTTTCAGTAAAATTGTTTGATAAATTGATAAATAAATTGTTGAATAATAACGTTTGTTGCCACTAAATCAAATGTCACGTAAGTGGAAAATCGAGCTGATAAGGAAAGGAACAGATATGTTTGATATCTTTATCGGATTCTCACAGTGCATAAATCCATATTAATTAGACAGAATTGAACATTTATAACTTTTTTTTTGTATTTCGGTATCTGTTGATGAAATCCAACACCAATTCTTCTACTAGTTTGATTTCATCCTGATTCGTTACTGGTATTAAGTTTCGGTCATTCAGCTAATCTGATCCTTGGCACGGGTCTCAAAACACCTTTACACCTTTTACATTCACCTTACATCTGGATCGTTTGATTGCCATAACGTATTGCCATAACTTTACCAGGGGGCGATTACCACACGATTTAACAAACAATTTACCCATCCTAAAGCTTCATACAACAACAATCGGATTAGCAATAAACTTTAATTCGTTAAAAAAAATTAAAACAAATAAATAAAATATCTTAATTAAATTTTCTACATAAAACGACAGAAAATTTCAATTAAATTTAAATCAAATCTTTAAAAATAAGAAATAAAAAATTATGTAAACGACTATTAGAATTCTATTATTTCTGATTAGAGAACAATAAAATTAGTTTTTTTTTTGGAGTTAAGTGAACCAAAAACGACAAAAGAAGGTCATTTCTATGATATTGTTGTATTCTTATTGTATTACATATCTTTAGAATTAATAACCTAAAGCAGTATTTGAAGTGGAACCTTTTATAAAATATTTAAAATTCAATTAAATCCGTGATTCCTTCTAACTTCAGAGTTGAAGGTTTTTTTGTTTATCAATTGAAGTGTTGAAGGGTTGAAGTGTTTTAAACGT
This sequence comes from Diogma glabrata, assembly GCA_963693315.1. Classification (NCBI taxonomy): domain Eukaryota; kingdom Metazoa; phylum Arthropoda; class Insecta; order Diptera; family Cylindrotomidae; genus Diogma; species Diogma glabrata. The sequence continues at coordinate 321,620,526 of OY856187.1, read as the reverse complement.
TTACATAGTTATTTTTATCTAAGTAAACATTTATTAAATTTGCGATTTCTTAACACTTGAATCCGAAGCAAAACGTATTCTAGACTGAGTTGTAGAAATTTGACCATTTTTTCTTTTCCTGAAACTTAGCATATAAGGTTTAATTGGTTTATTTTACAATTTTTTTAAAATGGATTGTTTGAGCATAGCGGGCACCTCAACATGCTTGAGAAATGAAAATTTTGCCAATTCGAGGTAACTTTGAAATTAAATTGCTCCAGAACGGCTATACCGGTTTGAACAAACTTTTATTTTGATAGGTGATTAGTTATTTTCTATCGATTAGTTAATCTTCTGAAATTAATTAAACGATTTTGTAATTAAATTGAAAATTAAAATATTAAAAATACTTTTTTTACTTCAAGCTGCGAAAATGTCATTTTAATATATAGTAAAACCTATGTGAAAGTGAAACTTTTTCTAAGTAGTGACTGAAAATGTTTTCAGTCACTAGGACTGAAAGTAAATAAGTTTCGGTGGTCGCCTACAGGTGGTGGTTATTTAAAGGATTGAATATTTGATTGAATATTTGAGATTTTGATCGAAACGAATCGAAACTAATCATTATATCAATTGTGTGTAATTAGTTAATTAAACTAATAATGAGTGTATTTTTTTTCTATATCGGAGAAATCGGAGCGATAAAATAAAATTTGTATCAGATATATCGTATAATTTTTTCCTCCGATAATTAACTTTCAAATATAAAATATATTCTCTGAGTTCTTTCCGACAAAAAAAAAAATAAAAAAAAATTTATTAAAAAAATAAATAAATTTTATTAAAAATTTTTATTTTTATTTGTTTTTAATTGAAACTTTACCTACAATTTTTTAAATTTATACTTTAAACGATGACTTCCAGTCGGTAAAAAAAATATCTGTAATATCTGTAAAAGTTTTTAGAGAAAATATATGAACTTTTTTCATTATTCATATTGTCAAATTCATCTATTAAAAACTTACAAAACGACATATCTAAATGTGACTGTGTAAAAAATAAACAAGATTGGATTTTGTATATAGCATTTTTACCAGTGTAAAATAATGTTATTATTGTGTTCGCCTGTTATTATTCCATCTGTAGGCGAACACAATAATTTTTTTTTTTTACTAAGTTAGACATGTTTAGTGTTAATTTAAATAAATTATAAATTAACGTCTCTGAATATCCGAAGATACCATGCCAACTGTGGATTGTGGAAATGGATTATGTTTCTTTAAGAAATTGGTGGACATGGACTTTAAAAAGTCGGGGATTAAAATAATCAGGGAAAACCCATAAGGGCAAGGAATTCCAAAGATAAGAAACACGGTTGAAAAAATCACGTTGAAAGGCGACAGTTCTCCATTTTGTTATTTGAACGGTGAATGGGTGGGCCATGGCTGATGCTCTGGTTGAACGAGAAAAAATAGCGGGTTTGGGTAGTATTGATTTGATCTCTTCTGAAGAGTACTCATTCATAATGTATTTGTAAAATATCGTCAAATCAGCGACATTTCTTCTATGCTGTAACGAATCAAGCTCGTTTGTAAGATTTGTATTGCCGATCAATTTAATTGCTTTCCGTTGGACAGTGTCTAGACATTTTAAAGAGGTTGGGTATGCACCACCCCAGATGTGAGAACAGTACTCCATGCAGGGGCGAATAAATGATTTATATATTAAATGAAGCTGTTCGCTATTGAAAAACTTACGACAACGCCCTATATATCCTAACTTTTGAGCCGCGCTCTTAGCAAGATTGAAAATGTGAATATTCCATTTCATATCATTTTCAACCTCAACCCCCAAAAGTTTGATAGATTCCTTTTCTTCTAGATCGTTAAAATCAAAAATGGAAAAGGGTTAGATGTAGATGATCTTGTAAAGTGGCAAAACTGTGTTTTACTTGCATTGAATTCTACACTGTTTGTATGACCCCATTCTAAAATTGTTTTAAGATCAGAGTTTAAGGAATCCGTCGAATTAGATCTATGGTTATTAATAACATCAGATGCCCGTTGCCTTTGTGTTTCATGGGATGCATGTAGCGTACTATCATCGGCGAAACTATGAATGGGATGAACGGTGAAATCTAACAAATCGTTGATATATATAAGAAAAAGGGTGGGAGACACAGATGATCCTTGAGGCACTCCTGCGTTGGTAGAAAATGTTTCCGATGATATCCCATCGATATTTACTCGAAACTCTCTCCCAGTTAAAAAGTTTTGAATCCAAGAAATAAGTTGCTCTTCAACACCATAACATCTCATCTTACATATAAGATTGTCATGCCATACTTTGTCAAAGGCCTTGGATATATCCAGGGCAATGCCAAATGTTTCACCATGGTGCTCGAGCGACTTGTTCCAGACATGTGTTAAATAAGATAGCAAATCTCCTGTCGATCGTGCCTGTCGAAACCCATATTGCCCATTATTACTAAAACCCATTATTACTTTACCCATTATTACTAAAAACTGACTGGCGCAAAGTTTAAGCCCAGGTAGTGATACTTTATTGCCACTTTGGTTTTAGAAGTAAGTATCTGACAGATGGTTTAACCATCCTTGGTAACTTTTCTGCTGTAAATACACACAGTTAGCTGTTTTTCTCGCATCTGCAAAACCATGAGTTTGGTTTGTATTCCACCATTGATATTAGTAAACCGTTCAATTTCGAGTCGTTCGAAATGTTTTAACTGGTTTCTTGTCTTCTGATATTCTCTTTTTCATATTCTCAAGATAAGTTATCATCCCACTCTAGTTTCTGAAGCCAAAGTCTGAAATAAAATTTTTAAAATGATTATGGATGGCGAGAGGATCAAACAAACGAGAGCATTTGTTGTGCCCGTGCACTAATCATTACACACAAATTTAAATGATTAAATAACTGTTTCCAAAATTTTAATAAAAAACTGTGTTTCAACATCTAACCTGTATATTACAATAATTTTATATTAATTTTAATTTGGAAATCATTTATAGAAAATAAAACTATGTCAAATTATAATAAACTAAAAAATAATTAAAATATATATACAATTCCACTTATAAATTTAAAGTAAAAATAGATATAAGCAATAATTTTGTCTTTTAAATTAAAATGATTTACCAATTTAAAATTATTATCGAATTGCAGAATCATTAGTTTAAATGTTATAATCCAAAATTATTGTGTCAGTAAAACTGTGTCAATGTAATTTAAAATATTATATATAATAATGTGAAAAAGGCACAAATAGGTAGTCTGTAAAAATTAGTGGTAAAAATCAGTTTTCTAAAGTTAATCAAGTAATAAAAATTCAGTCTGTTAATTCTGTCAGTTGTAATAGTAAGTCAGTTAAGTTTTATCAGTTAAATTAGAAATTAAGCCACTCAGTTCAAGTGGAAGTCAGAAGTTCAAGTGAAATACCTAAAACAAATCAATTCAGTCGATCATTTAGTCAAACAGTCAATAAAAGTCAGTTACTAACTTCTGTTAATTTAGTTCAGTTGAAATATATTTGTAAGTTAGTTAAATTTTATCAGTTGTGGCAGTTAAATTAGAAGTTAAGTCACTCAGTTGACGTGTATGAATAAATAAAATTAGAGATTAAGTCACTCAGTTGACGTGTATGAAAAAATACATTGAGAAATACTAAAGTTTTGTGTAGATAATTATTATCGTAATTGCAAGAATATTTCTCAGTGCCACAAAATCATTGAGTAAACCAATAATAATAAATAAATAAATTAAAACAATTTTCATTTTTAAAGTGTTTCTGTTATTGATAAAAGTGTTTTGAAAGAACGATCCTCGCAGGCACAACATTTGGCGCAGTTGATAGGATTCTGGAGCGGAGATTTCTATAATTAAATTAAATAAACTTAGGCCGGAAACAAAAATAGACACATCAGCTAGTATTAAGTTTAAGGGGATACAGGGAACAGAAACGCAAACTTTAGGGACCACTCACGGATTTTTTTTTAACAACCAAGATCTAGCTTGCACATTTCATGTTGTAAGGGATCCCATTCTGGATATAAACGCAGATGGAATTCTCGGTAGAGAATTTCTCATGAATAGTGTTAAAATCGATTGCATAAATAACATGATTGAAATCTCTAGAAAAGATTTCAAGGTGGACCTCGTTGAAACTACAACAGAAGAAAAATTATTTAGAAAAAATTCTGAAGATGAAAATTTATGTCAACCAGGATGTCAGCGTTGCATAAAAACTATTGTGGGAAGTTCAGAGAATTGTCCTACATTCGAGTCTCGTGATACATCAGAAGGTAAATTATTTAGAAAAAAGCTGGAAGATGAAAATTCTAACGAATTTGAATCACTTAATTACTCAACGAATGGTTATGAAAGCCCTAAAATAGATTCAAATTTGGAATCCGTGAACATTTCATTTGATGATAGATTATTTAGAAAAAAGTCTGAAAATGATGTCCCCAAGGAAGTAATACCACTAACCAAAAAAACAAGCCTTGTAGAAACCCATGAAAACACTACCATTCCTTCGAGAAGAACAAAAGTAGTCGAGATACCTGTTTCCAAAGAAATGACAGGGCAGTTTCTGTGCGTAAATAAAGAAATTTTACCAGGTGTTTTCACGGCCAACTCTCTTGTCGAAGTAAACAACGGAAAAATTTTTACTTCAGTAATAAACACCCAACCCTATGATGCAAACATCAAATACTTTAAACCTACACTCATACCCCTCCAAAATTATGACATAGTAAATATAACAGAAGACAGAATAAATCCAAACAACCCCATGAATCCTAAAGATACAAACTCAGACGAACGTACAGACCAAATCTTAAAACTAATAAATTTAGATGACTCACTCAACTCAGAGGAGAGGAACTCAGTTATTACTTTATGTGAAATGTTCAACGATATATTTCACTTACCTGGTGACAAACTAACTTATACAGAGACTATTACCCATTCGATCCCATTAGAAATAAACAGCCGTCCGATAAACCAAAAGAATTATAGGTTACCTGAAAGCAAAAAACAGGAAATAAACAAACAAATCCAAGAGATGTTAGCCCAAGATATAATTATCCCAAGCCAGTCTCCATGGAACTCACCATTGCTACTGATTCCGAAACGTTCTAACGAAAATGAGCCGAAGAAATTTCGTATTGTGGTTGATTTTCGAAAACTCAACAAAATCACAATAAATGATGCTTTTCCCCTTCCACGAATCGAAGAAATTCTGGATCAACTAGGTAACTCTAGATATTTCTCAACTCTTGATTTAGCTAGTGGCTATCATCAGATTCTAGTAAAAGAAGAAGATCGTCCTAAAACAGCTTTTAGTACTTCTCTTGGACATTTCGAGTTCAAGAGAATGCCTTTTGGTTTAACTTCTGCACCTGCCACATTTCAGCGAGTGATGAACTACATTCTAACGGGTCTCCAGGGTTTAGACTGTTACGTCTATTTAGACGACATTGTGATTTATGGAAAGAATCTTGCAGATCACACTCGAAAACTCACCGGCGTGCTATCAAGATTAAGACAACATAATTTAAAACTACAACCTGAAAAATGTAACTTTTTGAAGAGAGAGGTGTCCTATTTAGGCCATTTGTGTACAGAAGCAGGTGTGTTACCAGACCCCAGTCGTACAATCGCAGTACAAAATTTTCCCACTCCAAAAACAATAAAACAAATCCAATCCCTTTTAGGTTTGCTAAACTATTACAGGAAGTTCGTGCCCAACTTTTCACGTACGGCAAGTCCGCTAAATAAACTACTCCAAAAGGGAGTAAAATACAATTGGTCTGAAGACTGTGAAGCAGCTTTTCAAACGTTAAAGAACGCAATAGTCTCCCCTCCGATCCTAACATACCCTGATTTTAGCCAGCCATTCAATCTTACAACTGACGCAAGTAATGACGGATTGGGTGCCGTGTTATCACAAAGAAATGCAGGTGAGGATAAACCAATAGCATTTATCAGCAGAACACTCAACAAAGCGGAAAAAAATTACTCCACTATAGAAAAGGAACTGTTAGCTATAGTTTGGGCCACAAAAACGTTCCGATGCTATTTACTAGGTAGGAAGTTCACAGTTTATTCCGATCATTTGCCGTTAAAAGGAGTTTTCAACGTTAAAGACCCCACTTCTAGATTAGCTCGCTTCCACCACAAACTTTCTGAATTTGATTATCACATCGAGTATGTACCAGGGCCGAAAAATAGGGTAGCGGATTCCTTAAGCAGAATTCCAACAGCACATAACCAACACAGTGACACACTGGATACTAAAGCGAGGAAAACAGACATTGACGGAGCCTCTGAATTAATGCAGCAGATTTGTAATTATTCGCAAAATATAGTTGAACATCCGGGAAACACAGAAACTATCACTCCCTTGAACCAAACACTTCACTTCGGAATGTTCCTATTTAGGCCATTGTGTCCTATTTAGGCCATTTGTGTACAGAAGCAGGTGTGTTACCAGACCCCAGTCGTACAATCGCAGTACAAAATTTTCCCACTCCAAAAACAATAAAACAAATCCAATCCCTTTTAGGTTTGCTAAACTATTACAGGAAGTTCGTGCCCAACTTTTCACGTACGGCAAGTCCGCTAAATAAACTACTCCAAAAGGGAGTAAAATACAATTGGTCTGAAGACTGTGAAGCAGCTTTTCAAACGTTAAAGAACGCAATAGTCTCCCCTCCGATCCTAACATACCCTGATTTTAGCCAGCCATTCAATCCTATCAACTGCGCCAAATGTTGTGCCTGCGAGGATCGTTCTTTCAAAACACTTTTATCAATAACAGAAACACTTTAAAAATGAAAATTGTTTTAATTTATTTATTTATTATTATTGGTTTACTCAATGATTTTGTGGCACTGAGAAATATTCTTGCAATTACGATAATAATTATCTACACAAAACTTTAGTATTTCTCAATGTATTTTTTCATACACCTCAACTGAGTGACTTAATCTCTAATTTTATTTATTCATACACGTCAACTGAGTGACTTAACTTCTAATTTAACTGCCACAACTGATAAAATTTAACTAACTTACAAATATATTTCAACTGAACTAAATTAACAGAAGTTAGTAACTGACTTTTATTGACTGTTTGACTAAATGATCGACTGAATTGATTTGTTTTAGGTATTTCACTTGAACTTCTGACTTCCACTTGAACTGAGTGGCTTAATTTCTAATTTAACTGATAAAACTTAACTGACTTACTATTACAACTGACAGAATTAACAGACTGAATTTTTATTACTTGATTAACTTTAGAAAACTGATTTTTACCACTAATTTTTACAGACTACCTATTTGTGCCTTTTTCACATTATTATATATAATATTTTATTTACATTGACACAGTTTTACTGACACAATAATTTTGGATTATAACATTTAAACTAATGATTCTGCAATTCGATAATAATTTTAAATTGGTAAATCATTTTAATTTAAAAGACAAAATTATTGCTTATATCTATTTTTACTTTAAATTTATAAGTGGAATTGTATATATATTTTAATTATTTTTTAGTTTATTATAATTTGACATAGTTTTATTTTCTATAAATGATTTCCAAATTAAAATTAATATAAAATTATTGTAATATACAGGTTAGATGTTGAAACACAGTTTTTTATTAAAATTTTGGAAACAGTTATTTAATCATTTAAATTTGTGTGTAATGATTAGTGCACGGGCACAACACATTCAGAATTTGAGCTGAACAGAATTTGTTTTAATTTGCCAGGTCGTTGTATGTAACGATCTGGTTACTATATTTAAGGCTAGTTTTTGATCACTAAAGAGACATGTTTGAACATTTGAAAAAGACGATTTCGAGTAAAAAATAAATTTGAAAATTTTTAATAGAAAATGTTAGTTCTCCAATTAAAATATAAATGGAGACAGGTATTTTTTTGTGATATCAGTTTATATAAATAAAATTGTACCTTAGACAATAAAATGGTAAGAAACCCTACGCAAAGTAAAAGAGTGAATAAATAATAAAATATTAAAATAAATTACTTAATTCAATATATCACATAAAAGTTTAATTGTTTTGAATTTTAAAGAAAAAAATGAAAGTGTCTCTTATATAAATGTGATCCAAAGCATAGATTGAATTGATTATAAAAGAGTATCAAGAGTATCAGTATCACAAATTGTAAAAAATATAATTTTCTTGCTTTTAATGTGAAAAACTAATTAATAGCGATTTAAATTAAAATAAAACTTAAAAACGCGATCGTTGTAGTAATAATTACCGTAATAGTAAAAATAAGGTTCTGTTACAAACCAAAAGAAGAAAAAATTGAAGACCGAAAGGAAATTGGTGGCAAATTCCAGTTAAGTAAAGTTTTTTTTTATTTTTTTAAATCTCATAATTTTGCATAAATATTTTTGGTAACTTTGAATTATACGTTTTTTGATTAATTATTACTAATCATATCGAGTGAGAGATCTTCCTGGGCCAGAGGCTACATGTTGAATTTGTTTTTCTATTAATTTTCTATCTAAAATCTCGGAAATAAATGAAATACCGTTTGTTATTAAGTCTTTGTAAATATAATTACGAAGATAGGCTCCTAAGATATAGTAAGATTTCTCTAATGCAAAATTTGTCTTATCAAAGCCTGCAAACAGACTTAAAGAAAGCGCTTTTAAAATTACTACCTTGATCTGAAAGGATTGTTTTAGGTGATCCGTTTATACAAATAAAGTTTTTTTACAAAGGCTCTTGCTATTGTATCAGCGTCTTGTGATGGGTTTGGAACTGCTACAGAGTGCTTCGTTAAGTCATCCTGAATAGTGAGTATGGATATGTTATTATGTGAAACTTTCAGAGGACCAAATATATTCAAAGCAACTCTTACAAAGGCTTGTGATGAGGTAAACGTTATTTTCATTGGTATTTTCCTAGGACGATTGCACTTATTTACTTGACAATATTTACAGTTTTTAATGACTTTTGCATTGAGTTTTCCTGGTTTATGTTTGATTTCAAAGTCAAATTCGTCTAACTTTATCCGCCATTGTATTAATCTTGATGTTGGATTATTTTTGTTATAGAGCCAGATTTAATACTTATGGTCCACAAATTTTTTTCCGTATACATATTAGATCGAAAACAATTCGTGGCTCAAACTAAAGCTTATAACTCCTGTTCAATCGCTGAGTAATTCTTTTCAGCAGAGTTAAGAGTTCAGCTAGCATAATTTATAGGAAGATCTCACAGATAGAAATCTAGGATTTTTATGCTTAGTAGCGTATATTCCATGCTTAAATTACGTTAGTTTTCAACCGTAAATAGGCCAGGTATATTATATACTTATAAGGAATACTTGTTCAAAAAATCACTAAGGAGCTTATTATGAATATTATTCAATGCATTTTATAACTATATAGTACGTAGCATGACGAATTAGGAACTGACAAATAATTTTGTTGATAAAGTATTGTATACCTACACTGAAAAAAAAATTGAAGTTCATGACAACCTCATCTCGAAGTTGGCAGTTGATTATTCATGCAAAGAAAAATTATTTGCAAACAATTTCACTGTGATTGGGACAACTACACGATAACATTTTCCTAACAACAGAATGAGGTTTATTTAAAATATAAAGTGTTATACCCAATATAACAGTAGTTGAATAAAGATAATAACTATTTCCCTGAAATAAATTTTCTTTGGCTTTATATCATGAATTTTTCATTTTAAAGTTTAAGTATTTGAGATTAATTGAACTATATTTTATTTTCACATAAATATTTCGTGTGATTGTCTCAACTTCATCGATTTATAATTGTAGAGTTGTTGAAGCAATTTCGTAGTTTGATTCGCCATATGTGACCGCACGGTGAGGTTGAGACAATTGTATTTCGATTGGAAATAGGACATGTTTTTTTCAGTGTATTAGATAACAAAATATAACTATAAGGAAGAGTATTTTTCGTAAAAAACCATACCTCTTATTTATAAAATTATGGCACTTAGGAATAATAAGTCATAGAACCAGTCATTTATATTCCTAGCATTTGATGAAGTGTGCAGGTACCGAATAAACCTCATAGTCATGATATGTCATGTTAAAGCTCTGTTAATGTTTTATATAAAAAAACCACAAAAACATTAACACGCTAAACAACAAGAACAAAATAATTGACCTTCCTAGAATTTCAATCGTGATATAACCACTTTACTAATTCAAATATTCGCTTCCTTAATTTAAAAAACACAAAAATCCAAGGAAGACAGCAAACAAACAAATTATGAAAGAAAAAGATTAATAGTCCAGGAAAATTAGTCAAATAAGGGCAAGTATCTCGGAATAAGAGATAGTCAGCTATAAATTTGTACAAACTTTTATTTTGGCACCCTAAATCTTGTCTCAAAACCTACTTATCGTAGGGTGTCCGCGACTACAGAAATTCCAAGGTCAAACGTCAAAAAATCGATTTTTTACACATTTATCGCAATTATCTCGTTTCCTATGGGCTTTATGCTATTTGTATCTTCTATAAATATTGTAGAGGATTAAATTCTCTACAACTTTTTTTAGCATTTTTTTATATATTGAGCCATTTTCGAGATAGAGGGCAGAGCGCGTGCAGTGTTAAACTATTTAGAGTTATTGAGATTTTTGATTTTTGAAACAGCTATTGATGACTCTAAACGTCAAAAAACTGCTTTTATAGTAAGAGAAGATATAGATTTACTTGTCATTATAATAATTGAGCGTACAATATACTTTACACACTTTACAAACAAATTTGATTTTATTTCAATTTATTAATTTCATAAAAAGGTTACAAATTTTTTCGTAATAATTATAAGTTAATTTTGATTTCTTACCAACAAATATGAAAAATCAATCAAACAAAAAAATATTCAAAATATATTGAACCAATGGATTTTTCCACTTGCGTGTAAATCCAAATTTCATTCAATAATTTTATCCTTTGGTTTTGATTTGATTTCCATCCGGAAATTAAATTTGTATTTTATTTTCTTGAAAGTTGTTCACCAGCAAAAAACTAATTGATTAAACAGTCCAAAATACTACGTTATATATGTTTTTTCTTTGATAAATCCATCTCTTTTTATTGTATGTTTTGTTTCATATTTCTATTTATTTTTGGCGGATTCTTTTCCGGTAGAGTTTTCTTTTTAATGTCAAACAACAGATGGCACTGTTATAATAAAAATGATTGGTGTTGACAGGGTGATCAACCAGTCATAAATTATACTCATATCTTATGTTCATATTTCTTATGTTTATATTTATCTATCATTCGAATGGTAAATACAAAGTTATATGCAAAGTTATATACAACTCACATTCCACAAAAAGGTCTAGTAAATTATAAAAAAAAATTTTTTCTATTATTTTTTAAATCATTTTTACTGTCGGAAAATTGTATGCCTTCTAAATCTATTCCGTGCACATTTAAAATATAAAATGATCATTAGACATGAAAATTATCATTTTGTTATTCATTTGTTTAGAACTAGTAATCACAGTTTCGTTTCTTTCAATATTTTACGCCAGGGTTTTATATTCTATGACTAAATATTCATAAAATTGTATGCCTCAAAATTATGGATATTGCAAAAATAGTATAGAAGGTGTTTTTATTAGGAATAAACATTTATAATTATCTTTTACAAAACTTATGACATGCCATCATAGCTTTATTTTTATCCGTGCATGTAAGTTTTAAGTTTGGAATAGAATAGCTTTAATGGCAACTCCCCTCGCATAGTAGGTAATACTAAATTCTTTTGTGAAGTCTGGGTACTGTAACGAATGATGGACTACTAAATAATTTTTCAATAATTTAAAAGATTCTTCACAAAAAGCATTCCAATCATATTTTGTATTCTTTTGAAGCAATTTAACTAAAGGATTGCTAAGTAAAGCATGTCGGATTGTGCTCTTCCTATAAAAAATATTGCGATTTGAAGCGTCTATAATTAAAGACCCGATAAATCATACTTGTTCGGAAGATGATTATATTCAATTTGTCTATGACAAGATCACAAGAAATAATAAAAAAATTTTCTCAGTCACAGCCTTTGTGTTTTTTGAGATTTTACCTATTTAATTGCAGTTTAAACGATATTTTCCGGTCTGTAAAAGCCAAGACTAGTTAAGTACTTGTAAATTCGAAATTTAAAAATCGTATGAGAATTAACGCTTTTTATGAAAAGTAAGCAGTAATTTATGTTTGGTAATATAACCAATCAACAATAAACTCCCGTATATAAAAAACAACAAGAAATAATTTGTGGAAGAAATATAATAACAATAATAATTTAGTTACTCCAATCATTTATATGAAAGTTTCGATATAATAACTGTAATATTAATGGTGTTGGTGTGATGCTTTCGATGTTTTCGGTCTTTGGGGTTGTTAGGTTCCTAGTTCTTCGAGTTCCATTTCTCCATCTTAAATTATGTATCCAAAAACCTTATTTCCAAATCCACACATCCAAACTCGTCAAAATGCGATACAAGCATTTTGATTTCATGACAATTATTTTAAATAAAATAATTGATTTGTTTCATAATACTTTTGCAAATAATAATTTTTAATTATGTTTTAAAATAAGTGTTATGAAATAGTACATTTCGTAACAAGTGGAGAAAGTAAGTTATTTCAGCATTGGTGAAAGTTTGTGCACGAGCGATAGCGAGTGCAAACAATTCACCAATTCTGAAATAACTTACTTTCTCCACGAGTTACGAACAGTGCTTTTCATAATTTCTCTAACATTTTCCGACGGTGATTGAGCTTTTTTCTCTTTCATCCAAGAGCAAAACATGTTGTATGTTGCTATATATTTGTCTCTAGACTTGTCCGGTAGAAGCTCTAAATGAATATTTGCAGCAGCTTCACCAAATTCATTAGGTCCACCATCACTCAAGTCACTTGTAGGATCTTCCATTTGTGTTTTGTTTCTGTTTCTGCTCTGAATCAATTTACAAGGAAGTTGAACAATGAACTGAAATAGTTTGTTTGACAGGAATCACTCGCGTACTTTGATTTAAAAAAGAAAATTTGAGGCCAAAACTTCAGCATTTACGATAAGTAATTGACAGCGGTTACGATATGAACTTATCTAAACTGCTTTGATATTGACAGCTTTCGCAACGCTGGACAATTAAAGCAAAGTGTACTTTTTAGAGAGAAATTATGAAAAAACGATTATTGAATGTAGGTCAGAGCATTTATAAGTAATGAATAAATGTTCTGACCAATAAAAAAATATGTAAATTGATTATATCACGCCTTATCATTTTTGTTTTCCCCTAATTATTATAAATTAAATAAATCCATATGTACTATACTAACACTCCCCTCCAATTGTTAATTGTTAAGTTAATTTAATTTTAAGAATGTTTTTGAAAATTTTGATGACTTCGATTTAGACCGTGGACTTATCAAGTAGAAAATTACTTACTTGTATTATAATTAAGATTTAATAAATAAAGTTGTTTCAAAAGTCTAAAGCGTTTTAAGTTTTTTAAAATTAAAGTGGTTTCAACGGTCCGGGGTCCATAACAGGGTCGTCATAGCCATTACAAAGTTGGACTACCCCTTCCAGCCTATAAGTGTTAGATGAATTGGTTGTACTATGTTAAGTTTATGTCTTTTTATCCTATAAAAATTACTTATTCGTTCATATGGTTTTATTCTTTCCAATTTTTTAAAATCTATTTATTTCATCTTTGTTTTTTACCTTATTTTTTATCAACATTTTAACAGCAATTTTTTTATTTTACTTATTCCACTCTGAAAATTTAACATCCACCATTAAACCGCATTCAACCCCTTCACCCATATAACTGTTTATAATATATGCTCCATTGAAAGTAACGATAAAGTTTTTAATAAGAACTTTAATGAATCTATTTCGTATCTCAACATAATATGTAATCCAAAATTATGCAAATTTTTTTTTTCTGCAAGAAAAATTTGTTTTTATGTTTTTCTTATTTAATTTTTTAGTTTACTATTTCTTTTATCTTTTATCTTTCATTATGTTGTTGTCGTTTGTTTTTTTCATCTTATAATAATAATAAACTTTTTTTGTTTTGTTCTTTATGTATTTTAAAGTTCTTCGAATGTATTTTTTTTGTTTTCCTATTTCTGTGAAAATGTAATCAAGGAAATACAATATTCTTTTTTATTTCGTAAATTTTCTATATATATTTGTATGACTTTTAAGTTTTTCATTATGAATGACGAACAGAAGCAACTTGGTTGAAACATATATGTATATATAAATGAATTACCAAAATGGTCAGTTGATAAGTTGCAATCTTTTTTGAAACAACAATTTAAAATTAGTAGAAACGAAACAAAAAAATAAAATTAGTAATTGGAAAATTTTTAAGACTTCATTATCTTAAATTTACTGATAATAAAAAAAATACAACTGTGTGTGGAGATTATTATTTTTACTTATCTATCAACCGCTTTTTGAATAAGTTTGTGTATTTGTAAATGCAAAATGAATATTTATATAATGAAATGAAAATTTGCTTTTAATATTTATATTGTAATTAAAATTAAAATTTTTCTGTTGAAGTAATTAATTACTTTATTAATCTAAATGATGATTTAATGTAACATTTTCATATAATAAAGTTTTTGTGAAAAATTGTCGAGAACGTTAAGGGCTTAAGAATATGCATAAAGTTTTTGTTTATGAATGCAGTGTTTACAATACATGGTACTTAAAAGTAACGATAAAAACACTAGCAATAAATGTGATAAAAAAGTGGTTACCTTTTTCACTATAATTTATTTTGCTCAAATCGCATAAAGGAATCAGTTTTTGTTGATTTATAAATTACTTTAGTCAGTGGCGTAGCGACATACAGTTTTATTCGGGTCTAAACCCCCCCCCCCCCATTGAAATTTTAAAGCTTTTGTAATCTAGAAGAATTGTTCTAATTTTCTAATATTAAGATTTTTTTCCCTGGCATCTTACGAATGAATTGAACAATTGCTTTCTTTTCGTTTCACAGAACCCCACCCTCAACATGTTGTCATAGTGATAGCACACATACTCACTAGCACACATACTCAAAAAGTTGACTGCCAGCTGCATGCCACGATGCGTACTATAAGTGGTACTATCAGATCCACCCCTTTTCCTTGGCCCCTGTGTTAAGCAATATCGCTCCAGCTGCACTCAGACGCTCGCATGCTCTTATGCGTGAACATAAAAAGGTAACCAACAACATCACGTTACCCTTACACGAATTTTACGGTGACCACACTCGTTGTCGATTGAAGTCAAGAAAGCCTCCACATAAAACTGCCAGCATCCGGCTGGCAACTAAGTTTAATATCTTGGATGCCTGGGACAGCTCCTGGCATCAATACAACACAACTGGTCTTTCTATTACTAACCCGACTTCTACCCAACCTGGTTTCGATCTGCCACGTCATACCTGGACTATACTAAACCGAATAAGTACGAATAATGGACGTTGTGCTGATTCTTTCTACAAGTGGGGCATTTCAGAGTCCCCTGAGTGTAACTGTGTGTCCAATTCAACGGTACAATGGCGACATCTCAGACATCTATTTGGCAACTCCCAATGTAGTAGCATGGATAGACTCGCTCGATGTAAACATCTCATGTTCAAATGTACTGGCTAATGTTCAAATATTTTACTTTTTACTTTTTTACTAAAAGACGCGTAATCAAATCGATTGTAAGTTCATTTAATGTGTATCCATGTTATGTTTTAGGTAGATTTCATAGAAGAGTCTACCTATTTTAAGTTTAATTTTTAATGTGTCACAAAAAAAACCATACGCTAAATAAAAAAAAAATAGTGATACAATAATTTGGAAAAAATAACAAATATTATATCAAAGGTATCTTGTTCCACATATTTTTATTTCAAAATTTATGCAAATTACTTCGGTCTAAAAGACCTAAGTATTACATTCATGAGCTCAAAGTGAAATTCTTACCCCCACTTTTTTGGCATTTCTCGACGTTTTAGGACCTACTGCTTCTAAAACAGCAAAAAAAATGTATGTCTGTCTGTAGGCCGGCCGGCCGTCATTACCTACGCTGCAGGGAAAACCGCTGAAGGGATTTCTAATTTTTTTCTTTTTAAAAAAAGGTATACTCAAGGGACAGGTCCGACAGGACGCTGTGTTCGATAACTGTACCGGAAGTGTGTCAAAAAAATCATTATGTGTGTCAAAAATGGCAAATTTTCATATTTTTGGCTTAAAAAACGTTCATTTTAAGTGATTACGAGTAGGAACATTAAATTTGGAGAAATCTTGATAGTAGGGATTGGTATGTGAGATCAAAAACTAGATTATTTATTTTTGAAAAAAAAAAATAAAATTGTTTGTTTGAAAAGAAATTTTATTATTATTATTGAGAATAATGGCATTATAAGTTTGTCAAAAAATGTTGTCAAGTGTGTCAAAAGAAAGGTTTTTATTTATTTTTTACCCAATTTTTTTAGAAAAAAATAAAATTTATAGTTTTTATGACATGAAATTTTATTATTATTATAGAGAATTACGGCATTATAAGTTTGTCAAAAAATAATGTCAAGTGTGTCAAAAAACGATTTCATTAGCCAATCTTTTGGGATAAAAAATGTAGCTATTTTTATAACGTAAATGTAATTGGAAATGAAATTGGACATGGACATTTTTGAATTTGTAATAGTTTTTGAAATACTTTTGGAATTTTGAAAAAATTTGTATTATTGATTTTGTTATAATTTTTGCAATATATTTAGAATTGCGGAAAAAGTTTTAATTTTTGATTTTGTAAGAATTTTTGGAATATTTTTAAAAAGTTGAAAAATTTTTAATTTTTAATTTTCGATTTTATTATAATTTTTGGAATTTTGAAAAAAGTTTTAATTTTTGAATTTGTAATAAATTTTGCAATATTTTTAGAATTTTGGAAAAGTTTAAATTTTTAAGAATTTTTGGATTATTATCGGAATTCAGAGAAAGTTTAAATATTTGATTTTAGAATAAATTTTTGGAATTTTTTTTGGAATTTTGAAAAAGTTTGATTTAATTTAATTTAACAATGTTTTTGGAATTTTGATAATAATTTTCCGGCAACGTATTAATGTTTCGTTTTAGTTTTGTAATAAATTTTTAAACAGAGCTAAAAATACTTGTACTTTAACAAAGAGTTATGTTTGATATACATCGTTGCCCAAAACTAAAAACCATGTTCTCATAAAAGTTTTTTGAAGAAAACTATATCAAAACCCATAACCCAGACCGAAGTCTTGATATCTCTGAGCTGTGAGATTTCGGCCCCTCCAAATTTTATAATTTTAATTTAGAATAAACATTTTTTTAAAAATATTTTTGCTTGCGGCGAATAAAAAATAGTATATGATGCACGGACGTAAGCTATTTTGGACTTAATGTGGATGCGAATCTCGGCTAGCACCTTGATTTGCAAACTCTACATACGTCCAAAATCTTTAGCTTTACGTCCTAGCATTATAATGTACTATTCTGGCGTCTTTTATTTATGCCCACTGGTCTACTATTTTGTCTACTATTCTTTCTTTATGAGTACCTCTGCAGCCCTATTCCTGTACATCGTGAAATAGGAATTTAGAAATAAATTACAGCAATTTTTTCATAACTTGTATTCCGTGCCGCGGGAAATAACAATTTCGTATTAGAAAATTTCCTTTATTTCATTTATTGCACTTTTTTCTCAATTCTCAATTCCCAGGGAAATGCAGGAACAGACGTACTGGTATTCTTTTTATTTTAAATTACTTATTTGAACGAATCAGCTACTTTTTTTCGTTACTCCAAATATTTATTGCAATTAATTTCAATTTGAAGAGAGAAGTTGTGTTCTTGCGTCTTTACATTTTACAAATAGATTTAGATTTTACATAGTTTACAAGGTAAGAAATCTTTTTCTTTAAAATTAATTATTTAATGTAAAATAATTTAAGATAGTTAAAATAATCATTAATCTATTTTTTAAAAAATCATTAATTAAAAAAATTAAAATTAAGGAAACATTAAAATGAAGTATATATTATTGTAATGAATTATTAATAAAACTAATTAATTGGTTTATTGGGTTGAACTATTAAGTCTTATAAAATAATCCTTGACCACCCCCCAATGGAAAATTCTGGCTACGCCACTGACTTTAGTCTGCTATCAACAAATGAGTTTACAAGAGTTATCATTTTCAACAGACATAGCAGTGAGATACCTCTAGCCAAGGTTATATATTTAAATTTTAGATGTGCTGGCTGATTAATTCTATTCAGACAATTGCCCCACCCTAAATTTAAGTAGTGTAATATTGCTTAATAAGGTCACGCTATTGTTTGCTCGAAGAAATGAGCTATATCGGGGCACTAATTGTTGAGGGAGACAGTGCGTCGCATTGTCAATGATTATGCTTTTAGCTGGATTATTAGCAACCCTATATTATTTTTAGTCTACCAAATTTGCTTTTTATTCTGATTTTTTGAATTTTTGGTAGATTTCATATAAAAATCTACCTATTGCAATGGGCTTCATCTCGGAATTTCGGAAAAATTTTTGTGCCAAACGACTATATATGATAAGCGGAGACGAAAAAACAAAAAAAATTTATATAAGTATATATATAAATATATATATAAACGATATGAGATATAACAAAAACGACCGGCACTCTCACGGTCGCATTTGTTGAAGTAGATCAAAAAAATTCTGTACATGTGTGTTCTATTAATATCTCAGACGAGTTCGTGAATCAGCAAAATTCGACACGTGGTTAAGGAACTAGAGACTTTTTTCTAAAAAAATTGATTTTTTAAAACCGTTATAACGGCCGTTCGGATACTAGTATTTTAAAAAGGTTAACAAATTTAGAATCTTTGCAATCTTTTTTATCAATTTGTTTTAAAAATAGACCTCTGCAATTAGAAGCTCCTGTGAGCAGCTCCAACAAAAAAGTTTGCAAAAAAATATTTTTTTGGAAACAACCGGCACTCTCACGGTCGCATTTGTAGAGCCAGATCAAAAAACCTTTTCTAAAAATGTGCGTTTTATTAATATCTTGGACTAGTTTGTAAATCAGCCAAATCCGACACATGGTTAAGAAACTAGAGGCTTTACACTATAAAAAAACTCTGTTTTTTAGATCCGTTATAACGGCTGTTTAGATTCTAATATTTTTAAAAACTTCATAAATTTAGAATCTTTAAAACCTTTTTAATCAGTTTCTTTTAAAAAAAAGACCTCTGCAGTTGGAGGTTTCTGAGTGAGCGGCTCCAACAAAAAAGCTTGTAAAACACAAAATGCGCTTGAATCAACCGGCAATCTCATGGTCGCATTTGGGGAGCCAGATCAAAAAACCTTCCGAAAATATGTGTATGTTAATAATGTCTTGGACAATTTCGTAAATCAGAAAAATCTGACACATGGTTAAATAACTAGAGGCTTTATACTAGAAAAAAAATTTGTTTTTTTAATCCGTTATAACGGCCGTTTGGATACTAATATTTGTAAAAACTTCATAAATTTAGAATCTGTAGAAACATTTTAATCCGTTTCTTATAAAAATAAACCTCTGCAGTTAGAGGTTTTTGACTTGTTGGCTTCAACAAAAAAGTTTGCAACAATCCATAACTACAATTTCCAAAAACCTTATAACAGTCAATGAAAAAAAAATAAAAAGATTTGAATAGAAGAAATTAATTTTTTTTCTTAGAAATAAACTATTTTGATATTTTACAGTAATTGGACGACATATGATATAGCGTAGGTTTGTGTCATAAATTGTCACACACGTTTGTTGCAAAATTGGATAGATATAGTTTTGCTTATATGTAGCTAATTTTCTTTTTAAAATTTGTTCGATATCTGTTTTAAATTAGTTTGTGTTGTTTAAACTAATCTGATACATAAGATTCTACTGGCACACAAAACTGTCTGATCTCGAAATCTACCTATTTCTAGCGGATATACGTGCCGCTTGGACTTTTTTTCTTTTGAAATGTTCAAACTTCTTAGTCAAAAACTAAGCAGTCGGTCATTTATTTAATTTGTTGAATTAATGTCTATATAATACAAATAAAACAAATATTTTGCAGTTTGTTATTTCCAGAAGGCGTGGACAAAAACAATTTTATAACTTTAGGAAATATAAAAGTAGATGGCACTTATAGTTTGTGAAAAATTCGATAACGCAAATCCACGTCACCGCAACATCGATGTTCGTGACTCCCTCTGATTTCGATAAAATTTCATACTCAGAGAGCCAATGACAAAATGAAAATACCATTTTTTTAAACATATTGCATATTAACGGCTTATCTTAAAAAACATAGTTTTTACTGAATAAAAATATATTTTTGTGAGTAATGTTTTTTCTTTTTAGGTGAACCCATGAAATGATTGTGTTTGCTCAAGTTTCACATTTTATTATAAAAATTAAAAATTATAACTTTAAGATGTTAAGATTGCTTGAAGGCAATTTTACTTTATTTTTAATATTTTACATGAAATTAATTATAATAATGTTTGTTTGCCATTAGATGGCACCTTTTTCTAATTTTTTTACCTTTTATTCAGCAATTCAAATAACAAAATAGATGTCAGTTCTTGTAATTTAATTTTATATAATTTGATCCTTGGAATCTGAACAGACCTTTTATAGTTACAGCCTCTCTGTATCTTGCTGCTAGTCGTAACTTCATTTCTGTATAATCGTTTTTACTAGTATATGCAAAATTCATTGTTGGTTACCATTTTGTTGCCGAACGAACTCAAACGTTTGTAAACGACAAAACAAATAGTTTGCCCATGTTGTGCACTGTTTGCGTTTGATTTTGAGTATTGCTGAACATATTTTTAAATTGATCTCGACCGATCTTCTTCATCGCTATTGTTGACATCATTGTCAGAATCAGACAATTTTTGGTATTGTGGTAGAATTGTTTCCGCTTCTTTATTTAATTCCATTTTAGAACACAATAATCAGATTTGTCACAAAAGCTGTCTTCTGGATCGTACAAATATTTACTGCCATAATCAAGCGCCAGATCTACGATTTGTGAGTTTTCTTTTTAGAATAGATAAAAACTCGTCGCCCAATTCGGTTTGCTGATTCCCTAATTTAAAATGGAATCAGCAAGTTAGTTCACATTTTGCATTTTATGGACTAAGAACTTCGTCAGCACCATCGTATAGGTTTAAGAGCATAATTGATATCCTCGCAATGTTTTATTTCTGCATTAGTAGTGGTCATAAACTTTGAATTGAGGGTGGCAAGTGCCTTACGAACGTATATGCTGATGCATAAAATTATTTTTCAGTTTAAATTTTTCGAAAATTTGTGATTTTTTTTTAAAAGTGACACAAAAGTACCACTTTTTATTGTTTTTGGTTTTTTAAAGATTTAGTCTTTCAACCAACACATACTTAAATTCCAGATAGGTGTCCAGACGATTATACAATGAATAGCCTAAACAAATACGATGAATTGTACCGCTGTGCTGCAAAACCAGATCTGTTGTGGTGGTAGTCGCATACATGCTAAGATTCAACTTTTCAATGACGTAGTCGTCTTGCAATCTTCATCGTAGACGAAATGTGAAAGAAAATTTACCACAATATGCGACACTCGTTTCAAAATATTTATTTCTAAACCGTCTTTGACCGATTTCTGTTAATATTTCCAGTTGTGCTGTACCTTTTGCAAGAACATTTTTAACTGTATTCGTCTTTAGTTTCTCCTTGTTGCGTTCAACAGTAAGTTGTGTTTTGTAATGGGCAAGATATTCTGTGTCAACCGTACTTCAATTTCACGTTCTCTTTACCTATAGTAATATAAAATAGCTTGGTTCGAAAATGTGTTTAAAAGCTTCTCAACCCACTTTTTTGCAGAAACACTAATTATTTGAAATATTTCGGAGTAGATCTGACACTTTCGGGAAGCCCGTATTAAATTCTATTTTTATTTTCTATTCATTTTGAACTAATTTGATGCAAAAAATGTATTCTTATGATTTTGTTTACCTCGTGTAAACTAAAGACAACGGTGAGACAACGGTGAGACTAAGGACGTCGTGTAACTAAAGACAACGGCGAGTTCAAGATTTTGTATACATACAGTTTGTTTTGGTTGTTTATAATGTAAATAAATTTCTTTGTAAAATGTAGCGTTATATTTAGGATGAAGGGGTAATATAGTTATACTTAGGAAGGGTTGTGGCATAGTCTGGTTGGTGAAAAATCTGGCCAGCGTTTAAAGCACACCCGTTCCCATACAAGGTTGTACAGCTGGTCCAGTAATGGTCTATTACTGGCAGCCAGTAATGCAGCAATGGGTGAGTACTGGCAACCACGACTGGGCCATTAACATAATTTTACTGGATGATAACTTCGGAAAATAAATGGTTGCCATTCTTGGGCCAAATACTGGCAACCATGACTGGGCCGTTAAAAAAAATATACATTATTATCATATGTAAATTTAAATAAATTAAATACAAACTAATTTCAAATAAAATAAAAATGACGGAAAAAATTCAAAGCTCCCCATACAAGAATGGCTGAGTAATGGCAAACTCCGCCCTGACTCCGCCAGTACTCCGCCATTAAAAAAAATATAAAATAATATTTTTTATACATAAATTTAAATAAATTATTTACAAAATAATTAAAATAAAATGGAAATGAAAATAAATTAAAACATATACCAACCTTTTCTATATTACCATAGTCTTTCAACCGACAAGGCGATAACTAAACTATATGTGAAATTTTTCAAACTATGTATTTCTAAAAGGGATAATGCTCTAGTGAAATTTAAAAAAAATGACATAGATCGGCAAATTCATGGCTACGGTACTGGTAAAATAACAATAGCTAAGTAATATTTACCATTCATAGGCCAGTGTTTGGCCATTCAAAGGTAACAATATACTGGCTATTTTCGTAAACCATAGATCGGCCGATGATTGGTTTTAGTATTGGCCAAGTAACAATAGCCAAGTACTGTTAACCTTTAATGGACCAGTGCTTGGCCGTATGTCAATGTCTGGCAAAACCTACTTGGGTTTTTGGTTTAAATTTTATTAATAAAAATTTTCTTATCAGTGAGGTTGGTCACCTAGATTCACGCTAGCTTGAACTAGCGGTGGATGAATGTAGATTAAGTGTGCGGACGTTTACGGACCACCGAAAATCATGCTACCGTAAGTACTTCGTTGATCCACTACTGATGCCTTATAGACGTAGCAGTCTACAATTTATTTATTTGATTATTTATTACATAATAATTATAATAATTAAGATTATAATAATGAGGACAAAATCAAATCTCTGTTAATTATACAAACACCCTTACATAAAAACTAAAATTTCTAGAAAATGCTCCTAAAAATAAAACTAAAATTTTATTGATGCTACTAAGAAGAACTGCTGACTTAAATTATAAAGCCAAACTTTTTAAATGAAAACTTAAATAAATTGACATCAAAACAACCAAAATAGCAATTAAAATTATCCAATATAAACTTCAGCAAATCATGTGATAAATAATTATTCTCTCTAACCATATTATCAAGACTAAGTTGTACCAGTGTGACATCTTCCATTTTGTTGACGGGTGCAAAGACGATTTAAGGTCATCCGAATAAATAAGCACCTCGCCATGAATAAAGTTTTTAACATTATTTATAAACAATAAGAAGAGCAATAGTCCTAAATCGCATCGTTGTGGTACCCTGGCATTAACATAAATGCCATATGACCTATACAATTACTAATTTTAGTTTTTGATGGCCGCTTTTACAACATTTTCAGTAGTTTTCATAACTGGTGGTGCAATCTGCATGATTTCCAACTACAAATGTGAAAGAATTAGTAAATTAAAACCGTTAAGTCTGTTAAGAAAAAAATAAATAAACAAAATGTCGTCAAATCGTATTTTTACATAATTAATGTTAAAAAAATTTTATGTTAGATTAGCATTACTGATGATGATGACATGATTCTAAAGCCACCATTCTGTATTTGCATTATGACCCCTACCCTACAGTATTGTGATTGTTTTGACATTTTTGAAAAATACCAAAAAAAGACAAGAATCCGTGTAATTTATACCATCGTGTCTTACTTAATTGCTGGATCGCTAAACAAACATATAAATCTTGTATGCATCAATTAATTCCACCCTTAAAATTTATTTTTATTAATTTTTTATCCCAAACAAAAATTGTATATCTTCTGTATTTTGTTGTGGTTGTGTAGTTGTTGTAACATTTCAAGTGAAGAAATTGAAGAAGAAAAAAAATAAAAGTGATCAGGGATCGGAAAGAAGACATGATAGGGTGATTTGGGTAGGAGTGAATTAAGAATGAGGATTTATTTGATTTATAGGAGATTTATCAGCTTAATTCGTCATTAAAAATTATAATTTTATTTCTAGTTTTATTTTCATTTTAATGTAAGGGATTAAATTGTAGAATATTCAATGGACTGTGATAGATAAAAATGTTGTGGATTGTTTTTTGTTTTCATGTGACAAGGATAAAGATTTAAGGTTTTACAGTTTGTGTTTTAGCAGACATGGAAAGATATTGATTTTTAAACAAAAAGTTGGTTCTGACCCAAAATCATCGCTTCACAGAATAATTTAGTTTAAATTTATCTATTAATGTTAATATGAGATTCAGATAATAAATATTTTTTGTAACACACGCAAAAAAAATATGTAATTTTGTACTAGAATAAAATACAAGAAAAAACTACTTTTCCGCACATATGAGCACAAAATTTTTTGTGCACGGGCTAGCACGCCGCCTGCATGTGAGATTTGTAGTTAAATCTATCCATATATCTATCTATATATAATATTTTTATAGCACTAAAATATCCAAATAATAACACTAGTTTACAAGAAAAATCTTCCGAAATAAAACCCAACTTTTCTTATAGATTTAGACCTCCTGAACACGAATATCATATTCATTTTTTTTTGGTTAGCTCTTGTTTTTGAGATATTCACGAAAAACCAAATTTTTTGGTGATCAAAAATGTTGTTTCGTTTTTTGGGTCTCATATTTTACAAAACAAACAAATTAAGTATATTAATAAAACAAATGCATAGTAAATATGCCAACAAACATTTTGAGTTATACTTTGTAAAAACCGTTAAGGATTCTGGAAGTTACAGTCGAAAAAAGTTGAAAAAATACGAAAAATTCACGTTTTTTTTAAATTTTTCCATTTTCAACACCATAAATTTTGAACAAATAAAGACACTAATTTATTTTAATTTCTTGAAGCCTATAGTAGCTTCAATTTCCTTTCTTTTAAGCTAAAAGATACGAATATTGGTGCAGTTTGCACCAAGTTATTCAAGTTTTCCCAAAAAAGTCAAAACTCAAAATTTGGAAAAAATAGTTTTTTACTTAATTTATTGTGCCATAAATAATAATTTTAAATGTTCAGTCGTTCTCAAACAACAGTAAAGAATTATTTTAAAATAGTAAAGTATAATTTCTATTTTTGTTTTCGAAGTTGGGAATTGGATCGATATGAGACGTATATAGAAAAATATAAACAAAAGATAATGAATTGTGAAGAGAGGCAAAACATCATAACATCAGAACTATTTAAGTTAGTTCAAGCACCATAAAGTTAAGCCCTATTTATGTCTATTAATACCTGTAAGGTTTGTTTCTTTTCTGTTTTTGGTTTTTTGATAATGTAAATTTTTTTCTATCACCGCCCACCTTGTGTTACTCCTTACGTTTATGATTATTTTAAGTTTAATTTAAGAAAGCAATTACTTCTCCTTTTTAATAGTTTTTCGGTTTTGCCAACTTTTGTTTAATTAGTTTAATTTCTTTTTAAGTAGAAAGTTGTCGTATGATTAGTTGCAAATATAATCTCTCTGAGGATAAATTTAATTCCAAACATTCAAGTGGAAATATTAATTAAAAACGAAAAAATATTACAAATATAAATTTTAAATAGTGTATTGTTTTTAAAAATCAATAAATCAATAGTGATAGGCAGCTATAAGCAAAACGACATAAATTGTTAGTAAAGTGTAAGGTCAAGTTTATTTAAATGGCGTCGTCAAGAAGTTTTAGTTGCCCTGGATTTATTTACTTCTGACTCCGTACTTGTGGTATCTTCAGCATACAATAATTGGTTATGAATAACGTAATACACCGATATACTATTATAGTGCATATATAGACTTTTAGTATATGCAACTTATGCACTTCAATTTATTCACTGTAATATTGTAGCCATATATATATATATATTATATAACCAAATTTGGTTTAAAGAAAAACACTAGGATTTCAAATAATTAATTTTCATATACATTTTTTATTTGATTTATTTTAATGTTATTACAGTGAAGAGTTAAATGAAAACTGATTAACATATTTTTATATTAATTAAATTTAAGAAATTATAACGGACATTATTACAGGGTTATGAACAAATTTGCTGAATACAATCTTGTTTTGATTTAAATAGCTTTAATAGAATAATTGTTTTTATTTGTTTGTATTTAAAGACATTGTTGTTTTCGTTTATGACAATTTTATATGTTCCCACATCACTCACCCCGCAGTAGAATACCCCTAAGAAAAATTAAAAACGAACTTTTTGGGCTGGTCGCTCAGACAAAGATGGTCTCGGTGAATCGTCCGTCATGTACGCTGGTTTCAGTCTGTCTATGGAGATAGATGTTGTTTTACCATTCATATCTATAACGAAATACTTCCGGAGTCGTTTCACTACTTTATATGGTCCCTCGTATGGAGGAGTTATACCGATCTTAACTCTGTCCACTCTGACGAAAACATAGTCACTGTCCGTCAAGTCCTTTGGAATATAAATATTATCTTGAGGGACGCTCCGGGTATTTTGTGGTACGACGTTGCGCATCGACTGTCGTAATTGATTGACCAGTGAGATTGGATCTGTCGATGGCGCAGGGGAAGAATGCATTAGAAGTTCTCCAGGGACCTTTAGTGACTGTCCGTAGACAAGATCTGCTGGAGAGCATCCGAGGTCAGGTTTGACCGAAGTTCTAATCCCAAGGAGAATAAATGGTAGTTCATAGCTCCAGTTCAAGGTGTTATTTCTAGCTTATAAAGACCCTTTTAAATGGCGGTGGAATCTCTCCACCATGCCATTAGCCTGTGGATGGTATGTTGTTGTCCGTATTCTATGTGAACCTAGCAGTTTGTTAAGTTCCTGAAAGAGGTTGCTTTCAAATTGACTGCCTTGCTCAGTCGTTATCTCAAGTGGTACACCAAATCTTGAGATATACTGGTCCACGAACGCTTGCACTACAGTTGTCGTTTTCATATTAACTAACGGTATGGCTTCAGGCCATCGTGTAAATCTGTCGATTATGGTCAGTATGAATGTGTGGTTATATGACGGTGGTAATGGACCGACTAGATCCATGTGGACATGCTCAAACCGTCCGGCAGGAATGTTAAATCGCCCAGTTTCTGAACGAGTGTGACGAAACACTTTCGACTTTTGACAGGCGAGGCATGTTTTTAACCAATAACCCGTGTCCACATTCATATTGGGCCAAAAATATTTAGAAGAC
Organism: Diogma glabrata; assembly: GCA_963693315.1. NCBI lineage: Eukaryota > Metazoa > Arthropoda > Insecta > Diptera > Cylindrotomidae > Diogma > Diogma glabrata. The sequence goes on along the minus strand of OY856187.1, from coordinate 321,592,838 downwards.
ACCAATTTGCGCGATGCGCGGACGCCAGGATGAGACAGGTTGTGAAGATTGTCGAACACCTGTTGACGTAGTTCCTGTGGAATGTATGGACGATTTGTGCCAGAAGAAGTTTCACACCATACTGGTGAATCTGATGCAGGATCTTGAAGAAGTTCAAAATTTAATTTTGATTTATGCGAATTAGTATTTTTGTTGCGAATTTCCTTTAATTCCTCGTCAGCCTCTTGCAAATTGACAAGTGTTTCCATATTTAGAGCTGTATGACATATCGGAGATACCTGGTATTCATAAGGTCGAGACAAAGCATCTGCTACAACGTTACTCTCACCCCTAATATAGCGTATATCTGTCGTAAATTGTGATATATAATCTAATTGACGAGACTGGCGGGGACTTCTTTCAGACTTTGATGCCATGGCAGTAGTCAGAGGTTTGTGGTCGGTTAAGATAGAAAATTCTCTGCCCTCAACGAAATACCGAAAATGTTTAATGGCACAATACATTGCCAGTAACTCGCGATCGAAAGCGGAGTACTTACATTCTGCGGGAGAAAGTTTTTTAGAGTAAAAGCCCAATGGTTCCCAACATTCTATGTTCAGCTGTTCCAATACTGCGCCAATAGCTATGTTGGAGGCGTCTGTACTTATCCTGAATTGTCCACGTTCTTTTGGATGTGCTAGGTACGATACCTGAGCCAGGGCAACTTTTGTTTTGTCAAAAGCTGTTTGACATTCAAGTGGCCAAAAAAAATCTTTCTTTTTGCCTTTTTGAAGAACAGCAACCTGTGAATGTATTGGAGCAAGTAATTCGGCTAAGTGAGGAAGGAATCGGTGATAGTAGTTAACCATACCGATAAAACGCTGCACTTGCCGTATAGATGTTGGTTGGGGAAATTCGTTGATAGCCACGATTCTCTCTGAAGATGGTCGAATACCATCTTTAGAGATCTCGTGACTAAGAAAATTAAGTGAGACTGCACCGAACACACACTTCGAAGGTTTTAGAACTATGCCGAAATCTGTGAGGCGTTGGAATAGGATATGAAGGTGTTCTAAGTGTTCGGACTCTGATCGACTTGCCACCAGAATATCATCGATGTATGCGTAAACAAAATTCAACCCTTTTGTGACTTCGTCCATGAAACGCTGAAAGGTCTGTGCTGCATTTCGCAGACCGTATGGCATTCTCAAGAACTCCAAAAGCCCAAAAGGAGTTGTGATTGCTGTTTTAAATACATCTTCTGCAGCTACTGGTATTTGATGGTAAGCTCTTACCAAGTCTATCTTTGAAAAGATAGTACAATCTTGCAAATTGAGAGAAAAGTTGTGGATGTGAGGAAGTGGATAACGATCTGGTACTGTCACCGCGTTAAGTCTGCGATAATCCCCACAAGGTCGCCAATCAGTGCTATCGCGTTTCGGGACTAAATGCAGAGGTGAAGAGACAGATGATGATGATTGTCTGCACAACCCTAAAGAGTTCATATATTCAAACTCACCTTTTGCAATTTTGTGTTTCTCCGTAACTAATCGACGTGCACGAGAAAACGGTAGTTGTCCCTCTGTTACGATTCTATGTACAACATTATGCTTTATAGGCAATTCATAATTAGGTTCTTGCGTCAATGTAGGAAAGCTACGAAGAAGTTCTCCATATTGTCCATTGACTATAAACAACCGCCCTGTTGGTGATGGATCGAATGTATCCATTGTGCAAACAGAGAGCGATGTATTCGAGTCAAGAAGTCGTTTGTTTTTAAGATCAACGACTATACCGAACTTTGTCAGGAAATCAGCGCCTATAATAGGCCTGGTTACTGACGCAATGACGAAAGGATGCCGAAGTTCACGGCGGAAACCTAAATTGATGTTAAGTAATTTTACACCGTAAGTTACGATAGGAGTTCCATTAGCAGCGTATATTGTACTACGAGAATCGTTAGAAATATTTTTAAAAAGAGTGAATGGGATAACTGAAATATCGGCACCAGTATCTATTAGAAAATCAAGATTGGTTTTAGAGCATTTAATAAATAAGCGACGGTTACGAGGCGTCCCATCGTTTGCCGCATTAACTTTGGGAAATTTTAGTTTTCCGACTTTTCAGTCGAACCACTGGGATTGGATTGACCTTTAAAAGTACACGAGCCACCAACACACTTCTGTGCAGCAGTGCCAAATCGAAAATGGTAATAGCAGAATCGTGGTCGATTTACATCGGAAGAGCGAGAATGTGATCTTGAGCGGTACCGATTCCGTGACCGGTTCCGAGAAAAACTTCTTTGATTGTTCGAATGAGGAAAGTTATTTCGTGATCTAGATCGATCTTGTCGAAAAACTTGCTGTCGCAACTCTTCAATTGCAACTGCGAGGCTATTGAGTGTTACGATATCAGTAGTAGGTTGCGTGTTCAGATCACGTCGGGGTCACCAATTTAGTTGCTCTGGATTTATTTACTTCTGACTCCGTACTTGTGGTATCTTCAGCATACAATAATTGGTTATGAATAACGTAATACACCGATATACTCCCAAGCAGCATTTTTAGGTAGAATTACGTCGGTGCGACGTAATTCAAGTTACACACATTTAGGTGATTAGTTGCAATTACATCGAGACAACGTCATGTATACGTGGTTGGGGAAGATTTCAACATCGAGGCGACGTAATAATTGGTGATTTTAGCTGATTTTCAACCTATTAGACAACATCGAAAATACCTAAATTATATCGATGCGACATCGTATGGATGTGGTATTTTTTCCCATATTTGCTTATTTTCAATTATTATTCACCTATTTGGCTTAGCGCAATGTTGCCATAACATATTTTTTTATTTTTATTCTCTTTTGTTTCTTTATTATATATTAGTTCCAAATATGATCTTTGTCGTCGCTTAAAACAACATGTTGCTATATTGATAAATTATTGTTTAGAAATTACAATAATATATACAATAAATATGCAACTTAAAATCAAATTTGCAAGTTCTTCTGAAGTCCAAATTTTATAGCGCAGATAATTTTATTGATGTTATTGATAGTTCTGCTTCGAAAAGTTACAATACTCTTTAGAAATTATTAGAAATGAATCAAAAAAATAAATAAAAAACATAAAAACATATGCATAATTTTTATAGATTTTGCAAAATTAACGTTTAGGCACGTAACTTTTGCATGGAAAAAGATAATATACTTGTTTTATGCTTCAAAACATAAAAATACATCATTAATTCACCTTAATATTAACAAATTATTTTTTTTGTTTAACATGGTTGTTTAATTTTTAAATTTAAAAATGGCTGTTTCGTGAAAATACACTTGTAGGTCGAAAATACCTATTTTCACCTCCAATAGGCAGTAGTACTTTTGCACAAGTCGAAAACCACCTAATTTTCCCACCTTTAGGTAGAATTTAGTTGAAAATATTTTAAAGTGTTTATATGTTGTACAAAATATTACCAATTTACCAATTCGAACTCCAATTTGAACATCAATTCGAGCACTAAATTTGTGGAATATGGCGCTTATTTATGACGAATCTGTCATTTTAATTGTTTCATTGAGTGAAGATAAAAAAAAACAAACAAAAATGTCTTATAAAATAATAAGTATTAAAAAAACGTTCGGAAGAGTAGAAATAATGGCTGTGCCACACCGATGGTAACTGACAGGAACTCTTTTTTGGCCTGTTAAATACCTTGGAAGCCTATTAAAAGACCCAGATAGCGAACCAGATGCAGATTGGCATCGCTTCGAAAATTGCAAAGTAAAAAAGACCAATATATGCAATTATAAAGAAGCGCTTCGGTGGGAGAAAAAATACACCGATAACACGGATGCAGAAAGCGAGTAAGTTTATGTTTAAATAGCAATTTGTCAGATCATATCTTTATTCTGTTGTTTGGTAGCTCCCAACAACAGTATAAAGGGCCAACAAAAGTCGGTGTAAATTTAACAGCGAATGAAGGCATTCTGGAGGAAATGTGGCTTATTGATGAACAACCAAGTATTTCACAGTTACAAGAAAACCTAATTGATACCCATTTATGTTCTAACACAAAGGTCGATGCTAACCAGTTGCATGATAAAGAGGTTATGCCAGAAATTGGGGAGGCTCAGGTAGATTATCCTGCTGCACTAGACACCAGAATATTTCGGGAGTTAACAGAAATAAAAACCAATGTTGTTAACATGGCCAAGCAAATGCTTGAACTAAAAAAAACCAACCAAGCAATGCAGGAACGAATTTTAGAATTGCTAACAAGAGGTACGGAAGCAACAATCAATACGGTTGATAAAGAAAACCAGGAAGAACTAGTACAATTTGATTTTCCGATTCAGGATGTGAAAACTCTCACTGGATTTAATACTGAATTGGCAAATCAATCGTTTCGAGCTAAAATGGTACGTATTTTTTACCAACGGAAAGGTAGTAGTAGGTAGATGTAGCTGTCTTATAAAGTATGTGATAAAATTAACGTAATGTTTCATATTATATATGTTCTATAAAGATGACACAGGCTGCCGGTCTTATCGGTACAAAAGGAGATCAACGTGGAAATTCTGTTGGAAAAACACTAGCAAAGATTTAATGACATTAATGTCATGGACTGGTGTTTCTCGGACACCTGGTGCTGCCAAAAAGGTTGCATTTCAATCATTTACAGAAATCTCTAATTATTTTGTCGATGCGATCAAATGCGCTGATGGCAGCTGGAATGTGACCAGCAATATGCAATTGTTTGCCAACAATCTGCTGAAACATTCTAATAAAAGAAAGCGTTTATTTGATTAAAAAATCGATAGACAGCTAAACGGAAACAATGAAGAAGAAGTGATATGGGAGAAATCAATTGATCTGCCATCAGTGGAAGAATCAACTACTTTAGTATGTTCATCGACACCATGACTCATTATTATTGACAGTCGATTCATTTTAAAACTGTGAAATGGAAATTGAATTTTGAAGTTTTTATTGTTATATTATTTTTATTTCATATATTATTTATATATTGTTATATTAATTATATTTTAAAACATGAATTAAATGAATTAATAGAAAATTTAAATCTTTACAAAGTATGTAATAATGGAACAAAAACAAATTCATCTTTAAATCTCAAAGAAAATAATTTGCATTTGATTTCTTCTAGAGCGTATAACTTTGGGGAATTCCGGTCTCCGTTTGATGCATATATATTAAGATGAGATGATTTAAATGGATTTAAAAAAAAATCGTTTTTGTTATCGATGCTGGAGCCGTATATGTAAATATTACTATCGATGTGTGTCGCATTTTTCATTGAAACTATTTCGTTGGATTTTGTCAAAAACCAACTGTTCTTGTCATCATTACTTAACTTATATTCGTCTCGGAAACAAATTTGGTTGAAGACTCCTGAACATAATAATAATTCGTGTTTTTCATTTTTCTTTTCATTCATAAGATAAACATTTTTTCTACTATAATTTGATGCTCTAGCACTTAATGTTGACAACTCGGTTATTCGTTTCGCAATTTGAGTTAAAGGTTAATTTCCATGACGCACCAGAGATTTGAGTAGACCGAGTTTGTTTTCAAACGGGTATGAACTTATTTCAGAGAGGCAAACAAATCGTTTGACATCGTCTATTACATGACACAAGTTATGAAAGTTGCTACTAATAGAATCGATGCCGTATATGTCGATACACCGTTCAAGATATTCATCAATCAATGCTTTAGCTATATTTATTTTCCTCATGTAATATTTACTTGAAAGAATTGTCACAGCACAGCTCAGCAGTATAAAGTGTTCATATACTTCTGCTGGTAATATACCTTTTAAAATAACAAATCCAAGGTACAGTAAAAATACACGGTATTCAGTACCCTTAAAAAATTTTAGCGAATCAACGCCTCTTATATTTCTCTGGATTTCTACTGGTCGCCGATTATTACAAAGTTGTAAGTAGTTGTTAAGCTCCTCAATTTCACTAGCACGTATTTTCGTGCGATAATTATAGCTGCCAGTACACCATCCGTGTAAGCATTTTCGCATAATACCCAAGTCTAACAAATGCAAGGAATCAGCAACAACAAAGTCATCAACCATATCAATATCAAGCTCGGTTAGTGGAGTGTATTTGATGTGTTGATCTTCATCAATTTTGTTGCGAAAATCTGAATCAGTCCGGCGAGTACAATCGAATCTAGGATAGCTCATATGACGACCTTTCCTGTCCCATTCACCGTCGACTGTGCATTTTATGCAACTGCTTTTTGTAGAATTAAAACTTGGAGTTCCTAAAAGAAAACAAATATTGTGTAGCTTATTATGCATTAAAATCAATTGTCTGTTAAATACCTTTTATAAAAGTTCTAGCTGGAGTGTCGCACACAAAACATTTCACCTTTACAGTAATTTTTTGTCCTCTTACGGTAATTCCATTGTCCATTATAAATTTTAATTCTTTCACAAATGCATCAAAAAATGCCATCAAATCTGGTTTTCCTCTTCCATAATATATTGCTGCAAACATTGGTGAAACATATGGCATTTCGGCAATCATAAAAGAAATTGGCCAGAATTCTGTTGGCACACTGTTAAATGGTGTAATTCCATCGATATTTATAACTAATTGGATAGCAGTATGCGGTACAAATATGCGGTACTCAATACCATTGTACCAGAAGTTTCCGATTCCCATGGGCGTAATAACAACCTCCTTTGGAGTTTTGATTAATGTGCGTCCATATTTAGGTAATTCATACATGCCATTTTTTCTTAGTAGTTGCAGCAAAGCAGTGACTGCGCTTATAGTCAATTTTTGAGACAAGGCCCACAATCTTAGTTCATCTAACAGATTAAGAGTTTTAATAATAGTTTGATGTTGTTGCTTATCTAATAAATCTTCTTCTGGTCGCCACAACAATATTTCATCCTCAACTGATTGTAATGTAACTTGTTGACTTTTGTTTGAAGTTATGAATGCAATTGGTACTTCAATATTATCAGTTTCGACAGCCAAAGACGATGACGAAGCGATAAACTTTTAAAACAAATAACGAGAAAATAAAATTATTGAAGAATCCAGCATTAGTAATATTAATAATGCTAGTTGTAATAGTACAAAATGATTTCCACAATATGAAAAACACTTTAACATAATGTCTTCTTACATACCTTATTTTCGTTTAAAAATTTCACCTTTCGATAAAAATTCATTGAATGCCGATATCTCTTGTTTGACTTGCCTTTTATCGGTTTATTATTTTTATCCATTTTGACTTTTTTTTATTTGGTCTATATTTATTTTAAAAACAATAAGAATAATTAAAAACTTATTCACTCACAATATCTCACATAATCAAAAATATTATTTCTAAACAAACGCATTATTTATTTCTAAACTTACACATTATTTCTAAACAAACTTCATTTCGTCATTTATTTTTAGTAATATCAAAAAAACAAAACAGTATGACATATGTCGTATATTTTCGTTGATCAACGCCGACGTTCGTTGGGGACCTAAAAGTTAAATTACCTATTTCTACCTATTTAGACTGCAAGGTTTTTGTTCTGGTATGACTTACAGGTTTTCATGACCTATTAGGTAAAATAATAAGTAATTATAACGTATTGGTTATATGGTTATCCACATATTACGACATCAAATTTTTTTCAACTAATAAGTGAAGATTATGTGTATTTTTTACACTTTAATTTACACCTAATGTCGACATATAAGTAAAAAATGCTATTGGTCGCAATAGGTTGAATATTTACGTAGATTCAACCAAAATACAACACCTAATGTAACCAATAGGTCATTCTAACTTATTGGTTGAAATATTAGTGTAAATGGACGTCGACTCAACCTAAATTGGTAAGAAACACTTAAATTTTAGGTCATCGATACCTAAATGCTGGCTGGGCTATTATAGTGCATATATAGACTTTTAGTATATGCAACTTATGCACTTCAATTTATTCACTGTAATATTGTAGCCATATATATATATATTATATATAACCAAATTTGGTTTAAAGAAAAACACTAGGATTTCAAATAATTAATTTTCATATACATTTTTTATTTGATTTATTTTAATGTTATTACAGTGAAGAGTTAAATGAAAACTGATTAACATATTTTTATATTAATTAAATTTAAGAAATTATAACGGGCATTATTACAGGGTTATGAACAAATTTGCTGAATACAATCTTGTTTTGATTTAAATAGCTTTAATAGAATAATTGTTTTTATTTGTTTGTATTTAAAGACATTGTTGTTTTCGTTTATGACAATTTTATATGTTCCCACAAAGTTTCAAGTGTAAAAATAGCCCAAATTCATTTTGTTTTATTTGTGGAAGTAACATAATACATACTGCTAAAAGACCCCATTTATAAGAACTGTCTATCTTCATTACAAACTGATATTTTCCAACTCCTAAAATAAATCCGAGGTGGGAGGAGCTAGATCATGTCAAAAAACTTCACAAAAAAATCTCAATTTCGAGAAAAAACCATATAAAAATTTAATACATCTTTTGTCCAAAACAGACATTTAATAATCAACTAACTGATATTTGTCAAATCCTAAAATAAGTTCGAGGTGTGAGGAGCTAGATCATGTTAAAAAACTTCACAAAAAAAATCTCAATTTCGAGAAAAATCATATAAAAGTAAAATACAACTTTTGTAAAAAAAAAGACATTTCATAATCAATTAACTGATATTTTCCAACTCCTAAAATAAGTCCAAGGTGGAAGGAGCTAGATCATGTCAAAAAATTTCCGAAAAAAATCTCAATTTCGAGAAAAATCATATACAAATAAAATACAACTTTTGTCAAAAAAAGACATTTCATAATCAACTAACTGATATTTTCCAACTCCTGAAATAATCCCGAAGTAGGAGGAGTTAGATCTAATACGAAAACAACCTATATATAAATCAATTATGTTGCAGAATTTAAATTATTCTTAAAGTTAAATTTTTTTCCAAATTTTGAGTTTCGACTTTCTTTGGGAAAACCTGAATAATTTGGTGCACTTGGTAACTTAAAAGGAAAAAAATTAAAGCTACTATAGGATCCAAGAAATTAAAAAAAAATAGTGTCTTCATTTGTTCAAAATTTATAGTGTTGAAAACGGAAAAATTTAAAAAAACGTGAATTTTTCGTATTTTTTCAACTTTTTTCGACTGTAACTTCCAGAATCCTTAACGGATTTTTACAAAATATAACTCAAAATGTTTGTTGGCATACTTACTATGCATTTGTTTTATTATTATATTTAATTTGTTTGGTTTGTAAAATATTAGATCCAAAAACCGAAACAACGTTTTTGATCACCGAAAAAATTGGTTTTTCGTGAATATTTCAAAAACAAGAGCTAACCAAAAAAAATGAATATGATATTCGTGTTCAGAAGGTCCAAATCCATAAGAAAAGTTGGGTTTTATTCAAGGAGACAAAAAAAGTTCAAAATTTGTAAACTAGTGTAATTTAAATAACTTACCATATAGTAAAAATAACTTAAACACATTGCATCATTTGAATTGCAAGAAAAAACAATTTATTTAGGTTTTCAAAGTTTACAATTTTGACAGCTCTTATTGGATTCCTATGTGTTGTTTTAGTTGGATTCTTATGTTTATATTTTCGATCTAGTATAATTTACAACTATTACAACGAAGGTGGCGCACTTTAATTATTTAAAAAGCTTAAATTTGTTTACAACTTTGTTAAATAAATGATTAAAAGAACAATTAAATAAATATTTATAAATTTTATGCACTTGTAACAAAAAATAGTGTGTATTACTAGTGCGAATACGTTTTCCAAACGCGAGTTATTTGCTGGCAAACTAACTCTTGTTTGGAAAACGCATTCGTACTAGTAATACAATCTACTATTGTATGCTTTAAAAACGTCTTAGGCTTACGTTCCCATTTAAATATTTGTGATGCTGTTCAAAACCATGATTTGATTGGAAGGTTTATCTAGATGTCAGAGCATCGAGCACAACAATATTATCCTTTATTCTATGTTTGAAATTGATTTTTACATTCTATCCTTCCAGTTATATATATATATATGGGGCATTTTTTTACAAACCGAACAGATTTGGACAAAATATAACAGATTTTCGATTTGGCTGAAATTTTTTTTACAAGTCTTATACAAAAAAAAGATATAAGTGTTCGAGGATTTTTTTTTTTGAAAATAAATCGGTTCTAAATTTCGAGAATTTCGTGATTTTTGGAAATAATCCTCGAACACGTATATCTTTTACTTCGGTCTGAAAGACCTAAGTATTACTTACATTCATGAGCTAAACGTGAAATTCTTACCCCCACTTTTTTTGGCATTGTAAAAAAGCAAAAAAAAAAATTATATTTGTCTGCCGGCCGGCAGGCCGTCCGGCAGTCACAACCGACGAAATCTAGAAAACGGCTTAAGGGATTTCAAAAATTTTGAATTCTAAAAACAGGTACACTTAATGGTAAGAGCTGAAAGGACGATGTGTTCGAGAACTGTACCGGAAGTGTGTCAAAAAAATCGTCAAGTGTGTCAAAACAAGGAAATATACATATTTTTAGCTTAAAAAACGTCTATTTTAAGTGATAATGAGTAGGAACACAGAATGTGAGAAATCTGGATGGTTGGGATTGGTATGTGAGACCAAAATCTAAATTATTGTATTATAAGTTTGTCAAAAAAATGTTGTCAAGTGTGTCAAAAGAAAGATTTTTATTTATTTTTTTACCCAATTTTTTGGAAAAAAATAAAATTGGTTATTTGTTTGAAATGAAATTTTATTATTATTATTGACAATTATGGCATTGTAATTTTGTCAAAAAAATGTTGTCAAGCGTGTCCAAAGAAAGTTTTTTATTTACTTTTTTCCCCAATTTTTTGGAAAAAAGTAAAATTAATAGTTTGTATTTTTTTTTTTTTTTTTAATAAAATGTGTTCTGTAGTAGGAATTACAATATGTGTCACAATAACACATAAAAACCTTTTAAGACCAAGATCCCACAACAACATACGTTCAGAGGTGTTGATGGACGTAAATCTTTCTTTTTTTGTTTTTTTAAATTTTTTGTTAAAGAATGGATAGCTAAACAAAAAATCCTATCACTGACAAAATATGACATAGGCCAATATTTTATGATAGAATAGAGAAAATAAAAGTAAATTAAAAGGTAAATAGCAAATTTTTACAAAAATTTGCTGAAACAAAACAAATATGTAGTTGCCAATAATCCTGCCGGTTGCATATTCCTTGATCCTGTGACGCACTGTCTTTCTTGAAGATTAAAGTCCACACATAGTTATATGAAGGCTCGTTTCCTCAAGAAAGCAATAGCGTCTCATCATCAAGGATTATTTCACAGCTAAGATTGAGGGTGCTACCGTTGACTGAATACAGTTCATCAGCCACCACCCCTAAGATGTCACCTTGGCTTGTGATATCTCACTGCTATTGCCAGTGGTATGTGATATCTCACGTTAACTCGTATGCCAATAGCAGGGACTGGAGTCCGCGGGGTTGTCACACCCGTAGATCAAAAATAAAAAAAATTTTCAAAACAATAAAAACTGATCCCCCTCCATGCGGTCAATGAAATTTTATGAAATTTTTATGACATGAAATTTTATTATTATTATAGAGAATTATGGCATTATAAGATTGTCAAAAGAAAATGTCAAGCGTGTAAAAAAATGATTTCATTTATTTTTTAGCCAATATTTTGGAAAAAAAATGTAGCTGTTTTTATGACGTAAATGTAATTGAAAATGATATTGGACACGGACATTTTTGAATTTGTTATAGTTTTCGAAATATTTTTGGAAACTTGAAAAAGGTTTGTATTTTTGATTTTGTAATAACTTTTACAATATTTTTAGAATTTTGGAAAAAGTTTTAATTTTTGATTTTGTAAGAATTTTTGAAATATTTTTAGAATTTTGAAAAATTTTAAATATTTGATTTTATTATAATTTTTGGAATATTGAAAAAAATTTTAATTTTTGAAACATTTTTAGAATTATGGAAAAAGTTTGAATTTCTAAGAATTTTTGAAATATTATTGGAATTTAGAAAAAGTTTAAATATTTGATTTTATACTATTTTTTGGAATTTTGAAAAAAGTTTCAATTTTTGATTTTGTTATAATTTTTGCAATATTTTTAGAATTTTGAAAAAAAAAGAGTTTTTGAGTTTTAAATATATTTTTAGAATTTTGAAAAAAGTTTCAATTTTTGATTTTGTAAGAATTTTTGGAATATTTTTAGAATTTTGAAAAATGGTAAATTTTTGATTTTAGTATAATTTTTGGAATTTTGAAAAAGTTTGATTTTTTGATTTTGTAATAAGTTTGGCAATATTTTTAGAGTTTTGGAAAAGTTAGAATTTTTAAGAATTTTTGGAATATTATTGGAATTTAGAAAAAGTTTAAATATTGGATTTTATTCTAATTTTTGGAATAATTTTGGAATTTTGAAAAAGTTTGATTTTATTTAATTTAACAATATTTTTGGAATTTTGAAAAAAATATGAATTTGTGATTTTGTAATATTTTCTTGAAATGCCAAATGTAATATTTTCTCGAAACGCTAAACGCTAAACGTTTTTGAGCAGTTTGCTGAGTGTATCATCTTTTCACTAAATTATGTGAATAATTTGAATCTGTTATAATTTTCCGCAACGTATTGATGTTCCGTGATAGTTTTGTAATAAATTTCTGAGAAAGAGAGAAAAACTTTAACAAAGAGTTATGTTTGATTACATCGCTGCCCAAAACTAAAAACCATGTCCTCATAAAAGTTTTTTGTCGAAAACTATATCAAAATCCTTAACCCAGACCGAAGCCGTGATATCTCAGTGCTGTGAGATTTCAGCCCCTCCATATTATTTATAATTAGAACTATGCGAAATCTAAAAAATAGGTTTACTTTTAATTAAAGTATTTGATGGATATTAGCTCATTATTTATCCAGAACACTATGTTTCCAGAGCTGTGATGAAGTCAGCCTATGCATCAGCGCCGCAATATTTTTTATTTATATTATAAAAAATTGCATTTTCTTCATGAGTTATTGTTATGTATGTAAATACGTATAACAAAATGTAAACCTACCATAATAAAAGCGTAGTTAGCTTCACTTTATTGTCATGTGTAAAGTTATCGAGTTCCAACTGATTATACGCACAAACTAAGTCAAGTTTTAAAAATCTCTTTCCTCCGCGTAACATATTATCTATAAACATCATGTGTTTTAGTCTTAAGTTTAGAATAATCCTTGCCGAAAAATAACAAATTGGCGACGAGGGGTAAAATTTAATGTACATTTTGTGAATGAACAAAGATTTTATAAAGAAAATCAAAAGTGCTAAGCACATAAGACATAACCTCAAATACAATGAGTGAGCACATACAATTTTTCCAGTAAAAATACAATTAAAGCAGTTCTTGATGAATACAATAGAAAGGATAAAACTTTCAACATGGTTTTAGCTTTAAACAGGTTTTTGTTCGATTACAGAACAACAAAGCATTGTACAAACAATGAAACCCCAGCTAAACTAATGTTCGGCAGAGAACTCAACACTAGTTTTAATTTATTTAAACCTCCCAATCAAGAACAGATAATAGAGAAAGCTCATCGGAAGCAAATGAATAATTATAAAGGTAGACGTGACAAACATTTTTCAATCGGGGAGAAGGTGATAGTAAAAGACTATTCAGATCCAAATAAAAGCAAATGGGTCGATGCAGAAATAGTTACAGTTTTAGGTACATGGAACTATACGGTTAAGTTAACTAGTGGTAGAACGATTAAAAGACATCTTGACCAAATGAAAGAAAATATTCGTGCCGAATTACTTGATTCTGAGGAAATGGACAAAACTAACATAAACATTCCAAAGTCTAATACAAGTCAAACTAACGATAATAGTATTAATAAAAAGAAAGTAACCTTTAACACTAATCCAATAACAAAATTTTCAAAAATAAGGGATAAAGTAATTGATAATGTTAGAATGGAACCTACAAATCCATGTAATACTCAAAATCAAAACAATTATAGTGCTCAATTGGAATTAAATCATAATATACAAAGTGACACTGTTACCAGACCAAACGATAGGCCAAAAAGAAGTATTAAAAAGCCTTCTCGTTATATGTAAGGCGGAACAGTGATCTCAATTTATTAGATATATATTTTGTTAAAGTATTTGTTACTTTACTTTATTTTATATAAAATTTTATTCTAGAATATAAGACATCTTAGTATGGGGTGTTATGTATGTAAATACGTATAACAAAATGTAAACCTACCATAATGTTTCCAGAGCTGTGATGAAGTCAGCCTATGCATCAGCGCCGCAATATTTTTTATTTATATTATAAAAAATTGCATTTTCTTCATGAGTTATTGTTATGTATGTAAATACGTATAACAAAATGTAAACCTACCATAATAAAAGCGTAGTTAGCTTCACTTCATTGTCATGTGTAAAGTTATCGAGTTCATAGAACGTGAATAAAACGTGAAAATAATAAATTAAATATTATCTATAAACATCGTGTGTTTTAGTATTAAATTGGGAATAATCCTTGCCGAAACATAACAGTTATTGATAACGTTTCAACCATCATATTAACCGTGACTGATGTATGATTAATTGCAATAGTAACCTGCCAGTCACCAACTCAATGATAAATAGCAATTACAACGAAACCATTTTTCGTTATTTTTCTTTAGAGCCAACGATTCAATCATAACAGCGTGGGAAAGAATCACACCCCTGTAGTTCTTTGAAGCCAGTTCCAATATATTCAGATAACTGTGTACATATATCACTAGCTTGCTAGATTTCATTTAGATTTTGGTGCCAGGGCTAAACTGGCAGAGTACTGCATAGAAGCTATACTCTAAGGCTACGTCCGGCAAAAACTTGCTGTCTATCCTGGAGTTCGCGTACTCGTGTTCGCGTATTGTAATGCTTTTCAGATTTCTGATGTTGTTTTAGTATGGACGCTTACTTCTTTTTTGCCTTCACAACTCAACAATCGAAGCAGTTGGCACTCCGATGCATGAGTTATCATGTGTTGGCCAAACAGTAGGTAATGGGGTGAATGTTTTGTAAATGCAAAATCTTTTACGTTCCTTAGAGTTGACGTTGTTTATCCAAATATATATCCAAATTCCCAAGTGGTATAATTTTCTTCAATGTACGCTCAAATCGTTTGTAATACGGTTCTATTGCTTTTCTCGGAGACATTGCTCTGTGAAAAGCATAAAGAAGTTAAGCAAATCAGTAGGGACAACGTTGAATAAACTTGCTGTAACAGCCACACATGCCCAGGAAACGACGCAAATTTGATGATTTTGCGAATTGAAAATTTCTGAATAGCTTTAATTTTCCCACGAACGAACGAACGGTATAGAGCGGTCTTCAACGTAAATCGACATGAATCTTTTTTTCAGCGTTAATTGTAAGATTGCCGTTGTGCAACCATTCCGCAGTTAGTTTTAGAAGCTCAAGGTGCTCGTCATAAGTACTAGATGTTTTAAGGAGATTGTCGACATAAATAAAGATCTTATCATGGAATTGAGCTAGAACCACCCGATGCATTAGTTGGCACATTGTCTAGGGCGCATTACAAAGTTCAAATGGCATGATACTGAATTGGTACAACGGTTTTACCTTTAGCACCATCGTCGAGTGTAATCTACCAAAAGGCATCCTTTAAATTCAAACTGGAGATAAAGTTAGTATTTTCCAAACTACTCAGAATTCCTTCAATTAAAAGGAGCGAAAGGATCAAGACTCAACATGTGGTCTAATTCTCTATCAAGAAATACTTGTACAGCGGAACAGCGGAACTGGTGTCGATTTTATAAAGTACGATGTGAGTGCGTTCTAAACCGTTTTGTTTAAGTGATGGAAATAAACTTATGATTTGATAAAGCTTTTTTAATTATTGGGGAAAAGGGTAATGCTTAGATAGCTTCACAAGATCACTACTCAGCTTCAGTTCTGGTAATTTCAAAGATGGTGAGGGTGCAATTAGCTCATTAATATGAATTGGTATATCAAATGTTCAAAAAAAATAAATTCGTAGACACAGGGCTTAGAACAAGTGGAGTGCAAACAGTAATCGCAGTATTTGCTCTTGGTTATTCAACTTAATTATAGTTAAAAAAATTCAAGAATTCGTTCTTTATTCCTATTATTCAGGGAAATGAAGGATAGATAATGATGAAATTGACTATTTGAATCTAATTAGAACCGCTCACATACTTTCCCCGAAATGCTTATATTAGCTCCAGTTTCAAGTAAGCCGTTGAAATGTTGTTTAGAAATATTAACTGATACAATATCTCCTGAACTAATTATTGACGCACAAAAAGCTCGATGTAATTCACGTTTATTTTTAAAATAAGTCCACGATGCAAAGTAGATTTATTTCCAATTTCCAATTTTTGCATGGGAATTTTAAAAACAGGGATATCATTATGACCATTTACTTGTGGAATCGCCTGTAAACTTCAGTGTTCGTATTGGTCGCTGTGTCCTCGTGTTGTCAAAGAAATCTCGCGGGATGTTTGCTGACCATTTCCCGAGATTTTCTGAGAGAAGCTCGACAACGACGAAAACAGTGTCCGATAATTCCACAATATCAGCATTTCTGTGTTAGGTTGCCTATATTTTCTGTGAATCTTTGGTGTGCCAATTTTGAGTTAGACTCGAACGGTGATTATAAGTAATGGCGCATATAGCCAGGTTGTGGCTGTAAATCGGAGGTGGTTGATTCGATTAAAAGTTTGGATTATTTACGCGAAAAAGAGATTGAATTGACTTTCTAGGGTCTATTGGATGGAGAGTTTAATGGAATTTCCAAGTGCAGTGAAATTCATGGCAAGTACGATCTCTAATTACAAGACTAGCATCCGGGCTTACACCAATCTCTTGTCATAATTATTCAACCCTGTGTCAGGCTCTGATTTGCCTAACTTATTTCTTAAACGAAATTTATAGTTTACAAATTTCTTGCGTAAACCGGGCCGCATATTATTGAATAAAATTGATAAAATTTCGTCATCCGGTATTAAAGAAACAGGCTGTAATGCTAATTTTAATATATAGTCTATAAACTCAACAAACGATTCCTTGGGATATTTTTGTTTACGTTGCTTTAACTTTCGCTTACCATGCCTATTCTAGGTTGTTGCTCATTTATACCAACTTAATTGTCTTCCAGAATAACGTTTGCGGCATGTCCCGTACCATTTAAACGCATTCTCACTTTAGCAACAAGATGCCACTCCCACTAAACTATCTATCTAACTATCGAATGTTGTCAGCCCTAGCCATATTTTCAATTCGAAATAGGAAACTTAGAATAGAATTATCCAATACTCCACCTTTGAATTTTAAGTTCCAGGATGCTAGAATAAGAGTTTAATTTTGATCGTCATTCTTTGATTTACTTATTATCAGATTTTTGTGCTGATTGTTGAATTCTTGCCGAGAATGTAACCACGAATAAAAAATTTAATTCAGGTTACCCAAAGAAGCATCCAGAGTTTGGGTTAACGGTAAGGACGAACCAGAAATTTCGTTTACAGCCTCATCTACAGACAGCTCACAGCTCACGGCTTGTGAATGCCTTTTTATTCCTAGTTCAGGGACTAAAGGCTTGGCAATTACAATTACAAATGCGTAATACATTACAATTATAAATGCGTAATACATTACAATTACGATAAGAAAATCTATCAGTAACTGGTTTATTTCTAACCTTGGGCACCAATGTGACGGTAGCGTACAGTAGTTCAACCCGAAGAAAAATTAAATACCCATTGCTTCACCACAGACTCTTCAATTATAGTTGAATTCAAGCAGTTTTATTTATACCGCTATAGCTAGCAGTGGATAATTGAGCGGAGGGATAATTTGTGGACGACCGGATGATCATAAATTAACTGCTTTGATTTGAAGAGAAATTAGAGATGACAACTAATAATTTAAAAAAAAAATATGAAAACTAATGAACGCCAATGATCACTAAGCATAACTACAAAACCATTTTTGGAATTTTTCTTTAGAGCCGACGAGGTCTTGTATGTAAAAAAAACTCGTATGACAAATAAGTTCAGTTTCGAAATGCTGAATACATAAAATTTAAATCTTTATATTTCCAACTAGACGTTAGCTAATGCTTGATGTTATCATGAAATGTCTTGCGATGTTAGCTAATACTTTTTGGTTGTTAAGCATCCACTCTAATGATTTACAAAAAGAAACGAACTGGCTAAGGAAGAAGTTTCATAATCGTTTAAGAATGATATCCTTATGGGAGACACCTCAGTTAAGAAAGTTGCGATGTGACACTAAGTTGCCTCATCTGGATTTTGGTGTAAGTGTCCAGATCCATTTACAGATACCACCATGTTATCGGTTTCAATGGAGGTTTTTAAGACCCTTGGGAGTTCTGAGCCGGCTAATGAGTGGGATCGATGGAAACTAAATTAATTCGATTGATCGATTTTATCGATGGAAACTAAACAGAAAGGGTCTTAAAATTAATCTTAGGCCGAATGTCGCACTGTGGTGTATAATATTAATATTTGACAAGCCAGGCTTAACCCATTCACTCACATTGCCTTAATAAGTGATCAACTGTGTTTAATATTTTAATCGCGTATTTCAATTTTCATGTTTGAATTTAATTTTGGTTTCTATTTTTTGGTTATCGGTTT
This sequence comes from Diogma glabrata, assembly GCA_963693315.1. Taxonomy (NCBI): domain Eukaryota; kingdom Metazoa; phylum Arthropoda; class Insecta; order Diptera; family Cylindrotomidae; genus Diogma; species Diogma glabrata. The sequence goes on along the minus strand of OY856187.1, from coordinate 321,574,061 downwards.
TGTTTGTTGGTTTTTTTGTCTCTTCGTCAACCATATCAAAAGGACAGACAACACGGTGAAATGTAACTGACAGCTCTAAGAATAATATTCAATAAAATGTTTTGTAATTTGAAAGTTTTTCTTTTCTGGAATTGTTTCCATGAGGATTTCTTATATTTTTTTTCGAATCATTGTTGTGATGAGATGTGCGCTGTTGTTTAATTTTACTCTTTTTATTGCATTATTTCCTTTTAAAAAAAGTAATGCAAAAAAAACAAGTAACAACAAAAAACTTTTATTGAAATGAAATTTTGTTTGTTTTTCTGTTTCAGAAGAAACTAAAAGAATAAATTTTAAAATCAGAGCAAAACACGACAATCAGTTCTTTTTTGTGTGAGTTGAGATTTTGATATTTTTGTTTTTTATGTTCTGCGTTTTTTTTTCTCCATATAAATTGTTCGAAAACAATAAAAGAGTTGAGGTGAATGATCGAAGTTTTTTTTGGAATATATTGTAAAAAAAATTCTTTGGTGAAAGGGTTTAAAGTTTGATTTTTTTTTTTCATATCAAATCGATTTGATACTTCTGATAATGTCATACAAAAATTTTTTCATTCGATGAGGTGAATGGAGTTTGGAGAATATAATCATATGAGCAAACGATTCAACTGTCAAGATTTTTGAAGAAAGATATTCTTAAAAACGTTTTATGTAAATTATCATCTCACAAAATTGTAATAAAATATTTAACTCACTACAAATCTAAACAACTTTTTTTTTGCCCTATGTAGCATTATCGCAATAAAAAAAAACCATTAAATTTTTGGTAAATAATCCTCCTGTATAATCTGGAACAATTTTATGATCTGATTATAGCCATTAAATAAATTACATTGAACACAGTTCGATTATCAATAATATTTTGTTTAATCAACGAACTTAAATCAACCGAAATCGTTTGTTTGTTATCAAATGAAGGAAAGGAAATTTCTGTTTCTTTTGATTATCTTTACACTTTACGGATATTATGATTTATACCATGAACATCTGAATAATATGTTTCGATTGTTTATGAGAACCGAAAAATGTGTTCAAACAGAATTGTCTGACATCAATGATCTTGTTTGAAAAAATTAAGGAAAAAATATTTATTTATTATAAACAATTTACAATGGTTAAAATAGGGGGTGAAATGTTAAATAAATAAATAAATTTCTATTTTAAATTAACAGTTTTTTCGTGTATAATATTAGTATATTTTTTGTGTTTTCTTGAAAATAGAATATTCAAAATTTTAATTGTTGAAATTTTGATTGCGGCATATAGAGCAGAAACACAGTCTGCACTGACAAACAAGTCCAAAAAGTTTAATCAAATTGGTTGTTGTATTAATAACATCAATAAATTACTTTTCTACTTTGTCTCAGTGAACAGTTGATCATTATTACGAACAAATTTATAATATTAATAAGTACTTCATAATGTCAATGAAATTGTTCATTGGACTCTACTTTCGTTGGTATCCATTACCACCGCTGTTAAATAATATGCCGAAGAATATACAGATTTCTCAAACCTACATTTGCTGTCGTATTTTTGTAAACTACAAAACTATGTTTTCGGTATTTCTGGCCCAAAGAAGTATTAACACAATTGTAGTATTTTATTTGACTGCATACAAATCAAACTAAAGGATTTTAAATTTATATTTTCGGAATTAACTTAATTAAATTAAAATTAATTCTTTTACGATGGCTTAGTCTACAAAGTTTTATAACAAGTAAACTCAAAATTAGCTTAATAGTGAATTTATATCAAAGAACGACAAGCACAAAACGATTATTAAAATCAATCAAGAAAATTATTTTGAAAAGGGTTTAGACATATTTGTGGTGTTACTTCAGAAGTACATCAAATAATTGTTCATTCATAATTTTGATTGTGATTTTCGTTGTAATTGGGGAACAAACAATAATTTATCTTGCACTTCCCCAGAACATTTATTACTCTCTAACAGCAATAAAGCATGTTCAACTTCAACCACATACGCTACAGTGTAGCTGTAGCTGGCAAACCGTTGGTTTTCTTTTTGTTGTAAACAAACTCAAAAAACTTTCTGGAATTACAACGGATATCATTTTCGATTTCTAAAATGGAGCAATTATATGATTGAGAAATTTGAGCTCCTTCCTTAGCTCAAAAGTTGCTTAGTTACTCAACATCGATGTGCTTTTCGTATCGAGGTTGAATTGCTTAATTGTTTCGTGCTAAATTGTTTCGGTTTTATGAAGTATTTATGAAAAGTTTCTGCCAATGTTAAGACACTATGACGACCTTTCAAACAAATTTTAGGATGGTTACATCACAGATTCAGCCCATCTGCTAATTGTAACCCACCGCATACATAACTCGTTCTTCGGAAGAGTAACCGGCATTATGAAATACCGGCTTCCACTTGCACTCTTTACTATATTTTTCATTTAAAGCAACTTATCTGCCTTTCAAAATGTTTTGCTATATCCAGTTTGGCACTAAGGGCAAAATAAGTAAATGTTGTATAGCTGAACTTTTATAAAAAACAAGGTATTTATCGGTTCAGTACCAAGGAAATTTGGGCGCGGAAATCTCGTATATTCTTTCGCAAAAAAAAGTTAAATTAAAATTATCAGAAAAAAACCATACGCTAACCAGCTTCAAATATTCACCACGGTCATACGAGACAGCGACATAATTGTTTATTACGTCCGTCTCCCATTGCAGTCGTGGTCTAACTCACGGTCATCCACTCTTTGGGATACTAACGTATATTTTATTTAATCATTCCAGACTGTGAATCAGCTCGTGAAACATTCCCAAACCAAGCAATCCTATTGGAACGGATACAACCTATTATATCTGGACCCTAAAGAAGGTCTCTGATCCCAAAGTTATATCGCGTTATGTACACTCCATCATCTGTCTTAAGTGGTCAAAAATGTAGCACAGAATCTTACGCTCAAATACAGATAAATGTGATTCGTCATTTTGTAATAGGGTCCATGTTTGTGACCCAGACATACATCACCAGCGATCTAATCAACGTCTTGTATAACTTGAGTTTGGTGTTAGTTGATACACACGGTGATCCAAGGAGATATTAATTGAGTAGAAAGTTCTATTACCGTCAGCAATTTGAGCTTTTATATCTGTAAATCTGCTGTTGTTTGAGTCAAGCATTGATCCCAAATATTTAAAGGATTCAAATCCTTCAATTCGTTTATCGCCACACATCAAATCTTTCTTTTCAGCCTCTCTTGAAACATTCTTATGTTTGGTTTTATCGTAGTTAATTTGAAGACCAATCTTTCTAGCACCACTCTCAAGCGACTTGAAAGTCTCACTCAGAACATCCTTCCTTCGGTCGAGGATAACAAAATCATCAACGTAAGCGATCATCTATACTGAGTTAATTGACAAGATATTGTTGTTAGTCAGTACTTTCTTTTGACGGCACACATATTCCAAGGCTAAAATAAACAGTATAGGAGAGATAGCATCACCTTGTCTTAACCCGGAGTCGACTTTAAAAACTTTGATATCTCGTTCTCTACTCGTACACACACTGAAAGAAAAAAATCGTTCACCACAACCTCAATTTGTGCCAACCGAATATTTCTGTCGCATTGACTTCAAAATTTAGTTGTCCTACCCGCTTCTATTGGTTAATAAATTGGTATGAAAACTTTAAAAATTAGTGGCTTCAACCGAACTAAAAATGCTGTACAGTTGTGGAACAAAATATTTCGTTCAAGTTTAGTATAGTATAACTTTACTTATAATTTAATTTCGATCAACTGTTTGGAGTTTCTATCGTCAAAAATAGGATGCCAAGACAAAAAAGTTACAATAAAACATAAAAACTGCAATTATTTTGGCTCGTCAAAATTTTTTTCACTTATTTATACACAAACATTTGTTTTTCTGATTAACTAGTTAATTATAGTACATTATATACCGAGGTGATAAAGTAAATTTTCTACATTGAGGTGGATATTAATTCGCGAGAAACGAAGTTTCGAGCGAATTAAGCACCGAAATGGAGAAAATTTTCTTCACCGAGGTTTATATACTATTTTTTTTACTACTTGATATAAAAAATGCACTAAAACTCTTAATTATTCACAAAATAAAATGTCAATTAATAAGCAAATGGTGAATAAATAAAAATTTTGATTTGGTGAAACATTGTGTATCATATCATTGGATTGCGTATTGGATATTTATTATTCAGGGCTGCTTAGTTAGAAATTTATTTTCAATTAATTTTCTTAAAACTATATAAAAATCACATATGCTTTGCATTAAAAAATATAGCTTTTATTTATTTTTGACATGAATTGAAATGAATTGAAAATCTATTTAATATTGTTAAGCCAAATTTAGAATTTTTTTAGTCTACAACTCACAACTAAACTAAATTTCAACAGAATTCTGTTTAACACGAATTAAAATTTCAAATAAACTAAACTATAGTTGCAAAGAAGTTTTTGCATTCATTCATTATTTATTATTATTAAAATAAAATCAAAACGCTTATTATTTTTTAATATATTATTATTATTTTAGGAAGAAACTAAAAAAATTCAAAGATGAACTCAGTTAACAAACGAACAAAAATTATATTTTCATTATTTACTAAGGTGCTAAAATACTTATTATTAGGTGTGGGGAATAATTATTAGTAACCTTAGCTGAGAAAAATAACTTTTGTCTTGGGTTTTCGAGTAAATAATTGAAATTTCTCATGCAAGTAGTAAAAAAAAAATATAATCAACATCTCAATGTATTAAAAAAAACGTGTGAGAATAACAGGATATTTTTTAGAAATAAAATAGATTATTTTCTTACATCGGGCACCACAAATCACATTTTAAACTATAGATATTTTTCACCATCTTCTCACATAATTACTTAAAACTAAAAACAATAGCAAAAATTAATTTTTTCTATTTAGTTTATATAAATTATAAAACTTTGTATTTAATGTATGTTAAATCAGACCACAAGTTTTACCAAATTTTTCACTAACAATAAATAAATCAAAACTGATTTATATTGTATTCTCAAATAAACTAGTTCAACAATTTAAACAAAAAATTGACACTTCATCGAAAAAACAAACAATTTTTTATAATACGATTTACAAAAAATTCCTATAACACAAGGATAAACACACAATACAAAATTGTGTGTTTATCGTTTGCTTTAACAAAGATAACTTCTCAAACTAAAGAAGAGAATGAATAAACAAACCTCAAAATAAAATAATCATAAAAAAACGATATTAGTTGTGGCAAACGAATAAATCTGTTGAATATACCAATTTCAAAATTAATGGCCGTAGTTGTGACAACTAAATCAGAAACAAAGAATTTTTAGCAATCTACAAACGAATTATTCATTTAGTGTAACCGAATTTGAGTTATCAACACTACATTCAGTTATAGAGGACGAATCGCAGTTACTTTAAACGAATCTTGATTGTTATAACTGCTAGTCTGTTACTATAACCTTTTATTGATCCTCACAACCACATTGCTAATAAACTTTTCTTTCAGTGCAGCATTGAGAGTTCTGTACTGTCATTTTGCTTAGTGATACCAGCTTACCAGGGATTTCCATTGAAACCAGAGCCGATCATAGAGTCTCTCGTTCGAAAGAGTCGAAGGCTTGCCTTAAATCAAGGAAGAGTTAGTGCACAGGTTTGTTGAATTCTCGACACTTTTCCAAAATCATCCTTATCGAGAAAAGTGCATCGGTAGTACCTCGGTCTTGCCAGAAGCCACATTGATATTCTACAAACAGTTGTTCAGCAAAAGGATTGATTTTGAATAACAAAATGTATGAACAGATCCTTATATGATGTGCAGAGTAGAGTGATTCCCTTGTAGTTTGTACATTGTAAGCGATTACCTTTTTTATGGATTGGTATCAGCATAGCTGTGTTCCAGTCCTGTGGCATGGTTGCAGTCCACCAGATCATTTGAACCAATTCAAGCAATCTTAAGGATAGAGTTTCACCACCATGTCCAATCATTTCGTATGTTATATCGTCGATACCAGGTGCTTTATGGCGTTTAAATTTTGACAGCGCCGCTTTGAATTCCTCTTTGGTTGGTTCGTCTACATCAACCTTTGATGCACGAACTGGCTTTGCCTGTCGTCCGACTTGTTGCTGGTCACTTAAGTTGAGAAGAATCGTCAAGATAATCGGCCCAAGTATCTAAAATATTTTTAAGGTCTACTTGTAGCTCCCTATCTTCGTCTTGAATAGCTATCGATCTAGTTTTAGGTCCCTTCTTTAAGGTTTTAACCTGTTAAAAGAAGTAATGGAAGCTTTCAATCTCCACACACTGTCTCTTCCACCATTCTCGCTTCGTTGGTCTACATAGGTTTGAAACGGCTTGTCTTGCCAATTTATAGTTCTCCTTCGTGGACCTGGTGCTGCGTCCTTGTAGACATTTCAGCTAGCAATCTCGTTTGTATTGAATAGCCTCAAGACATGCGTGATCTATCCATGGCTTCTGGGAGTGGTTCTGTGGTCGTCCCAGTATTCCCTCAGCATCGCTTAAAACAGCATCTTTGAGCAAATACCATGACTTATCGACGTCTCCACTAATGGTTTCTGATTTCTCCAATGTTTCGGCAATACGATTTTGACATTTCTCTTTTGTTTCAGCATTCTTTAGTGATGAAAAGTTAAAACGTTTCCGTTGATTGAATTTTAGAATGCTTGGATTTGGAAAGTGAAACCTTATTTTAGCATATACAAGAAAGTGATCACTTTCAATGAATGCACCTCTTAAGGATCGCTCACCCAGAACACTCGAAAAGAAACGTGTCGTTACATGCACGTGATCAATTTGATTTCGAGTGTTTCTATTCAGCGAGACTCAATTCTGCTTATGAATCGATCGGTGCGGAAAGAAAGTACTGGCAATTCTCAAATTATTTGATAATGCAAACTCAGTCATTCTCTCACCATTATCATTCGAATTCCAATGCAGACTGTTGGGGCCCACCACATTTCCATAAGAGATATCTCTTCCAACCTGCCCATTTAAGTCACCACGAACCATAATTTAGTTGCGTGTTGGCGTTTGTTTCATAACCTCTTCCAGTGCTATGTAGAAAGTGCTATCCTTCTCGTCGACGGTCTTAGGTGCATGCACGGCAGTAGGTGCATGCACGGCAACAAGAGAAATATTGTTGTATGTACCACGTACACGTAGGTAGCAGATCCTCTCATTGACGGGGATGAATTTCATCACGACTTCTTATATACTTGCACCAACAAGGAAACCAGTTCCAAATTCTCTTCGAGAGGGATGACCACTACAGTATGAAGATTGATTACTACTCACATATATATGGTTCTCGTTGATTAAAAATCGATCACATTCTAATGTTGATGACGAGCCAAACTTGTATCTCTAGTATGTTAATTTAGCTCAATTTATCAGTTTTACGCAACTTGTCTTCTACTTAAAATGCGAAAAACTGTTGATTCTTTGTCAAACAAAATTTCTTACATGCATCCTACAGTTATCCTCTACACCTTCCTTTCAGTCACTATCAATCCAATCTCCTTTCACCATCCGGTATACGGCAAAACAACAATTTTCTTTCTTCTACGTCACTAATTTATTATGATAAATAATTAACAATTTTAATTTATTTACGTATATTTACAGTTATGGATCTAATCACTTATATCAAAATTTACATAACGCCTTAATTTTTATATTTTACGCCTTAATTTTTATATTTTGCAATATGATATGATGATGTGAAAGTTTCTTATCTATCTCTATCAAACTTTTATAAAGTAAATCAACTTCACAGTCAATTATTTTTTTCCTCCACATCATTTCACAAATTAAAAAAATTTCAGTATGAGAAGAAATGAGTAAAACAAGGTTTTACAACTAACATTCCCTTCAATATCCAACTCAACGCGAAAGTCAAAGAAGACTATAATTAATCAACTTTTGAACAACAGTATGATCCAGTTTCCCCGTCATTGAAATAAAAGGAACAAATACAATAACAGATGAGTTGACAAATCACACGATTGTATCAAATTCAAAACGTATGTTACAACTTCTGAGAGACAACAAATCAATCAACTCGCAATTTGTATGAATATACAATTTTTCTCTTATACAAAAATGTAATTAAGAAAGTATTTAATAATTTGTTGATTGACTTGTTGCCCTTACATTGTTCTATCTCTATTTTTAAATTCTTCTTTGTGTCCAACCTTCATGTTTATAAACAATATTAATAAAAATAAATTTTTAGAGCGTTTTTCTTCCTTTTGACTGTTACTTAAATTAAGTGCTACACCTAGTTCACCATGTCTAATTCAAAAATTCAAAACCAATTTTCTATCAATTTTTGTTAAACTTTTTTGTTAATAAACCTAATTAAACTAAGCCACAACATGGTACCAACGGATGTTCTAAACGGATGTTCAGTAACATGGAACACAACACAATAATTTTCTCAATTTTAATTTCAATAAAACTCTTAACTTTGAAACCATAAACGTTCACATTCTCATTTTAAAACACAAAAATTAACCCAAACAACTAACAGATTGTGATAATTTGTCTTTCGTATTATAATTTTTTATTGTATTCATAGAGGGGTAGTTTTTCTTTGTCTCAAAATTTTAATTACAATAATTTATTTATATTTTAAAAAAATTAATTTTTTTTGTTAAATTATAACAAAAATAAATGATCTGGAAAATTTCTGTTGCCCTCGTTTTAATTTTAATTTATGAAATTGAATTTTTGTTTGATTTTTTATTAATTTGCAAATTGAAAAAAATCTTGAAATACATATAAAATCTAAGAAAAACATTTTTTTTGTTTTGGTCGATTGGTCTATGTTTGTTTGGGTTCGGTTTAGGCTTAAGTGAATTTTAAGCATTTTTTGGGTGATATTGAACGGTTTGCATAGCTTACGAAGAGTGATTTGAATAAAAAACGACATGTCTTCGTTGTTATATATTTTGTGCGGCTTGAATTTTTATTGTAAGCTTTTAAAAGGATTTTCATATGTCTGAGTTTTATTTGAATTTCATTTAAATTTAAAGATCTTTTGGTTTTCAAAATTTTTTGGGTTTTATGATATCATTAATCTTATTTAGGTTTATGTGGAGTTTTCGTCGAAACACAAAACCATGGAAATTAAAAAAAACGTAAATTGAATGAGAAGATAAATGTATCTTCCGGACGACCGTCGGACATCTCTGGCAGGTAGATAAATTAAAACGAATCTTTTAAAGTAATTGATTACTTTTATTAGGATTATAGAATAATTTTAAACTGTAAAACCCGATAGTTAAACAGTAAGAATATTTTTTGATTTCAACTTGGTTTTGAAACACAAATAAATTTCGGTATCGTCAGAAATAAAAGCACAATAAAAATATAAATAAATTTGTTTGTAATTTTTAAACTAATTTAAATTCTTTTACAAAATTTTTGTTTAAAGTTTATTACTTATATGTTGGTCTTCTTAGGTCAGTAATAGAAAAAGATTTTTCTTGACTAAAATAGTCGTCCACTTAAAAAAAAAACACAGACACAAACAAGTAAGTCCATAACCAGGTTCTGAAATTTTACTGACCCAGATCTACTCAATCGTTAATTACAAATAATCCTTACGTTCGGGTTTCTAAGATTCAATCCAACAGGTCATATATGTTGCGCCCACTCAGAAATGTATGTAGCACTTAAGCCGTAGTAGGTTTCTCGCAATCTCTTTCTTGGTTTTTGCGAAAGCAAACAAATGAGAAGACGCTTACTGTGCTCGTATGTCTGCCTCTAACTCGTTAAAAGAAGAGGCGTGGTATTGAAGTTCTTTCAATGAGGTTCAGTCTGATTGCAGTCTTATAGTATCTGTAAGTTCAGTCTGGATGTCAGAAGGCATAGAATTTTTTTTTAATAGAAGATGTTTCTGTGATCCATATTTGGCCACCTTCTTAGCAACAATAACAGCATACAGTTCACATTGACCAGCAAATCGTTAAATTTATAATAATTTGGACTTTTATAACATTCAACAGATCCTGCGCATCTGGTTTCCACGAAGATAAATTCAATTTCAATTATTATTAATCTTTCTAATTCTTCTTGATTAGTTAAAGTCCATCATTTATAATTCACAGGATATAAACATAAAATATGGAGGGGCTGAAATCTCGATGTATATCATACATAACTCTTTGTTAAAGTACAAGTATTTTTTATCTCTGTTTACAAATTTATTACAAAACTAACACGAAACATCAATAAGTTGCCGGAAAATTATAACAGATCATAAATTAACATAATTTAGTGAAAAGATGATACACTCAGAAACTGCTCAAACCTCTCCATTTAGCGTTTCGAGAAAATATTACAAAATCACAAATTCATATTTCATCCAAAATTCCAAAAATATTGTAAAAATTAAATAAAATCAAACTTTTTTCAAAATTCCAAAAATATTCCAAAAATTAGAATAAAATCAAATATTTAAACTCTTTCTAAATTCCAATAATATTCCAAAAATTCTTAAATATTCAAAATTTTTCTAAAATTCTAAAAATATTGCAAAAATTATTACAAAATCAAAAATACAAACTTTTTTCAAAATTCCAAACATATTTCAAAAACTATAACAAATTCAAACATTTCCATGTCCAATTTCATTTTCAATTAGAATTACGTCATAAAAACAGCTACATTTTTTTTCCGAAAAATTGGCTAAAAAAATAAATGAAATTGTTTTTGACACACTTGACATTATTTTTTTGAAAAACTTATAATGCCATAATTCTCAATAATAATAATAAAATTTTATTTCAAACAAATAATTAATTTTATTATTTTCCAAAAAATTGGGTAAAAAAATAAATAAAAATCTTACTTTTGACACACTTGACAACATTTTTAGAGAAACTTATAATGCCATAATTCTCAATAATAATAATAAAATTTCACTTCAAACAAAAATTAATTTTGTTTTTTTCCAAAAAATTGGGTAAAAAAATAAATAAAATCTATCTTTTGACACACTTGACAACATATTTTTTGACAAACTTATAATGCAATAATCTAGATTGTGGTCTCACATACCAATCCCGACCATCAAGATTTCTCCAAATTCAATGTTTCTACTCGTAATCACTTAAAATGAACGTTTTTCAAGCAAAAAATATGCAAATTTCCTTGTTTTGACACACTTGACGATTTTTTTGACACACTTTCGGTACAGTTATCAAACACATCGTCCTTTCGTCTCTTTCCATTGAGTAAACCTATTTTTAGAAAAAAATTTTGAAACCCCGTCCAGCGGTTTTCTAGATTTCGTCGGTTGTGACGGACGGACGGACGGCCGACAGACAGACCGAATTTTTTTTTTGCTTTTTTAGAATCAGTAGGTCCTAAAACTTCGAGAAATGCCAAAAAAAGTGGGGGTAAGAATTTCACTTTGAGCTCATGAATGTAATACTTAGGTCTTTCAGACCGAAGTAAGATGTTTAGCTTGCCAAAAAAAAACAGCTCGTGAACAGAAACAACTGTTTTGAAGGTGAATTTGAATATAATTTTTACTCTTGTCTAGCAATTTCATTAGCACAAGAACACATCATTTTCATTATAAGAAAAAAAAAACAATTTCAAGAGACACACTTCAATATATTTTTTTTTCTTTTGTTTTAATTTTTCTATGTAACCTATTTATTCAATAAAATACTTAGACTGGGTTAGCTGCTAAATTAGCTGCTAAATTGTACTAAACTGCTAATTCTAAATTTAGTTTTACAAAATTACCGTATTTTAATTCAAATTAATATAATCAAGTTGTCAGATATTGTTCAACGTATGAATTTCTTCCAAATTATTTGGAAACAAAATATTGATTTAGTCAAATAAAATAGTTGACTTAATTGATTTAGCACGTTTAGAACAATTTAGCATCAATTGGAACGCAGTCTTTAATTAATTTTTTTTAACAACCATGAGTTATTATTTGTTAATTTATTTGTAGAAAAAAAGTACAAATGTTTGTAACTTTATTTCCTTAATTATTTTTAATTGTATTTTTAGCTTTCTAGAATAGGTACTTATTTCATTTAAAGCTAAACGAGATCTGATAAAAATTATTTTTAGACAAATGAACATGGGCGTTCAAAAAAAGTAGTCGTTACATGCCTTTTTCCTTTTTCGTTCTTGTTTTTTTTTGTTTTCATTATTTACATTTAAAGGTTTGTTTAGGTTGAATCTTGCAACGACAAGTGAAAAAAATGACACTGGAATTAGTACTAATAGTGTACCAATGAGGTTGCAAGGGTGAACTCTGTTCACCACTATTGCTGTCTTTATATATGTTAATTTTTACTAAATTGTACCGCATTACACCCGCGACTCAAAATTTAGGTATGAGGTAATTTAGAGTCGAAAGAAAATGTGGACTATTACAATTTTATTTCAAGAAGTCTCCGAATTAGCACCTAATAAATGATTATCTGGGCTCAGGGATTCAACAATAACCGAAATACAGGTGAGAGACAAATTCCAATACCCCACAAAATTCCTAAGAATTGACACGGAGTATTGAAATCTATTCATCACCACGAACATCAGCACCGTGGAATCCTCGATACAAACCAGGAACATAAAACTTCAGAAGTGTGAACCCAAACGACGAAAACCAGGCGAAAAAACTATCATAATTAACTAAAGACATCACTCCTGGATATCCTAAGCATGATAAGCCCCAATACTCTTACCGCTCAAGTTCTCACACTCCTAGAGTACGTTACCAATCCTGGCTTTAATTATAGCAGGTAAGAATTTCGGAGCTAATATAGCAGAAAATTTTTTTTTAAGCTTCACTTAAGTGGTGTTCACGTACGTACATACGTTGTTCTGGTGAAAATGTTACTATCTTGGCACGTAGATTATAGTTGTGCTGTGCTTTTTCAAAAGCTGACTTCAGGTTCCATTGTACGCGTCCTCTTGGCATAGCCAAATGATCAGAACGATCCAACTCTTCGCTAATGTTTTCACCGAGAATGTAAAGGGATCTATCAGATGACACTATGTATTGCAGCACGCAGTGCATAGGCTATCGCTCCTAGTTAAGCATCCCATTTGGTATGTTGGATCTTCACAAAAACTCAAATTGCTGCAAGAACCAATCTATTAACTCTTTTCGATGCGTTACTTTGAGGACTATAAACACCAGTTATGATATGTTGAATGTTAAAATCTGACAATAAATTCTGAAATGATTTGCTAAGCCACTGTTTACGTTGTCACTGTGCAGAAACTCTGGTACCCCGTAGGTTAAAAATACGTCATTCTTCAAAAACGCATTCACCTTTGGTGCAGTTGCACTTCGAAGCGGTTTCAATAGTACAAACTTTGTGAAATGATCCAGAACAATTATAATGACCGTATTACCAAGTGTAGAACGAAGGTAGGATCCCAAAAAATCTATATAGACCATCTTCCAGGGGCGTGCTATTTCAAACTGATATTGCATTGGAGGACGCAACATCAGATTTGTAGCATTTAACTTTGCATGTTTAACAGGACACAACATACTTGTATACCTGCGACGCCATGCCAGGCCAATAGTAGAGACGTCGGCTTAACTCCAACGTCTTCTTACACCTCCATGCGCAGCAGTGCTATCATCATGATGTTTTTGAATCATTTCCAAAGTTAACGGTTTTGGTAACCAGAGCTTCCACACAGGCACATGGTTAGGAATTGCATCAGGTTTTGATTCTATACGAATATACAGCTTATCATCCATAATTTTACCCAAACGAAAATCCTTAGGTGACAACCGTGCTTTAGCTATCATATCCGTATATTCTTTGTACCGATAACCTTCATCATCAAGCTTTAATTCATTAATTGAGTGATCAGCTACCATTGTGAAGCAATGATCCTGAACATAGCCCCTGAATTTCTTAACACTTAAAATTGCTACAAGACATTCAAGCTCTGATACTGAGTAGTTTATTTGAGCTTTATTAAGCTTCTTCGACATGAAGGCTATCGGACTCTCTTGTCCATCGTTATCAACCTGATACAAAACACTACCGACCCCTGTCAGACTAGCATCGTATCTAATTTAGAATTCTCTACTATAGTCAGGATTAATCACAAAACTGGTGCTGAGGTCAGCAAAGTTCTCAAATTTTCAAAAGCTAATTGGCCTTACAAAGTCCATTATAGCTCACCAGAACTTTTCTTTAATAGATCAGTAATCAGAGATACCACATTCGCATAATTTGGTCTGAACCGCTGATAGCAACCCGCCATACCCAGAGGACGACGTATCTGTTTTACATTTGATGGAGCTGGCTATTCCACAACAGCTCTTACTTTCTCTGGGTCTGTTCGTAGACCATCCTCACCAACCAAAAAACCTAAATATCTCCCTTCTTTCAGAACAAATTTCGCTTTTCTTAAGATTTATTGTTAACCCAGCCGCTTTTATCAATTGCCGCCAAATTAATAATAAGGGGTGAAGCCCCATGGATGGCTTTTTAGGCCATGGTAGGCCATATAAGAAAAATTGTATTTACTTACTACTTACGTTCGCCAAGAAAAAAAAACATAAACCTAAAAAAAACTCTTCACACCAAGACACAGGAGGTTCCCGAAGAAGACACGACCTTAGAGGCGACTCCCTCTGATCGTCTTATAAAATTTGAACCCCTGTCTTCTCACTCTGTGTTGTTTTTATACAAAAAAAAGTCTCCAATCAAAAAAAAACAAATTGGTTTGACGATATCCAAATATTTCAAAAAAAAACCTATACTGGTTTTACCAATATTCAATTTCAAAACCAAACGAACGAATACCAATATTCGATTTCAAAAACCAACTGGTTTTACCCACAAACTATATCAAACACGAAATTCATTGGAAAACCGGATTTATTCAAAAAATATTTACAAAAACTGATTTTTTCATTCAACCAAAAAAAAACCGGCTTGCCAACGCCCTAATTATTCACTAGATCAAAAAAAAAAAACTGGTTTGTCAAATTAATTGTCCGTTTCATAACACCCCACCACAGTCGTATTAGTCAAAAGTAGTTTTCACTTCACCCGTTTTTCTAGTGAAAATATTTGTTGTACACCTCCCTTACCTTTAACGATGCTAATCGTTGTTCGAGAACCTTATATTATGTAAAATTTCTTTTTCAACAAAACTATCGTCAAAAATTTGCAAAATAGGCAAACATGCAACGTTTGCCGATTTTGCAAGTTTATGTTCATATTTTTGTCCAAAAAGAAATTTGAACAAATCTGCTGGATATCCATTTTATCAAAAGTTGTCAAAATAAGATAATTAATGTATAAAACTGACCAAAATTGACAAAACTCCAGCAGCTGTAGTAAGTCTTATTATTTTAATTCGTGTAAAAAATTTGACTAGTTACAAACTTTTCCATTTATGGACGATTTGACTCAGAAGGCTAGAACTGGCCTTGGTGGAATTTTTTCATACTGAAGAAACTTATAGAAAATAGTTCCTCTCCAATAAGTGACTTCAATGTATCCCACTACCAAAATGCGTTCAAGGGTTGATTCTAAAGGCTTTTAAAATCGTATGCATCAGATCTTAATTTACAAAAACCATCTTATCTGCCTTGTTTCTAGGAGTAATTTTGATAGTTTATCTATCAAGTTTAACATCTGTGGAATGTATTCTGTAGTTTCAGGTATCATAATTAGGAGAGAGTCACTAACAATAGTTCTTAAGGTTTTCAAACTAATTTTATTTTGTTCGGGTAGAAGATAACGATGATTGAAAAAGTAATGTTCTTCATAAAGTCTAGATTAATAGTGTATATTTGTTCCGTGAAAATTCATTTTTCTAAACAAAATCTTATGCATGAATCAACACGTGTAATACAATTATTCATATTTTTTTCAACCTGTTTTGATTTGCTTTCTCATTTTGATATGCGGTTGGTTCATGGTTATTTTTATACTCAATTTTTACAGTCTATTGACGACATGCCCTATGTGCTCTAGCGGATTTTATGTTAAACTTTTAAATAATATCAAATTGTAAACAAATGTCAAATACAATACACTTTTACTCCAAAAAATATTTAAGCTGTGTTAAATTTAAAAGTTTTAAAATTTGTGCAACAATCGGTGTATTTATTTATTCAAATGTAAGTTGCAATACTATTATCTATTATAATTTGATCACAATTTTATTATTTTAAACAGCAAAATGGAAAATAAATGAAAAACAGCGAATCGTTATTGTGGCGTACCACAGTGCAAAACCTATGATGTAGACGGCGTGTCCATGCATCATATTCCCCGTAAAGTCATGCTAAATAAAATAGCATTAAAGGATGGATACATTTTCTAAGGATGGGAAAATAGATTCCCAAAAACTTTTGGATCTGTAGCAAGCATTTTAAGAAAGAACAGATTCTAATCCCATTACCACGGGCGAATATACGAAAAATTACTTACCAGAATTGCTTTTCGCTCAGAAATTTTAGTACAATCAAGCATAATGACTAGGAAGCCAAAGACAAGAAAAGTTAGGTGAAATATAATTAACAAGTATGTACTACACTTTTGAAACTTAATGTATAATTGTAAATCTTGTATATAATTATATTTTATTTTCTAGTTTATCAATTAATACGTCCAGTAAATCAGAAGATGGCTTTGAAAATACTTATCTTACTAACAGCAAGGAAGATGAAGTTGTGCCACCCATACACCAAGTTTGCATAGGAAATCAATTCAACACTCACAGGCGCGATGTATCTGTGAAAGTTAATGGTGAACCAGCAAAACTTAATAATCTACCGTTCCTTGTTGATACTGACGAAAAATTAAATTCCAACTCTAACTTTGTTAGAACGGTTACATAAGTGTTGTTTATTAATAAGGCCAGAACGGCCCTATAATATTGGGTTGTCTCTAAAAAATCGTATAATATTGACGAAGTGTCGCATAAAAATGAATATGAACAACATACAGACCGCTATACTATTCAATATCTCCTCAAAATGTGCTATAAATTATTTTTCCGATTGTGTGCAGCTCTTAGCAAAAGTTTTAAAGTGTTGCATATATTGGCAGACTCGAGAAGAAAACCTAAAAAATATTAATTGTTACTTTAATTTTAATCGTTTCTACTTATATTTTTGAAAATTATTTATCCAAAACAAATGAAAAAGAATAAATATTAATATTTTACTTACTTTTCGTTTGAATTTTGATTTTCGATCGTATTTAACAGTTTTTAAATTTTGCTAAGAGAGAGCGCTGTTATCACTTTACCAGTCGTCAATCGGAATAAAATGAATGGGACAGTATTTTTGTGTAGTTAAATTGAGTAATTAATCAAAAGAAGGAAAAAAAGATAGTTATACAGTAAGTTACTTGTACAAGTGGTTATATTGAACCGAGTCATCATCATTTTAAGATGAAAATTAGATATTGCTTTGTTTTTATTTTCTAATGAAATGAATTATGTGATTGATTTCTCAAAATGATGATAGTGTCAAATAACTAATAGATGAATCAATATTAGCTAATTATTAACATCCATAGTACGCTAAGACAGTTCCGTGTTAACCCTGGAGATTAAAATGTGGTTTTCTAATTTAAAAAACACTAGCCAAATTTTGTGGCTACAATATCTAGAACACTTAAATTAATAGTTATTATTGAGTTAAGTAAATTAATAGTCTAAATTGATTGTCTAGTGGAGCCTTTTTTCGTGTTTTCTTGTTTTTTTTTCGATAAAGATAAAAACATAGTAATAACAATTGTTGGGTTTATGCAAAACCCCCTATGTATAAGCCTGATTTAGCACAGAAAAAATCGTGAACTTGTAGCGCCATTTTAAAATTAAAACTAAAAAAAAAATTCAAAAAATGTTTAACGCCATCTGGAAAAATAAAATAAAACCATATAAATAAAATTCCAAAAAATTTAATCGGTCATTGTTTCTTTAATATGGCGTCAATGAATTGGGCTTGAAGAATATAGCAGGTTTTGGGTGATGTTAAAATGCTGACAGATTTGTGGAATAAAATTAAAAAGATGTGAAGTTGTTTTCTTAAATTGTTTTGTAAGATTTGTTAGATTGATTAATTAAGGAATTAGATAAATGTTATAGTCCAATATAAATTAAAACTAAATTAGAAAAAAAATGATTTATTTTTCAGATTGATTGTATACATATTAAATTCATTTTTATAATAATTTAAAAATTGTGAAAATTATTTACATATAACTATCATTAATTTAGTGATTAGTTACTTGAACCAATTTTGGAGTGAATTTCGGTAAATAGAAAAAACAAAATGTGTATTTATTGTACTGTTAGTTAATATTGTAAAACCAGTAGTAATTGGTTTAATCGAATATTACAGTTTTTGAGTTTTTGCAATTAAAAAAAACTAGTTGATCGAAAGTTACTCTTAATCCATGCTTTTTTATGAATTTTAATAATAACATGATTTTATTCCTACATATTTCCTTAAATAGGTTGTAGACATTTAAAGAGTATTCTAATCGAGGCATTCGATTGTATACCACAATGCTAAATATATGTATTCAACTTTTACACAGCATGAAAGGGCGAAAAATATTAATTGTATAAGGCCTTATTCAATATGATTTGTTTGCTTGTATATAGTCCCTGAGCCAGTGCCGATTTCATGTGATGATTACCACATATTTTATAATTCGTGAGGCGCCTGTCCTTGACGAGCCCGAAAACATTTGTTTTGCGACTTTTCTCAAATCGGCCGCTTTTGCGTTCGGCAAGCTCCGAAAAATGCAGATTGCCCGAGATCTTGTAAATTTGCTACCACATTTTTTCTTTACTGTGAGGGTTGGAAATTTGTTTTAGATCAAGGGGGTAAGCTTGTCCGACCAAAATGTATCTGCTATTTTTGAGTCCGACAACTGACATTTTGGTATGTTTGGGTTGTCGGACTCGACAAAAGCAGACAAATTTTTGTCGGACAAGGTTAACCTCGTGTTCTAAATAAAATTTCCAACCCAATAGTCAGAAAAACAAAAATTTACAAGATCCCGGGCCATCGGCATTTTTCGGAGCTTGCCGAACGCAAAAGCGGCCAATTTGAGAAAAATCGCAGAACAATTGTTTTCGGGTTCGTCAAGGACGTGCGCCTTACGAAATATAAAATATGTGGTAATCATCACATGAAATCGGCGCCGGCCCATTGATTAATAAACATTTTTGATACCGTTTAACGAGAAATTATTGAGGAGTTTAATGCAATAATTTCTCTTTAAATATTTATGGAAGGAGTATAACACAACTTACAGAGGAGTAAGAAAGGAAAAACAAAAAGAAAAATGCTGCAAAATGCAAGTCGGAAAATTTGTTATATATATAACATTTGTTAGTTATTTTTAATTTGTTATTCCTAAACTCTATATATTATATTACCTGTTATATATGTATTTATAAGGTTCTAAATTTTAAATTTATTTTATATTCAAATTTCAAATTTAACCACCATCGGGAATCGAAGTTGGTTCCTATAGATAGACAGGCCAGCGCGTTGCTCACCGTTCTAAACTGTAATATGTGATAACTTCGATAAGTCAAAATCATATCACTCCCACTTTTTGTTGCATTCAAGATTTTTATGAATTCATTTAAAAAAATGTTTATATAATATCACTATACCACTATCATTATTTTTATAATATCACTATACCACTATCACTATCATCATACCAATAATATTAGCTTTATTATTGTAGAGTGAACAAATTTAAAAAATTGATCAATTTAAACGAACTCTAGTTTTTGTATTTTAATTTTCAGTTTAACGCTAATAAATTTCACAAATAAATTTAATACATAAAAATATATGTGAAAACTAAACCAACAATTGATTACTGTCAATATTATTTTTATGCTTCACTAAAACCAATATGTTGTTTTCCTCTTTAAATCCTCCACAAAACACCTTATAGAGGCAGTTATTTAATTTGATGATTTTTGTTTGTTTGTAACACTCTTACACAGGGCTTACGCAAGCTTTTCTAAACACGAGCTAGAAAAACAACAAAACCTCTATAACACTTCTAATAAGTTATTGTATAATCATTTGTAGAACAAATAATAGAATTATTTTCTTCGATAAATTTTGCTTTTATTAAAGTTGTATAATTTACTATGAGAAATACTTTTAGAACAAAATTATCGAATATTTGACTTCTTTTTATTTTTTTCTACATTAAATATATCTATAGAGGGATTATACAACATTCTTATGTTGTAATTTCAAAATCATAGACAAAAATGCTACTTGGGCTTTCATCTTTGGTTTCATTAAAATTAGAAATAATTTGATGTCTGATATGAATTGAAATGATATTGAACAGGAGAAAATACTTCGCGGACACACATGGCTGAAGTTGGTCGGAATAAAAACTCTGCCAGGCACGTAGTCCTCCGTTTGCCTTACAAGCAGGAACAGTGTTCATTCCATGGTACAATAAGTCTGAAACAAAAGTGCCGTCCAAAGATTTTCGTTTAGTTCTAGTATTAAAATGAGTTTATTGCCCATATAACAGATAAAACATTTAAAAAGCAACCAAAAGGGTCCCCCAAATTGCATTGGCGTCGTTCTCATCCTAAATTCTCATTCCTAACTGAAAAGTATTCTAATTAATAAGAGCAACGAATAAAACTTAATTCTTAATTCTAAATAACACATAAATTTATCTTTAAAATAAATGTTTGATCCAAATAAACACATAGACATAAATATCGAACACAACACTAACAACATAAATTACAAATATAACATTGAGGGACTAAATATCATATGTATCAATATTAGAAGCTTGAGGAATAAATTGGATGAACTGGAAATACTAATACAACAACACAAAATCATACACATAATCGTAATAACAGAAACCTGGCTATACGACAGTGAAGTACATCTATACAACATGCAAGACTACGAACACTTTCACTGTACAAGAATAACAAGAGGAGGAGGGGTATCCATTTATACACATAAATCACTCTTTGCTAATGCAATATACAATCAAGAATTTCAATTTAATAATATACTAGGAGTAAATATTACCAACAGCTCTGTAAACATGAATATCTTTGGAATATATAAAGCCCCACATTCTGACAATCTTAATTTCCTCACAATCTTTAAAACAGTCTTACAAACATTTAAAAATACCATCGTAGCTGGTGACTTTAATTTAAATATAATGAATAATACTGACAATCACGTAGCACAAAATATAGATTCGATATACACCAATGGCTTTATCCAACTAAACAAAATAGACCATGATAGCTTGACAAGACATAGTAACCAAGTAGGAACTATAATCGATCACATTATTACTGACATAATCACAAGTTCATATACAGTCAACCTACATTATACACACATTTCAGATCACAGATACATAATAACCAATATAGCAAGCATCGACCATCACAAACACAATGAAAACAACGTCGAACCCAAACACATTATTAAATATGATAAAATCGATGCAATCTCTATGACGGGAATAATATTCTCTAAAAACTGTAGCTCATTTGTAGAAAGTATTAAAGAAACAATTAAACAAAATACAGTACATATACTTCAAAAAGAAGATCGGAAAAATGAGTTTAAGAAACCATGGATGAACCAAGAAACAGTTAACTTATTAAAGCAACAGAACTTTTTTTTCAAATTAAAAATGCGATATCCAAATAACGCTTATTTTAAGACGAGATTTCTTTTTCACAGAAACAAAACAAGCTATACTATAAAAAATTTAAAACAACATTACTACGCAAACAAATTTAGTGCTGACATAACTGATAGTCGAAAATTTTGGCTGACGACAAATGAAATACTATTCAACAAAAACAACAATAAACAAACACCCAATATTATATTACAACAAAACGATAGTTTAGTTCAAAACAAAGCTGAATTAGCACAAGTTTTCAACAACTTCTTTGTTGAAGCTAGCTGTAGTATTCAAAGCATCAGTAATAACAAGGCAACCCCATATAAAACGCACAACAGTAATACAACAACTGGCCATTGCACACCAAACGCAACACTATTCTTATATAAAACAGATTCAACAGAAGTTAAACACATAATACAACGTTTAAAAACTAATACAGCAAGCGGTTTCGATGCTATTCCAGCCAAATTCTTTACGTATTTCTCTGAAATACTAAGTCCCAAAATTGCATGCCTTATCAACGAAACCTTTAAAACAGGAATTTATCCTGAATGTTTTAAAACTGCGAGAGTTACACCAATTCACAAATCAGGAAACAAACAAGAAGCCACTAACTATCGTCCAATTTCGGTTTTGTCGACGTGCTCAAAAATATTTGAAAAAGCAATATTGAAAAGATTAGACAGCTTCTTGCAGGATAATAATATAATAAATAGGAATCAGTATGGTTTTACTTCAAAATCGAGCACTCTAGCAGCATGCATGTCACTCACTAATTTCATTGAAGTTAACATTGACAAAGGAAACACGGTGGTTTACCTATTTTTGGACATAAAAAAAGCATTTGATAGTCCCAAACATACAATCCTTTTTACAGAACTGGAATCTATCGGTATCACTCATACTGCACTCAAATTATTCCAATCATTTCACACACATCGGCAGCAATATACCCAAATTGGCACAATTAAAAGTACACTAAAAGAGATAACATGCGGTTTAGCTCAAGGCTCAATGCTATCAGCACCAGAATTCTTTATCTACATTAATGGCATATTTAACTTAAAACTTCATAGCAAAATCCAAATGTACGCCGATGACGCAGCTGTACTATATTCCTCAACACAAATAGAACAAATGGTATTACATGTACAAAACGACCTCAAAATAATATCTAATTACCTTTTAAAAATAAACTTACATATAAATACATCTAAAAGTAATTACATCATATTCAACAGAAACAAAACAATTAACGAAAAAAGTTTACCATATATAACCAATAACAATACGGTGATCCAAAGAGTATTTAATACCAAATACCTTGGTCTAATTATAGATGACAAACTGTCATGGACTAATCACATCGACAAAATCAAAAAGAAAGTAAGACCAATAATATTTGCGATACGTCGATTAAAACCATACCTTCACAAAGAAGCACTCTGAAACATTTATAATGCTCACATCTTAAGCCACCTGCTTTACCTTAATCCGATATGGAGCAACGCTACAGCCACAAAACTAAACGAACTAAGTGTTCTACAAAACAAAGCAATCAAAACTATAAATGGATACCCCAGACTCTATCCTACGCGATTACTTTATACAACAAATGACAAAATCATTCCACTAGAAATAATTTACCTATTGCAAATTACTCCACTAATTTACAAGATAAAACATAATATAATAAAACACAATTTTGACCTCTCATACAGAAATAATACACACATTCACGAAACCAGACAACAAAACCAATTAAATCTACCCCAAATAAGAACAAACATTGGACTTAAACACACTATTATACAAAGGAGTAAATTTATTCAACAAATTGCCAGCCACAATCCAAAACACACTCAGCATTGCACAGTTCAAACACGACACACACCAATATTTCTACAAATTATATCTAGAAAAAACAAAATTGAAATTAAAATGAAATATGTTTTAGAATAAAATCTCTTAGAATATAATTAATAAAAAAAAAAATTAAAACTTAAGCTTAAACTTAAATATAAACACATATTAAAAAAATGTTACCCGACAAGATTATTCTTTTGTAACATTCAACAATAAAACTGATTAATAATAAAAAAAAAAAAAAAAAAATGAATTTCCTTTTCAACCACAAGGATGATTACAATTATTTTATTTTTGAACATTAATTGCCCTGCTATCACCGTTATCTGGCTTGCAATTGACTACATCGCTAAAGTTGTCAAGCGGAATGTTGTTGACCGTAGTCTCGCCCTGTATTGTACAAACAAAATCTTGTAGTTAAGCTAAGATGGGTAAAATTCACACTCTCATCAACCTTGTTTCTTTTATACATTAAGGACTTATTTCCACAGTGCACCCAATCCATACTTTTGCTGATGACAGCACAGTGCATGCATCACATGCATCTTCTAAATTTCGATCTCATACTGCAGTTACCACTGTTAGAGAGCTGCTAATTGATTCTATCAACAAAGGTCTGGATCGTTTAATGGAATGGAGTGATCGTAATCTTGTTTCATTTAATCCAACCAAAACTAAACTATGCCGTCTTTCACGAATAGAGTGACATAAAATTTCCCTATTAAAATAAACCATGCGAGGAATTGCGTGAGGTTGAATCAGTTAGACTTCTTGGAGTGGATATTCAAAATACCCTTAAATGGAATAAACATGTGTTCAACCTCGCTAAATCTGCAATGCAAAAACTAGGATTCTTGAGTCGATGTAAAAAGTATTTCGATTCCGAGCAAATTTTGCTAATCTTCAAGTCCTTTATTCGTCCATGTATGGAGTACTGCTGTCATGTTTGGGAAGGTGCTTGTCAGTTAACAATAAAATGTCTAGACTCTGTACAGAGAAAAGCCATACGGTTGATTGGTAATACCGAACTAACGGACCAGCTTGATTCACTCCAGCACAGAAGAAATGGAGCTGAATGGTCAATCTACTATAAATATAAATTTAGCGAATTCTCCTCTAAGGAAATTCAAAATATCCTTCCACCGTGTGCGCAGTACGTAAGTACATAAGAGCTGCCGACTTATCCCATCCCTTTGTTGTACAAATATCTCGTTGTAGAACTGTGTCCTTCCAGAACGACTATTTTAATAGAGTGGCCAAATTGCAGAACTCAATGTCCTCCTCTGTATTTCCCGATGAATTTTCCCCTCAGGCATTTAAAGAAAATGTACATCGTCATTTAAAACAATTAGTATAGTAGTTCCTATATCCTCTTTCCTTCCATTTTCCTCATCTCCTTCCCTTATAGTTGACATGGTATCTTCGGATATTCAGAGAGTCTGAATAATGAATATTTCATATTTAGTGTGCTAAACATGTCTAACTAATTAATAAAAAAAAGTAGAATAGTCTATTTATTGAGAACAAAAACTTGAGCTTATCAAAGCCTACAGTTTTATAAATAGTTTAAATTTTCTTTGGATGTGGCAAATATCACTAGCATTCATCTTTCTAAGATTGGTCAGAGTGTACAGGGTACGTGTACCTAGGTATCTGAGTTTAGATGGAATAAGACTTAAACAAGAATGAAATTGGTTCCAGGTTTCCCAACAAGATAATATCTCGTGATTACACAGACGATTATGCTGACATCTATTCTCTTTGAGTCATTGATATCAGTTTGTCAGTTCAATCATATCTCATCTGTGCATAAATATGCATCTTTTTTAAGCATCAGTTTGTATTAAGCAACCAGCATTTCTAACCTCATATGACTGGTGATACAACGCAATAGAAGGCTTATCGAGAAAGTACTTTGCACTGAAAAAAAAATTGAAGTTCATGACAACCTCATCTCGAAGTTGGCAGTTTATTATTCGTGCAAAGAAAAATTATTTACAAACAATTTCACTGTGATTGGGACAACTACACGATAAGATTTTCTTAAAAACAGAATGAGGTTTATTTAAAATATAAAGTGTTATATCCAATATAACAGTAGTTGAATAAAGATAATAACTATTTCCCTGAAAAAAATTTTCTTTGGCCTTATATCATGAATTTTTCATTTTAAAGTTTAAGTATTTGAGATTAATAGAACTATATTTTATTTTCACATAAATATTTCGTGTGATTGTCTCAACTTCATCGATTTATAATTGTAGAGTTGTTGAAGCAATTTCGTAGTTTGATTCGCCATATGTGACCGCAGGTTGGGGTTGAGACAATTGCATTTCGATTGGAAATAGGACATGTTTTTTTCAGTGTGGTTTTTAGATTTTTGGTTAAATCGTGAAGGTGGGATGAATATAGGCTCATGTGTACTCGTTCTGGTTACTCTCTACGTGGTCAAACTTGATAGAAGAACCATAAATGACTAAAACCATAAATAAATTATTTTAAATTAATTTAAACAACTTGGAAACTAAATCATCATTATTTTAAGTTATCTAACCAACTTAAAATTTTTTTAAATGTTTATAAATGACTTTTGAGTTTTGTAAAAAATGAAAATAATCTTTACATATATTAGATTATTTTTCAGCCAGCTTTTACTCTCACACATGGCAGCATTTCCAGCATGAAAGATATTGCAGTGATCAATCCTGTGAAAAGAGGTTGAAGTCTAGTTTCATACAAAAAAAACCACATAGTGGAAAATCCTACATATGTTTGATCAATCTCCAGTCCTCTCTGGAACGAATAGCAGTAGTGAAATCCTTCTTTAAACAAAGAAATAGTTCTGTCTTCAAAATGGAGAAGAGTTTTCTATTGCTAAAAAATCACATACATGCAAGGGTTAGCTCCACTGAACCTTTTAAATAAGGTCTTCTAAAAATCAGTGTTTTCAAAAGTTATATGGCCACGTTGTTTAGCCTTAGTTCTTTGGCACGCCCATCGAGTTATAAATTTGTATTAATTTGAATATGTTATAGCTCTAGGCTTCTCTTTAAAATAACTATCACCTAATAACAGGATAGAATAGATGGTTTATTGAATGTCCACGGGTATGATAATATTCAACCATGGCTTAAAGTTTGCCAACTAAAAACATTTTTTCTCACTTATTTGACATGTGAGTTCCAAACTGGCCTTCTTGTCATACATCAAGATCACAGATATTTGGGAGCAGACACGAAAGTGCATCTCTAGTAACAAGCCGCAATTCTCTGGCTATCCATTCATGAAGACAGTTCGGAATGGTGCTCGTAGTTGATACTACTGTGAAGTCTGGATCCATCAGATGGCTCTTGTTTTTTATACCAGTAACACCACAAGAATGATGAAGTTTCAACTTTGAAATTGTCATCGCCTCAACGGCGTAATCGATAGCGTGTCTGCCAAATGATTCGAGCCGGGCACTGACGAGGGAAGGTTCGAATCCCATCCGAAACACGAAAAATATGAATTGGAGTTTTTTTCTGAAATACTTCAAACTATACCTTCGAATTGAAAAAATTCCAATTACTTCTTTACTTACTTGAGTTTAATTGATCTCAAAAATCCAAAAAAAAAACCACAAGAATTGTTTTCACATTTTGTTACTCTAAGAGTAAGATAAGATAATATTTGTGAACTGCCATATTGGATTCACAGTCCTAAAAATCTTTTGTTTTATTTGAGTCTGGAAGAGCGTGTAACTCCAGTTGCTTAGAGCTCCTTAGTCTACCATGGCCAAGACATGCAATGATTTTTACTAAAACACTCAGATAAAATACTATTATTCTAAACTTTTTCCATTCACAAATTTATTTGCCATTATAGTTTCTTCAATTAATTATGTGTATATTAATTCTGTTTTGGAATGACTTTGGAATAAGTGCTCCGAACCGAAGATTATCAAAATAGCTCTCAGATATCTTCGTTAGATATTTGTTGCTTATAGTGAAGATAGCCAACCTACCATAATCTAGGGTTTACTCCAGTTCTGGCACTCTGCCAGTTGAAAGGTAAACGTTTTTGAATGTTATATTTGTAACCTTTTCTGGGTTTTTAAGTTCTTGAAGTGCCTCGATGATTTGACCTTAAACTTTTAAGATGATGTCAAATTTGCGATAGAGTTACTTGAACTAATGTCTAGCCAAGTTCAACAATCTCAGAGGTGCATTATACCTGGAAATCAACTTATTGCTAATCATTCAGTGTGAATTGAAAAACTCCTGCATCCTGTTTTTACCACTATAATCTAAAGTGTCAAAAACACTACAGACTTAGCACAATGAAAATAAGTTAAAACTATGGATCCAATATGATATAGGAACAGATAAAAAAACATTAATTTTTTTACAGAATTCTGAAATCTATTTTGCATTCTAGATGTAGAATTTTAAATTTTAGATTAAATTGAATCAAAATTGATTTTCTAGAGTGTATAATTTGGCGGACAACGTCGTTAGACAGATTTGTAAGCTATTTTCACATTGATTAATTGGTCATTTAATGTAATCAATATATTTTGTTTAACACTACTGTGCATCTTAATTTACAAAATTGATATTTTAAAGTGCACACAGGAAAAATATTAAGTTTTCAGAGATAAACACACTTGGTCAATATGGAGACTCCAACAAAAAATTTGCTTACGAAAAGGTGTTTACTTGGAGTAGCTTTGAAGTTTATAACTACTGATACTATCAGACAGATTTGAAAGATGCCTACAAAAACAGAAACTAGAACAAAAAGTGGTACTAATCTTACCAATATTATACCTATACGGTTAAACGTTTAATAATTGTATGCAAAAACATATTCAGTGATTAAGAACGAAGTATTAACTTTATGATTCATGTTTGCTGAAATCTCAGTTCCCAGAAGTCTAATATATTTGGCACATTTGTTATTACTTAAAAACTTCAAAACGGGATTTGAAAACCATAGCCAGGCCTTAGAGCTCTTTTCTTTCAGTTCATGTTTGTCGTCCCCACAATTGTCACAAATGATTAAATGTTCCAATGTTTTATTTTTTTTTAAATTCCTTTCCATAACGAAAAGGATAAAACAAAGCAATTGAACAGAAATAACAATTTACTGACAAAAATAATTGTGATATTTACTAGTGATGGGTAGCCTCAGCTAAATAAGCGATCCGTTCAGACCGGATCGTTCAATTGCACTGACCGATTTAAAAACATCGGTCTTCGTTCAATCGGTCACTTGCAAAAATATTAAATATTTCAGGTAAAAATAATAATAAAAATGCTTCGTTAAGAGGTAAAGAACTACATCCTCATTAACAAGCAAAAATCCCCATAAATCTAAGACCAATTCGTCTAAAAAGTTGCGAAGGGTATTCAAAACTTTTTGCAAAGAGGATGAGTAGCGAAATAAAGAAGAAAGCCTCCTCCATTTAAACAAAAAATATTGCTCATACTAATGTAATTTATTTAAAAATAGTAATAAATCATTGCTTAAAAATCTATACAGGATTTATACTATAGTACATCTACTATTTTATCATTTATCGCCTTCTAAATATACCACTAAATATTTCAAATTTTCAAGATGAATTGAATACAATAAAATTTATCGCTTCAGATAATGGTTATGATTCAAAATTTATTGATAAGTTATTATCTAAATGTTTAAAAAAGTTAAAAAATTCAAATAATAATAATAACAACATCAAATATATTTCAATGGAATATACTAACTTATTACCTAACATTTTAAGAAATCATTTCAAAAAACATAATTACTCGATATCGTTTAGAACAAAAAATAATTTATACAAAATTTTAAAACCAAAATCTAAATTCAATTTAAGATCATGTTCTGGAATTTATAAAATCAAGTGTGATACTTGTGGAAAATTTTATATTGGAAAAACAGGAAGAAGTTTCATTGAGAGATTTAAAGAACATATTCCAATGAACAAAAATAAACAAAATTTAAAGTCCATTTTCGCAAATCATCTAAATGATAATAACCATAACTACACCAGTTTTGAACAAAATTTAGAACCATTGCATCTATGTAGTAAAGGATTTTTAATGGATTCTCTTGAAGAGTTTAAAATTTATAAGGCATTCAAAAAATCTCCAAATTTAATTTTAAACGACCAATTATTATTTAATTCAAATATTTTGTATAGTTCGATTTTGTAAATTTTCATTCTAAAAATTCAATTCATTTATATTTTATTCATAGTATTTTGATCAGTATGTCATATTTTTTAAAAAACAAGTAAATTTTATACGTATGAAAATTATTTTAAACTATTTAATTCATAAAATGTTAGTATGCCATTTTTTCAATCAAAATTTAAAGAATGAATATTTGTTTTTATTTAGATTTAGTCATATTTTTTGTACCGATGATGAATATTTTATATTCGAAACGCGTCATAAATAAATATACTTACTAAAAAGATTGTTTGGTGATTCAATTTAACAATAATTTATTAATTTAAATTATTGATTTCATTTACTATTTTAAGCCACCCTTGTGTTTGTTTGTTTTCTACCGCTTGTCTTAAAGGATTCTCTTTTATAACTTGTTGCAATCTCATTTTAATGAGCCATACAGTCTAACAAGTAACATCTCATCCTGTAACCAACATTCAATAAAAAAAATCCTCATCCATTCCATATATCGATTAAAGGAAAAAACATTATTAAACACAAAATTGCACTATAGAATAAGGAATATAATGTTTAAGTCCTCAGTCCTGACATGTAGTAAATTTTTAATTTTTAACTAAAGCTTAAGCTAAGGTAAGGTACAACAAAAAATTTTTTTCCCACAGCAAATATTGCTTACAAAATTAAATTAAATCTGAAAAACTTAAATGAAATTAATTCTATTAATAATTAAACAATAGACATCATCCATCCAGTATCCATTCACCAACAAAAATTAAAAATAATAATAAAAACAATTTAAATACATATATGTATATGTAAAAACAGTTTTTTTTTTTCATAATCATTAATTATTAATATATACAAATTACAAACAATCATCTTCATAATCAATTTTTTTCCATTTTCATTTCACAATTCATAATTTGTTTTTTAAAAAATGAATGAAATCAATCCATTTCTTTTTTTTCAATAGCATTTATTTATATATTCTTCAAAAAAAAATCTCATTTTATTTTTCATTCTTCATGATCAATCATTCTTACTTCTTAGCAGCAATATTATTATTTTCGAACGAACCTACTATTTTGTTTATTTTGATTATCATCATTTTGTGTTTTGCTAATAGTTCAGTTAGGTCAGTTAGTTCACTCGTTCAGTAAGTTCAGTTGTTCTTTATGATTCATTTCTTTTGCAGTGGCGTACGCAGGATTAAGCTATGGGGGGGTTTAGATAAAAAATTTAATTTGAGTTCCGTTTTTAAACGAATAAGCATTAAGAATGGTAGGCGTGTTGTTTAGTTTATTAGTAAATTCGAACCGTTCAGATTTTTGTTCTTTATGATAAATTTAGAATAGAATATTTTTTTGAACAAAACGATAAGTATGTATTTAATTTCTTTTAATCGATAGTCGCAAAATGAAAATTGCATGTATTTATGATTTTAATAAACGAATAATGTATAAAAGTATATGGTATTGAGAGTTTGGTTTTGTTTCATTGGATTGGTTATTAGTTTTGTGTTATTGTTAGTATTATTTTCATATAAGTAAAGGTTTGAAAATTTTTCCTGTTCAATGTTCATTGTTAGATGAAATGCGTATATTTTTATAATTTTTAAATGTGTACTAGTTTTAGATTACATTAGTAATCATTAGATTAGTAATCGTTAGATACATTTTTTCAGGACACTTTTTTATGCGAAGTTGTTGAATATTATAATGAATATATGTTGAGAGGAGAAAAACAAATTCACATATCACAATGATCGTAATGAAAATTTGAAGACGAACTGATATTGGAGGTGCATTATTACTTTTTATTGAAGGTTTATTTGAGGTGTATTATTGAAGTCATGTTCAAATTCAACAACAAAAAGTTACCAAAACATATGCTATGCAACATAATTTTCATTGCATTGGTGCAAGCAAAGTTTTTCATAATCCAGAAGACTGAAGATATATTTTGTTTAGGACTTGTCAAAAAAAAAGTATTTTTAGTTTGCATGATGTTAACTAACACTGCTGCTATTAACTAATATTATATACTAATATTATATACTAAAAGACGTTCATTCATCATTGCACATAAAAAATATGTCAAAAGTACATAAAAAGTTAGTGACCGACGAACGACGTTTCTTTTATTACTGAACGATCGGTCGTGGTTCACTGAAGTGATCCGTTCAATTAACTTCGGTCGTTCACGACCGACACATCACTAATATTTTCAATTAAAACTTGTTGACAGGAAAACAAATTAGATTCAAATTGATGTTGAACTTATCTCCTGTACTTTATATTTCTGGTTCGTTTGATATTTACATTTAAATGTGCTGTTTACAAAAGTGCAAAAGTTTTTTAATTTTATTTTTATAATAAATTAATTACTTAGCTCTTTAATTTTAATTATATTTATTTTAAAATAAATTATATTTTCTAGAAGTTATTTGAATGTATATTTACTTTATTCGAAAGACAATGTTACGTACATTAAACTGGTTAATAATTTTTTTTAAGTGCTCAAAAAATCTCTAATATATGATTCAAAAATTTTAAAATTCAAATCTAGTGAATTAAAAAGTTATAAAAAATTAGTTATAAATAATATTTTTTTTA
Source organism: Diogma glabrata (assembly GCA_963693315.1). Classification (NCBI taxonomy): domain Eukaryota; kingdom Metazoa; phylum Arthropoda; class Insecta; order Diptera; family Cylindrotomidae; genus Diogma; species Diogma glabrata. The sequence continues at coordinate 321,541,597 of OY856187.1, read as the reverse complement.
AAATATTTTTCAAATTTTTTTCTTTAAAATGCATTTGAAATTTATCTTTTTCTCTTTATTTTAATTTTTATTCCGACTAATTTTCTAATGAAATCAGTAGATTTTCGCGTCAATGGAGGGAGATAAACCAATGAAGTTGCTTAAATAATTAAAGTTAGTATTTGTCTGTCATGATCGCGTGATGATGTTGTCATCCTCTGTCGATGTGGAGCTGAAATTACTGAGACTCTCAAGTAGATTTACAGATTTGAAATGAGGTGATGAATGAATTGAGGGAAGTTGAATCTTTTAAATATGGAATCAATGGTTGATTCAAACATCATCGTGATTAGCTAAACTATTCGTATTTCAACAAAAATATTCAAAACTTACAACATGATAACTAGTTACTTCAACGAACAAAATCTTTGAATAATATTTCTCTTTGAAGTGATCATCCACTTTAAAATGTTGAAAGGAATGAAATTTGATTGAATGAGTAACAGAACCAGACCACCCGAGTTTGTTTTTAATAAAAATAGTTTTAATCCAAGTTTTTATAGAAAATTTGTGTTATCAGTAGACAGAAAATAGTAATAGAAGTGGAGAAATAAAATTTAGAATTTATGTAATTTTACGGAAAGATGAATAGAACAAAAAAAAACAGATAGAAAGAAAAAATACCTAAATTTGTTAAGAATTTTATATAAAATTAAAATGAGGTTAACAAAATTAGATAACATTTATCTTTATTATGACTTTGTGGTTTTCCTTTTGTATATAAACAGATTTGTTGATGTCTGGTGTTATATTAAGTGAGAAATGTACTTTGTTTTCCATAAAAGGATTTTGTGTTTGCAAATTTTTATAGTATCTTTAGATACCGAAAGGTTATCATGGTATCGTTTTTTGTAAATTCTAAAACAAAAAGCTTTGAATCACTACTAACGTTAATATACAGATTTTGTAGTCAGGTTATGAGATCATAATAGTGAAACAGGCCTTAATCATTAGCTCAAAATACAAGACTTATTACTTAATACATACAATAATTCAAATGACTTAGCCCGTTTGAAATGATTTCAGATCAGAATTACGTTTCGTTTTACAATTAATATTGTTTTTTGTTTAAAACTATTCTATACGACGTTCCGATTACAATTAATTTTATCGCATTCTGTCTTAAACTGTTTTGCAAAGGGAATTGCTTAAGTTCATTTTTATCTCATTTTAAGAAAGATCGTTTCTTAATATCAATCAACCATAAATATTCTATATAACAAAAACCAATAATTTGTATAGTTTACTAGCATTTTATTTCTTAATGTTATTTACAGAAAGACAACAAATGATAATTATTTTGTGGTTATGATTTAAATATTAGATTGTAATTTAATTTATTTAATGATGAAAAGATGAGTTTGTATTTAAAGTCAATGTATATTTGTAGTCAAATTAAACGTATCTGTACAAACCGTATTCGTAATGTTACCCAAACCGAAGACTTGTTCAGCCCGATCAAGATCTAAATCAACTTATCCATAGATTGTATCTTTGGTTGGTGAATTCTATCGGTTTTATTCCTTTTCTGGTTAACCTTTTGTTCAAAATCACTTGTTGTTTCTTTTTTAGTCGTTGGTGATCACTTTATTTTTTGTCAGACCACCTTGAAAGTCCTATGAGATATGGAGCGATGCATCATTTATCCAACACAGGAGCGTTGGTCTCTGTTAGTCACTCTTTTAGACATTTTTTTGTTTTTGTCTCTACTTCTTCATTTTACTTCATTTCTGTGCAATATGAACTACAATTGAATATGGTCCTTCATTCTGCATTTAATGAAAACATAATTTTTGGTGCAGTTAAGGATGCTACGTGTTGTAGACATATTAAATAAGCATGGTTGTCCCAAACCGTATCTAAATATACTAAAACTGTTTGATCTTAGATGAAAGTTGGAGCACCAAATGATTTCCCAGTGTGTTGTTGACTGTATTTTTTTTGAATTTGTTTGCTCACCGTTTGGTCGTTGAAAATCAATTAACTCATTAGATTTATTGTTAATTTATTTCTCCAATATTAAATACTAATTACTTCGGTTTGAAAAGCATAAGTATTACATATTACATTTTCGATCCAAAAGTGAAATTCTCACCCCACTTTTCTTTGGTATTCCTCGACGTTTTAGGACCTACTTATTCTAAAAACGCCAAGAAATCTATGTGTCTGTTGGCCGGCCGGCCGTCACAACCGTCGTTAAAGAGAAAACCCCTGCAACTATTTCAAACATTTTTAATTCTTAAAATAGGTTAACTTAATAAGACGAGCTGAAAGGACAATGTGTTCGACAACTGTACCGAAAGTATGTCATAAAGTTTGTCAAAACAAGAATGTTTGCATATTTTTTGCTCATTCATTTGAAGCGATTACGAGTAGTAACATTGAATGTGTAGAAGTCTTGGTGGTCGGCATTGGTGTTTGAGACCAGGATCTTGATTGTTGTATTATAAGTGTGTCAAAAGAATGATTTTCATTTTTTTCCTCGACATTTCAGCCACTTTATATTTTTTATTCTTATTTATAAAGTACAAATAAATATTTACGCTAAATACCCTTTGTTTCGCTTTGCCATAATTTCTTTTGTTGCACAGAGTGATTGGCCCAGATTAATCGACGTATACTTTAAGAAACAGGCGGCTTGGTGTTATATGGGATTGTTGTAAATATTTCCATAAGCAGCATGTTACATACTGAGTTTCTTATGTTTTTACCATACTCCGACACCCTATGATCCAAAACTTTTGTCGTAGGATATTGATGTTAAGGAGTGATGAGGCTAGATACAGATAATTTATTTAATAATGAAAAACAATGAAACAAGCATTCCTCCAGGATCTAGAAATGGTGACAAAGAGATAAGACTGCTTTTTGTTTTAAATTTAATTTTTATTTTTAAATTCTTGATTTCTTCACTATAACTTTCTGTTTGAGCCTGTTTTATGTAAATATTTGCTGTTGGAGAACCTGTATATATATTTATTTAAAATAATATGTAATTATTCAAGACGATTGAAGTTATCCGATGAAAGCTACGCTGTAATCATCAAACCAACATAATTTAAGCAGATATTATAAATTGTAGTAGTTCAAAGTTATAATTGTATTTTCAAATCATGTTATGTGCCTAAATGTCTGCATTACTTTGTATACTTGTAATTCTCGTTACTAGATAGTGTTAATAATTAATTAAAATACGATAATTACCAGATCTAATTATAGCACATTAAAATGTATAATTTAAATTTGCAAGAGATGTCTCTGTCTCTTTTGATATATCGAAATCAGTGTAAATATAAAACTCTTTATTAATATCATTCTATTAAAACCAACATTCAAGTGAACAACAATATAAAAATTATTACTGTGTTTCAATTGTATTATATTATTTTACTACTTAAAATAATCTTGAGAATTTCATCTGACTAACATCGGTCGCTAAAATATCATTCTACAATAATCAAGTTGGGTAGCGAAAATCCGAAATTCTACGTCCACGCCATGCTACCTGGGTAACGCTAACAGAATTAGGTTGGTGTAGTTGAGAGGGGCAGAGTAAATACTGCTTATACTCAATGATTCTGCACCATGGCGAGTCATTGGCGCCATAAAACAAATGCAACTCAAGCGTCTGTTCTCCATGTTAGGGGCGGCTTGGAGCGGGCGTCTGTCTTGGATCAAGCGGCTCGCTATATAAATGTGTAGAAAGCGTCTGTTCTCCATGTTAGGGGCGGCTTTCAGCGGGCGTCTGTCTTGGATCAAGCGGCTCGCTATATAAACGTGTAAAAAGGTTGTTTCTGGTGACCTTAAGATGCAGAACGAACCCATTCACGAAAATTTGGGTTGGGCGAAGGGCTAACACCCCATTTCCGTAAAAAAATTATTGTCATGAATTCTGTACACAGGCCTCGGAATATCTCGGATTTATTATTGGAACGACCTCGGAAACTATAACCGGACTACGATTTAAAAGTAGGAACCTGGAACGTGCTAAGCCTTAGAAGACCAGGAGATCTCCTAAACCTCACCCAACAAGTCGAGAGCTACACACTGGATATAGTGGCATTACAAGAACTAAGATGGCCAGGCAGTGGAATCCATAAAACAGCGAAAGGATACACTCTGTATTATTGCGGTCATCAAAACGGAGGAGAATTTGGAGTTGGCGTTCTTATACACCGTCGCGTGAATCAGCATGTTATCGACTTCTGCCCAATTAATATGCGGTTATGCACACTGAGAATCCGAACGCAAAAATTCAATGTAACGATCGTCAATGTTCATGGACCTACTGAAGATAAAGCAGATGATATTAAAGACCTGTTCTTCCTAGAACTCGAAGAAGTCATCAATAAAATCCCGCGGCACGATATAAAAATCGTGGTAGGTGACTTTAATGCTCAAATCGGTAGGATTGCAGAACTTAAAACACATATCGGCCCTAACAGCTTGCATCATACCAGCAACAATAACGGTTTTCGCGCAGCCGAGCTGGCTATGATGTATGATCTAGTAATTTCCAGCACTTTCTTCCCTCACAAGAGAATTCACAAGGCAACGTGGAAATCAAATGACGGAAGAACGGAAAATGAAATCGATCACGTCATGATTTCTAAGAGATACTCCACAAGTGTAACTGACGTTCGATCATACAGAGGTGCTGATATGGACACCGATCATATGCTTGTCATCTTTAAGTACAAGTGCAAGTTGTCATCTACATTTAACAGACAAGCAAAAAAGACCGTGCGCTGGAATGTCGAAGCATTTAAACATCCGGAAACGCTGAATAGATATCAGGAAATAATAACACAAAACATAGAAGAGCATGACATCTCTTCTGAGATGCCATTAAACATACAAGAAGAATGGCAAACGCTTCAATCAACCATTATAGCCGCAGCACAAACTACAATCGGAAAACGACCACCGAAATCACACAACGAATGGTTTGACGACGAGTGCCGCCAATCTGTTGAAAATAAACAAAAACTGCGAGAAAAATGGTTAACAAGGAACACCCGAAGCTCCCAAGCTGATTATCTATGCGCCAGGAAAGCCTCAGCAGAACTTCTACGTAAAAAGAAACGCGAACACATGAAGAGCTGCATCGAAAACATCAACCAACATGCGGCCAACGGAAATTCAAAAGAGTGCCTTGCCAATACACGGAATCTGACCAAAGATTTCCACCCAAGATCTACAGCCATCAAACATGTAAATAATGAACTTACAACAAGTGAACGTGATGTGCTGGCAGTGTGGCGATCCCACTTTCAAGACCTACTGAATAGGACGAATGAAGTTCATCCTATTCGAGCAATTGCTCCATCAACTGAGGAGATTTTTGTCCCTTACCCAGCAATAAAAGAAGTGGAAGCTGCCATTAAAAAACTGAAAAATGGCAAATCACCAGGTTTCGATGGAATTCCCGCAGAACTTCTGAAAAATGGAGGAGCAGCTCTGGTCTCACCTATATACGATCTGATTCTTGCAATCTGGGACCAAGAAGAACTACCTGCTGAGTGGAAAACAGCTCTCATTGTTCCGCTACATAAGAAAGGTGACCGTCTAAAGTGTGAAAATTATCGTGGCATCGCACTGTTGAACACTGCATATAAAATACTAGCTAATGTTGTACTTGCTCGACTCATCCCGTTCGCCGAATCTATCATCGGTGACTATCAGTGTGGTTTTCGTCCCAACCGCTCAACCACAGATCAATGTTTTACATTAAGGATGATTCTGGAAAAATGTTGGGAGTACAACATCAGCATTCACCAGCTCTACGTTGATTTCAGGCAAGCATATGATAGTATCATCCGCGACAACCTCTGGTCTGCACTCATATGCCTTGGTATCCCAGAGAAACTTGTTTCTCTGTGCAAACTCACAACATCGGGATCAAATTGTAGAATAGTAATCGAAGGGTCAGTTTCTGACTCTTTTGATATAACATCAGGTGTTCGACAAGGTGATGCACTCGCGCCCATACTATTTAATTTGGCGCTGGAGTACGCGATAAGAAAAAGCCGAATTGAGACACAAAACTGCATATATAACAAATCTAGTCAAGTTCTTGGCTACGCAGATGATATTGTGCTTCTCGGACGTAGAACAAGCGATATTAAAGATAGTCTCTCTCAGCTTGAAAGAAATGCTAAACGACTTGGATTATGCATCAACACCGGCAAAACTAAAGTGTTAACAACATCTAAGAACATACCTCCCGGAAGTCTGGATACTGGCGACTACGAAGTGGAACGCGTGGAAAACTTCAAATACCTCGGGTCTGTAATAACATCGTCAAATGACATGCAGGCAGATATCAAAGCCCGTGTCTCTGCCGCATACAGAGTTTTCTACGCATACTCAAAACTTCTGCGATCAAAACATCATTCGCGGTCGTGTAAACTCACACTTTACAAAGCATTAATCCGACCTGTGCTTACATTTGGAAGTGAAAGCTGGACACTGACTTCCTCCGATTGTAGAATTCTATCAACATTCGAGAGGAAAGTCATACGAACAATTTATGGTCCATGTAAAGTTGCTGAAAATCAGTATAGAATCCGAATGAATAATGAAATCAGACAGCTTCTTGGAGGCTGCGATGTAATCGGATTCATTAAATCCAACCGGATTAGATGGTTTGGTCATGTAGAAAGGGCTCCATTGGAAAGAATGATAAAAAAAGCGTCCCAACAACAAACAGCTGGTGTTCGTCGAAGAGGAAGACCTAGACAACGCTGGCGTGATGACATCATCCAAGACCTTCGTGATATAGGATGTCGAAACTGGGGTCAAGGAACGAGATGATTGGAAGCTGGTGGCACAGACGGCAAAATCCCTTCATGGGATGTAAACGCCAGAGAGAGAGAGAATAATCAAGTTCATCTGCTAATTAATTACACCACATTTTCATCTATATCAACTTGTTTGGATTTACTGTGGATTACTTTTGGAACTTGTATTATCATTACAATATTTTCAACTACAAGAACTTTTTGTGGACTTCATTAACATTTTTTGGTGCCGAAACCCGGGATATATTCCTACAAGCAAAACTCAGATAAAGTAAATTTTATTTATTTACTTTATTTAAAAATATATTTATATAAATCAAATATATAATTCAAAATAAAACAAAAGGTTATCTTCTTCTTCTATATATATAAAATTGAAAGTATGTATGTTTGTACCTTATGCATTAATAAACCATTCATCCGATCATCATGAAACTTTGGGAAGTTGTTGTGTACACTTGCGCATAGGTTACAGGCAAATTTTTTTGAATGGAACCCCAGGGAGGGCCATTATAATTATCTTAAGGGGTTCTGCCTAAATGTTGATAATAATTTAATTTGATTTTTCTTTAAATATTGTTTTATACGGTTAGATTCCTTTGATCAATTTTTTTGTTGAACATAATTTAATGAAATTGAAAAATGAAAGTATAATCTGAAACAATTACATTTGTATATCAAAACTATATGTATTTGAATTAAACACTTAATGATGTTACAAATTTTATCATCTATACAATGTGTTATTGTTATTGGTAATAAACTAAATATGTTATTGGTTTGCAATTGTATTTGTAATGCATGTTTCTTCAACTAAGAAAGATAGTTAATAACATCGATTAAAAGCTCAAAATTACGAAATGGAATTCGCACAAATACTATACAAAGAAGCGTAGCTTATGTATAATCAAACATGGATAGCAAGTATGATAAACAAAGTAATTAAAAATGTGGTACTTAGCCGGCAACACGTTTGCAATAATGATTTGCAAACAGTTACAATGCATTAATACCAATGAATTTATAATATATGTCTGCCCGCAGGAACATATGTAAAATTTAAAATTTTGGATCTATGGATGTGCCAAAGTGGCCTACTTTAGTACCTGCTATTGGCAAATCAGTTAACGTGAGATATCGTATACTCCCGACAATGGCAGTAAGATATCACTTATATTAAGGGGATAAGTGATATTTTAGGTATGCTGGCGGATGTACTTTTTTCAATGTACTTTTTTCAATTAAGTACCCTTAGTCTTAGTTATGGATTATTCTTTGACGATAACGCTCTATTTTTTTTTAAATAAAATGTGTTGAGTAGGAGAATTACAAAATGTGTCACAACAACACATAAGAACATGCTTTCTAAGGTGTTGATGGACGTAATTTTTTTTATTTTTTAAAAGAATGAACTTTTTGCTTGCTCAAAAAAATGAGCTTTCATATAATTATTATATATGCTAGCTTGAGGTAAACAATGCGTTATATGATCTGGTTATATGCTTCTAGCACTAGGATAATTAGGAACCTAATTTTAGCTTTGTTCCTGCAAAATTGAAAAAAAAAAGTATATTGTTTTTATTTCCTCCATCCTATCATGAAATATTGCCCTATATCGTACATTATTATGTGAAAGGATTTATTATTAAGTTTTCCAATCTTTAAGAAGAATATAAAAAAAAAATTGCGTCCATCAACGTCTTAAAAAGCATTATGTTGTAGAGCCTATGTCTTAAAGGGTTTATATGTGTTGTTGTGACACATATTGTAATTTCAAATATGTCACATATTTTGAAATTGCACAAACTTTTTTGAACTTCGGTGAAAAAGATGATGAACAATGTCATTGAAGCTAAAATTTTGAGTGGAAAATTCGAAGAGGAAGATGTAGTGTTGCCACGACAGACAGGCCACAATCCACATATTTCAATGATCCCAACAGATTCTAACGATTAGTTTCCAGTGCAACTCGCTTTTGCAATTACCATCAACAAAGCACACGGCCAGTTACTGCAAGTATGTGGACTAGATTTGGAGAATCCGTTCTTCTCACATGGACATGGACAACTATATGTGGCTGGCGCGTTAGGAAAACCTTGTGATTTATTTGTGTACGCACCAGACGGAAAAACAAAAAATAAAGTATAATTCCCACTTGTGGGTACACTTTGTACACTGTTTTATGTAAATATTTGCTGTTGGAGAACCTGTATATATATTTATTTAAAATAATATGTAATTATTCAAGACGATTGAAGTTATCCGATGTAAGCTACGCAGTAATCATCAAACCAACATAATTTAAGCAGATATTATAAATTGTAGTAGTTCAAAGTTATAATTGTATTTTCAAATCATGTTGTGTGCCTAAATGTTTGCATTACTTTGTATACTTGTAATTCTCGTTACTAGATAGTGTTAATAATTAATTAAAATACGATAATTACCAGATCTAATTATAGCACATTAAAATGTATAATTTAAATTTGCAAGAGATGTCTCTGTCTCTTTTGATATATCGAAATCATTGTAAATATAAAACTCTTTATTAATATCATTCTATTAAAACCAACATTCAAGTGAACAACAATATAAAAATTATTACTGTGTTTCAATTGTATTATATTATTTTAATACTTAAAATAATCTTGAGAATTTCACCTGACTAACATCGGTTAGTCACCACATTTCCATCTACATCAACTTGTTTGGATTTACTGTGGATTACTTTTGGAACTTGGATTATCATTACAATATTTTCAACTACAAGAACTTTTTGTGGACTTCATTAACATTTGCAGCTTTATTCAGTTCCATGGTATTTATGTAGTTATTTTTGCAGCCAACAGTTAAAAACTTGTATTCTTGAGTAAATCTGTGAATCTAACTCAAAATACGTATGATTTTTGAGCAACTATTAAATTTAACAAATAGTTTAGGAATGATGGATTATACATTACCGTATTACAAAAATAGTTTGGGTTTTGTTCGGCTTCTATCAGAATTTTTTTGGTCAGTAAGTTTGAGCTTGATGAGCTATTTATCACAATCAAGTCTCAGTCATGGTGGACCATTCCAGTATAGATCAAAGGTGAGTAGTAAATGTGGTACTAGGCCACTAAAGTTTTCTATCTTCTGAGGTTGATCTGCTAGCCAGGATAATGCTACAGTTGAATCTGTTCATGCAAATATGCAAATGCTTTTTTCACAATTTTTATGAGTCTGCTTTATAACAGAGCTGCAATATTCTAGGCATTGAGATTTCTTTGGGAGAACCACTCTTGTTTTGGCTGCAATAATGGATACTTGAATGTTCCGCTCACTATCAACACATAGACAATATATAACGCATGCATACGCAGATTCCAAAGCACCACAAAAGCCATGTGGTTGCTTCGATTGATTAATTGTAAATATCCATTCGGATCTAAATCTTTTTGATTTCAAGCAATGAGTTCTGAAGAGCTGCCCATCCGTCAGCCAGGTAAAAAGGTTTAATCATCCCAGTTTATCTCGTTTGTTTTCGTTATTTAAATAGAATTATGATGAATATTGTAATAGGAGGATAAGGAGAAAGTCAACCACTTGGATCGAAAATTCTAGATGATTCCAAAAGCATTTGCCGTTTTGTGGATATTGTCTTGTTCATAATAATAACTTTAAATATTAGTCAGCAGACCCTTAGCCAGTTTCATTTGATGATTACCATAAATTTTATACTTCGTGAGGCACCTGTCCTTGACGATTTCGCCAATTTTTCTAATTGCCATTTTTCTCGATTCGGCCACTTTTTCGTTCGTCAAACACCGAAACATTACGATTGCTTGAAGATTTTGTAAATTTACTACCACAATTTTGTTTTTTATTAATGGGGGGAATATTTGATTTAGAAAACGAGAGCAACCTTGTCCGATAAAAATTTGTCTCATATTGTCGAGTTTGACAATTGACATTTTGGCATGTTTGGGTTGTCGGACTCAACAATCTGAGGCGTTTTGCCAAAGGCAATGTGACTGGTGACTGTATGAAACAGTTTTTCAAGACTCATCGTGAATTTTTCAATGTTTAGATTCTCTGTGGTTTTCAGGGATGTTTTGTAATGAATTTGAACTTGATTTTTTTAATTTGAATCCATCTGAATGAAGAAATTTAGTAATTTGGATTTGTAGCTTGGCTGCTTTATTTAGATTAGCAGCTTCAGACATCATATCATCAACGTAAAAGTCTTGACGAATAATTTTTGCTGCTCATGGAAAATGACTTTGTTTGTTAAATTAAATTTGATGAAAAATTCTCACTGTTTAAAATGGAACTGACGCTATTTCCTAGGTTACTGTTTTGAGCCAGTGGTGTTCATTTTTGAAGGCCGTTGAAGACTTGAAGGTACACGCTAAACTATCCATTGGTAGTTGACATCGGAACTCATTGCAATTTTGTGTTATCGTATTAGCAATGAAAAAAGATCTCCTTGTAGCGTAGGCCCGACCAGAAAACTGTTTTTTAGCGATATTTCGTTCGAATTTTTGCACGACTCGTCGAAAACGACTAGTAATTTGATAGTGGTTCTTGATTATTTCATGCCCAAACGGTGAGGAAGATATACGAGCAGTTTTAGCAATTGAAATTTCGGCAAGTGGTATTAGTTCATGTGTCCTAGAAAGTTATATTCTTAAAATCAAAGTAATCTAGGTTAAGTGTGTTTTTGTCATTTTTCCATTGACTGAAGACAAGAAAATGTTGCATTTTAAGAATTTCCAAATTCAGTCGTATATAAGAGGTAGTTTGACTATGTATCGGCCTTCAAGATCATGTTGGTAGGTTTCAATAAAATAAAAAAATGAAAGCGTCTTCACCTTGTGTGAAGATATTTTCTTCTGGAAGTTTCTCAAGTTCCCAGAAGTCCTAAAAGGACTCATAAATTTTTCTCTCAAAGTTCAATAAAGATGTAAGGGTGTTTATTGAACCGCAGTAGACCCAGAAAAAATATGTAAACTAAGCGATAGGATGACGGTTTTCAGTTGAGCATTCCAATGCTACTTTTTTTTAAAATGTTTAAATGAGAATGTCTCCATCTGGATGTATAATTTATCATCTGCTAGTGCGAATTCTTTGAGCTTTCTAAAATATTCGGTGTTGATTTGATGTTGCCAGCTAAGCTATTGAGCATAGGTATCTATTGAGTTGAGCATAAGTTCGTTGTAGACCCAAACAATGCGCGCATTTGGTTTAAAAATGAAGTAATCTTAAGAGCCCAGACCAAGAAATACATGACATGTTTACAATTTCTTTTATCATCGTGGACTCGAACTTATTTTGTAGGTAATATTATTGCGTTGCATGTCAGTCGAATCATGTATACCCTTAGTGTTGGGAACAATGTTACTAATAGTGTTTGCTTCTGAATTGGTCTCACGTGTTTGTTCATTGGTTGTTTGTGACAAACTGGAGCTGTTTTGAATGTGAATTTATGTATATCGTGTTCAGCACCGCAATTTCATCACGTTTTTGTGAAACAAGATTTAGAAAAATAAATTGGATAAATTGGATAAATTTATAGCGATAGCCTACATAGGATCATGTTAACTGCTGTGATGGGTATTAAACTCTAGATTGTACCCTTTTTGATGTTGATATCCATAGTTTCTTTTGATGTATTTAGCATAAACTCACCAGAGCAAAATCACTAAAATGTGGGACAAAATGGAAAAAATCTTCAAATACTAACTTATTAGAAATTCTATTGCGAGAACGTGGGACGGTCAAAACGAGTTAGCTAGATTGTGCACAAATTTACTATTTAATTACTATTTAATGCTTTCTTTACGTTTTGTTTACTATTTAATTCTTCAAAAATTCTTTTATTTTAATTGGACATTTCTCAACCGTTGGAAAATATCCATTAAGGTGTTTGTACATTCAAATTTCTTTCTAGTGCTGGTTAATTGATGCCAGCCAGCGACTTCCATTGTATGTGACATTTGCTTGTTTGTTATATTCAACTTTACTCGCAGAAGTCCTCCAACGTCTCCCCCGTACATTAAAATAACGATAATATTTTTTAACTCTGCTGTTTGCATCAATTAGTATTAAATCAGTAGCAGTTTTTATCACATTATATAACCTTTTCAATAGTCCGGAGAAACCAACCAACCTGACGAAGGAAGATCTGTGCTACCTCCCAAGGGCAGTAGCAGAGTTCCTGAATCTGGACTTGAAGTTGGAAGAATAGCACTACATTTCGTCGCTACAACAACAAGATTGCATAATTTAAAATATGGACTGCGAAACCAATACCCAATACATTCTGGTTCAAATTCGAGTTTATCTTGCTTAAAACATTTTTCACACCTTGATGTGACACTCCACTAAAACACGAATACCAAGTGTTATCAGCGCAAACTACAACTTTTTGTCAATATTAAATTTTTTCATGTCATGCTCTCTTAAATATCGAAAAAGAATCAAAAATATTAATATTTCCTTATGATTCGATGGATCAGCATAAACCGTGGCAAAATTTGCAATAGACAAATTTAGTTTTAGTTGGTCCATAACCTGATCCATTGAACATTTTTTAATTATGGCTTCTGATTTTGTTGTGGCACATATATATATTTGTCTTCGAATAACGATTGAATTAGTATACATTGTGCAATCCATCGATCGAAAGCTTTGGTTGTGGTAAATCGGAAGGAGAAAACGGCTTCTGCAAGAGTAATATTTCTTTCAGTTTTTTCCATTTCTAATTTCTAAATTTATAGTAGCACAAAACTTTTGTTACACAAGTAAAGACTGCAAAACAACTGAAGCAATTTATTTTAATTTTACTAAATAATTAGTATCCTTTCTGTATACTGTATTACTCCCTCTTGTTCTGTCTTTTACAAATCTATACTATTTGTCAAGTTTGTATGCTGCTTGCTTTGTTTTCTTTTTATTGACAAAAAAATTATAACAATTTAAAAATGATAATTTCAATTTTACGCTACCTAGTTAAAGTGTGTTTTAAACAGAGTTTGGAACGCTCCTTATATCACTCCTTTACTCTGTTCTTTCAGAGCGCGTAAAAAAATATAACACTCCTAAACGCAGGGGTGAAATACTGCAGGAGTGAAAATAATAAAATATCATTCTTGCTCTTAAATTGAAATAAATATTTATTTTCTTTCAAATACTCAAACCTTTTATTTTTGCTTCAAATTTAATGCTCTCAAACGTAAAAAATATATAATTCTTGTGAATAATTTGTGAAATTATGCATGTATTGTTAGAAAAATAAATATAAAAGATGACAAAAGGTACTATTTTTCTCCAAAGGAGTGAAATCGAAAAAACAACAATTTTAATCTTACGAGTAAGAACGATATAAAATTATAAACATTTTAATTTATGAATATTATTTTAAAGAGTTGAAATGAGTGCTCGAATAAAATATAATTGTTAGTTGTTTTTATGTCATAAAAATTTTAATGTTTATGCATTTGAGTCTTTTTATGTAAAATATTTTGTATTTTATTTTTCCTAATATACTTTCGATCTACTCAGGGAAGATATTTCTATAAATAAAGAAAATTCTTCACGGAGAAATCTCTTAGAGATCGAAAGATATTTGCAAAATAAAATGCAAATTTTTGAAGTGAAAACGACTGTGTTAAGTATTTCTATGAAAATTATATGTAGTTAAAATGCTATTTCAGAAAAAAAATATTGCACTGGTTTGTTCTCTCAATAGTTAAAAAACATTAAACAAACTGCAAGAAAAAACTATGAAGCCATAGCTTTGACTGAGATATTGCGAAAACTTTACATAGATATACTGTTTTTTGATTATTTCGATAATGCGGGCAAATGTGGTGGAAATATTTGTTTCGCAGGACGTTTCGTGGGACAGATTTCTCCGTGGGAAAACGCAATGAAATGTGGGAAATTTCCGAGCAGCGTGGGACGTCTGGTCAGTTTAAACTAAGACCATAGTCCGGATTACTTCTTAATTTTTTTTATAAATATATATATATATATATATATATATATATATATATATATATATATATATATATATATATATATATATATATATATATATATATATATATATATATATATATGCTGATGTTGTTATGTGTATGTATTCGCCCTTATATGTATGTGATGTGATGTTAAGGTTAATCTTCGAAGGCGCCTTATGATGCTGAATTCATTAAATTTATTAAATTTTTAAAAACATCCAAAAATTTAATTTTTCATTTCTGCAATTTATTCAATTTATTTTTAAAATTTTGAATCTGGTGGTCGACGTTTCGGCAATTTCTTGTTGCCATTATCAAGACTAAAAAATTAATTAAGTGAGAATTCTTAATATGTACATTAAAATAAAATGATTAAAAAACTATTATTACCATTAAGTCAATAACTTAAAACACTATTTTAGAAAAAACTTTTAAAAAACTTTTGAAAAAAGGTTGTACAGATAGTTGGTCTATAGTCTGGTTTATAATTTGGTTAATAATTTGGGTTTATAATTTGGTTTATAATTTGGTTGAACAATTAACCTTATATGATCAAACAACATTTCTGATTATATTTCTTTAGACTGAAATTAAATAAGAATTTGTTTGTATATGTATATGATCAAACAATTGAACTAATTGTTACCTTTTAGTCAATAAAATGTTTCAAAAAACTCTTCCAAAACTTACTAAACTTCAAAAAACACAAACCAAACTATTAGTTTAAGATGATTAAAAGGTTAAAAAGAAATGTTTTAACAATTTGGTTTAAAAAACAAACACAATTGGTAATAATTTAAACATCAACAAAAAACCAAACTAATTTAATTTAACCAAACAACATTCTTGGTGAACTATAAACCATTGACTATATAACACACGATGAAGAATTGTATCATTTGTGCATCCAAAAACATGTTTGGGGACAAATAACAAATATTAAGACACTCACACTGACACACCAGAGAGAAGTTTTTGCCGCCGAAATAAAAATATGAAATGCAAAATATGTATATATATATGACACAACAGGTGTCGACACGGATCCTGACCAACTTCACGTTGGGGGTATTAATTTCGATGTGTATGGATGATTCACAATTCCGTATAATGAAATTTTTAAATTATGTGAAATGTTTTAAAGTATGGAAATTAAATGTGGAAAATGAAATGTGGAAAATGAGGGTAAAAATGAAAGGCGCTTAAGACATTTGATTTGATTTAGGGAAAACTGATTTGATTTAGGGAAAGGCCCTTGAGTATTCGGATTTAGATTGGATTAAGATGATTGTTGTGACCTGCGTCTGGGAACAAGGTTTTTAATAAACATACAGTACCAAAGCTCAAAATTGAATCAGTTGGGTCAGAGGTGAGGTTAATGGCATTCGGACGATTGTATAGAATGTAGCAATTTTCGTTAAAAAGTCTTTTGTGGTAATTGGATTGGTTGGAAAGAATAGTAGGTTCATTAAAGTTAAAATTATGGCCAGTATTCTCAGAAATATGTTTGAGTACCGCAGTTCTGATTGTAGAGGGAACTCCTTTATTTATATCTTTTTGTTGGTTTCTTACGGATAATTCATGTTGATACATGCGGGTGGCAAGTTTCTTTCCCGTTTGTCCAACGTAAACTGCTGAACAATCTGGAAAGGAGCAGTCAATTTTGTAAACCAAACCACTTTTGTCCAGGAGTCTCAATCGATCTTTGGTCTTCGTGAAAATTGTGTTGCCTAAGGAGCCCGAGTAGTTATTGACGTACTGGATATCTGGGAACTTGAGGTTAAAAAATGTTTTGAAAAATTGATTAACAAACTGAATATGTGGGAATGAAAAATATTGCTTGTCGGTACTAGGAGGCTCTATAGTATTTTCAAAAGGCTGATTGTTTTCGTTTTTGTGATAGAAACGGGTTATTAATTTTTTAATTAAGTCTAATGGATAATTATTGTTGACAAGGAAGTTTGTTACAAGATCAATGTTCTTCTTATGGAACACAGTATCACTGATAGACAGAGCTCGATGGAAGCATGAGTACGCTATATTAACTTTAGTATCAATTGAATGTTGAGAATAAAAATTCAAAATACGGTTAGATGCCATTGATTTATAGTACCAATCAGTGCGAAGAAAACCTGAAGTTAATCTTTCAATTTTCATATCTAGAAAATTTATACAATTCTCCACTTCAACTTCAAGCGTGAATTTTATAGATTGTGACAATGAGTTTAAGTGATCCAGGGTATCATTGATTAGGTCCGTGGGAATACAACAAATTATGTCGTCAACATATTTTTTTAAAGAAAACAGGCTGGTACGATAAACTATTTAAGCCACGAATCAAAAGGTCCTCTAAGACAAAGTCTGATAAAGTTGGTGATAGGGGGTTACCCATCGCCAACCCTTGTATTTGTTTATAGATGTTGTCCTCATATTTGAAATATGATGCGTCTTTGATGCAGAAAGAAATTATCTCGAAAAAGAGAGTGTATGGTATGTTTGTAACTTTTTCAATCATAGGCCAACGTGACTGAATCGAATCTAATGCAGAGGAAATGGGAACATTGGTAAAGAGGGATACGACATCAAATGATACTAATGAATAGTTGGGTGGGACCTTGATCGATGACAAAAATATTTTGAATTCAAACGAATTTAGAGTATTAAAAAGAGAGGTATTTGTAATCTTGAGTAAAATACGATTGATATATTTGGATAAGTTGTATGAGGGGGCACCAATGTTAGAAACAATGGGGCGCAGGGGAACATTGACTTTGTGGACCTTAGGAAGCCCATAAATGCGGGGTGGATAAGAGGTGTCTGCGTACATCTTGAACTTAGTATTGTCATTGAAGTCGTCGATCCCTTGCAACTTTTTGACAAAATTGTTATTTTTCCTTATCAGGGTTGCAGTTGGATCCGTATTAATTTTCATATAGGTAGAACAATCGGAAACAAGAGATGACATTTTGTTTTTATATTCGGAAGTGTACATAATGACCGTGAGGTTGCCTTTGTCCGACGGAAGGATGGTTAGTTCTTTATGGAGCCTTATGAAGGAAACGGTTTGCTTGTAGAATTTTTCGATCAGATTGTCAGTATGGGACAGTTTGTGGTTGGTCTCTTTTGTGAAAAGTTGTTGAGCTCTCTCCGTAAGCATATTTAGTACAGTATCTTTGTGATTTGGAGGTATATGGCGGGAAGCGAAATCATTGATCGTAGAAAGAAATTGTACTTTGTTGTCAAAGGATGATTTAGTAGGAGGAATGAACTTGGGTCCATAGCTGAGGATAGTTTCGACAGGTGGTGGGATGGCCACAGCCGTGTTGTTGATAATGTGTGAGGCATCGTAATGGATGTCTGGTACAGGAAATGTTGATACTAGGGTGTTAAATTTATTTAACAGTGATTTATTTAGTTTCTGAATCGAGCTATCCAGTTTAGTGTACTGACTATAATAGAAATGAACAAGAATGGATTGAGGTAGATGTTTATTGAGCTCTTTTTTATAGAATTTAATTTTATTCTGTAACTGTTCCAATTGAACTACTGTTTGTGATATAATAAGGGACAACAATTGTCTGTTCAATTGCACAAAAAATTTTTCCGTGGTTTTGTTTGAGATAGAAAAGAGAGTTGATTTTAACCTCCGTGTTTTATTCGTAAGAAAAGAGGGGATAATATCGTTATTTTTGCACTTAAGTAAGAAAATCCGACGACTCGTTAGGTTTGCCAATTTCTCGATGGTATGGATGAAAAGTTTCATAATATTGTGTGGGTACTCACCGAAATTGATCAGGATAAAACGCAGAAAAGTGGTGCGTGTGTTTACGGGCGGATGATGCCTGGTGTTCCATGGACGACCCAATGGTGTGTCTATGTGAGCGTCAGTAACTTCCACATCGTTGTAAATATTGTGCGTGTTAAAATTGTGGCAAATATTGGAAGAATTACTAATGTTGAAATTGTTATAAATGCTGGAATTATTACTAATGTTAGAATTATTATAAATGTTGGAATTATTATAAATGTTGGAATTCTGGACGCTTCTAGGGTCACTTCCATTGATGTTGCTAGAATTACTATAAAAGTTGGAAGTCTGGACACTTCTAGGGTCGCTTCCATTGATGTTGTTAGTCTCCTTGAGATACAAATTATAATCCATGATTTCCAAAATAATACTGTATGAAACTGAATGATGTAGGAACCGTAATTTGGTTTATGATTAAATCAAATCCTCCGAGATGTTGTGAGTAAGACCTGGTAGGTTGTATAATACGAAGAAAATTTCAGAATGTGTAGGATAGGTGGAGTGTACGTAACACAATTGTTGCTGATGTTGTTATGTGTATGTATTCGCCCTTATATGTATGTGATGTGATGTTAAGGTTAATCTTCGAAGGCGCCTTATGATGCTGAATTCATTAAATTTATTAAATTTTTAAAAACATCCAAAAATTTAATTTTTCATTTCTGCAATTTATTCAATTTATTTTTAAATTTTGAATCTGGTGGTCGACGTTTCGGCAATTTCTTGTTGCCATTATCAAGACTAAAAAATTAATTAAGTGAGAATTCTTAATATGTACATTAAAATAAAATGATTAAAAAACTATTATTACCATTAAGTCAATAACTTAAAACACTATTTTAGAAAAAACTTTTAAAAAACTTTTGAAAAAAGGTTGTACAGATAGTTGGTCTATAGTCTGGTTTATAATTTGGTTAATAATTTGGGTTTATAATTTGGTTTATAATTTGGTTGAACAATTAACCTTATATGATCAAACAACATTTCTGATTATATTTCTTTAGACTGAAATTAAATAAGAATTTGTTTGTATATGTATATGATCAAACAATTGAACTAATTGTTACCTTTTAGTCAATAAAATGTTTCAAAAAACTCTTCCAAAACTTACTAAACTTCAAAAAACACAAACCAAACTATTAGTTTAAGATGATTAAAAGGTTAAAAAGAAATGTTTTAACAATTTGGTTTAAAAAACAAACACAATTGGTAATAATTTAAACATCAACAAAAAACCAAACTAATTTAATTTAACCAAACAACATTCTTGGTGAACTATAAACCATTGACTATATAACACACGATGAAGAATTGTATCATTTGTGCATCCAAAAACATGTTTGGGGACAAATAACAAATATTAAGACACTCACACTGACACACCAGAGAGAAGTTTTTGCCGCCGAAATAAAAATATGAAATGCAAAATATGTATATATATATGACACAACAGGTGTCGACACGGATCCTGACCAACTTCACGTTGGGGGTATTAATTTCGATGTGTATGGATGATTCACAATTCCGTATAATGAAATTTTTAAATTATGTGAAATGTTTTAAAGTATGGAAATTAAATGTGGAAAATGAAATGTGGAAAATGAGGGTAAAAATGAAAGGCGCTTAAGACATTTGATTTGATTTAGGGAAAACTGATTTGATTTAGGGAAAGGCCCTTGAGTATTCGGATTTAGATTGGATTAAGATGATTGTTGTGACCTGCGTCTGGGAACAAGGTTTTTAATAAACATACAGTACCAAAGCTCAAAATTGAATCAGTTGGGTCAGAGGTGAGGTTAATGGCATTCGGACGATTGTATAGAATGTAGCAATTTTCGTTAAAAAGTCTTTTGTGGTAATTGGATTGGTTGGAAAGAATAGTAGGTTCATTAAAGTTAAAATTATGGCCAGGATTCTCAGAAATATGTTTGAGTACCGCAGTTCTGATTGTAGAGGGAACTCCTTTATTTATATCTTTTTGTTGGTTTCTTACGGATAATTCATGTTGATACATGCGGGTGGCAAGTTTCTTTCCCGTTTGTCCAACGTAAACTGCTGAACAATCTGGAAAGGAGCAGTCAATTTTGTAAACCAAACCACTTTTGTCCAGGATTTTTCAAAACATTTTTTAACCTCAAGTTCCCAGATATCCAGTACGTCAATAACTACTCGGGCTCCTTAGGCAACACAATTTTCACGAAGACCAAAGATCGATTGAGACTCCTGGACAAAAGTGGTTTGGTTTACAAAATTGACTGCTCCTTTCCAGATTGTTCAGCAGTTTACGTTGGACAAACGGGAAAGAAACTTGCCACCCGCATGTATCAACATGAATTATCCGTAAGAAACCAACAAAAAGATATAAATAAAGGAGTTCCCTCTACAATCAGAACTGCGGTACTCAAACATATTTCTGAGAATCCTGGCCATAATTTTAACTTTAATGAACCTACTATTCTTTCCAACCAATCCAATTACCACAAAAGACTTTTTAACGAAAATTGCTACATTCTATACAATCGTCCGAATGCCATTAACCTCACCTCTGACCCAACTGATTCAATTTTGAGCTTTGGTACTGTATGTTTATTAAAAACCTTGTTCCCAGACGCAGGTCACAACAATCATCTTAATCCAATCTAAATCCGAATACTCAAGGGCCTTTCCCTAAATCAAATCAGTTTTCCCTAAATCAAATCAAATGTCTTAAGCGCCTTTCATTTTTACCCTCATTTTCCACATTTCATTTTCCACATTTAATTTCCATACTTTAAAACATTTCACATAATTTAAAAATTTCATTATACGGAATTGTGAATCATCCATACACATCGAAATTAATACCCCCAACGTGAAGTTGGTCAGGATCCGTGTCGACACCTGTTGTGTCATATATATATACATATTTTGCATTTCATATTTTTATTTCGGCGGCAAAAACTTCTCTCTGGTGTGTCAGTGTGAGTGTCTTAATATTTGTTATTTGTCCCCAAACATGTTTTTGGATGCACAAATGATACAATTCTTCATCGTGTGTTATATAGTCAATGGTTTATAGTTCACCAAGAATGTTGTTTGGTTAAATTAAATTAGTTTGGTTTTTTGTTGATGTTTAAATTATTACCAATTGTGTTTGTTTTTTAAACCAAATTGTTAAAACATTTCTTTTTAACCTTTTAATCATCTTAAACTAATAGTTTGGTTTGTGTTTTTTGAAGTTTAGTAAGTTTTGGAAGAGTTTTTTGAAACATTTTATTGACTAAAAGGTAACAATTAGTTCAATTGTTTGATCATATACATATACAAACAAATTCTTATTTAATTTCAGTCTAAAGAAATATAATCAGAAATGTTGTTTGATCATATAAGGTTAATTGTTCAACCAAATTATAAACCAAATTATAAACCCAAATTATTAACCAAATTATAAACCAGACTATAGACCAACTATCTGTACAACCTTTTTTCAAAAGTTTTTTAAAAGTTTTTTCTAAAATAGTGTTTTAAGTTATTGACTTAATGGTAATAATAGTTTTTTAATCATTTTATTTTAATGTACATATTAAGAATTCTCACTTAATTAATTTTTTAGTCTTGATAATGGCAACAAGAAATTGCCGAAACGTCGACCACCAGATTCAAAATTTAAAAATAAATTGAATAAATTGCAGAAATGAAAAATTAAATTTTTGGATGTTTTTAAAAATTTAATAAATTTAATGAATTCAGCATCATAAGGCGCCTTCGAAGATTAACCTTAACATCACATCATATATATATATATATATATATATATATATATATATATATATATATATATATATATATATATATATATATATATATATATATATATATATATATATATATATATTTACATATAATTATATTTCACAGTACAGTAATTATTTATTATATTTCTTTTGAGCTAAATTACAAATAAACTGAATGTTTTATAATATAAATGACTTTAACGTAAAATTAAAATATATTTTAAGTATGTATTAAATATTATTAGGTGATAATAAAGGAAGAAGTGACTCTATTTTCTATTTTTGGTGTGCAATGTCCTATTTCCAATTTTTATCTTTGATTTACCATGATTTTCCTTTTCCTTTAAGTAATATGTGTAGGTATACCAAATGTAATATGTATAATAACGGAACGAATATATTGTTGTTAGCTTAGCTTATTTTTGTTAAGTAACGGAATGTAAGTTACGTATTCGATAAAAAAAACCAATAGGAACCGCTTTTTCTTTAATTAATAAAACAACAATTTTCAATAAAGCTTACGGTATTTGTTGTTCTTATGTATCAACGCATCACGGTGGTATATCCGCAGTTGCTTCTTGGTCAATTTTTTTTTTTCTTTTGTACACTATTATTTTATATTATTTTTTTTTGCTTTTAAACTAAATTAAATAGGTTAGACTTTTTCCACTATACGTAATATAACGTGCTTGGTTTGGCACGGCACAACTAATAATCAAATTTACCTTTCTACAATTAAAATGTTTCCTGAATATATCCTCAAATTAAAACAAAAAAAGTCTAGTTTATCATACTGATAAGAACAAAAAAAAATAACATTCTTGTTTAAAACAACAAATGGATTGTGCAACCTACAGTGCGTGAGATAAAACATTAAAATTATAAGGTAAAGGTTGATATGCAAATGCAGTGTTTAACTCTTGACTCTTTTGTAGATATGCCAGTGCTGCACTCTTACTAATGCCGTGTTTGCTTTATTTGATGGACATCTAGAGTGCGTGCATAATAAAAACCAATATCGCCACCAATGTAATACTAATCGGAGTGAACCAAAAGTCAATATTCTAAATATGCAAGAAATTTTTGAACGATAATAACTAGTAACGAACATTTAATCATCTTCATTTTCAATAAGAACAGCATTGCACGTTGGATCCCTCTGTTCACATCCATCGAAAAAATTTGAATATCACAAAATTGCCCACTACACAGATTAAATTGTAACACTAGGCCATAAGGGCTGAACCTTGACCAAGAAATGCTACTGCAATTTCCTAATAATGCAATTGGTAATCCATATAGTCCAGCAATTGAAGCTTAGAATACCACAAACTTAAGTCCCTTTTTCTTAAACTTCAGATGCAAAATAGTATGTAGCTTTACTTCATATTATAAATAGAATTGAATCCTGTTATGACTTCTACAATTTATGTCCTCGTCCTTTTTTATTAACTAAATATATGCGGAATATACTTCCTCTTTACAATCTCACATTGCATTATTATTGCGTGTGTTTTCTGGATTCTTAAGCTCTGGTTTGCTTGTTTTTTTTATTGTGTATTACATTAATTAATTATATCTTTTTTTATATTTTAGGTTATGTTAATTTGGAACATCCCGGTTATGTGAATTTGGAACAGGTAATATGCTTCTAGAAAGACAATCTGCTGGAAAATAAATTCCTAATTAAAATATTAATTTCTAATTCAACTGCACTTGGTAATTTGATATTTCAGTTTAAGTTGTGTTAACCTTTGAAATAACGCCGAGATTCTCACAATGACTAGACCCAGTGATATACTGGGTTCAAATGGCTTATTGTATTAGGCAAATAACCTAAGCTACTTTATCAAAAAAATTATCTGTAAACCATTTATTCTAAAATATTTTGAGCTTCCAGGGTGGTGTATCTATTTTGAGTTATCTTTGAAACCATGATCTTAAATGAAAGATGAAAATACTGACTACTGACTATAGTTTTGATACTGGTTCTTGCTCAATATGCAACAGTATATTTTTGTTTTTTGTTGAATTGCTAAAGACTTTGAATTACATCGCCTTCTAGACTTTCAATTGAACACCGCCATTCAAACGTTGATTTTTGACACTTACCTATTGACTGACTCCAATCATCGGTTTTATTTTTTCATCTTGTAGGCATTTAAACTTCATTCACTCCCACAAAGTCACATAGGTTCCATATAAATTTTGCTTTATAAGTATCTGACATTTTTTAAGTGATAACCCTTTCACTATAATTAAATTTAAGTATCTGACAAACTCTATGTTGGTGTCCCCTTATCTTATTATACAAAAATAGAAAAAAGTATTTCCCATGCATGTTATAATATCATATGTGACAAATGGTTAAAAAATTAAAATAAAGATTTTATCATACAAATAATTTTTTGTTATTTTACATAAATATTATATCACAACCCGATACGATTTATTTATATTTGAAACAAATAACCATCATCTCTTATCTAAACTTCTAATCTCTTCGACTACCGTCTTCCCATGAATTCGATATAAAAAATGAGAAAAAATACAGTAAATAAAATTAGGAATAAAAAATAAATATTTCATTTAATTAATTATTTGTTTATCAACAAATTAATTTTTGTTATTAAATTAAATTTTTTGTAGAATTTTAACATCTAGCTTTTCGTTCGTTTATCGTTGAAAGAGAAATATGCAAACAATATAATTAATGAGGAACCGGAAATTCAGCAGACAGTTATGAAATTTTCCTATTATGTACAGTTATGTTGGTTATTATTATAATAAATGTAAACAAAGACCTTATTGTAAGGAAGAAAAGTAATAGTGAAAAAATATTTTTTTTTACATTATGTATAGGGTGACCATTTTTTTCTAAGTGAAATCAGTACAAAATTTTAAAAGTTAAAATATGTACTATCCTTAGTCTCACCTAATCCTATGTTTCTTCTAAGTCGAAAGGTAAATGTGTAAAGCGAAGTAGAAGAACCTGGTTTTCATTTTTTAGTAATTTTAAGGAAATTCTGTTAAGTTGAGTAGTGATGGGTAACCTAAGCTAAATTAGCGATCCGTTCAGACCGGATTCATTTGCACTGACCGCTTTAAAAACATCGGTTTTCGTTCAATCGGTCACTTGCAAAAATATTAAATATTTCAGTCAAAAATAATAATGAAAATGCCTCGTTAATAGGTCAAGAACCACATCCTAATTAACAAGCAACAATCCCCATAAATCTAAGACCAATTCGTCTAAAAAGTTGCGAAGGGTATTCAAAACTTTTTGCAAAGAGGATGAGTAGCGAAATAAAGAAGAAAGCCTCTTCTGTTTAAAAAAAATATTGCTCATATACTAATGTAATTTATTTAAAAAGATTAATAAATCATTGCTTAAAAATCTATATAGGGTTTATACTATAGTACATCTACTATTTTAAGCCACCCTGTATTTGTTTGTTTTCTACCGTTTTTCTTAAAGGATTCTCCTTTATAACATATTGCAATCTCATTTTAATGAGCCATACAGTCTAACATCTCATCCTCTAATTAACATTCAATCAAAAAAATCCTCATCTATTCCATGTATCGATTTAAGGAAAAAACATTATTAAAAACAAAATTGCACTATTGACTATAGAATAAGGAATATAATGTTTAAGTCCTGATATGTAGTAAATTGTTAATTTTTAACTAAAGCTTTAGCTAAGGTACGCAAACAATTTTTTTTACAGCAAATATTGCATACAAACTTAAATTAAATCTGAAAAACTTAAATGAAATTAATTCTATTATTAGTAATTATCCACTAACAAAAATTAAAAATAATAATAAAAACAATTTAAATACATATAAATATGTATATGTACAAATGTTTTTTTTTCATAATCATTCATTAATAATTAATATATACAAACAATCATCTTCATAATCAATTTTTTCCACTTTCATTCCACAATTATTCATAATGTGTAAAAGTTGAATGAAATCCATTTCTTTTTTTTTCAATAACATTTATGTTTTCTTCAAAAATGGCATTTTTTCATTCTTTATAATCATTCTTTCTCTTTCGAACGAACTTATATTTAATTTTGTTTATTTTTATCATTTTGTGTTTTGCTTATTTGTTGAACGACCTGAACGAGGTGAACGAGCTGAACGAGGTGAACGAGCTGAACGAGTTCAGTTTTTGTTGTTTATGATAACTTTTTCATTACAATATTTTTTGTGAACTAATTGAAAAAATGGGTTGATAATAAATGAGTCAATTAGGAGATATAATTGTTATGTTTGAAAAAATAAAGAGCCTGAAAAAATAAAGAGTACTATGTAATTTCGATCCCAAAAAGTCTAAATATATAAAAAAAAAACATTACGTAAAAACAACAATAAAAATGTTATCTAAATCCGCTACTGCATTCTACAACTGACATTCGATACTTATAATTTTTTCTTTGCAATCAAAACTAATGTCACGTGTCTACTGTAAATAGTTATCTTTTGACCACAAGAATTATAATTCAATAATCCATAACTATAATTTATATTCAATTTACAAAATAAAAATCCTTTATAATACGATAAGAAGATTAAAAATTGTAATAGAAACTTAAAACCTTACAAACAAATAAATAAAATAATAACCTGCCATGTCATTAAGTTTTCTTTGATTTTTGCTTAACAATCGGATAACTATATCTAACGAACTGCCCCTCTTATAGTAGTAATAATATCGTGGTTATTACTTATTATATCCATAACAGATTTTTTTTTGTGGAATTTATGATAAAATATTTGGTTCTTCTAACTGACACCAAGAATAGTGGAAGAAAAAAACAATTTAGTTTAAATTTATAGCCAACAAATTTTGTGGTAACCAATAAAAGTCATTGATATGAAAAACCAAAATGAGTCACGTCAATTGTGTGTTTTGTTGATCAGGAATTTATTGCTTAAAGGGTTTCGTTATTTATATGAAATTCCTTTATTTTATTGACGCCCATATACATTAGTCTTAAGTTAATATGGTGATAAAAACTATTAAAAATTACAAGATAAGCAAAGAAAAGGATCTGCTTTTGAGGATATCAAAAATATCTTACATTGATTGGATATTAAAATTGAGTTATAGATTAGAGGCTAACCATATATTTAAGTTATGTAGTGTACGATTTGAAGGAAGGTCAAGTTTGGTATTTTATTTTGAAATTGTATAGCAAATAGTTGTCTTTCATAAAGCAAACCATCTCAAAAATAATCATTTTGAGAAGAGTAATATTCAAACAAATATAAATCACAAATATACGTTATAAATTTTTGATTGCTACATCCAATCCTTTTGTTCCAACCCTTGACTGGCACTTCGAATCGCATTAATCGAAAATACGATGAAGTAAGTATGCGTAAGTTTATTAGAGCTCGCAAGCAAAAATTTTTATAATACCATACTGAGGTTGTCAGATGAACTGCAGACTATAATCGACGAACCTGAATTAATCAATTTATTGAGAAATAATTTAATGCATTTAATTCGTATAGGTCTTGTGTTTGTAATAGTTTTTGATATAGCTCATCGCCGTGAACTGTGCAGAGCTGGAGAGAAAGTGAGTTAAGAACTACCGTCAAAAAATGAAGGCTTTTTTTATACGAAAATTTGCTGAATTATCTTTGAACGGCTTTTCTTTGAATGGATTTAAATCTTCTGAAATATCTAAAATACGTTCTTATGAAGTAGTGTAATGAAGAGCCTTCATTGGCGAACCAAGGAAGTTGCATAGCAGGCTGCGTACCTGGAGATTTATAACGCCGTAACGACTAAAACTCAGCCATCGTGGATCTGATAGATTAATACCTGCTGCTTCAACACAAATACAGAAATGTACGCAAATTACGTAAATAAACAGAAGTGGAAACAATACGAATGGAAAAATGAGACTCTGGCAACCCCTTTTGCGAAAGAACCGCGATCAGCACGTCCAACCCCCACATTCATTCTCATACGCCCACACACTTACGCTGCATACGCGCTCACATCCACCCACACATTCACACTTTCTTACAACCCTACACGACCACATACACACTCATATAGCGAGGCCATGTCATACAATTCGTAGCAAAAAAAAATTAATGATAATCCAATAAATGCTGGATGTCGGATGGTATTACCAAGTCGTCGTAGTTCAAATGATGGCGATGACATCTCGAAAACAACTTGTTTCCATCCAAGAACTTCACCTAACCCATAGGTATACTACCACCGTAGATTAGACTCCATGCAGAAATATGAACTATCATAAACGTTCCATAAATGATGTTATTTTTATCTGTATCGATGAACCAAATTGTAAAGGATGATGTGCGACGCCAGTCGTCGATTAAAACTAATAAACCCTCACTCGTTGCCATATACATCGGGCTATATTTTCTAACGAAACGGTTTTCCAGATATTTTTCAAAAAAAAAACTCGGTTTTCATTAACGTAGGTGGTAATAAAAATAATATAATTAAATCGTATCAGTCGATAATTCGTATATAATATTTTGCAATAAAACTTGTTACTCAGTAAATTATTTAATAGAATTTGCACAACAGTTATAGTCGATGTTGGTTTGGATAAAAACAACATGAACTTCCCAATTGAATATAACGTTAACCAAAATGAGATATTTGATACACTAAATGAAAATGTATTCATGATTATCGCCATTGTTGCAAGTGGTATTTTAGTTTTAATATATAAATATATCTATAATGTTAATTCATCAAAAATCAAACTGACTTCTTCGTGTAGTACTTGTTTTATGGTGTCTCGCATACCTTCACCACCTGATTTCGCACACGCACATCGATAAACACGCCCGCATTCATCCATATATACACCCATTCACGCGCATTCACACCTCTACATTAGAAAAGGAAAAAAAATAATTTAAATTCACTCACCCCATGGTCATATCCAACAGGCCTCGTAGTCCTGGCGTTTAGCCCTCCATCAGCAGTGAATCATCCCAGCAGGTACAGTGTGAAATATCCCAGCAGGCAATAGCTAGGGGGATTGTTGTAAAATTTGTAAAACTATTGTACCAATGTTGCGTCGCAATAGCTAAGCGAGTGATGATTAATTGATATAAATACTATGTAAATATTGCGTCGCACAAGCTAAGCGATTGCTGATTAATTGATATAAATACTATGTAAATGTTGCATCGCAATAGCTAAGCGATTGATGATTAATTGATATAAATACGATGTAAATGTTGCGTCGCAATAGCTAAGCGATTGATGATTAATTGATATAAATACTATGTCAATGTTGCGTCGCACTAGCTAGATTGCTGATTAATTGATATAAATACTATGTAAATGTTGCGTTGCAATAGGTAAGCGATTGATGATTAATTGATATAAATACGATGCAAATGTTGCGTCGCAATAGCTAAGCGATTGATGATTAATTGATATAAATACTATGTCAATGTTGCGTCGCAATAGCTAAGCGATTGCTGATTAATTGATATATATACTATGTAAATGTTGCGTCGCACTAGCTAAGCGATTGCTGATAAATATTGTGCAAATGATGCATACAGAATAATGGTGATTCAATGTTCAGGATAACAGGAAGGTAGCAACAAAAAAAAACCAACAGTTACAGCAAAACTGAATGATGATAACGGAAGTTGCTGATCTTCCGGTAATCTATTCAAAGTATTCCACACGCGAGGGCACTGGTAGCATGCGGTAAGTTAGGTCATATAAACTATAATTCCGAACGAATTTACCATCCAGGCACATTCAATGGATCATTTCACTTGGACGCAATTTCTTATTCCCGAATTACAACAACCATTTGATAGCATTATAAATTTATTAGTTAACAGTTCATTTTTGAAAAATTTTCTATGCCAGAATTAGATATAAATACAATTATCAGGATATTATTTCTATCCGGTAACAGGTTTTTTTACAAAAAAACAATTATTATCACAGAATTTCAATACACATGCGACTCTATTGTTAATATTTTGGTATTTAGTTATCACAGAATTGAATTTAAATGTTATTATTTTCGTAGCTAATTATCACAGAATTTGATATAAAAACTATTATTATGGTATTATTTTCTTAGCTAATTATCACAGAGTTGGATATAAAAAACAATTATTATGGTATTATTTTATCAGTTAATTATCCCAGAATTTGATATAAATAGTCTTAGGATGTTATTATTTTATTAGGTAATTGTCACAGAATGCGGAAACATTTTAATTAAGTAGGCTAATTTTCTAGATGAATTTTATCATCAGCAAATCAAATCAATCATTTCCAAAATTATAACCAAAAACCAACTAATCGTAATTCAGCAATCATTTCAGATTGTTTGACGTTTTTGTTTCCTATCCTTAACATGAATGAATTAACAGCATTACCTTTTGTTTATAAATGCACTTTCTATCGCCTATGTAATTTTTAATCTTGTTTTTTTTGTTATTAACGTCAGGAACCATATATCTTAGTTTTTATTTTAAATAAATTAAACTGCACAAAACACTCAACACGTAGACGTCAAAACACAACACAAGTTCCATTCAGAATCAAAATGAAATAAGAGAGCCAGAGCGAGACATTTCCATTTCTTATATAGTCATTTAACCTCGAAAATTGAGCTACAAAGTTTGTTGAAGGGGAAATGTTAGTACATTTTTCGTTTTAACCCAAACACTGATTGCTATTTTGTAATTTTGTAATACGTAAAATTGCAAATTAATTTCACGAAATAAATTACTTACAACGCATTTGGAAGAAATATTAATATATTAGAATGGATTAAACGTAAGTTTAACTTATTCTATGATGATCACGTACTACGAAACAATGAATTACAACCGTATTACAGTGAAATCTAGATTCATAGCGAAAGGAGAAATTGGTAAAAACATCTACATAAGAAATACAATATGCCTTGAAGACAATTGCAAAATTGACTGTAGGATAATAGTTTTTAGATACTGAGACGATTGGACAAATATGCATAGCGGCTTGAGGTTTGAAAATATTTAGAGCAACTACGGTTAAGGTCCGGAGAATTCAAATTTATGTAATATGGTGAAGTAACGCTGGTGAAAACGCAGCGTGAACCAATAATAGGGGATTGTAGAATAAAATATTATGGTTAATGGTGTTGTTATAAAAAAGGAATATGTGTAACGGAAACTATACGAAAATATGACTATAGATTACGGATGAACGAGAAATTGTTGTGAACTATGCGTGATAGGGAAAATCGTGAGAGGTAAGGAATGGAAACTGCATGAATCTGTGACTGTACTACACTACGTCCCCATATTCCAGGCTATACATAACAGTAGTCACTATACCACTAGTGTTTCCAATCCGGTTTAAGCCGGATTGGAATTATCTGGATAATTCATAAAAATTTTGCTATCCGATATCCGGTTAATTCACAAAAAAAAAATCCGGATAACAAAATTAAAGCAAAAAAAATTGTTTGCGCTATTTACCTTTTTAAAAATTTTAATCAGCTTCTACTAACTTTTCATAATAGACGTTTTCGTTTAGTCAATCTAAAACTTAGTTTTTTCATTTAGACGATTTCGTTTGGTTGATCTAAAAATTATCATTCCAGCAATTGTTTTGAATTTGCATTTTTAGAAGTATAATTTTTTTACAAATAAAAAACAGTATTTCACCGTGTCGTAATTTATGGTTCAATTTTTTGTAATTGGAAAATATTTAAAGTTAATCACATTAAGGCAGTCTAATTAACAAAACGAGAAATGTTGAGCTAGTTTCATTAATGATGTTGGTGCAGAATTCAACACTATTCCAAAATAATAATTTTGACGATTTTAGTTATATTTCTAAATCATAAGCTATCAGTTACTCAAAAACGTTAATAAAAAGTTTGTTTCCGTATACCAAAACAACCGAATATGTTAAGTTAAAAATGGCGGAACAAGAAGTAAGGGAAAATGAAAATTCTCCAACTCCGACCGAACTTACCGAATGTACTCTAGTCATGGATTTGAAAATTCGATTTCACCAATCGAAAATACATAGTAAAGTTAATCGTTAAAATAATTATTCTTCACTGGACAAGAAATTTTATTTATAAAAACATAAATAAAACACTCACTGCTTACCTAGAAAAGCTGTTTGATGCTTTGAAGACCATTCAACCTACTTCGAACGAAAGTGAAAGAGTCTTTTCGGTTGCTAGCATCTTCTTAACGAAAACTAGAAATCGGTTGCAGTTTCCAATGTTAAACGCTCTTGTATTTTTAAAATATTATTTTCCAGATGAAAATAAATTATTAACTGATTTTTATTTTTTAAAACTACATATTGTTTTTATTTAAAACCACTATCCGGATTATTATCCGGATATCCGGATAATTACTTTACATACTATTCGATATCCGGATAGTTAAAATCACGGATAATTGGAAACACTATGTACCACCATGAACCTTGCACTAAAACTACCAACTTGTTGGAATAGCAACAGGATTGGTCATTGGTGGACAAATTGTAAGGGACGACAAAGCATCTTTTAGTGGGGTTGTGGTCAAGCTGGCGTAATTTATCTAGAGTGTTCATATAGTCAGGAAAACTGAGCACAGGGTTGGCATATCAAAGCCTTAATTCGTTCACCGGAAATTTATCCAACTTCAAAAATCCTAAAATATATTTGATTTAAACGCAAACTTTTCAAAATCATTAAATGCTTTTTTCATATATCCTATTTGGGTTCCTTCAATTTATAAACCTTCAGCTGTTAAAAGTAAACCAATTTTCAATGATTCTCTTCACTCAATGTATAATCTATCTTTTATATTTCTTTATTAATATTAATTTAAATGATATTAGAATTCACTACCATAAGGATCTTGTTGAAAAATATATATATGACGTTGAGCTCAATACTATGTCTTGACTCACTTGTAAATCCTGCTGTAGGATAAACCCTTGTAAGCTCTACTCATGTGCCCAACAGTTTTTGAAGATTCTATATATTTTAGAAGGTGCATATCGACGAAAACTCAATTCATCTTCCATCATTTTTATTGTAACTTTTCACAATTTAACGATTATAATAGGTAATATGAACAATATTTCAATTTGACACAAACTTTTCTTATTGCAATTGTTTCAAATGTAGAATGTGTTACCAATCACCAGAAAAATAAAACAAAATTTCAAATTGACTGTTTTTACACAATTTTTAAAATTTCAAGACAAAAAATGCAAAATAGAAAAAATAGTATAAAAAACACGATTCATAAGATGTTTTATCGCACTTATCCTTTAGAAAACTCCCCGCTTCGCTACGCTACGCGGGTCGTTTTCTAAACAGATTGCGTGCGATAAAACGTCTTATGAAACGAGTTTTTTATACTATTTTACTTCGGTCTGAAAGACCTATCTAAGTATTACATTCATGAGCTAAAAGTGAAATTCTTACCCCCACTTTTTTGGCATTTCTCGACGTTTTAGGACCTACTGATTCTAATAAAGCAAAAAAAATGTATGTCTGTCTGTCGGCCGACCTTCCGTCACAACCTACGAAATCTAGAAATCCGCTGGAATTGTAATTGAAAATGAAATTGGACATTGAAATTTTGGAATTTGTTATAGTTTTTGAAATATTTTTGGAATTTTGAAAAAAGTTTGTATTTTTGACTTTGAAATAATTTTGGCAATATTTTTAGAATTTTGGAAAAAGTTTAAATTTTTGATTTTGTAAGAATTTTTGGAATATTTTTAGAATTGGATGAATTGGAATTTTTAGATTTTATTATAATTTTTGGAATTTTAAAAAAAGGTTCAATTTTTGATTTTGTAATGATTTTTGCAATATTTTTAAAACTTTGGATAAGTTTGAATTTTTAAGAATTTTTGGAATATTATTGGAATTTAGAAAAAGTTTAAATATTGGATTTTATTTTAATTTTTGGAATATTTTTGGAATTTTGAAAAAAGTTTGATTTTATTTAATTTTTACAATATTTTTGGAATTTTGAAAGAAATATGAATTTGTGATTTTGTAATATTTTCTCGAAACGCTAAATTGCGAGGTTTTTGAGTAGTTTGTTGAATGTATCATCTTTTCACTAAATTATGTTAATTTATGATCTGTTATAATTTTCCAACAACGTATTGATGTTTCGTATTAGTTTTGTAATAAATTTCTAAACAGAGATAAAAAATATTTGTACTTAGTCGCGCGAAATTTATTAAAACAGTATAAAATGTTTGAAAATTGATGAACAGAACATAATGTCAAAAGCATATCAGAAAATGTTATGCTTGCGTATTTTGAGATGCTAAGTAAAAAAAACAAATCTTCTACTTTATGGTCTTCCTATTCGATGTTAAAATCATTTTTAAATATTTATAAAAATGTGAATATCTCTACGCAAAATTACAAGCTTTTTTAAAAAGGTTGTCAGAAGGGCCTAAAAAATCTAATCGAGCCAAAAAAATCTAAAATTTTAGAGTTAGAGCATATCAATCGTTTTATACAAGAAGCTGATGATAAAATGTATTTAGCAATAAAAGTAAGTACAAATTTTTGTGTAATTGTAGCATCAATTTCTATGATAATTTTTTTTCTATTGAAATAGTTTTATTAATGGGGTACAACGGTGCTTGTAGACGTGAAGAGCTCACAAATATGTCACTAGACGATGTCAAATTTAAAACTGACGTTATTGTAGTCGACATTCCAAAAACTAAAAATTATATCAAAAGGCAATGTGTAGTAACAGAGAAAATACGGAGTGATCTAATACATAAATATATCGCGTTGCGGTCTAAAAAAACGACACATCGGCGATTCTTTGTCACCTAATGCAACGGATACTGTATTAATAGCCCAATGGGCATTAAAACTATCGGCAAAATACCTAAAATTCTTGCAACATTCTTGAAAATTTCAAACCTCGAGCTATATATAGGACACTGCTTCAAGGGTGGTGATTTGTTGACCATCAAAAATAACGGTGGCTGGAAATCTTCGGCAGTAGCTGAAGGTTACATCGAAGGATCTCTAGAAAGAAAAACTCAAGTTGCGCAATTGCTTACAATGCAATTCCAACCGAGTACAAGTAGTTCCTCCACTTCAACTATAACTTCGGCAAAAGTAACGAACAAAACTTTGCTATCCCAAAATTTACTGTTTACAATAACTGCACAATTCAAAAATAAAAAAATATTACATAAAATTAACTAGCGAAAAACTTAATTTTGAGAATTCAACTTACTAAATAAAGTCTCGATAAGGTCCAATAAAAACGCTTCATTTACTATTTTTTAACAAATCAAAACGAATTGTATCGATTATTTTTCTCTGGTGGGAAGGAACAGCGAATATTTTCGAATATTTTCCGCCTACTTAATATATTAATTTAAAACAAAAATTCACATACAAAATTATGTGAAAATGCAATTTGCAAATAGTAAAAATGTCGGTTTTCATTCATAAATGATTGCATGTTTATGTTTATTTGTCAAAAATAAATTACAAATTTATAACATTTATGCGCCTACTAAGATGAAATAATATTTTACTATGTATGATTATGTTGTATGAAATAATGTTACTATTTCTGTTCGTTAAATTGTCTGCTAAATACAACTCGTCACCAAATTATTAGTCGATTATTTTTCAACATTACCACTCATGCCATTTGAGGTTAAAAATTTCCCTCGTAAGCTACGCGCACTCGGGACCTCAAATGACATTCGTAATAATGATTATGAAAAATAATCGACTATTATTTGACGACTCGTGATATTATATATGATAATTTTGCATTTGAATTTAATAAATAAATGTGTTTGTTCTGTATGATAATATGTTTATTCGCTGTTGGGTTTGTTTTATTTTTACTTCGACAGTGTTGCAGTTGAGAAGTGGCACCTGTAGGTGCGATTCCATGAGTTTCTATTTTCCTCTGAATCAGTTTTCTACACACTTTTCCTTTATTAATTATATGCCATGTACAATTCTAATATTCTGCTGTAAAAAAATTTTAGAGGCTAGGATATCGTACAAATGTTTAAACAAACAAAATTGTACCTACAGTTTATAATTTTCCTTATTATTACTAATTATTTTATAGTTATAGTTAATTAAAATATTTAACACTAATTTAGATATTCTTATTAATTTTATTTAGATAATTATTAGTTTTAATTTTCACTGACGTTTGTATGACCAATATGACCAACCTTGAAAAAAAAATCTTTGCGTATCGTAATGAAGGCCAATACGATACGCATACGTTGGGTATCGAAATGACTTTATTTTAGACGCAAAATAGAAAAAAACCGTTTTGTGAGCTTCCTTTCCATTTTTATAAAATGTAGTTACACGGAAATGTTTTGTAGCCGTTGATATGCTAAATTTGGAACCACGGATTGTACAAGTGAACTGGTTGTTGGTTGCCTTAAAACAAAAAAATCTTTCCACAGTAGGACTAAAATCATTAAACCATTTGCAATTTATTCACTTATACTCAAAATCTATACTAAGGTATTAATTTCTTTCTTTTCTTCATTACACTCATTCATCATTCTCATACTCTTTCTCCGGTTGTGAACAAAATGAGCCTATTTAGAACACATATCACATATGTTGAAACACGTAATTGATGTAGGCAACGCTGTCTCTATCAAGCAAAGACATCATTATTCAATATCACCAAGGCATCATATGCAGTCACTAGGAATAGTTGAAAAAAGTGCTTGGAGTTCTCTTGTTGTCCTAATCCATTAGCTTTGTAAAGTCCACCTTTGTTTTGACTCAAGAACGGTCAATTTCGTGACAAAGAAGATGTGTATTGCCCCCTCCCTACAAAAAGATGGAATGCTGAATCATCTGCCGTAAGCAAGCTTCCAGCATAGATTTTAAGGATGCTTCCTGACACTTTCCACTTAAAAAGGCCTCCCACCAAAATCCGTTTACATTGTGCTTGGTCGGTCATTGAATCAGTTTTTCAGGATAGTTTTCAAGGTATTAAACGTGCCACAGACAGACTATATCAAAATTAAAGGATCTAGTAATCCATCCTCTACTTAAGTCACGCGTCTTTGTGTATATAGATGGCCTTCTTATAATGACTGACACATTTGAGTCTCATTTACAAGTATTACAAGAAATTAACCATTATTGTTGAAAAAGGTAAGTTCCTTCTCCCGGAAGTTACTAAGGATACTTTGTGGGCAGTTGAAAATGTATCTAGATAAAACAGCTGCGATAGCTAAATTTTCGGTTGTTCAAGCAGTTTAACAGGTTCGTAGGTTTTTAGGAATGGTGAGTTAATGCAACCGCTTTATTTTTGAGTTTCCATCACTTTCGGCCTCCATTTCTGATTTATTGAAAAAAAAAAAACGTTCTGATAAGCCCTAATTACAGTGTACCATTCATTCTGCAATGCAACACTAATAATAATAATGGCTGTGTTTTGATTCAACAGGGCAGCAAAAGTATTGAACATTCGATTGCCTTCGTGGCCATGAAACTTAACTGGGCGCAGCATCATTACTCGGTTAGTAGAAGGGAGTGTCTGGCTGCAATATAAAGTTTTAAAATTTTTAACGATTATGTCAAGGGTCACTCCTCTAAATAATAGCCGATCATACTTTCTTTAGATGGTTTATGAACCTAAAGGACCTGTCTGATCGTTTGCTAGATAGAGTCTTAAATTACGGTGATTTAATGTTGAAATTGAACATAAGCAGAGAACTTTGAATATTGTTCATGATACTCTGTCCAGAATTTTTTCAGCAGATCCTATTAAAGATGAATTACTTAGATTGGAACTCGATTTAAATTTAAAAGCGTTTAAAACAAAAGAATATCTGAATTTACTTGCGTGACTAAAACGGTCTGTTGTATAAGATACTAAACCCATCAATAGCTAACGCGCTGTCCAATGAAAAGATTTGGAAGTTATGGATCCCTTTGGATGGCAATGGCCAATATCCTGTTCAATGGGTAATAATTTAAGTGATATAGCTTTTGCTTTAAGATTTTCATTACATTATATTATAGGTTATAATAAAAACACAAACACAAAACTGCTCACAAAAATCCCTAATAATTCAAAGAACCATAATGTTGTTCACTTTGCATACCAATATGACAATAATTGACCTATTGGAAGCCATGGTGCCACTTTTATTGCAAACAATCATCCGTGACTTAGGATGTTGACTATAATCTTTAAATATTACAATCCTATAAAAACACTCAAAGTAATATCAAGTCACACTCTACAACTGTAAAGAAGCGACCGGTTCTCCTTTGCTCAAATTGCCGAAGCAGAAGCTAGATTTTGTCTTGATTCAGAGAACTAACGCACAATAATGCAGATCTTCGAACTTTCCTAAAAATTTCCTTTCATAAAGGCTCATTAAAATCCACAAAACGAAATGTCTCAAATTTTGATGCATGCGACTACACTGAAAAAGGCTTACCAAAATATGCTCGGTGTTGACGTTGCATTGAAAAACAGGTCTGTAGGAATGGCAGCTTATATAGAGGGAAAATGTAATCATGACGACGATGATGTGCACTCGACCATTTGAAATTTCCATGAAACTGCGGTCATTGTTCGTATTGTAATTAAAATTAATAAGTGTTGTTCATTTTGTTTATTTTCTTTTTCGTTTTTACACAATGTGGATCGAAATTTGTTAACAAATTTAGAGGTAAGGAAAGTTTAAAATAAAATTGTGCCGGAACGGATTACCCGATTTGAATTTTTTTTGTTTGAATGGTATCAAAGTAAGGCTTTATGAAATTATTACACTGATAAAAAATTTACAATTTTATTTGCTTATTTAATTTTAATTTTTTAAATATGGCGATTTCAAAAAGTAATTTTTATTATATATTTTAAAGATTTATTACTTAACCATAACATAATAAAATTATAAACAAGCATTAGTGTTTGTTTTTGAGAAACAGGCATTTGAATATATTATTAGTTTAAAACCTTTTGGACTTTGTGCCATTCACTAAAAACCAGTTTTCTGATTCTATATAAATTGATAATGTTTAAACATCTTAAAATTAAATAAAGCAATAACGTATTAAACAAATATCGTCATCAACAGTGCTCAGATGAAATTAGCAGCATCATGCCCCAAACTTATTCCTACCCCCGTTCCATTCTACAATCGGCTACCGCAACCAGTCAAACGGTCGAGATTCCACGCTGTCATACTGGCAGATCGCAAAAAGACTTCTTTGTCCGAACTGCCTACAAATGGAATAGTTTGTCGGAATCCTTAGTCTCAGGTGACTTCAACCCGCAGAGGGTAAAAAAAAAGCGTTCATCATGACCTTAGAACGCCAGTTGTTGTGGGACCTAGGTCTTAAAAGGTATTTATGTTTTGTTGTGACACATATTGTAAACCCAATAACACAACGCATTTTATTCAAAAAAAAAACAATTTTCAAGGAAAAAGGAAATGGTCAGACTCAAATATCTTATTTCATCTTGCGTCTTTATTCTTTATTTGATTTTATATCTATAGTGGATATTTTCTTTGGTTAAGAAAAATGACGATTGCTAGAGTTTTTCGGTGTATGGCCAGTTTAATTTGGTAAATGTCTTATTTTTATTAGATGGATATCAAGACCTTTATCTCAGCTTGTTTTTTTTTTCAAATACTGTACTGGCGTTAATATAAGTACCAAAAGAGCACTTTCACATCATCAATTTTTAAACAACTCTTTAAAAATCCCGTAAGCTCGTAAACTTTAAAACTGGCTTGACTCTTCATGGAGTGCCATATCAATGAGAATAAACCAACATTTTTTGTAACTCTTAGCTTTTTCGTAGAATACGTTTTCGTATAGGGGGAAGTGGGGATAGTATAAACATGGGGCAACTGTAAACAGTTTTAATTTCCCTCACAAAACATCAATCAAAAAATTCGGCAAAAATATCACAGATGTCGCTTCGATCGACTACACACAACAGGAGAATTTGACAGCTGAAGTCAGTCTTGTTCAAAAGTTATTGGTGAATAGATGTT
The DNA here is from genome assembly GCA_963693315.1 of Diogma glabrata. Taxonomy (NCBI): domain Eukaryota; kingdom Metazoa; phylum Arthropoda; class Insecta; order Diptera; family Cylindrotomidae; genus Diogma; species Diogma glabrata. The sequence goes on along the minus strand of OY856187.1, from coordinate 321,501,092 downwards.
TTAGCAACCCAAAAGTAAATATTTTTTTTTTTTGTAAAACTCGAATAACTTTTTTTATCATCATATGTTTAAAAATATTTCAACATGTTTTGATAGCTGAAATATTCAAGAAACATAATATTTCTTTGTTTTAGCCAAATTTTAGATCTTGGAATATTTTTTCAAAACATAACCCTAAAATCGTCACGTGGGGCACATATAAACAAAAAAAATTGGGATAGTATAAACGCGTTTATATATGCCGTATGGTATGGCTATATGGTATACGTGTGGTTTCCCGTTTCACTTTTGATATTGATTTGCAAAACTTAAACATACGATGAGATTGAATTTTTGCTTTTTTCTGTATAATTTTCTGCCTGAATTTATTGAGGTTTTACAACAATCGAAAAATGTTGTTTTTTTTAAAGAAATATATATGTTATATGCTTATATATATTGTTTGAAGCACAATAAATAATAAAAAATTTTAAAAAAGGAACTTTATGAATTTTATTGTGGTGTTTTTTGGGTGTTTATATGTGCCCCATACAAAAATGCTCATTGTTTATAAGTGCCTCACCAGTGGGGATACTTTAAACGAGAAACATAAATTTTTTGAAATTCAAAATTTTATACTTATTGTTTAGTTACGTAATTAAAAAAAATAGTTTTATGTAGTAAAGATATGAAATTTTACAATGAAACAGTTTTTAAGTAAAAATGTTTTATGGTTTTCAAGTTATTGAGCTTTAAGTACAAACTGTTTACACCATCCCCACTTCCCCCCAACTACATTGCAACAAATTCCTAAAATCAAATTTCAATTTCTAAAACTAATTTAAAAATTACCTGTTTATCGGAAAAACACATATTTTATAAAATTTTATTATAATTCCTTTTTCCAAAAAAACTCTGAAAACATACAGAAGATAGTAAATCCACCCTTCTTTTATCACTTAGAGATAGCAATCAATTGTAATTTTTTTTCTATCTCCTCTTTATTGTGTTGAAGGGATCCTAAGATTTTCATTCAATGATGATAATAATCAAGAGCAAATGAAAAATTCTGACAAAATTCCTTCAATCAATTTGGATTTGATTTTCCTTGTCTTTTTGTGTTCGGATTGACGGAAATCATTCTTTATTTTATTACTACATTTTTTTTTACTTATTGTGGATGAATGGATTTTCTCGTTACGGTAAATAGACAACAACTGCTAAATTTTAAGAAATTTGACTTTAAATTCCAATAGTTTATTGTGATTTGGGGTTTGATATTATAATACAGCAAGAAATTTAAGGTTTTCATGTTTTGGTTCGATTGTGTAATTTGATCATTGAAATTTTTAGAATGATTGTAGTTCGTATTGAAGGGTCCCTCGATTTGTGAAGTTGAAACGAGAAGCTCAAAAGTTTAATTTCGTTTCCCTTATAAACATAACAAAACACTTTCATTAAAATATCAACTGTGACATAACTTTGTTTCTAATTACTTCTTTATCAAAGTAATAATGTTTATAATTTGAGCATTCCTATCCCTCTTCGAATTACGGAAAAACAAAAAAAAGTTGTTCGAAAATTTTCTTTTTTTATTTAAAAAGTAATTTTTTTTCTTTTTAATTAATGTGAAAGATTAGCAAAGGTTGGGCGACGATATTCATTACCCTAAGAAACAATTCTATTGTTATTGCTTTGGATTATTATTTACTATTGTTATTAGAATTTGCATATAAGATTTTTTTTGTGATGTAATATAAAAGCTTTGCTTCAATATATTATAAATAAAAATAAGTCAACAAAGACAGATTGTTGCCTTTTGATACGGAAACTAAAAGGATTTTGTTTAATGAATACATATTGTGTTTGTTAAGAACTTTATTGTATTAGTTAAGAGTGTGTGAAATTAGTGTAATTAAGAGCAGAATATTATTAAGACAAGTTCATTTGATAAATTTTAAGGTAGCTAGCAGATTGCTGGAGAGTTTACTAAGTAAATACAATTGGTTGGTTATGTCCATTATTTCAAGCTCCTGTAATGGTATCTACATGTTTTATTAACATTGTTGTTTGTTAATTCATTAAAGCTGTGTACTTGAAGACTGAGGTGTAGTGGAGTACTAAAAACTTTCAAAACCAATATTTAAATTGAAACCTAAAATTGCAAAACAAAACCTGACTTAACACCATGCCGAACGAAATGGGGAAAAGAAGATGGATTTCAGGCCCTGACTAAAATAAAATTATTACATAACAAAAAACTATTGTGAGCTAAATTTCAAAGAAATATAGCAGATGGCTTAAAACCGTACCTTTCTGATTACAGACGTAAGGAAAAGATAAAAAAATAAGTCAATTTTCCAAATAATCAAGAGATTTAAAAAAATTAACTGTTAACATAAATTAAAATTTTGAAACGAAATTTGGATAAAATATTCTAAGGATGCAATATCATAGAGCATAACATTATGATCTAAAATTACACTGTCACACAATCTTTTTTAATTCCCTACCACGCTTGACAAATTTCTTCTTTCACAAAATGTAAAATTCGTGTTTTTCTAATGTTTCATTAATAATAACTCCTCTTTGATCTCTGATTTTAGATTGTTGAGCAGAACGCTTAGCAACCTTTGATCTGTTAGTGGTTCCCCGAGCCCCATTTGGGAAGGTTTTTTCCGGCCGTTGTTTTCTGGTTCGTATTTTGTCAATAATTTTATCATTCGTAGCATGATTTCCAAACTCAGTTCTTGTCGCTCTACATAGATCCATCCATGACACCCTAGGTGTTCTAAGATGGTAAAGCCAATACCAACAAGCGACCTGATCTTTAGGGAGCAGGTGGGCTTGTCCGGTATTAATGTGTTCAACCCCAGAGAAGGACAGATTGTGCACCCCAATCCTATAAAATAACTCTTCAATATTAGGTCCATCGGGCCTCTAATAATTGAAGGTTATGTTACAGCCACAGATATTTTTGGCGTTCCGCTCTTGGTTTGATTAATTCCTTTCGAATATTGGATTTGGAAACATAGATGTATTTGGGAGAGTTAAAGCTCAAACTTGTGGAGAGAGAGAGACTACGGCAGAGAAACTACGATCTCGAATCGGTTCCTAGGTAGATTTGTCTACCTAGGTAGAGCTAGGTAGCTGGCTTGTTAATCGCGCCCGTTTTACTCGTTATCAGTTTTAGGTCGACTCCCCTTACGCTTGCTTGACGGTCAAGACACGGCTTATTTCCTTCAAACTAGCCTAGTGCGCAGTCCTTATCAAAGGCATGGTTAAAGGGAATTAAGTTTAAAAAGTAACTTAAGAAAAAATAATAGTATATATTTATTTATAAACTAGCTAGAACCGGCCACGCGTTGCAGTGGCTCAGTCTGGTGAAATTTTAGAAATAAAGAAAACAAAACACACACGTTTCGAAAATGTTTAATTCCATAATGCTTGAGGGTATACAGATATAGAGATTGCAGATATAGTCTTGTTTTCGGACTCTAAAACATGCAACATATAACTGTCCATGTGAGAAACAATCGGTATCTAGATCTAAATCACACACTTCTAATGTTTGGCCCTGAGCTTTGTTGATGGTGATTTCAAATGCCAATCGATTTGGGAATTTCCATCTTTTAAATTGAAATGGCATATCCGTTGGCATCATAGGTATCAGAGGAATGAGGACATCCTTACTTTTGGAAGGTCCAGTCAAGATTGTTTTCTCTACTACGTTGCTCAATTTTTTTGCTGCATGTCGCATAATTGGCACGCCGATTTTGAATTCAAAAAATCAAAAATTCTGATTGATTGTTAACCGCCTTATCTGCTTCCATGACAGTGTCTATGAACTTGTATGCTCTGATTAGATGACGATTTTGTTTTTGGCCGCAAGAGTGGCTCGTTTATTCGAATAATGCGAAATACTTTTTCAACCAATTCCTCTTTTGACGATACTAAATTGTAGAAACTATGAGGTAATAAAATTCGTTCTGAAGTTGGATCAACCGCTGCTTTTTCGTCAGCAATTGATGTGAGAATATCTCGGCTGATTTTTCGTTTTGAAGCAGGACCCGCATATTTATGGTTAATTTCAACCAATTTACGTGTCGCCACAAAGTAGAGTAAGTTCAGGCAAGCATTTGTTTCATCTGTTGGTGTTGATCAAGGAACTACAGGTAATATTTGTCTGAAATCTCTTGCAAGCAATATTAACGCATTCCCAAATGGTGTGGTATTTCCACGCAAATTTTGCAATGATCGATCATGCGCCATTGCGCATTAATTCTAAATAATAAGTTATTTCTGCAATATTTTTCCCATTCTGGATCCTTTGGAAATGTTTTATGTGGGAGTTTCAATAAATTGGATGTTCAATGGCAATTTCAAAACGGAATGAGCAGTTCTTTCACCTAGTAGCAATGTTTTAGCTATGCCGGACGATGCAAGAACTAAAGCTGTCATTGTCATTTCATGTCATTTTGTGATCGAATTGCTGTTAAAATTAGTCGGATTACGAACGTTTTACCAGTTTTTCCTGGTGCATCCAAAAAAAAGATTCCTCCAACCCCGTTATTAACATTTTGCTTTAGTTGATCGTGAATTGCTTTTTGTTAAAGCGTTAGCTCTTTAATATTTGAATACACAAACGAAAAAAGATCAGCCGTGTTGTAATTTTGTTCATGACGCAATTCAACTTCAAAGGAAGATGCAGCAGCAGATCGATTCGACGATGCCATTCCTAATTGATAGAGAACTTTGTTCGCGATATTTTAGCACAAATCTTTAATCATTATCACTTCTTCGTTGTAAATTTCTGTTACGAAATCTCTGTTAATGTTGGCATTTTCTTTGGATATACGACGTAAAATATCTTCAGTCATGTGCGATTTATATTTTTCCCATAACTCAGTTGGAGATGAAAGAGACAGGCAGTCAATATGATTGCAAACAAAGCACTAGCTTGATTTGGATGTGACGTGTTGCACGCGTCATTAATGCATACATCCCAGTGACGGTCTATGGAAAGTGTTATGTGTAACGCCGTTGACAACTCTCAATTGCTGAAAATACTTAGGATCGGGCATTTCTATCAATAACATGCGAAGAAAGAAGCATTCATCTTGATTGGGATGCACGGTGTACAGTCCGCCTATTGTAGTTTTTTGAATATGCCATGTTAATTGGGATATGTAGCATGGGAATATGTAGCAACAAATGTATGTTGTTCAGTGTAAAATATTTTATCACAGTTTGTTTTAGGAGGACATTTTTAAAGTAAATACGAGGACGGAGGACATTCTTGCCCCAAAGGAGGACAGTGCTACCGAAAGGAGGACACGTGGCAATCCTATTGGTTGATAAATTAGATAAAATAATCTATAGGCTGATCACTATACAAAACTAATCGAGCTAAACTAACTATACTAACTAATTAAGCCTGAAGTGAAACTAAGGCATAAAATTGAGTGAATTGAGAATAAAACAGGTGAGATACTTGTACTTGTTGACGTAGGCTACGTTATGAAAAAACATATACAGCTAAAAAAAATTATAAAAACCCGCCTGTATTTAAATGCAACATTGTGTCTAAATTCCAAAGGAATCGCTCCTGTACTTTAGGAGATAACCTATTATGAACAAACGAAAATTTACATATTTATATGAGCAATTTCACGAAGATTCAACATCGTTCTGACTTGGCTTTTTTTTAATTTTGATTATTTTTTTTTATAGATAGTCTTTCATAAATAAAATATACAAGTTCTCTTAGAATTTTTTTCTCGACCAGGGGTCTTCACAGGGTGCCCCTCAATTTTTTGCTATTTTGTGATGTGAGTGCATTTTGATGAGCGATTGTAGAAAAACTACTCAATCGATTTTCATAAATGATATGTCGTTGAATAGGTATTAGAACAAAGTTTTTAAAAATATACACTATTCATTTTTTTTGAAATCATTTTTAACGGTGTAACATAAGAAAAAAACGGTGTAATTGAAGAAAAGATGGCGCTACACCTTTTTGTTTAACTAAATTGAAGCTTATTTTATATCTAACTACTTGTGAAAGGACTAGTAATATTTTTTTTTTAAAGATAAAATTCGTTGTGCACGTGACTGTCGGGAATCGGCTTTTTTTGTTCTGAAGGAAAATTATAAAAATGGCGTTATAAACTAAGAGATTTTTTTTATGTTAAATATCAAATTTTTTTTTTCGCTTTGTTCTAATACTCAACGACATATCATTTATGAAAATCGATTGAGTAGTTTTTCTACAATCGCTCATCAAAATGCACTCACATCACAAAATAGCAAAAAATTGAGGGGCACCCTGTGAAGACCCCTGGTCGAAAAAAAAAATTCTAAGAGAACTTGTATTTTTTATTTATGAAAGACTATCTATAAACAAAAAATAATCAAAATTAAAAGGGGTCAAGTCAAAATTGCCCAAAAATTTGCTGAACTTGCGTGAAATTGCTCATATATAGGTAATAATTGTCACTTTTTTTATAGTTGGAGCATTGGATCTTTTCACATGTCTTATAGCAGGCCTTTTATCAACCTGAATTAATAAAACTTGTATGTATCACAAACATCATGTCAACTGCTGTTTTGAACAAATGCACTAATTCGTTTTTTTTTTTCGTGAAATCTGGTTTTCAAAAAAATTATCTCCCAAAATACCATTCGGTGTGAAATTTTTTGTATAACCAATTTCATTGCAATGGGAAACAATAAAATAGAACATTTTATGATAGTATGTATAATGTATATAAAAATGTATGTATATGTGTTGAGTTGTCTAGTGGTTAAAACCATGAGCTCGCAATCGAAACCCGGGTTGGACTTCCATTTAAAGTCAAAGTGTTGCTAAACAATGCAAATAACAACCATCAACACACTGGTGATACAATTAACCGGTAGTCAACCGATGTTTTTGATAAATTAGATAAAACAATAAATGGTTGATCACCCATACATAACAAATCGATTTAATTAAGCTAAAAACTGGGAACTCCCAGGTGAGGGACACTTATGCTTGTAAACAGCCTACATGGTTATAGGGAAATATGGGTTTAAAATAAACTATATAAAAACCTTCCTGTATTTGAATGCAACATTGCTGTTTAAATTTCAAATGAATTGATCCAGTACGTTCCGAGATTACCTATTTTGAAGAAATGAACATTTACATTTTTAATTGTATAGAAGATAGATAGATTAAGATAAAGGATGATTCAAAAAATTACCGTTTTTTTCTTTTTATTGCTCGCCATTTCGACAAAAATTTACAATTTTCCAGATGCCAATTTATTAATTTATGATCTCTTCCAATAGCTAGTTAAATTGATAATTGGTAATATATTCTATATCTGTTTTACACATTTTAAAGTACCATCTACTAAATTTGAATCAATTATTAGCTTTTAAAACTCATTGCTGTGAATAATATGTGAACACTACAATCCAACATATCTGTACTAATATTTAATGAAATTTGGTTTCGACAATTAACCTAATAAACTTGTAACCGATATTCACCACCATGTCGCACCACTTGTTATGCAAAGAATTCAAAATGACGTATTGAACACTTTATGATCACTATTATCAGTAATACGTTTTTGGACTCGAAGTCACATAGAAATTCTCTTCAGATCTTTAAAACTAAAAACTAAACTGCTCTCTTTAAATTTTTGCGAGCTTGAGGGTTGTTGCAATGTTAAAAAAACTCAAAAACTACTTAACATACGCCATATTCTCCAGAGAATATTTGTTAATTAAACTTTTTATTTATGATCTGCGGGTGTGAGAACCCTTCGTACGCCAGTCTCTTCTATGGACATACGATTGAAAGTGAGACAGTGAGATACTGGCAATAGCAGTGAGATATAACTAGCAGTAGAAAATAACTAGCTAAAATGATGTATAAGGGGTGAATGAACTGTATTCAGTCAACGGTAGCACCCTAAATCTTAGTAATGGAGTATTTCCTATTGATGGCACGTTATTGTTTTACTTGTTTTACGAAACAAAGTCTTCATATTACTATATATATGGGCTTTAAACATTGGGGAAGAAATTGAGCAACATGATCAAGAATATGCCCCTAGCTGCATTATTGGCAACTCAATTTTAGTTTTGTTTATGCAAATTGTTAAAACAAATTTGCTGTTTACATTTTATTTTATTTTTTTTTTCTATCGCATCATGAAATATTGGCCAAATTATTTTTCTACTATTTACTTACTATTATTACTTACTATTTTTCTATCGTTGCATGAAATATTTTATATGTGATAGGATTTATTGTTTATTTTTTCGTTTTATAAAAAAAAAATAAAAAACAAAACAAAAAGAAAACAAATTTGCGTCCATCAACACCTTAGAACGCATTTTTTTGTGGGATCTAGGTCTTAAAAGGTTTTTATGTGTTGTTGTGACACATATTGTAATTCCTACACCGAAAGAAAAAATCTTGCTTGATTCAAACATGTTGCATTGTTAATCGAAAATTAAGTGAAAATTAGGGAACTAAATACGTTAGTGATTGTATCAACCAACGCTCCGTATTTAAATTAACAATTTAACCGTTGTTGATATATTTTTTTATAAGTATCACAAACATATTTGATTTAACTATGTTTGTAGTTGAGTCAATTATGATTTAATTTTCAATTGACTACAAACGTGGTAAATTAAAAATTAGACTAAAAATAGTGATATTGAATACGTTTGTGATAGAATCAAGCAATACGCAGTATTAAATCTTTTGGTTTGGTACATCTTTGTTTTGTTTTTGCTGCTATCGATGTTTGTATGGGTTCGTTTTTTTCGTAAATATAATATTTGAAATTTTTTATATTAGAAGTATGTATTTCGCATCAATCCCGACAAACATTTTTATGCATAAAGATAGCGTTCGTATATTTACGTTCTAAATAGGAAATGTATAAGTGTGATTTTGTTTGTAAAGGATGCGTCCATTTTTTCGCCATTTTTTTAATGATACGATTTAAAAGACCAAAATTCAGAAATCAAAAAATTTAAATATTTGAATTATGTGTAGAAAATTATACTAATTTTCTATAATTTTCGCATTATTATGAAAAATTAAATTAAAATATCGATAAATGGACATGAAACAAGACAAATAAAAAATATTAAAAAAATATAATAATTTTTTTAAATCACCAAAATTAATTATAGAAAAGGCCTGTTTTATTAACGATATTTTTGTTACAACATTGACTGAAAAATTTCTTTCGCACATAATTTTATATGCAAATAATATGGAAATTATTTAAATCAATTAAACACATCTAAATTATTTCCTAAAGTAAAATGTTAAATAAAACCAGCCATGTTAAAATATATAAAAACTTTTTATTTTTCTATTCTTTTGTTTATTACTTTTCTTTAGTTTGTTTATTAGTTTCTTTTCTCCTAGTTTTTTATTTTAACGAACACAATAATTTTCAAACAAAAACATGAACAAACGAACTGAAAAATATGAACAAGAAAAATTGATCACGCCGTGGTTGATTTAAATAATGAAAATTGTTACATTTTTAAAATAAATTGACAATGCTACATTGGTTAAAATAACCACGTTCGTATTAGACGCAAAATCAAACAAGCTTTGTAGTTGATTCTACCAACGTTTTTTTTTCGGTGTACACACCACATTTTATAAAATAAAAACTCGCGAGCGAAGTAGACGCAAATGTTTCTGTATAAGCGACAACATTCGTCATTTTCAACTGTTAACATTACATTTATTTTAAACTTATAACAAGTATTTGGTATATACTAATGTTTAATATACTTACGTTTAATTCGAGCTGAATTATAGGCAAGTCTTAAACATTTTCATATATAATTTAATATACTTTTCGTATAATCCGGCTAGAAGGACCATTTATATCTTCATCAAAACGAAGTTTATCAATTTCAACTTCATGGTAATTTTGTTGCTTTTTCTTTGAATGTTTGACTTTCATCCGAGTCTTTTTGAAGTCCCTTTGGAACAGTATGAACACCCCAGGATTAGGTTGGTTAGGATTGTTTGGGTAACAACCTCGAAAAAACAACTTTAAATTTCTAATTTAATTAAAATAATTCCAGGATTGACAAACAAGCTCACTTCACTCAATTCAAATAAAATTTGAAACCATAACTTAATTTATCAATTTTTTTGTTTGTTATATTCTCAATTTATTCCTCTAAAAAAGTCTATCTTAAAAACATCAAACAAATTCTGTTTTTTAAGATAGATACTAAAACACTTTAAATTAAAAAAAAAAAGAAAGAGGAAATTGAAGACTCTGAATAGCGAAGAAAAAAACAGGAAAAAAATTATAAGAAAACTTGGATTGAAATATGAGTTGTTGAAAGAAAACGATTATGTAACAAGTAACAACGATGATGCTTTTACGTAATTTTTATTGTTATTTTTGTTTGTGTTTTTATATCAACTTTTTTTTATTGTATAAGAAACGATAAAGTGGTTTGTCTTTTTTAAAAAAATAAAAAAAAAATATATTTTGATAAATAGAAAAGAAAAGCATTTTTGTTTTAAAATTTTCTTATATTTTCTTATGATATTTGAGTATCGTAAGATACTAATGTTTCTTACTTCATATCGCTCTTAATATAATAAGTCTTGTTATTGTTCTTGAAGTTTGTGAGTTGTTATGGATTTTTGTTGAAAATAAAAAAAAAAGATCTTTTACGATGCAATATTTTTGTATCTCAGCTCGATTTCTTAAGATTCTGATATTTTTACAAATAGGTATGTACGTGATTGTTTTGAATATTTTTCGAAATTATATTTTTATATTGCAGAAACTATAAACTGTTAAAATACATTTCTTAGTGACGCGTTTTTTTAAATATTTGAATATGCTAACGTTACTGTAAAAAAACCACAAAGATACACACTACAACTATTCCAATTACAAACTCTACTTTCTTTAAAAATCTTAACTAGTAAAGCAAATATTTTCACCTTTTTAAAGCTTTCGTTTAACATTTTTTTTATTTCTGGAGTCTGTAAATTTTTTATTATTTTTGATCTACGGGTGTGACAACTGACAAATTTTTTAAGGCTATGCAACAAAACGGTGAATATTCTACAGAATTTATTGTTCGATTAAAATCCTTGGCTCAACCGTGTAAATTTGGCGATTTTTAAGTCGATGATAAAAAAGCAGTAGATTTTGAAAGCCAATGGCCTAATGGATCGCTTTACAGTTGGACTACGAGGTCAATCAATCCATTGTTAACTGTTAAAGGATAAAACATGGGATTTTAAACAATGTTGTCTCAAGGCATTGAAGCATACGGGAAGCAAAACATTTGCAAACGTTAGCGCAATACAAAATCAATGACCATTCAAACTCTCGGTACCATAACTTAAGCCAAAATACCCTTTATTGAACTTGGCACTCGTTATTGTGATAAGTATCAGTATACTCAATGATCTTAGTAGCTATAACTGCAAGGACACCCATGCCGTTAGGTCCAAGATGAGTATCAAAATTACGGTCAAGTTCAAACTCTAACCTAAGGAGACACTTGCGCTGATAGGTAGATGGTAACTGGGGTGCACTAGCATGGAACTCCGTATACCGAAAAGGTTCCAGTTTAAACCTAGCAGTACCACAGCATAGGGCTCTACGGTTGTGTACTTTTGTATTTCCTACACGAAGAAGGACATTAATTTGCAAACCATTATGATGCGAACCGCCTCGTAATCTGCAATCGAAATTTACGGGTCATGTTACTCAGAATCCGACATCAAATCTTATATAATCTCGGTGACAACTATATATATATATATATATGAGCAATTTCACGCAAGTTCAGCAAATTTTTGGGAAATTTTGACTTGACCCCTTTTAATTTTGGTTATTTTTTGTTTATAGATAGTCTTTGATAAATAAAAAATACAAGTTCTCTTAGAATTTTTTTTTTCGACCAGGGGTCTTCACAGGGTGCCCCTCAATTTTTTGTTATTTTGTGATGTGACTGCATTTTGACGAGCGATTGTAGAAAAACTACTGAATCGATTTTCATAAATGATATGTCGTTGAATAGGTATTAGAACAAAGTTTTTAAAAATGTACACTGTTAATTTTTTGAAATAATTTTTAACGGTGTAACATAAGAAAAAAACGGTGTAATTGAAAAAAAGATGGCATAGCCTTTTTTTTTTTTTTTTTTTTTTTAAACTAAATTGAAGCTTATTTTATATCTAACCACTTGTGAAAGTTGAGGACACGTGTTATTTTTTGTTTTAAAGATAAAATTCGTTGTGCATATGACTGTCGGGAATCAGTTTTTTTTGTTCTGAAGGAAAATTATAAAAATGGCGTTATAAACTAAGAGATATTTTTTTTATGTTAAATATCAAATATTTTATTATTAGATGAACTTTTTAAAATATTATAAAAATTATATATGTAGTACAATAAATAAAATAAATACAATTGTTAAAAATGATTTACTTATTTTACAAACAGAAGTATCTTTTGAATAGGAAAGCACTTCTGCAATTATTTTCTTTGTATTAGATGGCATAGAAAATGAAATGTTTATTTATCACTTTTAGTAATCACTTGTCACTCTTATAAAAAATAATTTGACAGTCTTGACTGCAAACAAAAAAGCCGTATAAACAACTAAATCTATTTAGGAACTTTTGACTGGAGAAGTATTATGTTCGTATTATGTTATTATGGAATCATAAAGTAAAAGATTGTTTTTCAACATTAAATTACAAATATTTTATTATTGAATAAACTTTTTAAAATATCATACAAATTATATATGTGAAAATAAATATAGTTATTAAAAATTATTTACTTATTTTACATTCAAAAGTTTCTTTTGAGTTGGAAAACATTTTTGCATTTATTGTCTTAGTATCTACTATCTAAATTAACTAATTAACTTATGCCACCATAAAGAAGACTTTAAGGTTGACGCTGAATGGCATTTTCATGCTACCAGTCATGGAAAGGACCTTGTGATGGAATTGGTGGTACACTGAAGCGTGCTGCACACCGTTATAGTATGGCGAGCGAAGAAAATATTATTGATACACCAAAAAAACTTTTCGAATGGGCTTTAAAATGGGAATCTACCATGAACTTTGGATACGCCGATAAAAATGAATATCAATTAACAAAAGAAAAATTACAAAATCGATATAAAAATGCGATTACTATAAGTGGAACTCAAAAATTTCATTCTTTTGTACCAGTAGATACTAAGACAATAAATGCAAAAATGTTTTCCAACTCAAAAGAAACTTTTGAATGTAAAATAAGTAAATAATTTTTAATAACTATATTTATTTTCACATATATAATTTGTATGATATTTTAAAAAGTTTATTCAATAATAAAATATTTGTAATTTAATGTTGAAAAACAATCTTTTACTTTATGATTCCATAATAACATAATACGAACATAATACTTCTCCAGTCAAAAGTTCCTAAATAGATTTAGTTGTTTATACGGCTTTTTTGTTTGCAGTCAAGACTGTCAAATTATTTTTTATAAGAGTGACAAGTGATTACTAAAAGTGATAAATAAACATTTCATTTTCTATGCCATCTAATACAAAGAAAATAATTGCAGAAGTGCTTTCCTATTCAAAAGATACTTCTGTTTGTAAAATAAGTAAATCATTTTTAACAATTGTATTTATTTTATTTATTGTACTACATATATAATTTTTATAATATTTTAAAAAGTTCATCTAATAATAAAATATTTGATATTTAATATAAAAAAAATATCTCTTAGTTTATAACGCCATTTTTATAATTTTCCTTCAGAACAAAAAAAACTGATTCCCGACAGTCATATGCACAACGAATTTTATCTTTAAAACAAAAAATAACACGTGTCCTCAACTTTCACAAGTGGTTAGATATAAAATAAGCTTCAATTTAGTTTAAAAAAAAAAAAAAAAAAAAAAGGCTATGCCATCTTTTTTTCAATTACACCGTTTTTTTCTTATGTTACACCGTTAAAAATTATTTCAAAAAATTAACAGTGTACATTTTTAAAAACTTTGTTCTAATACCTATTCAACGACATATCATTTATGAAAATCGATTCAGTAGTTTTTCTACAATCGCTCGTCAAAATGCAGTCACATCACAAAATAACAAAAAATTGAGGGGCACCCTGTGAAGACCCCTGGTCGAAAAAAAAAATTCTAAGAGAACTTGTATTTTTTATTTATCAAAGACTATCTATAAACAAAAAATAATCAAAATTAAAAGGGGTCAACTCAAAACGTTGTTGAATCTTCGTGAAATTGCTCATATATATATATATATATATATATATATATATATATATATATATATATATATATATATATATATATATATATATATATATATATATATATATATATATATATATATATATATATATATATATATATATCACGGCGGACAAACACCGAAAGGTACCTAGTATTCAAGTTTCCATTGTAACCGGATTGAAAGGGGCCTATTCTGGACATCTTTTGATCTGACAATCAACCCCAATACTTTTTTTTAACACAAACAAAAAGTGCATGAAAGCACTAATCAAGACAGGCCACTCTATAAAAGAAGCCACAAAAGTGTGTGCCCTTCCGAAATCTTTTGATCGGACTACCTTGGTGAAAGTAGCAACCAGTAGCAAGTGGAAACTGGCAAGTGGCTAGACACCGGCTCCAAATAGTAGCTTTGACCAGGCCGGTGATGTAAGAACCTTACAATGCATTGGGTAAAAGAACGAGAATTCGAGGTTCCTAAACCTTACTTCGAAGGCCGTTACCAAAAACAAACGATAGGTTACTGCTTGTGCCGATAATATATCGAAATAGTGCCCGCTTATACCAAAAATGTGTCAGCAACTAGATTCACTACTTCGCAACCAGCAGTAGCAAGCGAAAAACCGTCCACATCTAATTCTGGAAGAAACAAATAGAGCTCGGTGTTTACTAAACGGAACATTTCGACAACCAAACTCACCCCAGTCAGATCAAAACACCAACGTGCTAAATACACAAACCTAACCCTAAACGTGTGAACTGTTGCGTGGGAGGTATGTTGCGTGGGTGCATACAAAAGAACATAATAGTGAGCTTCTTCAACAAGCGCTTGAAAATATTTACATTAGTTCATTTGCAGATTGAAATCCCCATCCCCATATCGTGGTGAAGGGGGAATTCACAAGTATAGGTACTTGTATCTGCGTACTTTACGTACCTGATAATACTTGTTTACCAGATAGGGTAAGCAAGTTTTTTCGGTTTTGATGGGACAACCGTTACAAGCACATAACATTGTGCGATGCCAATGCTCATCACACGATGTAAGGTAGAAATACCATCGACACAATAGGTGAGTTTTTGCTCCAACACCTATATACAAACATCATATTTATAACTAATAAAGGCACCTTCAGAAACGCAATCAGAAACGAGCTCCTGAACCTCACTTTGGCAACAATGAGCATGCTCAGGTGATTCCTCTGTATCGTCTGGCAGCGGAATGTCGAGCAACATCTTGCTCGAGGTACTCTTCTTCTGTAACAACTTCCCTGAAAGTGTGCGAACATTCTGCCTAGGAACCTTCGTATAGTATATGTTATGAAGGTTCCTATAAGTAGTCTGCTTTATCAACATCAGACTTGAATTAAGGTCTTTCTGGCATTTTTTTCTTACCTGGTTCACCTGACTTTTGATATTAGTTAGAACATTGGTCCACGAGGCTGCCTAATTTGTTTAAATGCAATTTTATTTACGCGGAATGGCATCTTCACAAGCATTTAGTATAACCGCTGTAAGAGAAGTAGTATTTTATTATAAGTTTTCATTCATGTATTTATGTATTAATATTAATATTTAGTTCAAAATTTGAAATTATTAAATAAATCAATAAAATATGTTTATAGCACTGACACTTGTAACAGCAATGAAGTTTGACATATGATTGAGCTTTTAACGATGCCCACTCGTAATTTCTATTTTTGTCTAGAATTTTTTTATTTGCAGCGTTTATATTTACTATTGTTTTCGGGTTACCTCGAAAGTGGACCGTTTTGGATAATAATTACAGATGCTAATTACTAAATCAATAAAACCTGCTCTGACCTCCCTTTAGTATAATTTGTGGTATCGTTTCTCGGGCTGCTTATCAGAAAACCGTTATTACTCAACGGCCCGTTTGATACGAAGCGGTTGTCCCTGAATTACTTTCTACTATCTGCGTTGAAATAAAATTTTACCGATCTTATGCTGGCGATGAAAATCTTATTGTTAGTTCTATCTATAATAAAACAATGATTTCTATTGTTTTCAATTTTTTGTGTTTGTTTACGTTAACTAATTTCGAATACATACCTGTAAAAAGATATAATATAAAAGATATAATATAAAAACTAAAATTATCCTAACTGTTAAATATAAAACTATTACTTGGGGATTTTTCAGATCAATTAAACTCAAGTAAGTAAAGAATTAATTTGAATTTTTTCAATTCAAAGGTATGGTAAAAAACTCCACTTCTCATTTTGCGTGTTTCGGATGAATTTGAACGTTCCTCCTCAGTGCCCTGTTCGAATCCTTAAGTATAGACACGCTATCGATTATGCCATTGAGGCGATGACAATTTCGAAGTTAAAACTTCTTCATCACTTATTTATTTTACTTAAGTTGAACTTTTCCACTGTCATTAGACTACATATTATGGAAATATATAATCTAAAAACATTTCGGAATTCATTAAACCTCTACAGGATTGCCATTCCTACTGAGGAGATTAATATTTGTTATTGACTGTTTTCTCATGCTTTAGATTGGAAATACCAGTTAGTTTATTGGCAAAGTCAATTATAAGAATAATTTTATTTAAAACCAGAAGTTTTCAAACTCAACAATAGACTTACGAAAGGAATAACTAAATATTCAAGAGAGTTATATATAACGGATATTGATATGACTGATGTATACAAACAACCCGATTGATTAATTGTAGATCAATTATGATGCTATGCTAGGCTAGGTTTAGTACAGGATGGAGGATTGTATCCAACGATTCAAGGATAGGTTGGATACGATTGTATCCAGCCAGTTCCACAAACATATTTTATTCAGTATGTGTGTTGAACCAATAAGTGAATGTAAAAACATTCGTTTATTGGGTGTTACAGTTTCAAATGACCTACTCTGGAACGATCATGTAATAGATCCTCCTAAATAGATGCCAGCAAATTTTCACTCCATACCAATTGCTCCATGTTTATAAGTCCTATATTCGTCACTGTATGGAGTGCTATTATCTTGGCCCTCTTGGACACTGTTCAAAAGCGGGCTGTACGAATTGTAGGTGATCGAGATTTGACATCAAAACTTGATTCCCTACAACATCGTCGCATTGTTGCTGACTTCGTTGTTTTTTACAAATATCGTCATCAACAGTGCTCAGATGAAATCAGCAGCAAAATGCCCCAAAGTTATTCTTACCCCCATTTCACTCGGCAATAGGCTAGCGCAACCAGTCAAATGGTCGAGATCCCGCGTTGTCATACTGGCAGATCGCAGAAAGACTTATTTGTCCGAACTGCATACAAATAGAATAGTTTGCTGGAATCCATAGTCTCAGGTGGTTTCAATCCGCAGAGGTTTAAAAATAGCGATCATCAACACCTTAGAGCGAAAGTTGTTGTGGGACCTACGTCTTAAAATGTATTTATTTCTAGTTGTGACACAAGCAAATCATATGAGTAGAAGTTTTGTTTAAACAATTAAGGTGATAACCCTAATTGATGATGATGTGGTGGGGGTGATGACCTTAGATTCTCTGGGTTTTGGGGTCGTCAGAGACCATTTTATTTGTCCATTTGATTCTGTCTCCTTTTAAAAAATATTGCGTTCTTTTCACTTCTCGGAAGTGATTAATAATAATTTTTTGATCCTGCACCAACTACTTACAAAATTACACGTATTGACGTGGGTTGCGAGACCAGATTTTTTTTCATCACTCAAAAATAAACGAACCAAAACAACTACATATGTTTTGGTTTTTTTATTTTTATTTGCTCGTTTTGCTGCATTGCGTTTTCCACTCTTTTCCGCTTTTTCTTTTCCCTCCAACTTGGGTTTATTCGTCCCCACATCACCTGCTCCATCTCATTACCCGTTCAATGTACACTTTTTTAGTCTCAACAATGTTGTCCCATCTTTAATTTCGTTTTTGCTACTGTAGGAGAACAGTAGGATCACACTGTTGGTTTACCTGTGACTGAACAGCATTATAATATGAAATTGCAAACTTACTGATTTGTGGAAGAGGAAGCAATAATATTTCATTCACTTTATTCGAGTCCTGAACTAACCAATAATCGGCAACTCTATTTTATTACTAATTACGGTTAGCACTAGGACCCCATTGAATTTAAATTCAAGCTCTAAATGTGTTCAGAAGTGTGCAAAATTCGTGGTTTTACAACCAATCAATTTCGGTTAGTGTTTTTTAGATTACGTCCGCTACCATTTATCCAACGCTAATGAAACTCAATAAAATCAATATTTCTAACGGATTCCTAGAAAACTTTTTATTGTTATTTCCCCATATAACTAACATCTCTGTGTAAGCTTTCTAAAATAATCAAAGTTCACAAATAAAAATCCAAGAATATTCCGTTAGGTAGTTTCCAGATTCCAAAAACAATCTTCTCCAATCTAATCAGAATTCCATATTCACTTTTATTCTTTTTGTCTCGTTCAATTTTCCTATAAATATTTGATCAACTTGTTTTAAATTAGACATGACGGTAGGTAGGGTAGGTGTT
This sequence comes from Diogma glabrata, assembly GCA_963693315.1. Lineage (NCBI taxonomy): Eukaryota > Metazoa > Arthropoda > Insecta > Diptera > Cylindrotomidae > Diogma > Diogma glabrata. The sequence continues at coordinate 321,482,244 of OY856187.1, read as the reverse complement.
TTAGGTATAACAGTATAACTTGAATTTAACAAGCTCAACCGTATAAATGAAACAAAATATTTGGAAAATTTTCTTTTTGATGAATTTTTTTGTCTGCTGGTAATCTTTCTATCCAGTCAGCATTGTATAACAAAATAGTTCATTTAGAAAAATTATCTTTCAATTTAAATTTAAAATTCGAGAAGAAGGTTCGTCCATACACATACAATATGAATAAAAGAATATCACAATATAATAAAAAATTTAAACGGAAGAAATTTAATTCACTTTTTTTTTACGTTAATGTCTTGTTTGTTTTGAATTGGAAATTTAAATAAATAAGATTTATTTCCTTCGTCATTTATTTCTTTATATTTTAAAAGATTTGATGAAAGATAGATGATGTGCTTTTGTTTTGGTTTGTATAATATCATCAAATTAATGTATCAATGAATAACAAGAGATTGTAAAAATTAAATTATTTAAATTAAATTGATAAAATTTATGTTAGGGGAATGTGACTCTGATGGTACGTACCAAAATAATTATTTAAAATTCAGCATAATCTTTTTACGTTAAAATCTCTGCGGATTGACCGGTTTCTTAAAGTTTACAGTAAATTCGATAAAACATTTATCTTAAGACATTTAAAAAATTATGTATTTAATTAATTTTAAAAATCAAAATATAATAACAGTTTGGTCTCCAAGTTGTTTTTATTAATATAATAATTTATTTAAAATAAATGTATTAAAAGCACCTAACAACAACTTATTTTAAAAATATTTTTGACGCGTTTGGAACACAAATGTTCCACATGGGCTATTATTTTGAAAACGTACATCGAAAAAAAAACAACTATTTTTTAAAAATCTGAAATTTGGATATATTGTTGGCATTAATGAAAGGAAAAAAGTGATTTCTGCTTTTATTTTTTGTGTACTCTGAATTGGAGTTATGCGCGGTTGAATTTTTGAGGCTTTTTCACGTTGTTTTGGTAATGGTGTCAATGTTTTGTTAATAGATCCCATAAATTTCATGTGATTTACGTATATTTTTGCACATAGAGAGAAAAATTTTTGAATAATCAAAATATGTAAGTTTGAAATTAATAATTTTTCTCTTTTCCGCTAGGCGGCGCGTTAAAGCTTGCTTTACTTCAAAGCTCATATCTCAAAAAGTAGGCTTTTTTTTTTGTTTTTCACAAATTTTAAAGTAAACATATGCAGCTATGAAATAGAGAAATAAAAAGTCAGCAATTCAATATGGATTTTTTCTTACGATTTTTTAAAGTTTGGTATATGAAAAATTCACTTGTGTTTTTTTATTAAGTTAATAATCCTGTACTAAATGTGGATCTAATAAATTAAACATTTCATATTTTAACATCTGCAATAAATTTGAACCATTTTCTGTGCGGTTAAATGGTTAAAAACTTATTAAAAATTAATTTAAGTTAAGTGGTAAAATAAAGGAATTTAAATTATTAAAAGGGTGTGTCAAATGTTTATTTATTTTTAAAAATGTCTATTCAGCCCCTTTCTACTAATTAAAATCTCATTAGACTCATAATTTTAACATTTAAAATTTCTAATGACGCCCACAAACGGTTTTTGGAACAAATTATGCTTGCATCCAATCAAAATATATTAAATTGTACCTATCTAATTTTACCTGATTCTACCTATGTCAAAACTATTTCAAGGGTAAATATATTGATGTGATTGCCTTATATCAATTATATTCAAAAATATTTAGAAGACATAACGTTTAGAAAAGATAATAATAGAAATGCCTTTCAAATTGTGCAGTAAGTTGTACGGTCTCAAAAATCATAAGCGGACATCAAAAAATGTGAAACTGGTCACACCAGCTGTTATTCAAAAATCTGCGAACCTAAATTTTACTTTGCGTGATGACCAGTTTATATGTGAAACATGTCACACTTATATCTATAAAAATAAGGTAAATTTAATTATTTTATTAAAATGAATAAAAATTCATATGCAACTAATATTTTCTATACAGCAGCTTTCATGTTCGGAAACTATCGATAGTGAAATTATTTCTATAAATCAGGATGTTGAAAATGTTCCAACGAACGAAAATATTAAAATACCTCCAGCATCTTTAGATCCATCACCAGTTTCGGTTGATACTATATCTCCACCAGTTCTTGAACTACTTAATGACACTTTAAAATATATTAACAATGTTCTTGGAAGGTTAGACGTATCTCCTATCAAAAACATATTACAACAGAAAGTTATAAAAAAATTGCAAGTGTCACATCGGCAATAAGTCAAAGAATATTTCAAGTAGATTCAGTTAGAGTGTTATCACCAAAGGTGGAATGTGAATATACATCATGGCTTATGAACCTTAAAAAGGAATTTAAAGATTCCCGCTCCAAATCAAAACAAGTGTTTTTGTTGACAACTTTACCACGTAAATTTTGGTCAAATCAACGTATCCAGGATACTCATATAACGCAGAATGAGGTACAAGCTGCACATTTCAATAAAGTTCAAGCCACAATCCACCCAATCGTAGTTTACTACAAATCATGTAATGATAAACTAGAAGTCTTATCTTTTGTCATTATATCTGATCATTTAATGCATAACACAGTTGCAGTTCATAAATACCAGGAAAGGTGTATTGAATTCATTGAAAAACAGCAAGAAATATATCCATCAAAAGTATCAAAAACATTTTATATTTTACTGATGGTTCAGCAGCTCAATATAAAAATAAGAAGAATTTCATAAATCTCTGCAAACATATTCATGATTTTAAAATACCTGCAGAATGGCATTTCTTTGCAACTGCCCACAGAAAGGGTCCATCCGATGGGATTGGAGGAACACTTAAAAGAGAAGCCTAGAGAGCTTAGCTTAGAGGAAAAAAAATATCAACAGCAAGGGAATTATTTGAATGGGCGGAAATTTTATCGAAAAAAACCAACCACGTTATGAAGTTTTCATATGTGTCTTCAGGAGATATCGAACTACAGGAGCAATTTCTTTCGATGCGGTTTTTGGACATTAAAACCATAAGTGGAACTCAAGGATTCCACTGTTTTTTACCGGATAACACTACACTCGATAAAATAATTGCCAAAATGTTTTCTTTTTCTGATAATCATAAATATTTCAATTTAAAGGCAAAAAGAATTATATAAATTAATTTTTTAATGTATTTATTTATAATATTGATTAAATTATAATGTTTATAGAAAAAATGTATTTTTAATGTTTTTTTCTAATGTTAGCGTTGGTGATGTTGAAATTATAACAAAATCTTCGATCATTGGGATCTCCTATTCTTATTCTGAATAAAAACCTGTTTCTCAATCAGAAATACACAGAAAATGGTTTAAATTTATTTCAGGTATTAAAATATGAAAAGTTTAATTTATTAGATCCACATTTAGTACAGGATTATTAACTTAATAAAAAAACACATGTGAATTTTTCATATACCAAACTTTAAAAAACCATAAGAAAAAATCCATATTGAATTGCTGACTTTTTATTTCTCAATTTCATAGCTGCATATGTTTACATTAAAATTTGTGAAAAACAAAAAAAAAAGTGACTTTTTGAGATATGAGCTTTGAAGTAAAGCAAGGTTTAACGCGCCGCCTAGCGGAAAAGAGAAAAATTATTAATTTCCAACTTACATATTTCGATTATTCAATAATTTTTCTCCCTATGTGCAAAAATATACGTAAATCACATGAAATTTATGGGAAAATGAAACACATGAAACATTGACACATGAAACATTTATCACATGAAACATTGACACCATTACCAAAACTACGTGAAAAAGCCTCAAAAATTCAACCGCGCATAACTCCGATTCAGAGTACACAAAAAATAAGAGCAGAAATTACTTTTTTCCTTTCGTCAATGCCAACAATATATCAAAATTTCAGATTTTTTAAAAATCAAAAATTTAAAAATCAACAAAAAATGTACGTTTTCAAAATAATAGCCCACATATTATAAATATCAAAAGAAAACATTTTTCATTCAACAAAATTACTTCGGTCTGAAAAACCTAAGTATTACATTCATGAGTCACTTTTTGACATTTCTCGACGTTTTAGGACCTACTGATTCTAAAAAAGGAAAAAAATATGTCTGTCTGTCTGTTGGCCGGCCGGCCGTCACAACCGACGAAATCTAGAAAGCGACTGGACGGATTTCAAAAATGTTTGTTTCTAAAAATAGGTATGCTCAATGGTAAGAGCTGAAAGAACGATGTGTTCGATAGCTGTCCCGGAAATGTGTCAAAAAAATCGTCAAGTGTGTCAAAACAAGAAAATTTGCATATTTTTTCTTAAAAAACGTTCATTTTAAGTGATTACGAATAGGAACATTAAACTTGGAGAAATCTTGATGGTCGGGATTGGTATGTGAGACCAAGATCTAGATTATTGCATTATAAGTTTGTCAAAAAATTGTTTTCAAGTGTGTCAAAGAATGATTTTCAATTTTTTTTACTCAATTTGTTGCAAAAAATGCAAAATTATTTATTTGTTGGACATGAAATGTTATTGCACATGAAAATGAACATGGAAATTTTTGATTTTGGTACAATTTTTAAAATATTTTTAGAATTTTGAAAAAAGTTTGTATAAAATAAAATAACAATAAATATATAAAATAACAATTATTATAATTTTTGGAATTTGAAGAAAGTTTATATTTTGATTTTGTTATAATTTTTGGGATTTTAGAATTTTGAGAAAAGTTTTTTGAATTTTGAATTTTTGTTTTGGAAAAAGTTTCAATTTTACGATTTTGTAATATTTTTTCAGTTATGAAAAAATTTGTGTTTTTGATTTTGTTATAATTTTTGAAATATTTTTCTAATCTTAGAAATGTTTGTATTTTTGATTTTATTATAATTCTTGCAATATTTTTAGAATTTTGGAAAAAGTTTGAATTTTGGAGTTAAAAATTTTGCAATAATTTTAGAATTTCGAAAAAAGTTTCATGTTTTGATGTTGTAAGAATTTTCGGAATATTTTTAGAATTTTGAAAAAGTTTAAATGTTTGATTTTATTATAATTTTGAAAAAAGTTTGTGCTTTTGATTTTGTTTTAATTTTTGGAATATTATAAATTAAATTTTTGAAAAAGTTTAAATTTTTGAATTATGAATTTTTGCAATATCTTTAAAATTTTGAAAAACTTTAAAATTTTGATTTTATTATAATTTTTGGAATTTTGAATAAAAATTGCATTTTTGATTTTGTTATACTTTTTGCAATATATTTAGAATTTTCAAAAAAGTTTCAATTTTTCATTTTGTAATAATTTTATGTTTACAATATTTTTGGAATTTTGAAAGAAAGATGAATTTTTGATTTTGTTATATTTTTTTGAAACACTAAATGGAGAGGTTTTTGAGTAGTTTGCTGGGTGTATCATCTTTAACTAAGTTATATTAACTTTTGATCTGTTATGATTTTCCGGCAACGTATTGTTACGATTCAGAAAAATCTAGACGATTACAGAAAGATCTAGACGATTACGGTCACTTCCAGGAAAAGAAAATCAACAAAACACAACAGAAAGTGAATGAATTAATAGTGTTGTTGTTGTTGTACATATTCTTAGAATTAAGGTCTATTTGTTTTATGATTTTATAAATCAAATCAACGTAACGTGAAATAATCGAATATTCTAATATTTTCCCAAGGTTTCTAAAGAGTGACCTAGAAATTTCTAGAGATTAAGCAGAATGTATATAAGGAAATTGCTTATTGTAGTTTTAAATTAGTTTTATTTTAAACCTGCGATTGTGAAGTTAAAATTATAAAAGTGATCTTTAAATTAGATTTTGTGTAAAGTTATAAGTGTTATTGAATAGAAATATTTTGTGTATTATTTTAACGCTGTTATTACTGGAAATTTCTACAATAAACCGTTGGAGTTTCTGAAGCTGTTGAAAGAATATTCTAGTTAGGAATATTGTTTGCTGTATTGTTTTCCTGTTGTTGTGAAACAATTAAGGTGTTGAATACTTAATAAAACCTGTACCCTATTTCACCAAACTTACAAATTTGTAATTTCATACAAATTTTTACAAAATTTGTGAAAATTTGCATGAAATTACAAATTTGTAAGTTTAGTGAAATAGGGTACTGGTGTGTTTTCTTACTAATCAGTGATCGAACTCAGAAATAGATTGGGAATTACGTTTATCGAATTGTGAGTTAGGCCAATTCGAAGTAAGGTGTGAAAAACGTAACATTGGTGACAGCGGCGGGATTAGTTAGCTGTTAATAATGGTTTTATTAAGTGATTTGAAGGTTCTTGAGTTAAAGAAAGAACTAGAACAGCGTGGATTGGCAACAGCCGGCAACAAAACTGAATTGACGATACGGCTTCGAGAAGCTATGGAAGCTGGTGGAGTAGTTGTGGAAAGTTACCAGTTTGGAGTGATTAGTCCAAATAATGATCTAGTGGCAGCTGATGAGGAGAAAAGTTTTGTTGCAGAAACAACAACAACATTACCATCTGGAAACTGCGATTTTACGCAGTTAATGGCTATGATGCAACAGATGAGTTTGACCATCAGTCAACAAATGGCTGCAAATAAAGAAGAAATTAGCTGTAACATCAATCAACAGCTGGAAACAGTCAACAATAACATTGCTGTTAATAAAGAAGAGATTACTGCAATACTTGCTGCAAATAAAGATGAGATGAACCAGCAAATAAATGAGTTGAAAATTGGAATACATCAACATTTGGATGAGAAACTTCTACAAATGTCAACGGCATTCGATGGAAAAGTCGAGAAAATTCAAAGCGAAATCCAAGAATTAGAACAAAAAGTGCTTGACGAAAACAAAAAGGTACTTTCCAAAGTTGATGATTTTGAAAAGAGGTTGCAGGACGTTGAAACGACTAAAGTTATTTCCCAGGTGGTACATCAAGTAGCAAATATCAAACTAAAACCACCATCGTACGATGGAACAACATCGTTCGGCATCTTCAAGTTCCAGTTCGAAACCGCAGCAGATCAGAATGTTTGGAACGCAGAAAATCGTCTTGCTGCATTAATAGTTGCTCTTGAGGGGGAAGCAGCTGAAGCGCTACAGGCAGTACCAGAAAATGACCGGAAAAGTTATGCTGAGGTGATGAATGCGTTGGAACGTAAATATGGCAGCGACCATAAAAAGGAGTTATACAGAATTGAGCTAAAAGGTCGCTTGCAACGAAATGGTGAATCTCTACAGGATTATTCCTCGGCTGTAGAGCGGCTTGTTCATTTAGCACACTCAAATACACCACCATATTTCATGGAGAAAATGAAGATCGAGGCCTTCATTGATGGTATCCGAAATCCAGAAACCAGGATCAAAGTAATGACTACACCTAAGGCGACTTTCCATGAAACTGTCGCATACGCAATGCAATATGAGATGGTACAGAGGATGTGTATGCCATCTGGTGGATGCAGAAAAAGGAATGTAGAGGGGAACATCAAAGGGGAAGTTTTGGCACACAGAGATAGAAGCGACATCAGATGCTGGGTATGTGATGAAGAGGGTCACATGGCACGGGAGTGCAAGACAAACGGGGAAGCAGACAGATTGTCGTCTTCTGTGAAGAACAGAGGAGCCGAAGAAATGGAGCACTTAGGGTTCAGGAACAGCAGTAGAAAACTCCTGTGCTGGATATGTAGGAAATCGGGCCATATCTCACAGGACTGCTGGAACAGGAAGCGTGATAGATCTTCGTCTCCTATTCAACGGAAGCCTGTTGGAGGTGCAACTGTAAAGTCAAAAAGTGAGGAGAATGCAGCCTACATTCCAATTTCATGAATTGCGGTAAATGGTGAAAGCTTGGGTATCAATGGAAAACTTGAAGGTAAAGGTTGCTTCATGACACTGGATACAGGTTCAGCTCGAACATTCGTTCGCAAAGGTTTAATTGACGGTGTTTTGGAACCATCAGATGGATTGATACTCCAAACAGTAACTGGCGAATGCGCTGAAATAGAAGGTAAAAGAATCGCTGAAATAAAATTGGGAAATAACTGCTATCAACAAGAGGTGCTAGTGGCTGACATTATGGATGAAGTCATTTTGGGGATGGACTTCATGAAGGCGAAGGGATTAGTCTTCGATTTTGGATGTGGAATCCTAAAGGTTAATAATGTTGAGATGCCACTACTTGTGAATGAGGCAGAGCCAACAGTTATTGGTAGCGATGAGGAACTACGCAGTGCAGAGGAAAATCCAGCACCATCCAAACAGATGAGGGAGAGAAACGTCAACCGACGCAGACGATTAAACAAACGCCGAAAGCTAAAAAGGAAACAGGTCAAAGCCCATAACGAAGTGAGCGATGTAAAAGAGGTGGTTCAAATAGCTGCAAACGGAGACAAATCGCAGCTTAAAATGAGAATGGTTCGGAGACATGGCAATGTGAAACACTCAAAGGGAAAAAATAAGGAGGACTTTAGAGATAATGAGAATCCATACTTATCACGGTGGGCGGACATAGAACAATGTAATGGCCAAGGACTTAGAAAGGGACCAGAAGCAATTCTAAACCGCCTCGGCAATAGAAAAAAAATGTTTGGATTCAACAATTGGAGGAGAGATCTAGATCCTGTTCGGGACGAACAGGCTTAAGTGGAGGGTAATGTTACGATTCAGAAAAATCTAGACGATTACAGAAAGATCTAGACGATTACGGTCACTTCCAGGAAAATTAAATCAACAAAACACAACAGAAAGTGAATGAAATGAATAGTGTTGTTGTTGTACATATTCTTAGAATTAAGGTCTATTTGTTTTATGATTTTATAAATCAAATCAACGTAACGTAAAATAATCGAATATTCTAATATTTTCTCAAGGTTTCTAAAGAGTGACCTAGAAATTTCTAGAGATTAAGCAGAATGTATATAAGGAAATTGCTTATTGTAGTTTTAAATTAGTTTTATTTTAAACCTGCGATTGTGAAGTTAAAATTATAAAAGTGATCTTTAAATTAGATTTTGTGTAAAGTTATAAGTGTAATAAAGTTATAAGTGTTATTGAATAGAAATATTTTGTGTATTATTTTAACGCTGTTATTACTGGAAATTTCTACAATAAACCGTTGGAGTTTCTGAAGCTGTTGAAATAATATTCTAGTTAGGAATATTGTTTGCTGTATTGTTTTCCTGTTCTTGTGAAACAATTAAGGTGTTGAATACTTAATAAAACCTGGTGTGTTTGCTTACTAATCAGTGATTGAACTCAGAAATAGATTGGGAATTACGTTTATCGAATTGTGAGTTAGGCCAATTCGAAGTAAGGTGTGAAAAACGTAACAGTATTAATATTTCGTGTTTGTTTTGCAATAAATTTCTAAACAGTGATAAAAAAATACTTGTACTTTAAGAAAGAGTTTTATCTTTGACATATATCGGTGCCCAAAACTAAAAACAATGTCCTCATATAAGTCTCTTGCCGAAAACTATATCAAATCCTTAATCCAGACCGAAGTCTTGATATCTCAGAGCTTTGAGATTTCAGTCCCTTTAAATTTTTTTGTTTGAAAAAAGCAAACTAAAGAAAATTTTTAATTGAAATAACTTGAATAAAGTTTATTTTTATAAACAAATTTTAGAGGGTTACTATTTAATTGAATTTTATGAATGAAGTATGTTTTTTACAGAAATTTTAATTGATTTATTCCAAAACAGAATTGTGTAAAATATTTGAACTAAAAGAAAGTTTGTCATTTAAAATTAAATTTGGTTGTGTTATTGTAAATCTCAAATTTTTCAAGAGAATCCATTAAGAAACCTTGAATTTACTTAAATGTAAACCCTTCGAGTTATCGACTAAATGGTTTGCAAAAATAGTACATTATAGAACAAGGTTGAGAAGTAAGCTATTATTGACCGAGAACTTTTAGATCCTGAGGCGCGTAGCGCCGAGGGATATAATGTTCGAGGTCTATATTAGTCTTCTCAACCGAGGTATATATAGAATTTTTTTAACTACTAACACTAATTATCATATTTGCTTTGATTATATTTTGATATTAGTTATTTTCCCTTTAATTTTTTAAATATCTTAAAATATCAAGTAGCCTGGAAGTTTAGTTTCATACAAATAAAACGAAATAAAGGAATGCAATTATTATTTGTTTGTATCTTTTTGTTCATTTCAATTAAAAATAAAGGAAAATTTGTCATTATTAACCTAGGTAATGTTTTGTTATTATTATTGACCTAGCTTGAGAAAAATGACTTCTCATTGGGGCATTCGAGTAAATAATGACGATTTCTCAAGTTAGTAGTTAAAAAAAGATTTTAAGTTTTGTTTGTTTTTCTTCATTGAAAGAAGTTCTTTAAATCTATCTTTAAAACATCTTCTGGTTTTCGCGATATAAAATTTTCCACAAGAATCGCATTTATTTTATAAACTCCTGAACAAGATTCTAATTTAACACTTAGTTTTGGTTTTAATATTTTATATAAATTTTTGTTTGTGCAAAATGTTATTTTTCTACAACAGTGCGCAAAGTAGTCACTTTGCGCACAGTTTGTAGTGCGCAAAGTGCATGTTTTTTTGATTGTGCGGTAATACACTGAAATTTTATAGAACAGTTTTTTTTTGTAATTTCTTATATAATAGAGGCTTGTAAAAAATAATCAAAACAATAATCATTTGTTATAGAAAGTTTTATCAATGTTGATTATGATTCAGAAAATTTAACATTGAAAGTTAAATTTTATTATTTAATATTTTTGCGCACAATTGTAGAAAAAATAGTGTATGCAACTCGTGCGCAATTCTTTTTTTAACTCTAGTGAATTGCCGGACTCGCTAATCGCTCGTCCGGTCAATATTTCATCTCGTTAAAAAAAGAATAACTTTGCGCACTTGTTGCATAAATAACTATTTATATTTATATTTTTTTAAATTTTTCGTATAATATTAGGTCAGATATTTGTTTATTCCATTAATACATATTTTACATTATTTTCATGGTTAATATTTGGGTTATTTAATACCTTTAATTTCTTTGAAAATAATTTATCAATAAATTTTGAGTCATACCCATTATCTAAACTCTTCAATAAATTTTATATTATTTAGTTCTTCTTGAAAATTTACAACATTCATGTTTATCAGGCGATGATTTGGTGAGTTAAAAAAAAAATTAATTTTAAATGACAAACATTTATTTAATTCAAATATTTTATACAATTCTGCTTTGGAATTAATCAATTATAATTTCTGCAAAAAACAAATTTCATTCATAACATTTAAAAAATAGTAAGCCTCTAAAATTTGTTTATAAAAATACATTTTTTTGGCAAACACTAGCTAAAGTTTAACTTGACTGCCGCTAGCGAGTTAGGTAAAGTCTTACTTTTTAGCCTGCGACAGTAACGCCATTTTTATTTTATATTACGGATTCTGTAAAGTAGCATTTGTTATTTGTTAGTTTGTTATGTTTTCAAACATATTATATAACTATGACAACAAAAAATAAGTTGATTCTCATTGGATTATGATATTTTGAATTATTGTATGTTACTTTGACCACAAAACATAACAAACAGTTTCATTGGATAATGACAATTGTATAACTATGACAACAAAATAACAACTATTTCAATTGGATCATAAAATTTTGAAATGGCTGCTTTGATAATTTTATTCATACAAATTTAAATGTTTTATTCAAAAGTTTAAAATGTTCTTATTGGTTCGAAACTAGATCGGTCGAAAATTGTATGGATTGCAAAAAGTTTCATAATTTGCACCATAATTTTTTAGATTCAGTTCTTATATTATTTTTGATAGGAGATTTTCCATCGGGGTGATGTTATATCACAAATAATTTACTGAATTAATTGTTGATTATGTGTTAATAGACACAAGTGAAGACTAGTCATCTTCTTCTCGCCGATACGAGTTTGTTATTCAATACTAGAGTGTCTAGAGTATAACAAAACATTGATCACTAGAGAAACTAATTGACTAAACCTGAATCTATTAAATATATGTTTATGTAAATTTTTTGTTTTTTATACTTTGCTAGAGTGGTGACCTAATTTTTGGTTTATATTAGCATTGACATTTTTTGGTAGCTTATCTAGTCGGCTAGCCTTGATGAGAATAAACTTTTTAAAAGTTTAAAATTTTTTCATTGGTTCGAAACTAGATCGGTCGAAAATTGTATGGATTGCAAAAAGTTTCATAATTTGCACCATAATTTTTTAGATTCAGGTCTTATATTATTCTTGATGGGAGATTTTCCATCGGGGTGATCTTATATCCCAAATAATTTACTGAATTAAATTTAAATGTTTTTTTCTTTTTTTTTGGAAGTAATTATGACGATAAAAATTCATATTTATAAAAAGTTTGATGTATTAATTTCATATTTATAAAAAATTTAAACGTTTGCCGAAAAAACAGTAAATTTAATTCGCAGCTAAAGTGACTTTTTGTGTATCTGTTGTGATCACGAAGTCTGCCAGGTGACGTTTGTGGAATTGAGGTGGGTTGTCGGGAAGTCGGGATTTAACAAGTCAGACAGTTAAACCGACTGCATTACCAGCAAAGGCCGGCATCCTGATAACTCACCCTATATTCCTCATTCTCCAACTATAATATTGCCTACTTCGCGTTACATAAGTTTTGTTTAATTTTCCCAAACTCATTATTTACTGATGTCATTGTGGTTATAATTTGTTTACATTTTACTGTATATGGCCTAATATACATTACTATTTCAATTTTCTTTATCAAACGAAAATAAAGAAATAAGGCAATGATGACGCACCTTGCATTTAAAAAAAAAATATCATATTAAACGTAATCATATAACTTTCCTTTGTAAAGTTTTTTTTTCTGTTATACATTTAAATGAGAAAAAAATGAAACAGACATATTCTCTTGCCAATGGTTTTTTTTATGCTTTAATACTTCAACAATAACTTGTTGTACGTTTCGATGATAAACGAATGAAAGAGACATAATGACCATGAATCAACTTTTGTCTTTTTCGTCTTAAAAACAAAATAATATTTATGTTAGCATATTGCTTAATATGAGTTAGTTAGTTTTTTGATTTCAAAGAAAATTTATTAAATATTTAATTCAGTTCGTGTTGAAATGTTGAAATTAAATAAAATTTCGTTAGTTAAGGATTGTATTATACAAATTCATTTATTGAAAATTAAAATATTTGTGTTGATAAATTTGTTCTGATTAATAAAAAAGTTTGTTTTAAACTTTTAAACTTAAAAAAAAAAAGAATTTACATCTTGAAAAGTAATACTATATCAAAATCCTTAACCTAGACCGAAGTCTTGATATCTCAGAGCTGTGAGATTTCAGCCCCTCCATATTTTACAGTTCTTTTTACCTATTTTTAATACTAGGAAGCAAGGTATCACCCTGAAATCAACTAATTAAAAGTTTAAACTACCACATTCTAAAAAAACAATATATGTAAGACAAAAACGAGATTGTTATTTAATGCAAGCACAAGGTCCCTGTTTTGGCGCCATTTTGTAACAGTTCTCTCTGTTATCGCTCATTAATACGGGCAGCTTCTCGGCTGAGAGGGTTTGACTTTGTTTCCCAGAGGTTGAGTGACTGTACACATAAAATGTTTGATACAAGTGCGATTTTTTTAAAGATAGATAGCAACGAATCAAATATCATAAAGAGCTCACCATTCACATCATCCTTTTAAAAGATTTATTTATACATTTAAAATATTTTATTCATGTACCAAAATTTCATCAAATATAGAAAATATTTATAAAAGAAGCAAAAAAAAATCCAAGTTATCCCAGTTATCAACAAAAAGACTTTAAATTATAATTTTAAGGACCAGGTTTTGTAAAAATCAAATTGAAAATAAATGTTTTCAAAATAACAAAAAAATCAATTTATAACTGTCTTAACAGACTTAAATTACAAAACTCACCTACTACCAATCCCTGGAAGCGCTTGTTGGATGTGGCTAGATTTCCTAGACTATATAAAAAAATTGAAAAACAAAAATTGTATATTAAATGAATGACGTTTTTGTTTTAAATAATTATCAAAAATAACAAAAAAAATCTTGATCAAAGAATACCAGATTAATCCAATAGGTTGTTTTGTCCTTCAATTGAATCCCGCACTCCGACACGGTGATGTTTAATTTATATTTTTATACATGGAAAGCATTCATACTGTGATTAAGTGCGGATCTGAAAAATTCTACTCTAGTGGCTAACGTAGTACCCATGGATAAATTTCGTACAGTTTGTCAGAAGTTTGAAAGGCTAGAGTCCCCACTAGTTCCAACTAGGACCAGACCGACTCGTGTGCTTCAAAAACCTATTATGCCGTTTTAATTAAATGATCCAAATATCTAATTTTTGTCCTTTAAAAGTTACATTTTTTGGGTTGGCGCTTTAAATTAATTTGACGAAAACATTGTAAAACTTCAACTAGCTTACGATTACGTTCATACAAATCATATCAATAGACAACCACGTCATCCAAATACACAAAACACTTGAAACAGTTTAGACCTGTTAAAACATGGTTCATTAAGCGCTGCAAAGTACTGGGTTCTCCCTTCAACCCAAAGGGCATTTTATTAAACTGGAAATGACCCATATTTGTTGTAAAAGCGTTTTTTCTTTATCCAATGGTTCTTACATAGCTTGGTGGTATCCTCTAGCCAGGTCCAATGTGGAGAAATAATTCAAACTACCCAGTTGTTCCAATATTTCATTTATGTTGGGTAAGCGAAATATGTTGTCTAGAGTAATTTCATTTAATTTTCGAAAATCGATAACAAGACGAAATTTTTTTATCTGTCTTGGATTTTTTTGAAATTATTAAAAGAGGAGAAATCCATAGACTAAGACTTGGTTCTATAATTGAATTATAGAGCATTTGCTTAACTTGAATATTAACTTCAGCTTTTGTTTCCATCTTTGTTTTCAATCAATTTCCATTTTAGTTTTTTTACGCTTCATCCATTTCCAAAAATTATTAGGAAAAAAATGGTTATTTATGTACCAATGGTGTAAAGTTAAACATTTCAGCCCGAGTGAGAATTTGTTGCCCGAGACGTTAGTCGAGGGCTACAACTCGGTAGGGCTGTTTAGGAAGTATAAACTATTTATTTATGTACAAAGGGCGTTAAAAGCGACGAAATCTAACCCGATGGCCTCTGGCCCAAGGGATGGATATCGCTTGATCAGCTTAATGCCCAGAAACGCCAGTGGTGCATACAAGATTTTATGCTTTACTTAATAAGCTAAAATCTGTTAAAGAGTTAAATTTGTTAGTGCATTTATATGCAAAAAAATACAAATGTATCCTAGTATGCCAAGAACATATATATCTTGAAGTTCAAAATAATTATTTGTTGTTTGTACGTTGCTATGTAAACAAATTCTCCTAAATTTTGAAGCGTATGACAAAAACATTGAATAACGTTTAAAATAGTTTGATAGTTTTGGAAGACCATGTGAACATTTAATAACTACATGTTGCCAAAAGTTTTTAAAGGAATGTCAAAATCTTTTACTAGCATTAAATAGAATAAGAATCATTAACATTTTTAAAACAAAACTACAGTAAAAATAATTTTATTTAGTTTTTTAGCGTCTTAATAGCGAGCGTTTTGAATTCATAATGCCCTCTCATAACGCCCCGGTTTTTATGAATGTGTTTATATAAAGCGTATCCTAGACATTACAACAACGTTATGTCATTGTGAAGCATAAACTCATTTATTTACGCTTTTAAATAAGAAAACAACAATTTGACCAATTTAAGAAATTTTATATTATTTTGAGAAATTATTTTATTTAGACGAAATCAAGTTCTTTTTAATATCGAATATATTTATAACTAATATCATTACAAATACCTGGAGTTAACTATTGTTGAATTTCTGCTTGAATTACACCATACAAAATCATAGAAGACAGCCATCATACTTCCGATTATTCCGCTTCCATCGTTTAATATATTTGATGTTCCTCTAGACTCACTTGATGGTTTTCCATTCTTTCTTTTTGTTTATCGTTGAGTCGCAACTAATATTTCTGAATTATATCCTTTAGAAAAAAATTGCCTCCTTGTATTATGCAGCTATGTAACTTGTACCATTTACAATAGTAGAATTGTTGAAAACTTTCATTTCTTTTCATATGGCGCAGCGTTGTGTGGAAGAAATTCGATTTGACACAATTTCGAAATATAATGTTTTTATGTAGTGTGGATTTTTTTAAAGCTGTCAAAATTGTCGTATAGTTTCTCTTACATCCAGAACGTTATATCACACAAGCTTACAAACCAAAACACAATTATTTATTTATGATATTTTGTATATATAATTGTATATATGATAATATTTATTTATTTAATTTATTTAAATTCATAATTTATAATCAACAGTAGTTTACTACTCGAGACATCCTCAATCCAAATAAGAGATCGAACAATATCCTTTTCCTTCTTTTTATATCTTTTATCTTATTTCTTCTTTTGGTTGTTGTTAATGAGTTCGTTTTTCGGCATGGTTCAACCTATAGAACTGGGTGGGTTTACAAACACTAAAATATAAACAGTTGTGGGTGCTTATAGGTAGGTTTGGAATTCGTTGGCAGTATCACTGGTTCGATTCGATGTGAACGATGTTTCATTACTAAAACCATTCATCTTATTTTTTATATTCCCCATCTCTAGCGAATATAAAATCTGCAGCTAAATCATTTATTAAGTCATAATTTTAGAGCAGCCACTTACTCATTACCAATGTTTAACAAGAAATTAACACGTAGATTTTGTTACAAATTTCAAAGTTTTATCCATATTTTATTCAAATGATTGCAATGAAATTGATTAAGGCAATAAAAATGTCATAATCGTGAATAATTTAATCAATAAAACTATTCCACAAAAATTGAGATATAAAATTCTATTTCATCCAAGAGACGGAAAATCTCTTATAAAACTAAGATGAATCTGTTTTCCTACGGTTTTTCATTTCACGTACGTTTTAACATTTATTTGATTTTCCTCGTTTCTTTAAAATGAAAATTGCATGAAAATACAAAGTAAACAACATTTTCAACAAAATAAAAAATCAAGTTACTTACGGGTACGGTAAAGGTAAAGTTGAAAATAGAATGAAGAAATTTTTTTGATATACATATATTGTTGTTAGTTTTAAGATGTTGACGTTTACGATATCATTCCCTGGCAATATTGAGATGAATTTTTAAAAGATTTTTTATTTTGCAATAGTTAACATTTAAAGCCGAATTTAATCTTTAGCCATATCAGATCACTTTTAAATAAATTCATTCAAATCTTAAAGGGATTATCGAAAATATATTCATAGCATTAAGATATAAATCTAAAGCAATGTTTCATGTTGTGTATAGATTTCTCATAAATAAAACACAAAATCTCATAAAATAAAGTAAGATCCTTCACCCTTATGTATTTTTTGTTTGTAAAACAAAAAAAAATAATTTCTTAGCCATTTTCTACGTCTTGGTATTGATAAGAAAATTTATTCAAAAATGTAAAAAAATTGTTACACTTTTTTGTTTAATGTTCTTAGGATATAATATGAGGACTGGCTTTTATAAACATAGCTTTAAGCAGTTGGATTGTGAAAGTCATTTCTGAATTTTATAATGCGTTTTTATGAAGTGTTGCAATAATTAAAATAAAAAATACTTAGTAAACTTTTGCTAACACTATTGAATATATTTAGAAATCTGAATCTGCTCTGAACTTTTATGGCATAGATACGTTAGGCTTGGTCAGAGTGGATTAGAACTTCATCTCCCAAAAAACGTTAGTCCAATCCAGCTAATATAACTATGTTAAAGGGCGCCAATTTTGAGATGATGGAACTCACCTCTAGACTGATGACTAGTTGGTAAGTGAAGATCGTGAAATGTCTGTTAGCGGCATGGTTAGGACAAGAGGGGCTTGACCAGACGCTATACAACCTTTATGAATAAAACAACACCATTTATAATATAATTTAAAAAGAAATATAAAAACAGTATGAAATTATGTGGAATTAATTAATAAAATTGTAATTATTGATTTGTTATCAGACTGTTGCTATGTTTATAATCATTAATGCTGTTTACTAACAAACTGATGAAAAGCTTTTTTGTAATTACACATACTTCCCGCCTTGAAACGACGTTTTGAAATAAGTTTTAAGTGCCGTATGTAGTGATTTTGCAAGCAATGGATTGGCAACCCTAACAGTATTATCGCCGATAATATATCGACACAGTACTCGAGTTCGTACAAAGACTCCATAGCTTAAACCTTTATGACAACTTGAAAAATTTTTTAATTAAAAAACACTCTCTGAGCATCGAACGGAGGACCAAATAGTTAATGTCCAACGAGCAGATAGGTGATAGAAAACCATTTGATTTTTTTTATACTTGTCTTATCTGGCCGGCGAGCCACAAACGATAAGTGATGAATTAGTGAGATAATTATGGATTCATTAGCTCCCACAATAATAGTAAGCTTCCCAAACAAGTGTTGTAGTCCACTCGTAGTAGTTAAAATTATCAAAACATTGACCTCTTCTTTTATTTGTAGTATTTGTTGATTTCTTAATTCAAAAATTAAATAAATCGGAACGTCAACGTTTGTTTATTAATGATAAGGACAACATATAACGTTCTTAGGCCATACCGATGCCGATGTATCGGTTTTAACACAAATCATTCACTGTTAATGAACAAGTTCCAAATTATTCATTGCCAACCGCAAATGGCTCCACAATTTTGCTCAACAATTTTGCTCGTTTTGCTCAAAACCTTTTTACGTTAATTTACGTCAAAAAGAAACATTCCACACAATTTCCTTCTTGCTGTAGTTAACCGTCCAATCATCGGGGCCGTTTGTTTTAGCAAGTATGAATTATTGGTAGATGTGGCAAATCGCTGTCGTTGATACTCCAACTCTTGTTCATTTTTTGTTCGATAATAAATTCGACAATCTGTTATATGATTTACTAAATCTGTCGAAAGTTATCGTCACCTACAACGTCCCCATTACTTATAGTCAGTAAATAACAAGATGACTGGATGACTGGATTACCAACACTTAAACGCGATCACCATTCTAGACAGATATTTAATCCCTCAAAGATCGATCTCGTAAGGGTGTACCACCAAGTATCGGTACACTCAGACGATATTCATAAGATCGCGTTGACAACACCATTTGAATTGCTTGAGTTTTTCTGCATGCTCTTTGGTCTACGCAACGCTGACAATACATTTCAACGCTCTATCGACGAAGTCAAAATTTTCGTTTTCGCATATGATGACGATATATTGATAACTAGTCCGGATAGAGAAACGCATCTTTCTTACTTCCAACAACCTTTTCACCGTTTTATACATTGTGGTATAATCATTAAAACATCTAAGGGCATTTTCGGTGTACCAAGCTTTTTTAGCTTTTTTAAACCACACCAATTCTGCCGATGGAGCTAAATTCTTAGCCTTTAAAGTAAAGACCAATTAAGATTTACTACACCCGTCTTGGATGAAGAAAAAACAACAACTTTTAGGTATGGAAAAATATTATCATTGTTTCCTAACCAAAACTGTTTAGATACTTGTAGCACAATGATTTATCCGAAATATTAAAATTACCATAAACTCCAAAAAATTGCTCATTGGCTGATCAATGCGAAACAGGATTTTGTTTAAGAATATCTTTGTTAGCAAATGCTACTCTTCTCGTTCACCAAGCAGAAAACCCCTAAGTATTACTTTTGGCGCACCTCTAAGTTTTACTTTTGGCGCATCTAATGCTTCGCTTCAACAGTTAAGTAAAAATGGATTGGAACCAATCGCATTCTTCTCAAAAAAACTATCACCAACTGAATGTCGGTACTCAACATTCGATTGTAAATTACTAGCAATGCATCAAATAGTTAAAATTTCTCTTATCATGTAAAAGGTAGAGAATTCGGAATCTATACGGATCACAAACCGTTTACAACGGCCATCAGGTCAAACACGAAGCAAAGTCCGCAGCAGTCAAACATTTGGATTTCATAGCGCAATTTTTCAGCGACATTTTTCACATCAAAGTTGAAGATAACATTGACACCGATACTTTTTTTCCGATACTTTCAATGACTTGTTACGTCAGAAAAGTAGAAGTCTTATACGTCAACCACCTCATCCAGTCTGAAAAATCTGACGACAAATTAAATAATATGTTGCAAAGCCTCAATTTGAACTCTAAAATAATATTGACCTTAATGTCAACCCTTCAATCGAAGGGTTAAAACTGGTGCGACACAAGCACAAATAATGTTAGATCATTTGTTACTAAACCTTTCCAAAAAGCGATTTTCAAAAATCTTCACGATTTCTCATTCTAAGATTTGCGCCCCCAGAAAACTAATATCGTTAAAAAATGCCCAACATGAATAACGAAATAGGGGTGTGAACAAAACAATGTGTTCCATGTCAGATGCCTATGGATGGCAGACACACAAAATTTGAAAATGGTAGGTTGCCATTACGCAAGTGTAGATTTAAACACTTACACATAAGCATAGTTGGTCCTCTTGCGTTCTCAATTGGGTTTTCGTACGTCATTATCATTGTCGTTCGTTTTGCCAGATGGTCGGAGGCGTATTTCGTAAAAGACATTATAGCAACTACTTTCGTTAAAACCTTGTTGAACGTATATGTATCTCGCTTTAGAGTACTTCAAACGATCACTATCGATTGTGGAGCACAAATCATGGTTGATGGACAAACAAAATGCAATTGGAGTGACGATTTACCTCTGGCTGCACTTGGTCTGAGATCAATTGTTAAGGAAAATCTAGATTAAAATTCAATCATTCAGTTGTTATAGTGATTAAGCGATCACGATGTCATTTAATTCGATTTTTGTGTCTTCAATTTGGTATCTTCAAATTGTATTTTTGAAGATAAGACTACCGAATTTGAGGTTGTTGTGACAGGAAACATGCGATTGAAACAAAATAGGTTGTAGTGACTGAATTTTTCTTTGATTTTAGTGTGGTGAGTGCACACGATTTAGCAAACATCTACGCAAAATTCACCTTATACTGCAGTACGATAACTTCCAAGTTTTTAGCACATATCATGAAAGAAACGATGGCTTAATGCACAACCTCTACAAACCACATATAAACGAATAAAAATTTGTAAATTCAATTCAATTTAATTTGCAAAATACATATTCGTTTCTATGATTTATTTATGGTCGAGTAAAATTAGGTTTTTTACTTCTAAGTCCTCAGGGACAGCTCCGATTTTGATGACATTTTTTTAAATGTTTGGTTTTGTGTTTTATTTGAAATCAGAAACACCACAATGTGCATAATTAAATATTTATATTGTTTAAATAATAAAAACATAATTTATGCTGAGATTAAATTTTTTCAAGGTATTTATTAACTTTAAAATTGTAAAAGTGATTGTTTCGTTTTTATTTTACAATGATTTTTTATTTATTTTACATTTAATTTTATTTTACATTTAATATGGTATGTTAATATTTGGTATTTAAGAATATTTGATAATTTTTAAATATATATAAATAATTTAATAAATTATACATAAATTGCGATAACGCGCCACCTGAAGAGAACGAAAGCCTCGACACATAATATGGGAATGAAAATTAAAAAATATCAATTTTCATTCCCATATTATGTGTCGAGGCTTTCGTTCTCTTCAGGTGGCGCGTTATCGCAATTCGTTCCACTACAATTAATGCATGCATGTGAGCAATGCAGACCACCTTTTCTGCATCCACACGCTGTACCGCATCCAGTTTTGTAAGAGCAAAATATAATTTTTAAAATGTTAGTTGGGGCTGCTGGTTGTGTCATTTTTATTGGTGTTAAATGGATTTCTGTTTGCCAACCCCAGTGTTTGAGAGATATGTTAGAATTAGATTGTCATTGTTGTACTTGAAGATACATTTTTTTAATGTGATGCTTTGCTGCATCTGCTGTTGGAGGTAATGTGCTAAGTTGGACACTTTTCTCTTTTGATAATAGTGTTACAAAACGTTTATATCTTAGTTCATTTAAACTTGTCGCCGTTTCAGCTCCATACATCGTAAGAATACAGTAGAAACCGTACAAAGCTCTTCTTCACTTACATTTCAATCATAAAAGTTCCAGCTGCTGCACGTTATTTATTATCAGAATTGAAAATGTAAAAAAATTGATTTTCCCTTATTATAAAAAGCTGATGTAGTATCACATCCTGTGAAGGCATGGAGAAAGAGGATATGTTCGTTTTTTAAATTTAATAACTGATTTAATTTTTTTTTCGTTGAATAAACTCGCTGTAAGACATTATTTCTTGACGGTTTCAAAAAAAGAATTCTTTATCATTTGGTGATAAGGCCATCAATAGCACTAACACATCCATGTCCTCTGCTGCAACAACTACATGACAAAATAGACAATTTAGAGCATATTGTACAATTCATTGATCAGCATCACTTTCTGCTTGACAACACTCAACATTATTTGCTATAAGTTTTTCGCAAAGAAGAATAATAAATCTATTTTTATTAAATCTTTTTGCTAAGAACTTTTCTTTAGTGGTTTTAAGAGCATGTCTTCATTGAATAAATAATTAATAGAACTATTTATTACCAATGTATCTTCGATTTCTTTCAGAACCTTTAGTTCCATCACTACTGTAACCATCAAATACTACTTTAACGTTATGAAATACTACTTTAACTACTTATTGTTCACAAATGTTAGAAAACTTTTGATTTTGTTCCCATTTTAATCTATAAAGCAACATACTTCCATCAATGGTGTAATAAAACTTACGAACATCTTCCTCACATTGTTTGAACATATCATAAAGCGATGATTTTTTCGACTTTCTCATTCCAACATTATCCAAAATAGAAAGTGGATAGGGAGCAAATTCATAATCAAATATCATCCTAAGTTCCTCATTAGCCATTTTTAAGACGCATATGCGTTGAAAAATTAAATTTGGGTTATAACGCACCTTTAAGCGCAGCGCTAAATTTGTGAGTGTGGGACGTGCCTTCATCAGATAATGTTCACAAAGCAGTTTCGTTTTTCACTTCACTTATATTTTTCACAACAAAGCTTTAGATGTAAAATCACTTCAATAAACCTGACAAAAACAAAAATCAGAACAAAACTTAAACAAGACACAACTAATATACAAAAAATACATTATTTTTTATTTTCATAATTTATCTAATTAATGACAAAACAATGTCGACCAAATTTAATTATAAATTACACCTTTAATAAACCGATTTACAACAACATCGAACGACTAACTCATAATATTTTTTTTTTATTTATTCTTTCATTCTTTATTTATTCTCATTATTATTATCTTTCATTATTTTTTTTATTAAAGAATTAAAACAATTTCAATAAAGTTACTTGAAAAAAATAAATGCGTGTGCGTTCTTATCCTTGAAAATGCTTTCTTCCATCCAAATACTATACTTCTGCCTCAACATGCAGATAAAAAATCTCAGTTGTTGATTTGTTGATCCCAAAAATCTTGGTAGATTTTGTTTGTTACGCGGTCAAAAACTTAAGAGACCAATATTAAATTAATTCTTCCCAACATCAAAAGTTTGCAATCCATTTTTCTCCAATTGGAGACTTAATATCTTATTAATATTTTGCAGTTCAAAGTTGGCTTCTTGTTTTCAATTTCCAAAAATTTTCTCCTACTATCCACCTTAATAAGAATTCAAATATAAACTGTGTGCCATAAAGTGGTTTGACTTCCGTTCTACTTTTTCCATAATTTTTAAAACAGATCTTCCAAATAGATATTTGGTCACAAATTTTCTTCTACGATATCGGTCACAACAAAATTTCTAAACTGAACTTTTCCTTTTTCAATAACTATGTAGTAATATTTTACCGTCGTAATCATTATTCTTCAACTTTATTATTTCATTATTCTTTAAAGCGTTTTAGGTGTAATTTTGTGTACATCTCATGGAACATAGTGTTTTTGTTCGCATTTTTTTAGGTTATAAAATTAATTTTTTTTCCTTACAATTAACAATTTTGTATTTACAATAACATTTTTTTCTGTTAAAATTTTACGTTAAATATATTGGGACAAATGCAAAAAAGAATTTTTATTTGAAAACAACAATTAGACTGATCAGCTTTAAATTAGAATTAAATACTCTTTAAACCAATACAAAAATAATTTTATTAATTTACATTTTACATACAAATATTTTTATATTATTAATACAAATTTAAAACAGAAATTTAATTTGAAAAATGACAATTAAACTGATCAGCTTAAAATAAGATTTAAATTCTCTCACAACTAATAAAGTAAATAGATTCTACAAGGCAACTGCCATTTGAATAGTAGATTCATGTATGAGCTTAGAATTAAGGCATTTCTTCACGATAATTAAGCTTCCCGAACCAAGCGTAGCGAGTGGAGGGAATCATCCGAGTGAAGAATTGCCTTCATCCTTGCGAATACAAGATGCTATTTTATCCACGACCTTAAAAATATTTCAAATAATATAAAGTTTTCATTTAAAACTTTATATCGCCATATTGAAATTAATTCATCAAAGAAAACAAGGAAAAACAAAACGTTTGTTATTTATTTTAGATTTATATATGTATTGTTCTTGTTTAAACTTGTTTATATTACTATACCAACAAATCAAGTTTTTAATTTGTTAGAGGAATATTTAATAAATAAAGTGGAATGAAAATAAATAAAGAAGAATTTTATATATTAAGTGGAATGAATACAATTACAATGAAAGATATACGCATGGAAAGTATATATTCTTTAGCAGTCGTGAATAAAATATTTGTCACGTTCCAGGGTCTATAGAAATTTCATTATTATAAATTTTAACTTTGCTATTCATGCACAATAATGATTTAATTGTTCCTTTAACTGTCATTTTTAGATCTTCAAAGTTTGAACCATTTATTGCATTTCTTAATTGAGTTCCAACATCAAACGCTTTATAGCAATCAATGGTGTCATTACCTACAATACCTGTAGAAATTGATGTTACTTGTAGCAAGTCATGAAAAGGGTTGCGAATACTGAAAAAATCTGCTATTGTATTTACAGACTTAGAATCTTCATTGATTCTACTATCACTAGCATCAACATGTTGATACGACGATGTAAATGAAACTTCACAAAATTCTTCCATTCCGTTAACAACGTCTGTTGTAAAAATCGTTGATTTTATCTATTTAAAAACAACACTTGGAGTTGCACCACGTCTAAATGGACCACCACCTACTTGCATTGATTTCATCAGTGTTTGCTCGATTGTCTGATCTGTTGAAATTTTTGAAAAATAAACTTTAGATCTTCGAGTTCTATGGTTTTGTTTTAATATCTTAAAGTCTTGCTCATTCAATTGGTGTTCCAGTTGACGCATTATATATTAAATATATATTTCATTAGCCCTAGCATAAGAAAAATGTCTTGCATCATGAAAAAAACGGAATCATTAAATCTAGTTCTTAAATGTACATAACATGCATCCCTTTATCTTATTTTGAGTACAAAATATTTCACCCTCGATAAAAGGTGGAATCTACCCTTGGGGGACATGGTCGTTTTGCCACTTTTGTTCCGTGAGCCATTCTTCAACTACTAACCAAATTTCATCTCAATCGGTCAAGACTCAAAGAATTCGGAGCATAAAAATTGTCTGTTCGTAAAACTCAGCCTCAACAATTTCTTATAGTATAAGCTTCGTAAAAAATGAATTTCTGCATACATTTTGTTTATATTGTTTAAAAAATATGAATACTTAATTGAGCACATTGTAATGTTTCTGATTTCAAATAAAGCACAAAAACAAACATTTAAAAAAAAATCAACAAAATCGGAGCTGTCCCTGAGGACTTAGAAGTTTTGGCGATTTTGAAGCTAATTTTACTCGACTTTCTTTTGTTATTAAATTACTTTTGCTTTTTAAAAAAATATAATTAATAAAAAACATTTTATTAAACAAATTCTTTAAATTATTTTTATTTATGGTTTCATGTAAATTCGTAAGATTGGAACTTCGGACCCCCCTTTGGACTCCAAGATGCACCCCTTAGGGGTTTGTGCACCCTAGGTTAGGAACCACTGATATAGACAAACCCTTCGTTTCTGTAAAAATCCACATGAGGGGGCGATAAATTTAAGTAATTCTGTCCGTGCAAACAGCCCTACGGGCTACGGCCGAGGTGGCCCGACAGATTAACAGAATCGTAGAATGACTTTTATTG
Organism: Diogma glabrata; assembly: GCA_963693315.1. Lineage (NCBI taxonomy): Eukaryota > Metazoa > Arthropoda > Insecta > Diptera > Cylindrotomidae > Diogma > Diogma glabrata. Next base: position 321,455,882 of record OY856187.1, on the reverse strand, counting down.
TTAGAATTACATAAAATGGAATTATTTGTTGAATTCAATAGTGTTGGGGATGATTTTTAATGCGTTAAGTATTTGAATTGAACCCTGAACTTTAAAAATATATTTATATTGCTTTTGCACATATAGTAATCACTATTACAAAAACAAAATTACTGTAACGGAAATTTGCAGCGATTGGGCATACGGTAAGTTAAAAAAATGAATAAATGCCTAAACCAGTAGGAATTAGATTTTGTATAAAAGATTGTGTAGTATTTCTGGTACTGGTGGATTGAAATTATCTGTTTACAAAGATGTTAACTTGTTGAGTGATCCAAAAATGTAAGTTACTGAGAGATTATTCACACCGTGTAGATTATTCACACCGCTCAAGTTTAGTCGCTGTATTGCATCTAAAGATCAAAACCAACTAGTTGCATCAGATATGGAGCAATTAAAATACAACAAATGTCAATGGACAAATCACACAATTTCACAAAACTTTTATAAATACGAAAGAGTTGGATGATGGTGCTAACCCTTCAAAATCCAGACATGTTACCGTTAGTGACCTTTTGCTGAAGGCTATATACTTTCCCAATTCTCCTTATTTATGTACATTAAATTTATATTTTAAGCTAAATAATTTCATATACATTATTTTGATAATTTGAAATTGAGGATCAACACTGTGCTCCTGTTTTTGCTTTCATTTTAATAGCAAGCTAGATTTAAAATTTCACATAAAACCAGACAAACGTATTATTTGTTGCTGTTGTAACCGTGATTGATTACCCCTATAAAGAGGAGATTATTTGAGCAACAAAAAATTTGAAATGATATAATAATACATAAGAAGCAGCACGTAAATTAAATGGTAAATTGTGAATGGAAACTTAATTTTATCGTAACGAAATCAGAACCAACAAACAAAAAATAGAATTTTAATTTTAACTTGAGATGACTGGGTACCGAAAGAAAGAGAATCATTTTTAGAATATATAGTTTGCAGTTTAAAGGATAATATGGTAATAATCAAACATTGAATAAATGCAAATTTGATAATTCGAATATTTTTGGACATATCTAAAAAATTATATAGTCAAAAGAAATATTTCGTATGATATATATTTAACAACTTTTATTAGTCGAGTCAAATTAGGGGTTTACTTCTAAGTCCTCAGGGATAGGTCCGATTTTGATGAATTTTTTTTTTAAATGTTTGTTTTTATCTATTATTTAAAATCAGAAACATTACAATAAGCGCAATCAAATATTTATATTCTTTAAATAATATAAACATAATTTATGGCGGAAATAAATTTTATCACGTTAACAGCATTTGTTCTAGCATGTGACCTGACCCCCTCTGATTTCGATAAAATTTCATATACAGATAGCCAATAACAAAATAAATATAATGTTTCTTTCAAAAAATTTCGCTCTAGGGATGACACAGGGTGGCGGCAAAGTTTTAGGGGTTTTCGAAACCTGAGTATCTTTGAATATCGATTTCTAAACCGGTTCATTTATAGCTCATTGGAAAGGTAATTGATAGGACTTATAAAAAAAATTACTTAAAACTTTGTAATCATTTTTTAAAACTGTGTTAAACTTAAAAAATATTTTCAAATATGGCGCTGTTGAGGGTCTGTGAGGGACTTTTACCACATTTCTTTTTCAGAAAAAAATGTTTGATTAATTTTTAAACCAAACTAAAAATTTCCCAATGGCATAATTTCTCGTTTTAAAAATAAAATTTTTATATCCGTTTTTTTTTTCAATTTTTTTTTTAAACAATGCAGTGAATCATCTATTTAACTAAACCCACCGGAACTCTCGTTTTATAGTAATTTAATAACCATTTAATTATTTTAAGGATACAAATTAAGTATTTGAGGGTGTGGATGCTTATAACATAATTTATCTTTTCATCCATTTACCTGTCCGAAATTAATTTTAAAGGCATGGACAAATCGAACGTACTTTATTACCTATTAATGATAATACCTGTCATAAAATGAGAGCGCAGTAATGAAAAGAATAGTCTTTAGAAATATTTTGAGCGTACAGCATCATTACTAAATTCATTTGTCAATCTTGTTAAAAAAAAAATGCGTGCTATGCACGTGAAATGAATCATACGTTGAGTTTAAGAGCAAGTTTCCAGAATTAAAAGTACGAATTCAAAATTTGCAACTCTTCGACCTGATGAATGCGTAAAATTAGCGCAAGGAGTTCGTAATATGTGTGTCTGCACAATCCATCAAAACTTGAAACTAATGTTTCAATATTCAATATTCATTAAGTTGTTTCGGGAGTGAGCAATTTCCAGACTACAAAAGTTTAATGAAATTTGTTAGCTGTGGTTAATTACAAGATCAATGTCATTTATGGCAGTGTGCTGAAAATTTACAAATTACATGAAATCTATGAAACTAATGGAATTGTTGAGGTGAAATACCTGCAATGGAATACCACTGATCGATGCAATTTGGACACGTTCATCGATTCTTCTTCAGCATATATACATAAATTAACTCACAGCATAAAATTATTAATACCTCACCATTTTATTGCACAGCAACAGTTCATGTATTTGGAAAACACAGAAGCAAACTTGAAAGTAGGAGAGTGCTTAGTACTTGGCGATTTTTCGGGAAATTACTCTTTTTTATTCAAGTTTCTGTGCAGAGTTTTATAGACCCCTTGCAATAAAAATAAAAGTTTTGAAGGTAATGGAGAAGCACATATCACTCAATAAGTAAAACACGTTAAACCTGTAGCTTTGATATTGTTCATAATCTTTTTCTTCGGTATTAAGGTTCCAATGCAAATTCTTGGGTGCTGGCAGTTCTGCTAATGCAAGCGGGTTTGTTTAATCATATATAAGCAATGCTTATATGTATCGTATTGGTGCTAATGCATAGAAATATGTACATATTTTATATAATTGCAAACCATAAGAACATATTTGTTGTAAATTAGAAATATTTGTTAAAAAATAATGTGTTGGATTTCAATGCACATAATTTTCATATAAATGTACATATTTGTTTGTCACATTATACATTAACTATTCATTTTAATGATAATTCCGAAAAGTGAAAAAAAAATTGATCAAAGATAACTAAGCGAATAATTCGAAATTTGAATAAAAATCCAAGTATAAAATGTAATCAACATTTAGGCAAACAACTAAAATCCACACGGACACAAATTGGTAATTTTATTTTCCTTTTCAGTTAAAGAGTTGGCTTATATATTAACAGCTTATGTTGTTGTAACTAAAAATGTTGTTTAATTTATAAATCTGTTTGTTTGTGACAAAAAATTGTTTGTTTGTGAAAAAACAAATTTTATATAAAAGAAATAGTATTTAATGAAAAACTTAAATACCAACAACATATTACAAATCATCTATATATCTTTGTTCTTAATTTTTCTAAAAAGTTGCCTTTAAGACCAGAATTTTGAAAGTGCTACCTACGGCCGTTTTACGATAATTTTTAAAATTGTAGGAACCAGTTGTGATTTCCTCTACAAGCTGAAAATTGTAACGCGGGAGAATTTTTTATTTGAAACATTGAATTTCAAATCAAATCAGAATTATTTGTAGCAGACCTAGATACCTTAAAAACAGGCAAAAATGGAAAAAATTAGTAACAGGATGAAAACTATTGGATAAATAAGAAAATTTTGCGCAAATGATGGGAAACATAAATTAAAGGCGATCCGAGTAAGGGGCTGAAATGGGGTCAGCTTTTAGGGGTAGAAAATGGTTTTTCATGATTTTCAGCGAAATTAGAGCTTCTATCGAAAAAAAAATTAAAGGAAAAATTGTAGGTAATAAATAGGTTTATAACTTTTATATCGACCATTTTTTCACATAACCTATAATTTGCCGTGAAAATAGAAAAAACCGAGAAAAAAAGCTGTTTTCGTTTTTAATATTTATCTCCCACAAATTATTTTATCACAAAATTTGGTGAAAAGGTACCTTATTTTGTCCCTAATACGTTGTAATTTTTGGGAATCACAATATTTCTTTTTACGTTTGATTTTGATTTTAAACCAAAAAAGTGACCTCATTTTTGCACGAAAATTCTCCTGTATGGAAGACTGTTTAGAAAAAAGATATTCATCATTATGTTTGTTGAAACGTTTACTTTTAGATGGTGTAAAAAAAATAAACATTCACATAACATAAACACGGAATCATTTCAAGGAAATGCGAAAAGCTGAATATATTTGATTTGAAATAGTTATTTTCAATGATTGTTTAAAAATATTCATTATATGTTAAAATTTACCGTTGAAATCTTTAAAAAATATAAATTTTTTCTATGGTAATGTTCATTTTTTTTGCACCATCTAAAAATAGAATCTCTCTCTCTCTCTGGCGTTTACATCCCATGGAGGGATTTTGCCGTCTATGCAATCAGCTTCCAATCGTCTCGTTCCATGACCAGTTGACCCCAGTTTCGACATCCTATATCACGAAGGTCTTGGATGATGTCATCACGCCAGCGTTGTCTAGGTCTTCCTCTTCGACGAACACCAGCTCGTTGTTGTTGGGACGCTTTTTTAATCATTCTATCTAATGGTGCCCTTTCTACATGACCAAACCATCTAATCCGGTTAGATTTAATGAATCCGATTACATCGCAGCCTCCAAGAAGCTGTCTGATTTCATGATTCATTCGGATTCTATACTGATTTTCAGCAACTTTACATGGACCATAAATTGTTCGTATGACTTTCCTCTCGAATGTTGATAGAATTCTACAATCGGAGGAAGTCAGTGTCCAGCTTTCGTTTCCCAAGGTAAGCACAGGTCGAATTAGTGCTTTGTAAAGTGTGAGTTTGCACGACTGCGAAAGATGTTTGGATCGCAAAAGTTTTGAGTATGCGTAGAAAACTCTGTATGCGGCTGAGACACGGGCTTTAATATCTGCCTGCATGTCATTTGACGATGTTATTACAGACCCGAGGTATTTGAAGTTTTCCACACGTTCCACTTCATACTCGCCAGTATTCAGATTGCCGGGAGGTATATTCCTGGATGTTGTTAAAAGTTTAGTCTTGCCGGTGTTAATGCATAATCCAAGTCGTTTAGCATTTCTTTCAATCTGAGAGAGACTATCCTTGATATCGCTTGTTCTACGTCCGAGAAGCACAATATCATCTGCATAACCAAGAATTTGACTAGATTTGTTAAATATACAGTTTTGTGTCTCAATGTGGCTTTTTCTTATCGCGTACTCAAGCGCCAAATTAAATAATACGGGCGCGAGTGCATCACCATGTCGAACACCTGATGTTATATCAAAAGAGTCAGAAACTGACCCTTCGATTACTATTCTACAGTTTGATCCCGATGTTGTGAGTTTGCACAGAAATACAAGTTTCACTGGAATACCAAGGCATATGAGTGCAGACCAGAGGTTGTCACGGATGATGCTATCATATGCTTGCTTGAAATCAACGTAGAGCTGGTGAATGCTGATGTTGTACTCCCAACATTTTTCCAGAATCATCCTTAAGGTAAAACATTGATCTGTGGTTGAGCGGTTGGGACGAAAACCACACTGATAGTCGCCGATGATAGATTCGGCGAACGGGATGAGCCGAGCGAGTACGACATTAGCTAGTATTTTATGTGCAGTGTTCAACAGTCCACGATTCCACGATAATTCGCACACTTTAGGCGGTCACATTTTTTATGTAGCGGAACAATGAGAGCTGTTTTCCATTCAGCAGGTAGTTCTTCTTCGTCCCAGATTGCAAGAATCAGATCATATATACGTGAGACCAGTGCTGCTCCTCCATCAAAGTAGACGTTTCAACAAAATAAAAAGATTACTGATTTTTTTGAAAAAACTGTTGCAAGCACAGCAGAGTTTTCGTGTGAAAATGAGGTCACTTTTTTGGTTTAAAATGAAAATCAAACGTAAAAAGAAATATTGTGATTCCAAAAAATTACAGCGTATTAGGGACATAATAAGGTACGTTTTCACCAAATTTTGTGAAAAAAAAATTTATTTGTGGGAGATAAAAATTAGAAATCGAAAGACCTTTTCTTCTCAGTTTCTTCTATTTTCACGGCAAAATTCAAAATCAAGAAAAACCATTTTCTACCATTAAAGGCTGACCTTTAATTCACCGGAGCATCTTTAATTTATGTTTCCTATCATTTGCGCAATATTTTCTCATTTATCCAATAGTTTTGATCCTGTTACAAGTTTTGTCCTCACAAAAACCAATTTTGACTGGTCTATTGTGTCGTTTTCAATCAAGAACTGAATTTTCCATTATCAAATTTCATTCAATAAATATAAAAGGCAAATATTGTAATTAGTAAAATAACCATTGTTTATGTTTTAACGTAAAAGTTAAATACACCTATCCCCCGCTTTACACGGCACTCATTTAACACGTTGTCGACTTTACACGGTTTTTTGAAATCAAAATTACCAAAAAAAAAAGTAAAAAAAAGACAAATTTTGGTAATACACTCACTTATATCTACTTTATTTTAATTAAGCCTTCTGGTATATACAACTTATGAATTATGATCATATACATACAGGTTGTAATTAAAACAAGAAAACAAGAAACTTGTAACAAAAAACGCCTTAGAGTGTTCAAAGCAAAATTTTGTAAATACATGTTGATGTAAATCAGCAAAGGGATGTAAGAGATTCTCTATGTAAATTAGATGATTTTAAGCAATAGATCGTTATTAGCTAGATACAAAATGCGTAGGTGTATCAATGGTCATAGTTAATTTGTAAGTAAATAATTCTATCTGTTGACATACGAGTTAACGTGAGATATTATACAACACTGGCAATAGCAGTGAGATCTTATTCTATCCTATAATGAAATATTGGGGTCTGTCATATTTTATTAAATGATTGGATTACAGTTATCAATTCAAAAAAATTTAAAGAACACAAACAATAAAAATTAGCGTCCATCAACATTGTTGAACACATGTTGTTGCGGTGACCGTGATGTTAAAAGTTTTTATTTGTTGTTTTGATACACAATGTAATTCCTACTACACAACACATTTTATTTAAAAAAATAAAAACAATGGAAAATAAATTAATGATATGGCTTGAAGAAGACCAATATCAAAGACGTATTCCAATTGGTACCAATATCATAACTAGCAAGACTTTAAAATTTGTGGAATGTGAAACAGTTGCCATCTACTTAAATAAATCTACTCCATCTACTCAAATAAAATGTCTTTTAAGTTTTATTGCAAGTCATGGTTGGTTCGAAATATTTAAACACGGGCATTTTTTGCAAATATTTAAAATTAAAAAGCGCATCTACTGATTTAGATACAGCACAACAGTATGTACCCACTAAAATTGACTGAAATTAATTCCGGTACATCTTGCTGTCCTGCAGCCAAATTCTATAACTTTGAAGCGGTGAAGCGTTAAAAATTCCATCGTTTCTGTTCATTCAAAAACTTATCACTTCACCGCTTCACAATTAGAGAATTTGGCTGCTGATCAGGTTTTCAATACTAAAGAGTGATTAGGCTTAGGTGGCAAAGCGTCCAGGTAAAAAGAAATACACAAATCTTTCCATTTATTGGAATGCTAATACAAAAGCTTGGGTTAAAGCCACATTGTTCATTGATTTGTCTCATAACTCTTACGTACCAGAAGTAAAATAGTATTTAATCAAAATAATATTTAAGGTTCTTCTTTTACTGGACAATGCTCCATGTCACCCTCAAGATTTGCAGCTTACAAATGGATAAATTGTGTTTCTACCCAAAATTAAAACTTCTTTATTGCAATCATTATACCAGAACATAATAAATAATGCAACTACTTTCAACTACATGTTCCGAATATTGAACTAGCTTTCCGATTTCTGCGAACTTTCAACGAATTTTTAAGTCAATATGAAGGTGTTTACAAGATTTAGTTAAAAAGAAAGCACAATTATTAATTACAGATTTAACTTCCAAGTCGCACCGACTTGAATCAAGTTAAGTTGGGTTTGATTTAGGCCAACATACATACTATGCATAATTACTTTTTATTTTTCTGTGAATTTCTTATTGGTTATGTTACATGTTTCTTTTTGAAAATCAATTTAACTGTTATGTCGATATCTTATGTGATTAAACTAGTACTTTTATGTTTTATCGAATCTGTTTGTCGCCCAAGAAATGACCAAAAACCCACGTTTTTCGTTTAACACGCGTGTTAAACGAAAAACGTGGGTTTTTGGTCATTTCTTGGGCGACAAACAGATTCGATAAAACATAAAAGTACTAGTTTAATCACATAAGATATCGACATAACAGTTAAATTGATTTTCAAAAAGAAACATGTAACATAACTGTAACATAACTGAAACATATAACATAACTGTTTTAAAAATTTACTACAATAATCGTAGGAATCAATTTTGCCTACATTAATCGTAGTAAAAATATGTTGACCTTTAATTTTACTACTGAAGAGTAATGTTACATTACAAATTTAAAATATTTACTACTCGAAGGGTAATTTTACTAGAGTGAATTAATTTGATATGTTCGTTGCTAGGAATTTTACTAACAGCGTGGAAAATTCAACTACACGGTACGAGTAATTTTACTAATTTATAAGTAAAAGTTTTGCTCTTACCTGGTAATTTTATATTTTAGCTGGTAAAAGTTATTTGATTGAAAATACGTTGAACTTGAAATTAAAAAGTATAAATTTTGTTTCAAAGTTTTTTATTACTAAATTCATGGTTCCAACAATATGTTTTCTAATAATTAAAAAATTATACTATTTAATATTAACAAATTTTAGAAAAATTACAGTTGTATTTCAAAATGTTACTTTTAATACATATTTTTTAAAACTAATTAGCAATACGTATTAATTAGCTTTTATTTAAAGTTCGTTGTTTATTCATTAGAGTTTTATATTCCTTTTAGTTTAAAAACGTTTGAAGTAACGCCATTTTTATTTTATATTACGGAGGCTGTAAAGTAGCATTTGTTATTTGTTAGTTTGTTATTTTTTCAAACATACTGTTATTGTATCACCATGACAACAAAATATAAGTTGATTCTCATATTATGAAATTTTGAAAAGGCTGCTTTGATAAAAAAAATTTTATTCATACAAATTTAAATGTTTTTTCTCTTTTTTGGAAGTAATTATGACGATACAAATTCATATTTATAAAAAGTTTGATGGATTAATTTCATATTTATAAAAAATTTAAACGTTTGCCGAAAAAATAGTGTATTTAATTCGGAGCTAAAGTGACTTTTTGTGTTTCGTCTATAATTGTCGGGCTCAATGCGGTCGGCCGTCAAACTATAGACTCAACACAAAAAGTATCACTTTAGCTCCTAATTAAATAATGTACTATTTTTTTTTCATTAGTATTTAGCTTCCTTCCATAGTTGTTCATATGATTGAAGCTTTTTTTTCAACTGTAAAATCTTTTCAAGCAGAAGACAGAAAAAAACAAACACGGGTGAAAATTTTTCTCTGGTACTCGTTATATTAAAAATTAATAGCAAAATAAAACTATTTCTGATTTTCTTATTTTTCATAATTTCAATGCACTTTTTTTACTTTCGTTTTGTATAATAAGAAAATTTTCAAAAACTAATAAAAAGAAGAAAAATAAAATCATTTTAAGCTTATAAAAATCTAAAGTTGGATTTTTTATTAGCATTTGCATTGTTTATCTTAAAATGTTTATCAGAATTGTGTAATGGTATTAAAGTTGTTATGGTTTCAATTAATTTGTTGTTTATGTTAGTTGGAATGATTGTTTGTTTGGTACATAAAAAACTTTTAATAGAAAATAAGATTTTTTTAAAGGTGATTTTATTGACTTAGATTTCTGCAGAAAAATAGAACATTATGATACAAGGACGTAAATCTAATAGACTAAGAGCCTGCGAGGGCCAGACCTTCGTTATTTTATAAAAGCTGAAAGTTTCTCTGCGCATACCACCTACTGAGTTAGGAACGATTAGCGACATAAGAAGTTTGGATAATGGTGGCTTTGGCAGGGAGCCAGTAACAAAGGGGCCTTCAAAGTTTCGTGAAAGTATAAAAGGTAATTTTTTTTTATATATTCTTCGGGGTAGTATTAGAAGTCACGTCACCCATTGCCAAACACTTACCATCGTGGTAACCCCCTGCCAGACACCCTTAAACATTATCAATTTGTTAAAGTTTAAGGGTGTCTGGCAGGGGGTTACCACGATAGTAAGTGTCTGGCAATGGGTGACGTGACTTCTAATACTATCCCGAGGAATATATAAACAATTACGAATATATAAACGTTTCCTGCTCCCGGCCAAAGCCACCATGATCCAAACATCATATGTCGCTAATCGTTCCCACGTGAGTTCAGCTTTTATAAAATAACGAAGGTCTAGCCGTCGCGGGCTCTCGGTCTATAAGGTTTTTTGACGTATTTGGGGTTTGCTAATTGAGGCGCTAGCCGAGTTAATATGTAGGCGAATAAAAAATCTATATACATTAATGTGTTGTGTAATAGTAAGGTGATCAATTTTTATACAATAAAGAGAAGGGCGAAAAATTTAGAAAAAAGTAAAATATAAACATTAATTAGATACTATAAAAAGTACCTGAACAGAAATTAGTTACGAAAAGCCTGAATACAGTCAGGGCGTGATCAGGGCCAAAGAGGGCAAGACCTTTTAGAGAGACTCTAAAGTGGGCCTGTTCCGGGGCTGAATTAGAATACCCTTTTAGAGTTACCCTTATTTGAATAACAAGAGCCCTGATTTGGATTTTTGTATTTGACCCCAAGTTGGACATCAGGGCCTGATTCAAAGTATTTTACAAGGACCTGATTGAGCAAAAGCGTTACACTCATGATAAAGAATCAAACTAGGGCAAACGTGATTCGGGCTCTATTTGATCCTTAACAAATTTCTGCTCTGGTAGCCATCGTTTTTAATGAATTTCCGAATGAAATTTTTCGTTATTGAAAATCAAATTTAATCAAGTACATATGTGTTATTATTATCTTCAATCTTTTGTCATTTTATATGTAGTCTCATAATTCCTTCGGTGTAGAACTTCTGTGGATTATCGACAAAAGATTTGATCAAACTTTTTTCGGTGGCTTTTCTGTCAACGAATTTTTGCAGAGACGGTATTTAATGGTAGTCAGATGGTACAAGGTCCGACTACATGGTGGTTGCATCAAAACTTCAAAATCTAACGCTGTAATGATTGAAGACTTCCCCCTTTCGATTGACTAATTCCAATAGTAAAATATGGCGGGGCAAAAAATCTCACAGTTCTGAGATGTCAAGACATCGGTCTTGGTTAAGGATTTTGATATAGTTTTCGGCAAAAAACTTTTATTGATGAAAAACGTGTTCTAGAGAGAATTGTGAAAACTTGACCATTTTTGATTTTCCTGAAACTTGGCATGTAAGTAGTATGGACAAAATAAAAAATACAACTTATTTTAAAATTTTTTTAAAGTGCTTAGTTTGAGCATTGGGGACACCCCAACATGCATGAAAAATGAAAATTCTGCCAATCCGATGTAACTTTGAAATTAAATTGCTCAAGAACGGCTATACCGATTTCATCAAACTTTTTTTTGTTTGATAGATGATTAGTTAGTCCTTTGAAAAAAATCTAATTAATTGTTTTTATAATTAATTTTTAAATAAAAATATTAAAAAAACTTTTTTAAAGATGGCGCTAGGATCGAAGATCAATTGGAATTTAATTAATTTTCTCTGAAAATAGTTCTATCCTTACTCTAAAATATATCAAATTAACTCAGAGGCGTTAATTTTTGTTCTTGAGATATTTAATTTAAAAGATTTTTAGTGCGACTGAAATTCGAATTTTTCTTCATTTTTTCAAACAACTTCCATTAACAAAAATATTTTAAAATCAATTAAATTTTAACTTTTTTTTTTTTAAATATAGCTCTAACCTTACTTTAAAATATATCAAATTTACAAAGAAGCGTTAATTCGTGTTCTTGAGATATTTAATTTTAAAGATTTTTAGTCCGATTAAAATTCTAATTGTTCATTATTTTTTTGAACAATTTATATCATAAAAAAATTTTAACCTCTTAAGTTCAAGAAAATAATGAACAATTAGAATTTTAATCAGACTAAAAATCTTTAAAATTGAATATCTCAAGAACACGAATTAACACCTCTTTGTAAATTTGATATATTTTAGAGTAAGGATAGAATATTTTCAGAAAAAAATTAATTAAATTCCAATTGATTTTCGACCCTAGCGCCATCTTTAAAAAAGTTTTTTTATTATTTTCATTCAAAAATTAATTATAAAAACAAATTACTAATTTTTTTTCAAAGGACTAACTAATATAATCTATCGAGCAAAAAAAAAGTCCAAGCGGCACGTATAGCCGCTAGAAATAGGTAGATTTCGAGATCAGACAGTTTTGTGTGCCAGTAGAATCTGATGTATCAGATTAGTTTAAACAACACAAACTAATTACAAACAGATATCGAACAAATTTTAAAAAGAAAATTAGCTACATATAAGCAAAACTATATCTATCCAATTTTGCAACAAAAAATATCAAATCTACCACAGAACATGTGTGTGACAATTTATGACACAAGCCTACGCTATATCATATGTCGGCCAATTACTGCAAAATATCAAAATAGTTTATTTCTAAGAAAAAAAATTAATTTCTTCTATTCAAACCTTTTTATTTTTTTTTCATAGAATGTTATAAGGTTTTTGGAAATTGTAGTTATGGATTGTTGCAAACTTTTTTGTTGAAGCCAACAAGTCAAAAACCTCGAACTGGAGAGGTTTATATTTATAAGAAACGGATTAAAATGTTTCCACAGATTCTAAGTATATGAAATTTTAAAAAATATTAGTATCCAAACGGCCGTTAAAACGGATTAAAAAAACAAATTTTTTTTCTATAAAGTATAAAGCCCCTAGTTATTTAACCATGTGTCAGATTTTTTTGATTTACGAACTCGTCCAAGATATTAATAAAACACACATGTTTACGGAAAATTTTTTGATCTGGCTCCACAAATGCAACCGTGAGAGCGCCGGTTGATTCAAACGCATTTTGTGTTTTACAAGCTTTTTTGTTGGAGCCGCTCACTCAGAAACCTTCAACTGTAGAGGTCTTTTTTTGAAAGAAACTGATTCAAAAATTTGAAATTTATGAAATTTTTAAAAATATTAGAATCCAAACGGCCGTTATAACGGATCTAAAAAACAGAGTTTTTTCCTAGTATAAAGCTTCTAGTTTCTTAACCATGTGTTGGATTTGGCTGATTTACGAACTTGTCCAAGATATTATTAAAACGCACATTTTTAGCAAAGGTTTTTTGATCTGGCTTTACAAATGCGACCGTGAGAGTGCCGGTTATTTCAAAAACAATTTTTTTTTGCAAACTTTTTTGTTGGAGCCGCTCACTCAGGAACCTCCAACTGCAGAGGTCTTTTTTTAAAAACAAATTGATAAAAAGGATTCCAAAAATTCTAAACTCGTTATTTTTATTAAAATATTAGTATCCAAACGGCCGTTATAACGGTTTTAAAAAATCATTTTTTTAGAAAAAAAGCTCTAGTTCCTTAACCACGTGTCGGATTTTGCTGATTCACGAATTCGTCTGAGATATTAATAGAACACATATGTACAGAAAATTGTTTTGATCTTCCTCAACAAATGCGACCGTGAGAGTGCCGGTCGTTTTCGTTATATCTCATATCGTGTATATATATATATATATATATATATATATATATATATATATATATATATATATATATATATATATATATATATATATATATATATATATATATATATATATATATATAAATATAAATACGGCCTATTCCGAATTGTTAAAAGCCCGACTTTCACTCCCCGTAATGGCGGTGATAATAGTTTTCTACTAGATCTCTATCTTACCACAATGCCAGATATTACGAGTGTCGATGTTGCGAAAGGTAGTATTGGAAATTCTGATCATTATTTAATCTCATCAGTTATCAAAACTGATTTACTTAAAACTACAGCTCCCAAACCCCGTAAAATATTTCACTACTCAAAAATGGATAAGAGTGGTCTTCAAAATTTTTTCCATGGTTTCCCTTTCGACCGTCATTGTTTTTACACTGACAATGTAAATGTTTCTGCTCAAAACTTTACAGAAACCATCCAATTTGCTATCAATAAATTTGTCCCTTTCTCCATAGTAAAACCCAAACAAAAATACTTGTATTCGAAAGCTGCCAAAACGGCACTTAGAAACAAACGTAGATCATTTAATATTTGGATTCATAACAAAACTCCCACTAATCGATCCCAATATCTAAAGGCCAACAAAATATCTAATCAGATTATCTCAAACGAAAAGTCCGAAATTGACAGAGCGAAAGCCTCAAAACTTACGTCTATGTCTGTTTCTGACAAGAGTTTCTACAGTGCCATTAATTCTTTAAATTCTGGTACAAAATTTTCTATTCCCCCTATTATTGATGGTGATTTAATCGTCAATGATCCCGCAAGAAAAGCTAACTTGTTCGCTGAACGCTTTGCTCTGAACTCCACTGTTTTGGAAACTCCTAAAGAAATACCCCAAATCCAGTCTTCAGGAGTTAATATGAATGAACTTCACTTCAAATCAGGAATGGACAATATTCCACCCATTATTTTAAAAACCTTTTCCAAAGAACTTGCACCAACTTTAACTAAAATATTCTACCAATCCTACAAATCTGGTATATTTCCCTCGTGCTGGAAGTTGGCAAATGTCCAGCCCGTCCCCAAAAAGGGACCAAAATCCGATATCTCAAATTATAGGCCAATAGCTTTACTATCGGTCCTATCCAAAGTCTATGAGCATTATATTAATACACATATTTCAAAATTTCTGGAAGAAAATCATTTAATATCCGACAGCCAATACGGTTTTCGAAACAAAAGATCAACTACCGATCTATTAAACTATGTAGCGCATTGTTGGAACAGCATACTTGATAAAGGTGGTGAAACAAACGTTATCGCTTTAGACATCTCCAAGGCATTCGATCGAGTCTGGCATGCCAACTTAATCAACAAGCTCGTTGCGTACGGTTTTCATTCCAATGTTGTGAAGCTGATTCAAAATTTTCTATCCGACCGATACATTTCGGTCTCCTTAGACGGATATTCTTCTGAGTCTAAACTAATTAACGCTGGTGTACCCCAAGGCTCAGTATTGTCCCCAACCCTATTTTTGATTTATATCAACGAATTGTTGAAAATCACCAGCAACCCAATAAATAGTTTTGCAGATGATAGTACTCTGCACAAGTCGTTCGAGCCCCTTCCTTTAAAAGGTAAAATGCACGAACGAATTAATCCTGCCCGGAGAGACGCTGCCATAAACGTGAACAAAGACCTGAATAAAGTCGCTGACTGGGGTGACCAAAACCTTGTCAATTTCAACTCCACCAAAACACAGCTGTTGATTGTTTCCAGATTAAAGACCGAGTTCCCCAAAGATATTTTATTTAGTATGTGTGATGAACCAATAGGTGAATGTAAAAACATTCGTTTATTGGGTGTCGCAGTTTCAAATGACCTACTCTGGAACGATCATGTAATGGCGATGGCATAAAGCGCGTCTAAAAAACTCGGCCTCCTAAATAGATGCAAAAAATTTTTCACTCCATACCAATTGCTCCATGTTTATAAGTCCTATATTCGTCCCTGTATAGAGTACTGCTGTCAAGTTTGGGGTGCTGCCTCTGTTTCCATCTTGGCCCTCTTGGACTCTGTTCAAAAGCGAGCTATACGAATTGTAGGTGATCGAACTTTGACATCAAAACTTGATTCCCTACAACATCGTCGCATTGTTGCTGACCTCGTTGTTTTTTACAAATATCGTCATCAGCAGTGCTCAGATGAAATCAGCGGCATCATGCCTCAGACTTATTCTTACCCCCGTTCCACTCGGCAATCGGCTGCCGCAACCAGTGAAACGGTAAAGATCCCGCGCTGTCATACTGGCAGATCGCAGAGAGACTTCTTTGTCCGAACTGCATACAAATGGAATAGTTTGCCGGAACACTTAGTCTCAGGTGGCTTCAACCCACAGATGTTTAAAAAAAGCGTTAATCTTCACCTCATAACGCCAGTTGTTGTGGGACCCAGGTCTAGACCTAGGTCTTAAAAGGTATTTATGTGTTGTTGTGACACATATTCTAAACCCTATTACACAACACATTTTATTAAAAAAAAAAAAAAAAAATATATATATATATATATTTATATATATATATATATATATATATATATATATATATATATATATATATATATATATATATATATATATATATATATATATATATATATATATATATATATATATATATATATATATATATATATATATATATATATATATATATATATATATATATATATATATATACATTTTTTTTTTTATTTTTTCGTCTCCGCTTATCATATATAGTCGTTTGGCACAAAAATTTTTCCGAAATTCCGAGATGAAGCCCATTGCAATAGGTAGATTTTTATATGAAATCTACCTAAAAGTTTGATGAAATAGGTATAGCCGTTCTTGAGCAATTTAATTTCAAAGTTACATCGGATTGGCAGAATTTTCATTTTTCATGCATGTTGGGATGCCCACTATGTTCAAACTAAGTACTTTAAAAAAATTTTAAAATAAGTTGTATTTTTTTATTTTGTCCATACTAGAGCATTCAAATCCGAATCTTCGAGTATTCGAATATTTTTTATCTCCCAAAATAAAATGGTTTTCCATCCCATCATTCCTTTTTCAAACTGTGAAACTAAGAAATTTCAATGTTTTAAGGGAAATAATTTTATTACAAAAAGTGCTTGACATTTCGTAAAAAATTCAACACTTATGGCAGCCGAAGGCATATTCAAATTCTTATTTACTTCTCTAACGGAACTGAACCGTGATTAAAGTAAAATTTTTTTCAACGAAATTAGGAAACGAATGGATCAGAAAAGAAACAAAATAACCTTAATAACCTTATTTCTATATCTTGACACTGGAGTTATACCACAATCGAACGAATATTTTGATTATGCAAAGAAAACTGTTGTGAGATCTTTCTCGCCTCCTCAGCCTTCAAAGATGTACCAGATCCTAGCGATGAAAACTCTGATAACCAGTTGCAGATATCTTGTAATATGAATGACGCATTTGCAGTCAACAATCAAAGTAAAAATATATTGCAACAAAAGGTGCCACTAGCGATTAGCTCAATTACAGATGGTAATGAAAATCGCGGTTAATAGTTTAAAAAACATTTTTGTTATTTAAATTCGCTCAAAAAAAGAACAGATAAATTAGACAATTTGAATAACGCTCCATTGACTATCAACGTCACTTCAACTAAAAATGAAAGGGGTTTCTTGACGGCGTGATATCTGAAATAAGAAGTAGTCTAAAATTGAAACATTTAAATGCACTTTTTTTTTTAAATGCATATTTCATGAAAATAAAATGCATAATATGTTAAACCTGTTTGATTTTATTCATATTTCTTAGAACTTCTTTTACTATTCCAATACTAACCGAATATTCGGATATTTTAAGAAAAAGTTATTCGATATTCGGATAACTCAAAATATCGAATAACTGGATGCTCTAGCCCATACTACTTACATGTCAAGTTTCAGGAAAATCAAAAATGGTCAAGTTCAAATTTCGACTTTTTCACCTGCGTGGATCACGTTTTTCATCTATTAGGAGATGGTTTTTAGTTTTGGGCAGCGATGTATATCAAACATAACTCTTTGTTACGGTACAAGTATTTTTTTGAAACACATGCATAAAAAATATTCAATTTTGTACTAGAATAGAATAAAAGACAAAACTACTTTTCCGCACATATGACCACAAAATATTTTGTATGCCTGGCACGCACGCCGCCTGCATGTGAGATTTGTAGTTAAATCTATAACTATACTACTACATCACTATACTACTACACTACACTATATATAATATTTTTATAGCACTAAAATATCAAAATAATAATTTAAATAACTAACCATATAGTAAAAAATATTTAAACACATGGCATCATTTGAAATTTCAAGAAAAAACAATTTATTTTGGTTTTCAAAGTTTACAATTTTTACAGCTCTTATTGGATTCCTATGTTTTTTTATAAAACTGGTAGTTGGATTCTTATGTTTATTTTTACCGGTAGTTGGATTCTTATAATTTACAACTATTACAACGAAAATGGCGCACTTTAATTATTTAAATATCACAAATTTGTTTA
This sequence comes from Diogma glabrata, assembly GCA_963693315.1. NCBI lineage: Eukaryota > Metazoa > Arthropoda > Insecta > Diptera > Cylindrotomidae > Diogma > Diogma glabrata. The sequence goes on along the minus strand of OY856187.1, from coordinate 321,437,547 downwards.
TAACTTTGTTAAATAAATGATCAAATTAACAATTTAATAAATTTTATGCATTTGTTACAAAAAATAGTGTGTATTACTAGTGCGAATGCGTTTTCCAAACGCGAGTTATTGCTGCACTCCCTACGGTCGGCAAACTAACGCTTGTTTGGAAAACGCATTCGTACTAGTAATACAATCTACTATTTTAACTCTGTTTAGAAATTTATTACAAAACTAACACGAAACATCAATACGTTGCCGGAAAATTATAACAGATCATAAATTAACATAATTTAGTGAAAAGATGATACTCTCAGCAAACTACTCAAAAACCTTTCCATTTAGCATTTCGAGAAAATATTACAAAATCACAAATTCATATTTCTTTCAAAATTCCAAAAATATTATAAAAATTAAATAAAATCAAACTTTTTTAAAAATTCCACAAAATATAATAAAATCAAAAATTTAAAATTTTTCAAAATTCTAAAAATATTCCAAAAAGTCTTTCAAAATCAAAAATTGAACCTTTTTTCAAAATTCTAAATATATATATAAAATTCAAAAACTCTATTTTTTCCAAAATTCTAAAAGTATTTTGCAAAAATTATAACAAAATCAAAAATTTAAACTTTTTTCAAAATTCCAAAAATTAGAATAAAATCAAATATCTAAACTTTTTCTAAATTCCAATAATATTCCAAAAATTTTTAAAAATTCAAACTTTTTCCAGAATTCTAAAAATAATGCAGAAATTATTTCAAAATCAAAAATTGAAATTCTTTTCGAAATTCCAAAAATTATAACAAAACCAAAAATTTAAAATTTTTCAAATTCAATATTCCAAAAATTCTTACAAATCAAAAATTAAAATTTTTCCACAATTCCAAAAATATTGCAAAAATTATTACAAAATCAAAAATACAAATTTTCTTCAAAATTCCAAAAATATTTCAAAAACTATAACAAATTCAAAATCTTCTATGTCCAATTTCATTTTCAATTACATTTACGTCATAAAAACAGCTACATTTTTTTTCCAAAAAATCGGGTAAAAAAATAAATATAGATCTTTCTTTTGACACACTTGACAACATTTTTTTGACAAACTTATAATGCCATAATTCTCTATAATAATAATAAAATTTCATGTCATACAAATTATTAAATTAATTTTTTCCAAAAAATTGGGTAAAAACATAAATAAAAATCTTTCTTTTGACAGACTTGACAACATTTTTTTGACAAACTGATAATGCCGTAATTTTCAATAATAATAATAAAATTTCATTTCAAACCAATAATTAATTTTATTTTTTTTCCACAAAATTGAGTAAAAAAATAAATAAAAATCTCTCTTTTGACACACTTGACAACATTTTTTTGACAAACTTCTAATACAATAATCTGGTTTTTGATCTCACATACCAATTCTGACCATCCAGATTTTTCTGCATTCTTTTTTCCTACTCATTATCACTTAAAATGAACGTTTTTTAAGCAAAAAATATGCAAATTTCCTTGTTTTGACACACTTGACGATTTTTTTGACGCACTTCCGGTACAGTTATCGCAAACATCGTCGTTTCGGCTCTTATCATTGAGTGTACCTATTTTTAGAATTTAATATTTTTCAAATTCCTTCAGCCGTTTTCTAGATTTCGTCGGTTGTGACGGACGGACGGCCGGCAGACAGACATAATTTTTTTTTGTTTTTTAGAATCAGTAGGTCCTAAAACGTCGAGAGATGCCAAAAAAGTGGGTAAGAATTTCACTTTGGGCTGATGAATGTAATACTTAGGTCTTTCAGACCGAAGTAGCTACTCAAAAAGCTCACCATATTGCGTTTCGAGAAAATATTACAAAGTCAAAAATTCATATTTCTTTTAGAATTCTAAAAATTATAATAAAATCAAATATTGAAACTTTTTTCAAAATTCTAAAAATATTCCAAAAATTATTACAAAATCAAAGATCAAACTTATTTAAAAAATTCTGAAAATATTGCAAAAATTATAACAAATTAACAATTGAAACTTTTTCCAAAATTCCAAAAATATTCCAAAAATTAGAATAAAATCAAATATTTAAATTTTTTCTGATTCTAATAATGTTCCAAAAATTCAAATTTTTTCAAAAATTCTAAAAATATTGCAAAAATTATAACATATTCAAAAATTTACATGTCCAATTACATGTTCAATTATATATACGTCATAAAAAGAGCTGAATTTTTTCCCCCAAAAAATTGGCTAAAAAAATAAATGAAATCGTTTTTTGACACACTTGACATTATTTTTTTGACAAACTTATAATGCCATAATTCTCTATAACAATAATAAAATTTCATGTCATACAAACAATTAATTTTATTTCTTTCCAAAAAATTGGGTAAAAGATAAATAAAAATCTTTCTTTTGACACACTTGACAACATTTTTTTGACAAACTTATAATACCATAATCCTCTATAACAGCCATGGCGAACCTATGGCACGCGTTCCTTAAGTGGCACGTATGAAAAATTTGCTGGCACGTGAATCATTTTGGTTCTTACATTAAATATTTTAAAACACAGTTATTTTATTACACATAATTTTTTATTTTTGTAAAATATAACTTTTATAATAAAATTAAAGTTTGTTTCATAATTAAAATAAATATAATAATTAATTTATAAAATTAAAGTTCAACCATTTCAACCCTACAGAATAATTTCTTCAATATTTAAAACAGTTTGTTTACAAATTTGAATAATAAAATAATTATTTATAAAATAAAATAAAGATTTTTTTACCAAAATAATTTTCACAACTCTGGAGTAACAATTTTTTCGTACAAACGAATCGTTAAACTCATTTTACATCCTACGTATCGTGAATGAAAGTTGAACTTTACGGCCGTAAAATAAAATCCCGTTGCTATATAAAACATTAGGGTTTTTTCTACTTTGCCGCCCGTAAAAGAATCGCTCTTAAAATAATCATAAAATTAGAACAAACAAAATATAGATATTTACATATCTAGGGCTGAAAGTAGAAAATTACGCCTGCGGTTCATATTGAAACCCGATGCGAAGCGAGGGCTTTTTTTGAACCAAATAAGCAATCTTTCTTTCAGCCTGATTGTATGTACAACGTTTTACGCACAAATGCACAACTGAATGGTTAAATAAATCAGTTTTTAAATTTTATAAACTCGCTAAACATTTTGAAAATTTAAAAAAAAAACTCAACATGCCAAGATTTATTTGTTTGTTCTAATTTTATTATTATTTTACGGGCAATGATTTTACGGGCGGCAAGGTAGAAAAAGACTAACATTTTATATAGCAACGGGATTTTATTTTGCGGAGGATTTAAAGTTCAACTTTCAGCCACGATAACTATGATGTTATAGTTAATTACATATCGAGGGCTGGAAGTTGAAGTTTACACCTGCGGTTCATATTGAAGCCCGACGCGAAGCGAGGGCTTTATTGAACCAAGGGGGTAATCTTTCTTTCAGTCTGTATGTACAACGTTTTATGCAAAATTGCACAACTTAATTGTAGAATAAATCAATTTTTGAGTTTTTTAAAATCGCTAGACATTTTGAGAATTATACTAAACATGCCAAGATTTTCTCTATAAACTTCATACAATAAATGTTTTGTTTTGTCGTTTATGATATAGTTTTTTATAACTGTATCATAAAACTGGTCTTTAGAATGTATTATTTACAATCGTGTAGTAGTTTTAATTAAAAAACCCCTACCAAGTGATAGACCAAAAAATTTCTTTTTTCAATTTTTTATTATCCAAATATTTCGAGGTTAATATGACCTCCTCATCAGTGGAACTATTAAAACCTAAAAGATATGAGTACTTTATGAAATGTTTTATAAGTTTATATTTAAAAAGCCCAAATTCCTTACTTACGAATTAGTTATGATAGAATGAATTTTCTGAAGAATTACATTGGAATTAAATTTCCTACTTTTAAACAATCACTACAAAACAGGAAGTAATAAATTATTTAGACTGATTTAACATTACATATTAATTTAACACTACTTATTAATTAATTAATTTGGAATAATTTAAAATTAAAATAAAAATTACGTTTAAAACGAGATTAAAAATTATTTGATAAAATTACAAAAACACAGATACATGAAAGTACGGTTGTTACTATTTAATTCTAAATGTCATGAGTTTATTGACATTAGCGCAATTAAGTTTACTACAAACAAATATACACAACATTAAAATAATTAAAGAACAATTTTAAGTAAATAAATTGATGAATATTTCTAACTTGCCATAATTAAGTTTTATTCTAAGACTTGAACCATTATTGTATTAAAGTTTGGTGGTGAAATTTAATGTCGATGTTTCAGGATTTGTGTATAGGTTGGACTTAGTTTATCGAGATCCGATCTAAGATTTATTGATTTGTGTTTGTTTTTGTAAATTGAAATACATTCTAGTGTTAGTCTCTTTGTCCATGACTCTTCTCTGGTGATTATCTTTGTGTTTTCATAATTGAAAGAATGACCTGTTTGCCATCATCCAGAGTGAAACAACATATTGGGGATATTAATTCAAAAGTAAAAAGATCCAACAACACTGCCGCCTTTGACCACGTCAATCAAAGGCGGCAGTGTTGTTGGATCTTTTTACTTTTGAATTAATATCCCCAATATGTTGTTTCACTCTGGATCCAAGTTTCTGGCCAGTCTGTCCAATGTATAATCCGTCGCAGTCATTGCATTCAAAAGAATATACCACACCATGTAATTCCGTAGTATTTAATTTTTCATATGGCATACCAATGGATCTTCGAACAGTTGTAAATGGTTTGAATCCAATTCTGGTATTTTCATCATTGGAAACAAAAAGTTTGTTGAGGCTTTCAGATAAATGTTTCGTATATGTTAAACTATTGTATTTAGTTATTGTGGACGTTCCCGATCGATTGGCATTTATGTTTCGGTTGTTATAACGTTTAATCAGTTGGTTGACTAATTTACGAGGAAATCCATTCATATGTAGTATTTTATGAATTTTTGTGAGTGTATCATTGTGAGTGTATCATCACCAGAACTAGATTCAAACCATTTACAACTGTTCGAAGATCCATTGGTATGCCATATGAAAAATTAAATACTACGGAATTACATGGTGTGGTATATTCTTTTGAATGCAATGACTGCGACGGATTATACATTGGACAGACTGGCCAGAAACTTGGATCCAGAGTGAAACAACATATTGGGGATATTAATTCAAAAGTAAAAAGATCCAACAACACTGCCGCATTTGACCACGTCAAACAAACAGGTCATTCTTTCAATTATGAAAACACAAAGATAATCACCAGAGAAGAGTCATGGACAAAGAGACTAACACTAGAATCTATTTCAATTTACAAAAACAAACACAAATCAATAAATCTTAGATCGGATCTCGATAAACTAAGTCCAACCTATACACAAATCCTGAAACATCGACATTAAATTTCACCACCAAACTTTAATACAATAATGGTTCAAGTCTTAGAATAAAACTTAATTATGGCAAATTAGAAATATTCATCAATTTATTTACTTAAAATTGTTCTTTAATTATTTTAATGTTGTGTATATTTGTTTGTAGTAAACTTAATTGCGCTAATGTCAATAAACTCATGACATTTAGAATTAAATAGTAACAACCGTACTTTCATGTATCTGTGTTTTTGTAATTTTATCAAATAATTTTTAATCTCGTTTTAAACGTAATTTTTATTTTAATTTTAAATTATTCCAAATTAATTAATTAATAAGTAGTGTTAAATTAATATGTAATGTTAAATCAGTCTAAATAATTTATTACTTCCTGTTTTGTAGTGATTGTTTAAAAGTAGGAAATTTAATTCCAATGTAATTCTTCAGAAAATTCATTCTATCATAACTAATTCGTAAGTAAGGAATTTGGGCTTTTTAAATATAAACTTATAAAACATTTCATAAAGTACTCATATCTTATAGGTTTTAATAGTTCCACTGATGAGGAGGTCATATTAACCTCGAAATATTTGGATAATAAAAAATTGAAAAAAGAAATTTTTTGGTCTATCACTTGGTAGGGGTTTTTTAATTAAAACTACTACACGATTGTAAATAATTCATACAATAATTTATTTGTTTGTTCTAATTAGCATTAGCATTAAGTTCAACTTTCAGAAATAGGTTGTAAAATGTGTTTTACAATTAGTTTGTGGGTAATATAGCATTTTACATTACAAGCTAAGTAAAATGGTTTTTACTGGCGAATGGAGGATATAACTGACGAGTCAAATAAAAGTCAGTTACCTCCTTGAGCCAGTAAAACCAGTTACCTGGCGTGTCATGTATAATATTTTATTTGTTACTAATTTTTTTTTTTTTAATAAAACGTGTTGTGTAGTAGGAATTATAACATGTGTCACAATAACACATAAAAACCCTTTAAGACCAAGGTCCCACAACAACATACGTTCAAAGGTGTTGATGGACGTAAATCTTTCTTTTTTTGTTTTTTTTTTGTAAACAACTAAATAAAAGTCGAATAAAATTAAAAATGATCAAATTCTGTTTTCTTCCAAATTATTACTCAAAACTCACACATCATCTTCACGTGACAAATATCATGCCAATGATATTGATAAAAATGTAACCGAAATATCAAAGATGGCTGTTGCTATTACAAAATATCATACTGATATATTTTGACAGATATAAAACTTCGTTTTTGTTTGTTTGCAAAACTTTAACTTCTCTTATGTTTTCTTCCATAATTTTATTATAACTATGTTTTCAAAAACATTCTACGAATTTTAAATATAAATAATATATAAAATATGCTTTGAATTTCAAATGTTTGAAGATAACAAAATCAAATCGCCATTTTTTGTTTGAAATATCATAAAATCATACTGATATATTTTTCTACAATTCTTGTAGAAAAAAATATCATGAAAAATGTTATGACATTGAAAGAAGTAGTCTTCACGTGTGATTTCTTGTATAACTCGATTGTAGATGTTACGTGAAGACCCACAGTCAGAAAGCATAGAAAAAAATGAAAATGTATGAAACAAAAAAATAAAAATGTTCTCTACTAACTTGTTAAATTCATAACACTACTAGCCAGTTAAAATGACTTTTCAACGTCAACTAACAATTCGAATAAATGACGTTTACAATTTAGTAGCAAATAAAATGTGTTTTACGATTCGATGGTGCGTAAATTATTGTATGAACTTATGAAGTTTATAATGAAAATCATAGCATGTTTGGTTCTTTCGAATGTTTTCTTAAAAAATGTCAATGTCGAAAAATATCTTAAAAAATTCAAAAAATGATTTATTTTACAATTTAGTTGTGCAATTTTGCATAAAACGTTGTACATACACCAGGCTGAAAGGAAGATTACGGCCTTGGTTCTATAAAATCCCTCGCTTCGCTTCGAGCTTCAATATGAACCGCAGGCGTAATCTTCTACTCTCAGTCCTCGATACGTAAATAACTATTCTAACCAACAATTTTTATAATATGTATATCTTTTGTGTGATAACTTTAAGTTGTTTACATAAAAAAGCTGTAGAAGTTTTCAAAAAAGAAATATATAACCTGATATATTTCCGAGAATAAAAAAACACGGAACATCCGATTTTCAAAAAACACAAATAATTTATTTTACGTTTAAATTATCTCTCCCATTAGCTAAAAAAAACACGATCACTATTGTAAATTCAGAAATTATGCGTTCACTATGTCTCGGCTTTTAGTCTTTAGTCAATCGATATACGCATAGTATAACGACGTTCCAGTGAAATTATACAAAAATAGTCAGTTTTATTTCAACCTTTGCATTAAAGTGCATGTGAAGAAGTATTTTTTTTTCAAATAAATTGTTATAAATCCCCATATTTGTAATGGCAAGTGAAAAGAAAAAACCAAAATTAAATGACTCAACAAGCAGCAGAGATTTTCAAAGCTCGTGGCCTGAAGAATATGGTATGATCAGTAAAGATAATAAGGCAGTATGTGTTTTATGTTCTGGCACAGTTGTATGTAGAACATCTTCAGTGAAACGACATTTTCAGACAAACCATAAATCGCTCTTTGAAAAAAGTAAGCAAGAACAAAGAGAATTTATTGCTCGAGCAATCAAAAATAGAAATGTTCAATCCACATCTCTAGTGAAATTTATTGGCGGTCTTTCAAATATAACTGCTGCAAGTTTTTATACCTCGAACGTTATTGCCAAACATGGGAAACCGTTTAGTGATGGTGAATATATAAAGGAAGCACGGTTAAAATCCGCATCAGTTCTTTTCGACGGTTTTGAAAATAAAGAAAAAATTATTCAACGAATAAAAGATATCCCTTAAGCTAGAAATACGGTAAAGGATAGAATCTTGGCAATGGCTGAAAATGTTACTGATCAGCAAAAAGTAGACATACAATCTTCAAGCTTAATTTCTCTCTGTCTTGATGAAAGTACCGACATAACAGGATCAGCACGGTTAGCAATTTTTCTTCGATATTGTGTGGGAAATAAAATTAAAGAAGAGTTGATAAGCTTAATTTCTTTAACAACAACAACAAAAGGAGTAGATATTTGCAATGCTGTTATATAAATGCACTTGCGGAAAGAGAAGTAGATATTGCCAAAATTGTTTCTGTAACTAGTGACGGTGCTCGTAGTATGACAGGAGTAGAAAATGGATTTGTTACTCTATTTGCACAACACGTTGGACATCCAATTCTACGGTTCCATTGTATTATACACCAGCAGGTTTTATGTGCGAAGGCAAGTTTTAAATCACTAGAAGACGTTATGAACATTGTTACAAAAATAATCAACTTTATATCCGCACGGGCTTTAAACAAACGAAAATTTTTAGAATTATTAACTGAGGTAAACTCAGGGTACATTGGATTACTAATGTACAACAATGTCCGATGGTTAAGCCGTGGTAAAGTTTTACAAAGATTTGTAGAATGTTTAGACGCAGTTAGACTTTTTTTGGATCAAGAGAAAATCATTGCAAAATATAGTCAATTAATGGACGTGGAATGGCTTATGAAATTAATGTTTTTTAGTGACTTTTGTGTACATTTAAACGAATTAAATTTTAAATTGCAAGGTGTTTACAAGACTGTTATTATTATGTTTAATTTAATCCAAGCATTCGAAGCCAAATTAAAAGTTTTTAATCGCGACGTTATATCCAACACATTTAAATATTTCCCAAACCTAAAAAAATTCATTGCAGACGTAGAAGTCCATGAAAAACCGGATCAAGTTAAGTTAACACAGCAGTTTTCTGCGATTGTTCAATCATTTATGGAGGAATTTTCCTCGAGATTTAACCAGTTCAGACAATTTGCAGAAACCTCAAAATTTATATTAAATCCAGATACAATATCACCAGATAGTCTTAATTTGGAAATTTTTAAATGGTTGAATTTAGAAGAAATTGAAATGCAATTGATCGATTTCCAATCGAGTTCAATATGGAAACAAAAGTTTGTAGATTTAAGAAATGTTTTGGAAATTAAAGAAAAAGAACGTTTATTGGACACAATTAAAAACAACGCAGAAGAGGAAATATTGAAAACCTGGAATAGCATACCCGAAACCTTTAACTGTTTAAAAACATTAGCGACGGCTATATTGTCAATTTTTTCTTCCACATTTGCGTGCGAGTCATTATTTTCCGAAATGAATTTTATAAAGAACCGTTTTAGAAACAGAATGACTAATCAATCTAGTTCGGCGTGTGTTCTGTTAAAGGCAACGGATTATGAACCTGACATTAAATATTTGTCATCCAAGATGCAGCAACAAAAATCGCATTAATAAACTTATTATTAATGTTTACTCAGATTAAATTCATATATGTTAAGAATTTAATAAAATATTGTTTGTAATAATTTATTGTTGAACACAATCCACAATACCAATTTTAATAATACAAAAAATAATAATAATATTTAATTACAACTTTGTATTATTAAAATATTGTTGATTCTAATTTTTGTTGATAATTATATTGTTGACTGTAATTTTTGAAATATATTATTGATTATAATTTTTGTTGATTATTTATTATATTGTTATATGTAATTTTTAAAATATGTATATTATTATAATTTTGTTGATTATTATATTGTAGATTGAAATTTTTGAAATATATTGTTGACTTTAATTTTTATGATAAAATTTTTCAAAACGTTTGTTTTTATTTTATTTGTAATAATTGTATTTTTTAACATTACCAATTTTTGGCACGTTAGCAATTTCATAAAAATAGATTGTATTTTTTTGGCACGCATACTGAGAAAGGTTCGCCATGCCTGCTCTATAATAATAAGAAAATTTCATATCATATAATATATTTCGTGTTATACAAAAAAGTCATTTTATTTTTTTCCAAAAAATGGTAAAAAAATAAGTAAAAACCTTTCTTTTGACACACTTGACAATATTTTTTTGACAAAATTTTAATGCAATAATCTAGACTTTGATCTCACATACCAACCCCGGCCATCAAAATTTCTCCAAATTCAATGTTCCTACTCGTAATCACTTAAAATGAAAGTTTTTTAAGCAAAAAATATGCAAATTTCCTTATATTGACACACTTGACGATTTTTTGACACACTTCCGGTACAGTTATCGAACACATCGTCCTTTCGGCTCTTTCCATTGAGTAAACCTATTTGTAGAAAAAAAATATTGTGAAATCCGTCCAACGGTTTTCTAGATTTCGTAGGTTGTGACAGACGGTCGGCCGACAGACATACATTTTTTTTTTGCTTTTTTAGAACCAGTAGATCCTAAAACGTCGAGAAATGCCAAAAAAAGTGGGGGTAAGAATTCCACTTTTAGCTCATGAATGTAATACTTAGGTCTTTCAGACCGAAGTAAAAAACTAACAATTGAATTGATAGACGACTGCGTACTATTAAAACTTTTCTCTGCATACAGAGAATAACAGATTAGTTCTAAAATATCAGAAAGAAGGACACTTTTCGAGTAATATAATATAATTAGAGTAATAAATTTCGAGTAAAATAATGAATGTCCCCCATAAAGGAGGACGATTGGTCAATTTAGTAATAGAAATCTCAAAATTTATGAAAAATGTAAATTTTGGATCTTGAAAATGGTTTACGGTTCAGCTTTCGGTTTATTAGTCAAATTATCTAGTTACTACAACAAACAAGGAGCGATTTCAAGCAAAATCGAATATACAGTAAAACATTTTCTAACAGTTAGGTGTTCTATATAATTCGAAATCTTCTTTGTCACACAAACTGTAGAGTGTAGAATGTAAACTGTAAACTGAACCATTTTCACTGACCATATTTACATTTATGATGTTTTTCTTTCTAATATCACGGTTTTTTGTAGAAAACACTAATTTTTATTAATTGGATTTTAATTATATAAATAATAAAATTAATAATTGTAAATGATTTTATTTTAACATAAATAATTTGATTTATAGTTTATTTTTATATTAATTTCAAAAGATTGATTGGAGCTTACGGTAAGGCTGGCAAGAAATATAATTTAACTAGGGCAAATTTATTATATGTAGTACGTTAGGTACTACTAAAAATGTTATTCTTAGTTTAGTTCAAGCAATTACTACGAGATCTTATTTAAAAATTAAAATATATCATGATTAAGCTTGTAGAAAACATGGTAGAGGCACTGTTGCCGATCTTGCAGTATCTCTTCAAAATTACATTATCTAATCTAATTAACAATTTACTTTGTATATTTAAATACAAACTAGGTTTGTTTAAAATTTGGGGATGAGTGAAAGTTTAGAATTATAAGCCACTCGAACTAAATGTATTCAATTGCATTAAATGAAAAATTGGCTTTAAAAATCGAAAGATTCATAACAAAGTCTAATCTCAATTTCAGATCGGTGATTGAACCTGTTTCTTTCTGATTAGAGTCAAATTGTTAATCATTTAATACCCTTCACCAGTGACGAGATAAAAATTTGTTTTCGGGCGATCTTCTTAACATTACGATTTTTTGTCATGTCGTTTTCTGTTTATTCTCTGTCCGTGATGTTCTCTGTCCTGTTTGATCTAGCGACCCCAAAAACCCCCGAGTAACGAGCGTTGATCAATTTCGAGCTGTATTTATGGAAAGTTTCAGGAGATGAGGTGTATTTAATCCGCACTGCTCCCTAGGTACTCTGAAGGTCATCGCAGACATCATATTCGTGTTTAACGGCCCCAAAAACCTCCGAATAACGAGCTTCGATCAATTTCGATCTAAATTTTTGGAAAGCTCCAGGAGATGAGTGAGACATACCCGCCCTGGGCCCTAGGTACCCCGAGAGTCATCGCCAACGTCAAATTCGTGTTCAGCGACCCCAAAAACTCCCGAGTAACGAGCTTGTATTTATGGAAAGTTCCAGGAGATGAGGAGTATATAACCCGCTCTGGCCCCTAGGTACTCCGAAGGTTATGGCAGACATCATATTCGTGCTCAGCGGCCCCAAAACCCCCCAGTAACGAGCTTCGATCAATTTCCAGCTGAATTAATGTAAAGTTTTAGGAGGTGAGTTAGACATACCCGACCTGGGCCCTAGGTACTCCGAGTGTCATCGCCGACATCATATCCGTGTTCAGCGACCCCAAAAACCCCTTAAGTAACGTGCTTCGATCAATTTCGAGCTGAATTTATGGAAAGTTTAAGGAGACGAGGTGTATATAACCCGCATTGGCCCCTAGGTACTCCAGAAGAAGTTTTTTGCCGAAAAGTGGCTATGTTCACAAACTTTCCTGACGGCTTCCTGAATTGAATGCAAAAACCCGCATCTCGATCCATCTTACTTTGCCAATTTGCTTAGGTTTAGTGCTTTATTTCCTCTTCTTTAAGTTTTGAACCATAGATGGAATTCAACATAAAAATCAGTTAAAGGAAATTTTATAAAAGTTTGAAATGAGATTTATGTATATAAATTTTAACGAATTTCCCTAGTTTTTAGGATTTTTTAGGAAGAAGTCTGTTATGGTTGAGCGCAAACATGGATCAATTGTTGTTCACTTGTATTTGTATATTTAAAATAAAATATTACAATGCTTTTTAAAATAACAACTCAACGTTATCAAGTCAACCGCCAATCTTTGATCTCACTCCTAATAGTGCTGAACAAAAAAAGAGAAGATTTTCTTAATCGCCTTTTTTGTAAAATAAAACACGTTTTACGAAAAATTTTCAACTGGGAAGAAACTATCCACGGTCTGGTCCAGAGATGAATCCCTATTAACCGTATTTTCCTGGTAAACAACTTCTTTCCAGCTAGAAGACATCATCAATATATACTATAGTGAGTCATAAATCTTAGTTTTGATGCTGAGAGTAAGTATTTTAATGCAGCACTGATAGTAACATGTACTGGAAATATTTTTAGTACAGTCCAACTGGTTAAATCCTTACTCCACTCTAACCAACTACACTCAACCTACAGCCATTGAGAAGACACTGCTAAGTTCTTCGGAAGCAAATGGTCAAGCGAAAAATATTTGACAATTTGATAATGGCAACGTTGCACCGCTTACTAATAGTTTCTACAGGATGCTGGGCTGAACCATAATGACTTCCTCTCCGAAGCCAAAGAACTTCCCTTATAAATTTAACCTATGGAACACTATTTTACTCTTTTGACTTGAGATATTTATAATCATTTCAGAATCTCTTCCCAGAAAAGAGGTTCTGAAACGAGAGGTAGTTTGCTTTTAGAGAAAAACTTTTAGAGAAAAGGTCTCTAAATTAACTAAATACCGAAATAATGATAGCCCGTAACAAAGTTTCGGACTGCAATTGGACTGTAATTAAACCAAGAGTGAGAGAGGAGAGACCTCTTATAGAGGAAGAAAGAAAAATTCAATCAAAAGCATTAGAAATTGAGATTAACTCTATCCACCATTAGCCCTATCAGCATTAGTCCTATGTCCGATTTTCAATCCATCGAGGATATTAAACAGGAGTGTCCACGCGATATTATAACAGACTCAAGAAATTTAAAGTTTATTACATGTTCTCAACCGTAGCTGCAAGTTTCTAAATTTGAATAAGAGTTTGTTAAATATTGAGTTCAGCCGATCATCATGCATGATTAAGGACATTTAGAATTTTTATCACTTTTTTAATTTAATCGTAGGGATGCGAGTGCGCCACATTGTCAATTCTACAGTTTGATCTTGATGTTATGATTTTAAATAGAAAAATAAGTTCTAATGCAATCAAACACTAGCTTGGAACAAAAACCACACTGCTAGTTATTGAAGTAAGAGGTAAGAGCTATACCCCAACCCTATCGTCATCTTCGGCAAAACAAGAAAACAAATCATATCGGAGTATCTAGGTACTCCCTGACAACAATCACATTTTAAAACATGGCATACTTATTAAAAAAATTGAAATTTATTTTAATAAAAATTACGATTTGTGCAAAGACGGAGATGAAATTTTTTTATCAACCATAGTACCAACTAAAATTTATGAATTAATTTATAAAAAGTAAGCCCATTTTTCGAAAAAATGATGAAACGGGAAGAAATAATACAAAGGTAAAAAAGAGTTTGAAGAACATAAATTGGTATGGTACCATGCAAAATATATTTAAAACTGGAATTTTGTACGATTTTGCTATTGTATGTCCATTAAAAGTTGTACACTTCTCTAATGTCTTTGTTATAGGACATGAGAAATCTCAATCCAGATTAGTTGTTAAATCCTTTTACCCATTTTTACTATTAAAATTGTACCCATAGCTTTAACATCCTAAATCAAACACCCCTTCGACAAAATGACTAAGTTTTTTTTAGTTTGTTTCCAATTTTTCTCTTCACAAATCTCTGTTGATGTTGTCATTTTTGTAATGTTTTTTTCTTTAACATCCCTCAATGATTGATAGATCGAATTTTCTTTCGTGTTGATAATAGGTAAAAAGGGGCAAAACAAGAAATGAAATAACAAAAATATATATATTTCATCAATAAATTAATAATTAAAGCCTAACCTCATTTGTCATGTTCAATGGTTAAGTTCGAATTGAATAATAAAAAAAAATTCAATAACAATGAAAAGAAAACAAAAAAAGTTGCTTCAAAGAATCGAATGAAATTGATGAAAAACGTTTTCCGTGAACTATTTTTTTGTTTTCTATATCTTTTATGAAAAGAAAATCTTCAATCACTGTATCAAAAGAACGGTAGGATAAGAAAATGTAATCAAGTGACAAAATTAATTATCTTTCGTAAAATAGGGATGAATTGTATTCGTTATTTTTTTTTGAAAATGATTAGTTGTCTGTTGTTTGAGGTGGTTGTTGAATTTCAAGAGATTTATGTCGAATAATTGATTAATTGATTGCCATTTTACTACAAATGTATGTGCAAAAAAATAAAGTATGCGTTTGACACACAAAATTATTTGTCTAGCATTAGAAAGTGAAAAAGGTTTATCAACAAAAATTAGCAAAAAATCTAGGTCCTACAGCAACATTTTTTTTAATATAAAAATTGTTGTATAGTAAGAATTACAATATGTATCACAACAACACGTAAAGAAATCCTTTAAGATCTATATGTAGGTCCCATAACTAAATGGATACTGAGGTGCAAATTATTTTTAACCGACTTCCAAAAAGAAGGAGGTTCTGTGTTTCACAGTAGGTTTTTTTTTGTATGTATGTACACCGATTTCTCAAAAACGGCTCGTTCGATTTGGATGATTTAAATTGTGTTCTATTTGGGTTTATTTCCAGAGGGTCCCATAATTTTTTTTATGATGTGAAAAATACCGTTATTCAGAAAATTGGAAAAAACATATTTTTTATGCATTTTCGTTGATATCGTCAGAACATATTATTCTGTTTGTTTGTTGTGGGCAGTATTATATTGCTATACTTGTCGAGGTTATCGTAAATAATTTTCTATGACGGGTATGCCGTTTGTGCAACAAAATCATAAAACCATAATTAATAGATTGTCACTGATGAAAGTTTTTCCGGTATTTGAAGTTATTACTTTTAAAACGCTTTCTAGCCTATTACTTTTACAACGCTTTCTAGCCGACATTTGCTTTATGACTACACTAAAATTAAAAAAATAAAAAAACTTTTAAAAAGAAATAGAACCGACTTCAGAAAAAAACAAAAGAGAATTATTATAGTTGTTATAGTTGTGATAATAGTTGTGATAATAGTTATTATAGTTGTGAATTATAGTTGTGATAATAGTTATTATATTTTAAAAGTTATTTGTAGTTCAAAACTGTTCGAAGTCGGTGCCACATTGACGAAAAACCGACTAATATGTCTCGGGCTTGGCACATATTCCAACAGTTTTGTACTACAAATAACTTTTAAAATATAATAACTATTATAACAACTATAATAACTATAATAATTATAATAAAAAGTAACTATTTTAATATAGTAACTTTGTATAATAGCGTAATTTTTTTGTCTATAGTACGGTATAATTAAATTAAATTAATCAAAATGTAACGTTTTTTTGTTTCTAAAAGCAACAAGCGAGTTATTTTTCACTTTTTTGTGCCTCTTTTGTTTTTTCTGAAGTCGGTTTTATTTTTTTTTAAAAAGTTTTTTTTTTTCATTTTTTTCTTTTATTTTACAGAATTGATATGCAACCAAAAAATTCCTATCACAAAACAATAATTCTTATAACATTGGTCATACTTTCAATTTTCAGCATGGAAGAATAAACCCTCTAAGGGATCAGTTGTTGTTGATTGCAAATGTTTTTATTTTTGATCTACTTGTAGGACAACCCCGCGTACTCCAATCCCTGCTTTTGACACAAGAAGTAGCGAAAGATAACATATCAAGCTGGCAAAAGCAGTGAGTTATCTATAGCCAAAGTGATATCTTAGGACTGCTGGTGAATGAGCTCTATTCAGTCAATGGTAGCACTCTCAATCTAAAACAATCGTTATTTTATGACTAATCAGACCCGATAAGATTTAGGTATTCTTGATTCGTAAAGAATGATATGCGTAAAGAATGGCATTAACTTTATAGCTGCTAAGTTTTCTTGCACCTAACTCCAGTATGAATAATGTATATAGAAAAGCCACAATTTTAGTTTCTTGCCTTCATTTAATTTTGAAGTTCAAACTCTGAAGTTCAAACCCTGATCAATTGGGGCATCCCTAACGATCGGATGATTCACAATGATCCATAAAAAACAAATTCGTTTTTGTCGAACCGGAATTTGAACTGAGCTGGATCTTAGTTCATTGTGTATACCTGTTGAAATACTGGGGTTAATTATTGATTGTTCGTTTGTAATTGTGGAAAAGGTCTCCATTGCTTCTGTTGCGAGGTATCGGGTTCGGTATTCATCAGTTTGTATTTCTAGTTGACCAGTTGTTCTTGCTGTTATTGGCAGAGAAGACCATAGCCTTTCACATTTCTGGCACAGTACCCGCAAGTCAGCTTGGGAAACTACCTTTGTCACCATTGTACACTTTTTAATTTATCTGACATGCCTTCCCTTACGATTTCAATCATTTCCCCTTTTGAAAATGCTTGAGCCAGTCGTCTGTTGAGCTTTCTGACCTCTATCATATAATCAAATACCCCTCATTTTCATTTTGTCTTCTGTTCAGCAGTGCACTCAGTACAGCCTTATCGTCGTTAAGAGTACCGAACGTTCGTAATAAACTTTCTCGGAATATGGGGTAGGTCACCACCCGATACTCATAAGTAAGGTTTATATAATGTTTATACGCGACTCCACGAAGATACCGGGGAACGATTGACTTTAAATCATCAAAGGTTACCTGATTCCTCCATGCAGTCACTTCAACCAAATGGATGAACTCGTGAGCATCTGGTGATGAGCCATCCCCTGAAAACAGAAGAAGCCAATCTGTCCAAAATTGACTTAAGTCCTGGTAGTCTTCGTACTCTTCCTACTGCATTACCGGTGCAGGCACTGCTTGTATCCTAGCCATTGCTTGATAAGGAGGTGGAGGAGACAAAGATTTGATCCTGTTGAGTGATGCATTCAATTTCCCAATGGCATAATTACGGCTGTCCACAATTTCATTACTGTCACCCAATCGGTTGACACGATCTAGATAATGTTTAACAAGGTTTAAAAGGCCCTGTAAAATATGTGGTTGTACTGATGGTACAAGACCTCTCGCTTTCTGGGACAAAAATAAGGCGGCATCTACAATTGCTTCGCTTTCTTCAGTCATGTTTACTGCGTGAGATTGTGTTATCTTTGTAGCTGGATTACGCGCAGCGTTACTCAATTGTTGTATGCAGTCTTCACTGTTGTACTGGATATCCCGGAGGAAACACTCAACCCACAACTCGCAAAGTTCGAGACCGTAATACGGATGGTCTAAAGGTACAATTGACATTTTCTTTTGTTGTCAATAAAGGGAACAAAAGATAGCATATAACAATTTCCAAAAAAATTGTAATACAATTGATAATTATAAGACACACCCTATATAATATGCAGCACTTATTTGCTTACAAATTATAGTTTTTTTTTAATCATAACTCTGTACCAGGCTCAGTACAGTAACGACCAAGTGTGCCTAACGGTCAGTTATAATTTATTTTATTTTATTTATTTAACCCTATACCAGGCTCAGTATAGTGAAGACCAAGATGCCTTAAGGTCAGTTAAATTTATTTTCTTTAATATTGAATAAACACTTTAATTGTTGATATTCTTTTTAAAGACTGTGTTTTATTTAAAGTTTTCTTTCCTTTTATACAAAAATCTACATTGTGGATTATAAATTATATAATAAAAGTTTATATATTAATTATCAAACTAGGCGCCAAGAACAAATATTTTAATGTTTAGTAACAACATTTTTTATTACATAGGATTAATAAATCCTATGTAATAAAACGATCCCTTTTCTTATTATTACAAAAAAGGTATTTGCGATCCCTTTTCTTATTATTACAAAAAAGTATTTGGGTTTTTTTATTAAATTTAAACTACATATTTTAAAATACAAATAAAAAAGAATGTCTGGCGATAACCAAATAAATATTATTTATATTGTTTTCTAAAATAAATGAAATTTAGAAATGAAATTGTTTATGACCAATAAACACACCCCGAATGTGATTCTGAATAGCGGAAAGCGAAAACCACACCCTGTAATATTCGCAAAAAGAAACAATGAATCAACCAGAATAAAAATATAAACGCAACAAAAAATGTAAAAACGCGACGAACAATAAAACGTGAAAACGCGACTAGCAGAAAACGTATTGTAATGAATCACCTTATGTCTCGTTTTACAGAGTTTAATTAACCTATAGATTTTTAAAAAAAAATTTATATCTAAGAAGAATTGATTATTTAATTTTGTGCAAGAAATTGATTTACTTACGATTATTTACTTATGCGCAATAAAAATGATTGATTTACTTATATCTAGATATTTATTTATTTATTTATAGTAGATTATTTATTTAATATTTATTTATTTATTTTTTCACGACTATTTATTTAATATTTATTTATTTATTCCAAAATATTCACAAATGGCTATTTATTATTTATTTATTTATTTAAATAACAATTTAGTTATTTATAGAAAAATATCAAAAGATATTTTTTTATTTTTTATTTATTTATTTATGTGTATTAGAGATTTTTCCTGGGCAAAGCCCACACCGACTTGACTGTATTAGAGAAAAAAATTTAAAAAATATCGTAGCAAAAGAAGTGGAGTGGAAGATTGAACTCGTGACCTCCTCCCAGCGATGATATGTGAGGCTAGAATGAAAATAGGCCTGAAATCCTAAAATCTACATTCTAGTACCCTCCCGGATGATGAAAAGAAAACTCAAAGTCAGCATTGATTTAGATTCAGCCTAAATATCTGTTATCTACAAAACCAGATGCTGTGTTCTTTCATCCTTAAAACTAAGAAAACATTCACGCTAATATCATTGCTGAGAGCAGACCTGTAGGGTTCCAACTCCCAGATCCATCTTCACTACTAAAATTAAATTTTCTATTGTTAGCGATGGTGGATGGGTTTGACTCCATTAAAATTTTTGAAGGAAAACTAATATGAAATTTTATTGCTGTATAAAAAAATCCACTTGGTCATCGCATGTCCAAAAGACAGAGGCGACTCTACCAACGAACCATGTCAAGGGGGTGTAGCCTTTTTTAGAGGTACCAATGTGATTCAAATTAAAACATTTTCTAAAAATTAATTGTTTCAATAACAAACATCAGAACTAAAATGTATCATATCAAAATAATTCGCAACATCTGGACATCAATAAAAAATCAAAAGAATAATATAAAAATATCAAAAATAAATCCAAACATACAAATATCACCAAAGTATCAATAAAAAACATTACATCATAAATATTCAAATATCAAAAACATATATTAACGTCATCAGAAAAAAAACGTATCATTCAACAGAACAAATTCAATAAATTGCAAAATTAGTGTAGGTATTACAACATCCAGCATATTACAACGACAAAAAAAATTGTTATATGCGGATATTCTAAATACCAAAAAAATATCAAAAAGTTCAATATATGAAACATTATCAAAAAAAATATTAAAATATTTAACTTTAATTATTGTTATATAACGGGTAACCTGTTATGTAACTGCTTTTTGTTTATCGGCTCCATGTAAAGCCTGGGCTTTTTAATTTGAAAATAGATACCTATGGTCTCTATTTATCCAAGGGTTTTTTAAAAATTGTTAAATGATACACGATGAACCGTACGCAGACTCTACCAGGGAAAAATCTCTAAATAAATTTACTAGCCTATAAGACGATGATGGTCTTATAATATAATCATGAAAAATTCAAAAATTTTATAACAATAAAATAGAAAAATAAAATCTAACCTTAATCTTATAGCTGATTGTTGACTTCAATGTTACAAGCAACTTTCGTCCTTGTATGTCGCTTGTTTTCCTTCTAATTTTTATTTTATGTATCCCCAAAATTGTTTAGATCTTTGGATTCATCGAAATTATTTTCATCGTTTTCATGAATTGTTCATGAATTGATACAATTCAAACTTTTGAATTATGTTTATGACTATTTGAAATTGGATTGCAATTAAATGATGTTCGAACTATAATTTTATCACCCGGTAAGCCGACAACTCTTTTGCACATATGCAATATTGGATTTATTGGTAACTTTGCTATTAATATACCACTACGTTCTATGCGATTAAATCGAACTGGAAATCAAATATATTATCTGCATATAATGCTAGTTCAATTGATGGTCCTGAAGAAATAACTACATCACCAATGTATTCAAGCGTACAATGTGCCATGCAAGCATATTCAATTGCATGTCCAAAAATTCTTGCAGAGTTCAACAAAAACCAAGATGACGTAATTTAGTCCAATTTATTTGTTTCACCTTAAAATCGTTTCGATGTGGATTAAACTTTATACAAATGAAAACACTTGCAAATCAAATTAAATATTTTTATAAACAAATATCACAAATATAAATTCATTTTTTTTTCTTTTATAATTATTTTTTCTTTCCATTAACATCAAAGTTATGAACAAATTTTTTCTATTTTAATTTTAAATTGCAATGAATCTAAACAATTATTGAACATCAACTGATTCTAAATAAATCATTAAACTTGAACTGATTATAGTTTAATTTTAAAGTTTTGATTTTAAGAATCATAAACCAACTAACTTTAACTTTTAATTTTTAATTATGTTTTGATTTATTATCAAAAATCAAATGACTGAATGTTTGTGCAAATTCTAGTATTAATAATATTTTAGTCTTAGGAGTAAACAGGACAAGAAGATGATACAGTGCCATCCGTCGCTTTCTTTCGTTATACTATCACAATTGAAAAAACTGGTTTCTGTTGAGGTTTTGTAACATTCTTGTATAGAAAACAATTGCAAGAGAAAAGATCCAATATTCCTGTTTCATTTTTTTCTCATTTTAAATGTGTAACAGATAAAAAAAATTTACGAAGAAAAATCGTGTGATTACGTTTAATATTATATTTTCAAATTGCAATGGGCGTCGTCATTTCACTATTTCTTTATTTACGTTTGATAACAAATTTTTAAAATTGTAGTGTGCC
This sequence comes from Diogma glabrata, assembly GCA_963693315.1. Lineage (NCBI taxonomy): Eukaryota > Metazoa > Arthropoda > Insecta > Diptera > Cylindrotomidae > Diogma > Diogma glabrata. The sequence goes on along the minus strand of OY856187.1, from coordinate 321,415,381 downwards.
TGCCTCGTCCGATTTAATATATGTACATTGTAATTTGTCGAATTGAAATTATGATATGTCACAACAGGTAGTTCAAGAATGGGGTGTATAGGATGAATTAACTAAGACTTAATCTCTGCTGATAAGGTCTAGGTGTCTGATCTGTCGAGCCTTAGATTCCAGTTAATAAACCCTACACAGACCAAAATTGTTCTAAGTTAGAACCTAAAAACATCACATGCTGGACAGAACCAAATTGCGAGCATAACAGTGATTAGCTTTGATTAGGTTCAAAATTAACGATTAACTAACAACTTAAAAGATTAAAATGGTTTACCATCTCAAGTTTTGATTAACTTAATGGGTTCGGTGAGGGAAGTACCGAGAAGATTGCAATTTAAAACGCTCTCAAACAATAATTTCTTCCTTTTCGCTTTTGCTTTTCTCGGTAAATGATCACTCAGTGATAAATAAGACTCATTAATTGATACTTAAGTGCACAGGTGGCCAGAAAAAATGCATTGGATCAAAACCGTGCTTTAAATTAAAAAAAAAACGCCCATACGCTCAGTTTAAAAAAAATAACCGTATACACAATTTTGGAAAACAAAGTCATCACTTTACTCCTAAACGTTATTAGATCTCAATCCTTGAAGATCTTGAAAAGCATGTCATAAGATGTGGTCCAAAAACCACCATTTAAACAAACTAGACAAAGTTGTTTACCATTACTTAGAAACATTTTTTATTTCTCAAAAACAATCATTAGTTTATGATCAATATTTAAAAACTCATAAAAACTTGCCTCATTGTAACACATGAAACTGAGTACTAGACATTATTTTCAGATTCGAGTAATCAACTGTATAAATCAACGATCATTGAGAAATAATCGAATTCCAAAGCTCTTATTATTTTAACTAAGAACAAACAAAAATCTGATAATCTTAAAAATTTTGTGTTTATTTTCTTGTTTATATCTATGTTTTCTTTTTTTTTAACAATAACATCGTGATTATGTACACAAGCTTTACGTTTACAAAGAAAATTTTTCTGTTTTCATTTATAAATAATTTTCTTTACTTTTTTGTTGTTGTTGCTGTGCACAATGAAAAACCATAAACGATTGTATAAAAAATAATTGGAAAAATTTTATTTTCTTGTTTATCTCTATTTCATATTTATCCGCATTATTATTAAAGAAAATTTTCTTGTCTATCTTGATTTCATTTTGTTTGGCAGAAGAAAAAAATAAAATAGAATAAATGAAAAAAACTTTTATTTTTCATTTTTACTCAGGACATTCCTTAAAGAAAAATCAGAACAATTTTATTTAGTTTTTTTGTTTGTTCGTTAGAAACGATTATGATTTGTGAATGAGGGATTTTTTTCTTCCGATAGTAAAACGAAAAAAATATTGTTATCCAAAGAAATTTATTGATTTTTTTATCTTTTTCCCTCAATTAAGTTTTTGATTTAGAAGATAGAAAATTATGGTGTTTGGTAGGAAAAAACAATAGACTTTAGCCATAAAATGTCCTAAATATTAGGAAATAATGAGGGAATCGTGTGCTGCTCCTGATCATTAATCAGATAGTTACTGTAGGTGTAAGATTAACAAACCCATAAATTCAACATCTAAGCATTTGGAGTTTAAAATGCTTTGTCAACAGCTGTACAGAAAACAAATTAAAAATATGTTAAAACTTTACAAATCGATCAAACATACAAATCCTTGATTAATTTTTTTTTTGACAGAAATGGGCTGAAAACATTTATAATCTTTTTCATATACTGTGATATCGTTCTATGTAAAACAAAAAAGTAACAAATATCCGTACATAGCTCAATATTCAAAACAAGTTTTGCTAAACATAATCCAGTTCCTGAAACAAATATAACTTTTTTATGTGACATAACTTGGATTAAAATTGGAAAAAGTTTTAAAACAAACAACCTTTTGCATTGTCAATTTTTTGTTCGTTTACCCTTAACCTTTTCAATTGTTTGTACAGTTGTACCTCAAAAAATTCCAGTTCACAAGCATGTTTTGATAAGTAAAGTTCAATAATTAGGTTTATGTAAAAACGTTTTAACTTATAAGAAAAACTTATGTTTTTAGCCAAGCCTTTGCAAAACGTCGTGGATTAAAAATCCATAAATATAAAACATGTGAGCATGTCTTCTGTATATATGACATAAGCTTGACAATTCAATCAAGAACAAAGAATTTTGTAGCTATAATAAGAAGCTCATACTCAAAAAATATGCTTTACAAAAAAAATCCGAACTTCTATTATAAAAAATATTAACGCAAAGAATGGAATATTCTTGGAAACATTAAGCTTAAACAGAATTAAACATTTTTTTGCTTAAACAGAATTTTATAAGCCTCAACAAATTGATTTGCTTGTAGCAACAACTTATATTGATGTAACAACAACAATCATGCAACACATCTCGATTTAATCATGTTATAAATTACTATTTTGGCTACTATTTCTTCTCACACCTTGCTATTATTGAGTGAGATGGCATCAGTGGTTCAAGGTTTTACATCTGTGGTTCGTGGTAATTAGTCCGTGCATCACAAAAAGAAATTTTATGTGTGAGATGGAATGAATTTAAACAAAAAGGTAGGGCAACTCACACGTTAACACATTTTTTTTCTTTTAGTTATTTTAATATACAGACACAACAAAAAATGACTAAAGCCGCAATTAGACTATTGCAGAACTCTGCAATATTTCTGCAATAGTCGTGCAATGGTAGTGTGTAAAATATTCATTAATCATTACAGAAAAGTTTGGAAATGAGCTCATTGCAAAACATTGCCATGAGTCAATGCAATGTTTTGCAATGAGTTCATTGCCAAACTTTTCTGTAATGAATATTTTACAATATACCATTGCAGAAATATTGCAGAGCTCTGCAATAGTCTAATTGCGGCTTAAGTTTCAATTTATATTTAATTTTCCTTTATCTCCTTTATTTCTCTTGTGTATGTCCTATCCATCTCCATTTCCTTTGTTTTATATCGGTCTCAATGTCTAACTGCTCTGTTTGCCGTAGAATTTACTGGTTACTGATGGTGTTCGGCCAGAAGCATTTGATCAGTCTTCTCAGGCATTTGTTCACAAACACTTGCAGTTGATTTGTGATTTTTCGTGTATGTTTCCATGTTTCACACACATACAGCAGTACTGACTTGACACATACATTGAACATTCGTAGCTTTGTCTTTCTTGACAAATTTATCAACTTCATCCACTTGTGTATTATTGATGTTATTATTGTTATTATTGATGGTAATTGGTGTTATCATTCTGATGTTCAATCTCATAGCCTTTGTTTTTCTGATGTTGATGTTGAGACCGACTTCATGTGCAAGGGTTGATAGCTTCTGTATTTTCTGCTGCATGACTGTATGTGTGTGTGTAAGCAGGCAGATGTCATCTGCGTAGTCTAGATTATTGAGCCGTCCTGTTATGTTCCATTGAATTCCATTTGCAATAGCCTTAGAAACTGTATCTACTCGTATCCGTTGTTCAGCGGCTCCAACGGTGATAGCCAAAGCTCTATCTCTTCACTTATATATAAATGTATATATATATAAGAATATACAATATATTTTAATATTTTTGATTCCACACACGTATTAAATTTAGAAACAGTTTATTTAACTTAACACGATTTATTTATTGTACATAAAGAAATATTTATAAAAATCCAATGTTTCCACAATTAATTTAAATTTATATAAGCTTTATCAGAATATAACAATTAAAATATAACAATTATTTTATTTTGTAAATTGTTGAAAGGTTGCAACAAGAATGATGAGATTTCTTTTCTTTATATTCTCTCTAAAACAATTTCCAAAATTTTATTGGCAGTTTACTAATTTAATTGGATAGGGAGCGTTGTTTATTTGTGGGACGCAATTATAAAATCAAAGTCCCACAATACTCCCCCTTCCATAAAATAAATAAAATATAAATATTTTTATTTAATTCAATGATGGTTATTTGTGTCGTTTTCATTTTCATTACCAATCTACAAATTGAAATTAACACGTTTTTTTTCTTTTTGATTTTCTACGTTTAATGCATCCGTCATGTGTGCAGGTTTAAGTCGGTCCAAAGAAATCGAAATATTTTTACCATTAATTTCGATTACACAATATTTTCGGAATCACCTTATTACTTTGAATGAGCCCTCATATGGTGGTGATAAACCAGTGTTGATTTTATCCACACGAACAAATACAAAGTTGCATTCTTTTAATTCTTTAGGAATGTAAATATTGTCTTGAGGGCCTGTCCGAGTTTCTTAAGGGATAAGGCAGCGCATAGTCTGCTTTAAAATACCGACCAGCGTTGAAGGATCTGACGAGTTACCTTCCGAATGCATAGTAAGTTCTCCAGGGATCCTAAAGCTTTGTCCGTAGACAAGATCAGCTGGAGTGCATTCAAGATCAGATTTGATCGACGAGCGAATACCAAGTAGAACTATTGGGAGTGTGTCACTCCAATTAAGGGTATTACCGTGCGCCTTTAGAGAAGCTTTCAGCTGTCTATGGAACCTTTCCACTGTTCCATTGGCTTTAGGATTGTAAGCCGTTGTCCGAATTTTGTGCGTTCCAAGTAAACTCATGAGCTCTTGAAATAACCCAGATTCAAATTGCGCACCTTGATCTGTGGTTATATACAACGGTACTCCAAAACGCGAGATGTGCTGATCGACTAATGCCTTAACTACAGTCGTTGCTCGCATATCAACAATCGGTATTGCTTCTGGCCATCTAGTAAAACGGTCAACAGTAGTTAATATGTATTCATATCCATAAGAAGGAGGTAGACGCCCCACGATATCTATATGGATATGATCAAACCGACCGCTTGGTATGTCGAACCTACCGTATTCGGTCCGTGTATGACGGTTGATTTTTGATCATTGACATGCTAGGCATGTTTTAGACCAAAAACCAACGTCGATATTCATAGATGGCCAAAAGTACCTAGAAGAAATTAACTTCCGTGAAGCACGAACACCTGGCTGGGACAAATTATGCAAATCGTTAAAAATATTTCGTCTTAGTTCGTCAGGAATATACGGACGAGGTTTTCCCAAGGTAGTCTCACACCAAATTGGCTTATAAGCGTGCTCACAAGAAATGAGTTCCAGTTTGAACTTAAAATTTTTTGTCTTTTGAACAACCAATAAGTCCTGGAGTTCTTTGTCGGACTCCCGAAGTTGAATGAGTTGAGAGATATCCAACCCGGTTAGACAAAGAGCCATTTCCTCAAATGATCGTGAAAGTGTTTCCGCCACAACATTTCCTTTTCCTGATATATGTCTAATATCAGTGGTAAACTGAGCCACATAGTCCAAATGACGAGCCTGTCTAGGACTACGTTCCGTCTTGGATGTAATAGCAGTAGTCAGAGGTTTGTGGTCTGTGAACACAGTGAACTTTCGACCCTCGATGAAATATCGAAAATGTTTGATCGCAGCAAATATTGCTAAAAGCTCACGATCGAAAGCAGAATATTTAGTTTCAGCAAGCGAAAGCTTGCGAGAGAAAAATGCTAATGGCTGCCAACATTTATCTGCATACTGTTCTAGTACTGCTCCTATCGCAGTACCTGAAGCATCCGTTTTTAAACAGAAAAATGAGTTCTGTTGTGGATGTGCCAGAAGTGTTGTATGATCAAGTGCTTGTTTGACAAGGTCAATAGCTGCACTACATTCAACAGGCCAAGAAAATTTTGCTTTCTTGCCTTGTTTAATCAGGGCTGCGAGGTGGGTGTGAAGTGAGGCTAGTAATTCTGCCAGCTTTGGTATAAACCTATGGTAATAATTTACCATACCCACAAACCGCTGAACCTGTTGAACGGATGTTGGCTGAGGAAATTGTCTAATAGCCAGGATTCGATCTTTAGATGGTAGTATGCCATCTGCTGAAATCTCGTGGCTTAGAAAATTTAAGGTAGGAACACCAGAAAAACGCATTTAGACAGCTTGATATTAATATCGAAATCAGTAAGTCTTTTAAAAAGAATGCGTAAATGTTTCTGGTGTTCATCTGCATTTTTGCTGGCCACCAAAATATCGTCAATGTACACGAAAACAAACTCCAATCCTTTGGTAACTTCGTCCATAAAACGCTGAAAGGTCTGGGCCGCATTACTCAGACCATAAGGCATTCTAATGATTTCGAAAAGACCAAATGGGACCGTTATTGCAGTTTTGTGTACATCTTCTGTGGCTACAGATATTTGGTGGTAAGCACGTACTAGATCAATTTTTGAAAAAATCTTGCAACCATACAGGTGCATTGAGAAATCTTGTATATGGGGAATAGGGTACCGATCTGGTACTGTTACCGCATTAAGACGGCGGTAGTCCCCACAAGGCCTCCAATCATTTGGCTCTTCTTTAGGTACAAGATGGAGCGGTTACGATACACACGAGGAAGAAGGTTTTACTAACCCTAGTTGAACCATCTGATCAAACTCGTTCTTGGCAATGCTGTATTTTTCAGGCTCCAGCCGACGTGGTCTAGAAAAAGGAAGGCGTCCTTCAGTGATTATTCGATGTACCACGTTGTGTTTTACTGGACCGTCATATCTGGGCTCCATTGTAAGAGAAGGGAACTCTTGGAGAATGGCTCCATATGTTCCATTTATGGTAAATTGTCTCGGTGTTAATGTTTTATCATTCGATAAAACGGTGGCCACCGTAAGTGGTGTTCTTTTATCAAGCAAGCGCTTACGCTTGAGGTCGACAATAATGCCGAATTTTGAAAGAAAGTCAGCACCTATTATAGGTTTATTTACTGACGCAACGACAAATGGATGTCGTAATTCACGACGGAGACCCAGATCAAGACACAGCAATTTAGTACCAAAAGTCTTAATATTAGAACCATTAGCGGCAGTAAGGAATAAATGTTCGTCTGGTGAAAGATTTTTAAAATAAAAATTTGGGATGACTGATATATCAGCTCCCGTATCAATTAGAAATTGAATCTTATTTTTATGGCAGCGAACGAACATGCGGCGATTATCATCAGTCACATCATTAGCCGCAACTGTAGAGGGACTTTTTAGTTTTCCGAATTTGGTGTGTTAAAACTAGAGTTGTGATATTGACATCGCTTTTCACAACGTCTAGCTCGCTGTCCATAACGTTTATGCCACCAACAAATGTAGTTAGCGGCAGAACTAGATGGTTTAAATGATCTGCTTGTACTTCGTCGACTTGACGAACTTCGATCCCGTCTGTGTGAACTACCCCTGTGACCACGTTCAAAGCGGTCTAAGCGGGAACGTAGTTCAGAAATGGATTTGGTTAAGTCCTTAACCAGGTTATTTAAATCATCGTTTTGTGCACGTGATGATGAAGCTTGACTTGTTGATGCCTGATTCTGATCAACGTTGGCACAGAATTTGGATTCTGGGGGACGTGTTGGGTTCCAAAGTTTGTCCGCAAGAGTAAGACATTTTGAGAGTGGATCTTCCTCGAAAGCGATCACAATATCCTTAATGTGTATCGGAAGACGTGTAATCCAGAGGTTGTATAACAGAGCCTCTGTCACGGCTGGGGAAGAACCGGCTTTTTGTTCTAGCCGGCGGTAGAATCTGGAGGGAGAATCGTTTCCCATGTCTACCTTAGAAATTAGTCCCTGGATTCGTTTAGAGTCGGTCTCTATTGTGTGACTGAGTACTGCGTTTTTTATAGCGTCGTATTTATTAGTCTGAGGTGGGTTCTTTATAAGGTCCCTAATCAGTGCAATTATGCTTCGCGGAAGCGCGGCAACGACTTTAATATATTTTGTTTTGTCATTAGTTGTCTTTTTGCTTTCAAATGTTGTTTCAGCATGCAGAAACCACAATTCGGGATAATCTTCCCAAAAGGTGTTAAGTTCAACCGTATCAGTCATATTAATTTGAGACTGGGACGCGGATGTGGAGTCTTGTTTAACCTCCGTTTTATCGTCCGGTGGTGCCATTTCGAAAAAAGGAAATTAAACGACAAAAGAACGCGAACCTCAATATAATATATATCCGCAAAAAAAAAATGAAAATGAAATTTGCTACGCATACACAAAAAAAAACCAACACTATTTGATTCAATTTAAAATAACTCGCAAAAGAAAATATAAATTTTCAATTTTAATACAATATCAAATGATGAATCAAGTAAATAATGTCAAAATTTTATTTATTCACAAAAAAATTATTTATTTCTAAAATTTATTTGTTCTCTTTTATTTGTAATAAAATAATCAAATCAAAATTTTAATCAATGGAAATTGATATTGAGAAAAACAAGAATTTTAATAAAAAAGAAAGAAAACTCACCAAATATTATTTATGATGGTTGATATTTTAATTTTTATAATTTTAATTATGTTATCTTCTATCTTGATGTGATGTATCGGTAAATCCTTATGTTTTATAATATATTTTGAATATAAATTTTCTTGATGTTAATAATTGATAGACTTCCGTTATTTCACTTGATAATTTTTTCTTTTAATTGTTGTTTTTCGTTGATTTATTTTAATTGTTGTTTGTTGCAAAACCAATAATAGCATTTGATATGTGAAATAAAATGTTTTTTTTGTTTATATTGACTCCAAAAAATAAGTAAAATATAAATTTGGTAATGAAACGTATCTTTTACTTGGAACGTTAATTAACGTACCAAGTTTCTATATACAGGGCCTTTATAATTGTAAATTTCGCCTTATAGTTCCACAGCAGCTAACGTGTTCGCCAAGGTCACCAATGTAGAATCTTTCTCTTCTATCCTATGAACAGCAGCAGCAACTGTGGTAGTAAAACTGCGAGTCCGCTTCACTTATTTGTATATGTATATTTATAGATTCAACACTAAACTAGTTTTAAATAAAAACAGTTTATTTATATTGTCGCGATTTATTTATTATAGGTAAATAAATATTTATTAAAACTCAAAGTTCACAACTCAAATGAAATTAATTTTATATTAACCAAAATTAACAATAATTTTATTTTAAATAAATTTATGTATTTGTTGTGAGGTCGCAACAAGAATGATGATATTTCTTTCTTTTCTATTATCTCAAAAAAACCAATTTCCAAAATTTAATTTCCGGTTTACTAATTTAATTGGATAGGGAGCGTTGTTTATTTGTGGGACGTAATTATAAAATCAAAGTCCCACATAGCATCATCGAGCTTTCTCATGATACTATCTAGTACTATTAGGGATAGTAGCGGGGATAGTACATAGCCTTGTTTCACTACTTGGTGGTTGTAGTATTTATCGCTTTGCTGTCCTTTGTATTGTATTCTGTTTCCAACATCCCGATCCATTTCTTTGAATATATCAATTATTTTCTTCGAGACGCCCATTTCACAAAGTGTCTTCCATATCGCGCTTCTGTTGATTGAGTCGAAGGCGCGTTCGAAGTCCACGAAAACGATATACAGTGGTGAATTCCATTCGTTTGATTGCTTTAAGATGATACGTATTGTGTTGATATGGTCGGTACAGCTTCTTCCTGGTCTAAAGGCGGCTTGTTCATTTCTTAGTTTCATGTTAATTGATGGCCATATTCTTTCGAGAATAATCATCGCTAGTATTTTGATTGTGGTGTTAAGCAGAGATATACATCTCCAATTCTTGCATTCTCTTAGATCACCATTCTTTGGAATTGTTATGGTTATACCCTCTTTCCATTTGGTTGGTGTTTGTTCCATACATCAGCTTTGGTTTACCTTCGTTCCATACATCAGCTAATAGTGAAGTTAACTAGCTTCCGCTGTTGTGGTTACATCTGCTTTGAGTAATTCTGCTGAAATATTTTTCGGTACCAGCAGATTTTTTATTTTTGAGTTTTTGTATGGCATCTCTAACTTTCCGTTCCGTTGATAGTTTCGTTAAAGTTGCCATCCGGAGACTGCAAATTACCTTCATGTTATTGGCAGTTGTCTTCAAAGTATTCTTTCCATTTATTTAGCTGTTATTCATTTGTTGTGTTGTGCGTATTTTGTTAGTGACCTTTCTCAAGCATTTGTGAGTCTGCGTATATTTCTATTACCTGCTGCTGTTTCTTCAGTCTTGAAAATATTTTAAATGTATCTTCTGCGATCATTCCATGCCAACTTTTTCATTTATATTTCCTGCGGATCTCGGTTGTGTTCTGGTGACAGAGTTGCGCCTTGAGCTGACGACGCTCTTTAATTTTCTTCCAGTTATTATCAGTGATCATGGTCTCCACGATTTTTCTTGGTATCCAAGAACATCTGTAGCAGTTTTGACGTAAGCTTCTTTGACTTGTTCCCCTTTTTTATCAATGTTGGTGGTTTCGTTGTGTGGTAGATTGATCTGAAGCGAATTTTTTTAAAATGTTATTTGTATTTTTGTCGCTCAATTTATTGGTTTTTAATTTTGTTTGACATGACTTGTTGTGTTTTACAGCAGCTGCTTTGGTTTTGAATGTTGTAATTACCAATTGAAGGTTGTTGAGTTGTCTGGTCCTCGCTTTGCTCTGACGTCTTGTAGTGAGGATAGAAACGTCTTGTTTATCAGTAGGGGATCAATCTGATTCTTGGTTCTTCCATTTGGCGATACCCAGTGTTTTTGTGTATGGTCTTGTGTGGGACCTTGATGACTCCTATGAATACCTCATTTGTGACACAACAATGGATAAGCTTATCTCCATTATTGTTACGTGTTGATTCTAGTGCATATTTTCTCATGACTGATTCCATTCCGGTGTTGTCGTTTCGAATTTTGATGTCATTTCGGTATGCATTGGCTAGTGTTCCTTGAAGCTGTTTGTAACTTCATCTTTTGTTGCATCATCGGCTTCTTCGGTAGGTGCATAGCACTGTTTGATCGATGTATTTCTCCAAATACAACGGTTGGAATCTAGCTGTTATTATTCTGCATGCTGATTGGTTTCCATTCGAAAAGTACTTTCTTTGCCTAGGATGGTTGTAAATATTGCTACGCCTTTTTCATGTGTGTTGGATTTACCAGAGAACGTCATGTAATTTAATTTACTCGTTGTTAGATCTCCGCTGTTTTTCCATCTTACTTCACTGAGTCCTAGTTTCTTGATTCTTCCATTACTTTCTCAACTTGTGCTAACCTCGATGGTTCTGTTATAGAGTTATGACATTTAAGTTTCCTACTCGTGTCCAGGTACGATAGCCATGGGTCGATATTTGATTTTTCCAGGTTTAATTTGCTTTGTTTTTGTTTCCAGTATACGTTTCTTTAATCGAATTGAATATCGGATTAACGGGTGATTGGGCCATCGAATCCTGGCCAGTGTCTAGGGCTGCTGGATATGGTATGCTTGCATACCGTGTGCGAGGTTTTCTTGTTTCAACGTCATTCCATCATATTCCATATTTTTTATGACGATGTTCCCAAACGGTCACCTGTTTTTAAGTTGTAACCTTCTTCAGTGTTCAACTTCGCTGTAGGTCATGTTGTCGTCTTAACCACTTCTCCATCTCGCCTACAATATTTAATTTATATAGTATAATAAAAAAACAACAACAAACAACTACGTTAGTTGTCATCATCGTATTGTCGGTTGGATCCAAAACGACGATGTTATTCCTAGACATAAGCTCATATATGAGTAATCTCTTAATTAATTTTTTTCATAAATTTCCAACTGACATCTGCAAATATGGAATTTTAATTCTATTCACATAGTATTATGAGACTGTTGTAGCCGAAAAAAAGGAAAAATATTCATCTGTCCCGAAATCATTCTTTTGCATGAATAATGAAAAAAAAAAATTAAATTACATGAAAAACAGCAAATTAATATTTTACCATTCATATTGATTTGATTTACAATCATCACCTGTGGCGCACCGTTAGAAGAAATGTTAATTAAGATGGCTTGCTAATTTTAGAAGGAATGAAGAGGAGGATATAGACGTGTGCTACTAGGAGTGGGTGTAACACTTTAATGTTTATTTAATTTATTTTTAAATGTAACAATTTTGATCGTAGTCGTACGGGTGTGTGTGTGTGTGTGTGTGTGTGTGTGTGTGTGTGTGTGTGTGTGTGTGTGTGTGTGTGTGTGTGTGTGTGTGTGTGTGTGTGTGTGTGTGTGTGTGTGTGTGTGTGTGTGTGTGTGTGTGTGTGTGTGTGTGTGTGTGTGTGTGTGTGTGTGTGTGTGTGTGTGTGTGTGTGTGTGTGTGTGTGTGTGTGTGTGTGTGTGTGTGTGTGTGTGTGTGTGTGTGTGTGTGTGTGTGTGTGTGTGTGTGTGTGTGTGTGTGTGTGTGTGTGTGTGTGTGTGTGTGTGTGTGTGTGTGTGTGTGTGTGTGTGTGTGTGTGTGTGTGTGTGTGTGTGTGTGTGTGTGTGTGTGTGTGTGTGTGTGTGTGTGTGTGTGTGTGTGTGTGTGTGTGTGTGTGTGTGTGTGTGTGTGTGTGTGTGTGTGTGTGTGTGTGTGGTGATTTTGGTTCTTTCTTTGGGGTAATCAGAGTCCCAGCTACTTTTTTGGCTTATTTAAATCCGTTTACACAGTTCTAAATCCTTGCATGTCTGATTATTTGTACTGAACTGGGGGGAAATGACTTCTCAAACACTCATGGCTTAACCTCGCTGTTTGTTTTGAGGTCTATGTTACGTTAACGAGTGTGGGCATTGTTAAAACACGGAGAACACTTTGTCCTCTAGTAGTACCAGGGAGCCAACATCAATATCATTTTTTTCGAATTCGAAGTAAGCGTTGCATTTTCCAACATAAAGCTTGTTTTCAGCTAGAATAATTTTATACTGGTTGTCGATAAAAAAGCCAAGCCATCGTCCTTATTGGATATATCCACCATAATCACAGGATAAGTGTAAGTGTACTGACCAATGCGGATCTGCAATATGCGTTCACCATATATGGTAACCTTCTCCGCGGTGATCGATTCATTTTTCCGAAGTAGTTTCCATAATTCGTTGCTGATTAGTGTTGCATTGGCTCTAGTATTCACTAGTATATTACATCTTTTGACCTCCACTTCTCTAGTAATAACTAAAATTTTATCTTTGAGGCATTGTTAATTGTACAAGTACATATATATATATAGGTACAGTTGTATTCATCTTGTTGTACCAACAGTGTTTGTGGTTCCTTACCTGTGGATGGTTCTCAATAATTACTGATTAAAACACTTTAGATTCACTTAGTTAACTATAAATAACATTAACTATTAATATTAGTTTTATTATTATTTTTATTGAAAAAGTTACAACTTAAGGATTTATTCGAATTAATTGAATCACTGATTAGATTTCGGACAACTTAAATTTACACTTTAAAACTAAACTAAACTGTACTTCTTCGAAAACAAAAAATCAACTCCCTCTAAAAACTAAAAACCAATTATTTATAATATTTTATTTACCCAAAATCAACAAAAACTCAACAAAAATTGATGTATGCAATTTTTGCATAATTAACAATTTAACGAATTTAATTATTTATACAATTTTGTTGATTTTGGATAATTTAAATTTTTAAGTAATTTCTTAACCTATATTGTTATATTATGACATATATGTTGTATTATTGTAATTTTTTAACCTAATTTTATAGTATAAACCAAAGGAGATTTATACAACATTCCTCCGCCCTCCGAAAGAACCTATCAACAATTCTTTATGTTTACATAATAACTTATAATGTGAACATGAAGTGAACAACCTTGCGAGGGTTGTTTTTAAAATTAAATTTTCATTAAAACTATCTATTTTATACTTTTATTTTGATTATAACTATCTGATTACTTTCCTTCACAAAATTAATTAAATATATTTATACTTGTATAAATTTCTTAAAATTTACCATCGACTGGTTATATTATTTTAATTTTAAAATATACGTTTCAAATGAATTAAGCACTACAATATATATGTATAATTATATTAATAATTAAAATTTAATTTTAGCTTTATTTTGTTCTATATGTATTTGAGCAATTTCACGCAAGTTCAGCAAATTTTTGGGAAATTTTGACTTGACCCCTTTTAATTTTGGTTATTTTTTGTTTATAGATAGTCTTTGATAAATAAAAAATACAAGTTCTCTTAGAATTTTTTTTTTCGACCAGGGGTCTTCACAGGGTGCCCTTCAATTTTTTGTTATTTTGTGATGTGACTGCATTTTGACGAGCGATTGTAGAAAAACTACTGAATCGATTTTCATAAATGATATGTCGTTGAATAGGTATTAGAACAAAGTTTTTAAAAATGTACACTGTTAATTTTTTGAAATAATTTTTAACGGTGTAACATAAGAAAAAAACGGTGTAATTGAAAAAAAGATGGCATAGCCTCTTTTTTTTTTTTTTTTTTTAAACAAAATTGAAGCTTATTTTATATCTAACCACTTGTGAAAGTTGAGGACACGTGTTATTTTTTGTTTTAAAGATAAAATTCGTTGTGCATATGACTGTCGGGAATCAGTTTTTTTTGTTCTGAAGGAAAATTATAAAAATGGCGTTATAAACTAAGAGATATTTTTTTTATGTTAAATATCAAATATTTTATTATTAGATGAACTTTTTAAAATATTATAAAAATTATATATGTAGTACAATAAATAAAATAAATACAATTGTTAAAAATGATTTACTTATTTTACAAACAGAAGTTTCTTTTGAATAGGAAAGCACTTCTGCAATTATTTTCTTTGTATTAGATGGCATAAAAAATGAAATGTTTATTTATCACTTTTAGTAATCAGTTGTCGCTCTTATAAAAAATAATTTGACAGTCTTGACTGCAAACAAAAAAGCCGTATAAACAACTAAATCTATTTAGGAACTTTTGACTGGAGAAGTATTATGTTCGTATTATGTTATTATGGAATCATAAAGTAAAAGATTGTTTTTCAACATTAAATTACAAATATTTTATTATTGAATAAACTTTTTAAAATATCATACAAATTATATATGTGAAAATAAATATAGTTATTAAACATTATTTACTTATTTTACATTCAAAAGTTTCTTTTGAGTTGGAAAACATTTTTGCATTTATTGTCTTAGTATCTACTGGTACAAAAGAATGAAATTTTTGAGTTCCACTTATAGTAATCGCATTTTTATATCGATTTTGTAATTTTTCTTTTGTTAATTGATATTCATTTTTATCGGCGTATCCAAAGTTCGTGGTAGATTCCCATTTTAAAGTCCATTCGAAAAGTTTTTTTGGTGTATCAATAATATTATCTTCGCTCGCCATACTATAACGGTGTGCAGCACGCTTCAGTGTACCACCAATTCCATCACAAGGTCCCTTTCCATGGCTGGTAGCATGAAAATGCCATTCAGCGTCAACCTTAAAGTCTTCTTTATGGTGGCATAAGTTAATTAGTTAATTTAAGGTTGACGCTGAATGGCATTTTCATGCTACCAGCCATGGAAAGGGACCTTGTGATGGAATTGGTGGTACACTGAAGCGTGCTGCACACCGTTATAGTATGGCGAGCGAAGATAATATTATTGATACACCAAAAAAACTTTTCGAATGGGCTTTAAAATGGGAATCTACCATGAACTTTGGATACGCCGATAAAAATGAATATCAATTAACAAAAGAAAAATTACAAAATCGATATAAAAATGCGATTACTATAAGTAGAACTCAAAAATTTCATTCTTTTGTACCAGTAGATACTAAGACAATAAATGCAAAAATGTTTTCCAACTCAAAAGAAACTTTTGAATGTAAAATAAGTAAATAATGTTTAATAACTATATTTATTTTCACATATATAATTTGTATGATATTTTAAAAAGTTTATTCAATAATAAAATATTTGTAATTTAATGTTGAAAAACAATCTTTTACTTTATGATTCCATAATAACATAATACGAACATAATACTTCTCCAGTCAAAAGTTCCTAAATAGATTTAGTTGTTTATACGGCTTTTTTGTTTGCAGTCAAGACTGTCAAATTATTTTTTATAAGAGTGACAAGTGATTACTAAAAGTGATAAATAAACATTTCATTTTCTATGCCATCTAATACAAAGAAAATAATTGCAGAAGTGCTTTCCTATTCAAAAGAAACTTCTGTTTGTAGAATAAGTAAATCATTTTTAACAATTGTATTTATTTTATTTATTGTACTACATATATAATTTTTATAATATTTTAAAAAGTTCATCTAATAATAAAATATTTGATATTTAACATAAAAAAAATATCTCTTAGTTTATAACGCCATTTTTATAATTTTCCTTCAGAACAAAAAAAACTGATTCCCGACAGTCATATGCACAACGAATTTTATCTTTAAAACAAAAAATAACGCGTGTCCTCAACTTTCACAAGTGGTTAGATATAAAATAAGCTTCAATTTTGTTTAAAAAAAAAAAAAAAAAAAGAGGCTATGCCATCTTTTTTTCAATTACACCGTTTTTTTCTTATGTTACACCGTTAAAAATTATTTCAAAAAATTAACAGTGTACATTTTTAAAAACTTTGTTCTAATACCTATTCAACGACATATCATTTATGAAAATCGATTCAGTAGTTTTTCTACAATCGCTCGTCAAAATGCAGTCACATCACAAAATAACAAAAAATTGAGGGGCACCCTGTGAAGACCCCTGGTCGAAAAAAAAAATTCTAAGAGAACTTGTATTTTTTATTTATCAAAGACTATCTATAAACAAAAAATAATCAAAATTAAAAGGGGTCAACTCAAAACGTTGTTGAATCTTCGTGAAATTGCTCATTTGTAAGATAGCTAGCATAGCAAAATTAATAGAAAAACTATAATCACTATAGTTCATTTTATTATTATTACTTTTATTTTTATCGTAAATAAAATGTAATATATTATAAAAACTTTAAATTTTTGATTAAACATAATTATGCAAGATACTTTATTAAATATTCACTATTTAAGATACTTTTATAATTAAAATTTTATTTTCGGTGTAATTTAATCATAATATAAAATTTTATAAATTGAATTTATTGAGATAAAAAATTTATATTTTTTTTTTTTTTTTTTTTTTTTTGTTCATTATGTTAACATAATTAGTTTT
The DNA here is from genome assembly GCA_963693315.1 of Diogma glabrata. Classification (NCBI taxonomy): domain Eukaryota; kingdom Metazoa; phylum Arthropoda; class Insecta; order Diptera; family Cylindrotomidae; genus Diogma; species Diogma glabrata. The sequence goes on along the minus strand of OY856187.1, from coordinate 321,398,314 downwards.
ATATAACATTAAGTGAACAACCTTTCGAGGATTGTTCTTAAAATTAAATTTTCCTTAAAATGAACTATTTATAACTTTTATTAAAAACTAATGGAATGAACGAACTAACGGAGTTATCGACTACTAACAAAACAATGACCTTAATTGTGCTTGAAATTACATAATATTAATTTATTTAAAATGAAACCAAGACTTTACCCTATATATTTTATTAACAAAAAGTTTTTATGCATTTTTATTTTTAAATTTGTTTCCTATAAATATATGAAATTTTTAAGCTAGATTTTAAAATTATCTACTTAACTAATTTTTCCAAGTTCTCACTGATTTCTTGTAGAGTCTCTCTGGTCTTATTTCCAAAGAGCTCAATATTTTCCGTGACATTTGTGATTTTATTTTTGTGTTTATTAAATCTAAACTTAAATTTGAACAATATTGAAACTAAAATGATTATTATAACAATAATGCCAATTGAGACAGAATAGTGAACCTTTGAATGTTAAACTTCTACTTGCATAGGCGATTGGTCTATCTTCTCCTGGTTTACCTTGGGATAACACGGCTCCTAACGCTTCACTACTAGCGTCTGTGGTTAATATAAAAGGTTTATTGTAATCGGGGTATATTAGTACCGTATCTGAGGTTAATTTTTCTTTTAATAAATCAAAAGATGTTTGACATGCTTCAGTCCATATAAATTTTATATTTTTTTGTAATAACTTATTAATAGGTGCTGCTATTCTAGAGAAGTCTTTAATAAATTTCCTATAATAGTTTGCTAATCCTAAAAATGATTGAACTTGCTTAATTGTTTTGGGAATCGGGAAGTTTAAAATTGAATCCGTTTTTGAATCATCTTTTCTCACACCTTCTTCGCTGCACTTATGACCTAAATAAATAATTTCTTTTTTAAGGAAGTGGCATTTATCGATTTGTAATTTTAAGTTAAACCTTCTAAGTCGATCGAACACACTGATAACTTTACGATTATGATCTTCTAGATTTTCACCGTATATAACTATATCATCTAAATACACATAACACTCAATGCCTTAACACCCGTTAAGACGTGATTCATAGCTCTTTGAAAAGTGGCAGGGGCTCCTTTCAATCCAAATGGCATTCTGTTAAATTCAAAATGTCCTAAAGTACTACTGAAAGCCGTTTTTTCTCTATCCTTAGGTTCAACTAGTATCTGATGGTATCCGCTAGCTAGATCAAGGGTGGTGAAATATCTAGAGTGACCAAGTTGGTCCAAAATTTCTTCTATGCGCGGAAGGGGAAATGCGTCACCTATTGTTATCAGATTAAGCTTCCTAAAATCAACAACAACAACAACAACTCGAAATCGTTTATTGCCGGACTTATCAGGACGTTTTGAAACAATAAGCAAAGGAGCATTGTAAGGACTCTTACTATGAACTATTATATTATTTTCGAGCATTTCCGAAATTTGTTTATTTATTTCTTCCTGTTGTGTTTGTGGAATTCTATACATTTTTTGGTTGATAGGGGCTTTATCTGATAACGTGGGTATTGTATGTGTTATTGCTGATGAATAAGAAATTTTATCTCCTTCTAAGTGAAATAAGTCTTGATGATTTACTATTAATTGTACAATAGAGTCTCTTTCTTCTTTATTAAGATCATTATCTAGATTAAGATTATTTAAAATTCTATTTATTCTATCACTATTTCTATTGCAATCTAAATTTTCTGATATTTCTGGTATTTCAAAAAAGTTATCCGAACTATCATATTCTGGCACATAATTTTCTAAATCTACTTCAAAATTATTTATATTTATTACACTTATGGGTACTACATTGTTTTGTATTTTAGCAACCACATTAGAGGTGTATACACCTGGTAACACTTCTTTAGAGAAACAAACGACTTCTTTATCATTATCGTCATTGATTTTAAAATACAATATTTTTTTTGATCGTGGTGGAATTGTTTTCATTTGAGTAGCAACGATATTTGGTAGAATAGATGAGTTTGAATTATCCTTAACTAACGCTTTATTATTTTCTATTTGAACATTTTTGTAACTTGTACTGGGGATTTCTCTGAAACTGCCTCTATGATGTATCTGATTCGAATTTGTTATCCCATCATTTCGAATGATTCTAGGATTGGTTAAATTCTCGCTACTAGGACCTGATACATTCGGTACTACTTTGTTCAATTCAACTAACGGTTGTTTTTCGTTAAGGTGTCCAATCTGATTATCTACCACTTGACTTGCTCTGAGTCTATCAAGTTGTCGATTTGGTACTGTTTTGAATTCATTGTTACAAATAGCTTTGATAGCCGTACTATCATTTAGTTCCGATTTATTATTTTTTTCAATTTCTCCTACATTTCGTGGTTTGCATGAAAAGGGGAAAATTACTTGATTTTGATTCCTTGTGCTTAATACTATTAGTTTATTGCTAACAAAATCTACTATTGAATTTCGAGCTAAAACATCTCGTCCTAAAATACCATCACTTTGAAAATTCATATCCTCAATTACATGAAACTTAATTGGTAGTAAATTATTTGAAATTGCGCCTATTACTGTACCTAATGTATAATTTGTTTGATTGTGAATACCTCTAATAATTGCTTTTTCTGTAGTATTTAAAATATGTTTTTGGTTTATACTGGATCTTTTAATTAAAGAAACTTCAGCTCCAGTGTCAATCAAAAGTGTAGTAATTATATTTTTTCCTATATCTAAATTAACACTAGTTTCTGGACAGTTGCCAGTTGATTTAGTAGCATCATATATGCCTAAGTTAAAATTTTGATGTTCCTGATTATTTAGGTATTGGTTTGGGCTTTGAATGGTGGGTTGCAATTCAGCCCTAGTTAGTTTAAATCATTATTAATATTTTCAGGTGGTTGTTCATTGGAATTTGTATAATTTGAGGAGGTGAATGTATTAATTTGTTGGGTGTTTGGAGTTTCGTAATACTGAACATGTTTTGGTGCGTATGAGATGCGGGGACCTGAATTACTTAAATTTGGAACTTGAGTACGAATTGTATGTGGAATCTGTTGGTACTGAAAATTTCGTTGTCCTTGCGGATTTTGGTTATGTGTTGTTATCATATTGTACTCTTCGTCTAATTTATTATTAAAACTAGGTACATCGGTTCCACTATTCGTCATTTTTAAATTTTTCGCGTCTTTTAATTTATTGTTCAAATTTCCGAGGGCAGCGATTTCCGAATCTACCCTTTCTCTTAAATCTATATCTTCGTCCAGAGTTACCGACTCCAGATTAAGATTCTCTAAACTATTTGTTTTCTTTTTTATAACGGCTTCGCATGATAAATCGCGTACAATTTCGAATTCGTTATTTAATATATTTAAAGTAGAATTTGATGGCTTACCTTCTGAAATTTTGTGTGCTGCTTTATTTTTTCGACGGTCGTCAATAGCTGAACTACAGGATAGATTTCGTTGTCTAGTAGCTGAACTGCTTGCTTCCTCCGTTTTACTAGACTCTGACATTTGTTAAATAAAAGTATTAAGCTGCTTTCAGTTTTTTGTATATCGTCAATAGCTACACTGAGATAGATAGATTCCTAGTCTCTTGAAGATTTCTTGTCAGTAAAATTTCTTTGTGGTAATTGACAGCTTTTTCTAGCTCCGGAACGTTTATTTCAATTGTATAATATTTTGTACTTGTACTTTTGACTGATGACTTGATACTTTTGAATTTTGATAACTGTATGTTATATAACTTTAAAAACTGTATTTTGAACTTTTAGCTTGTTCTTAAAAATTGTTTATAAATTTTTACTATCACCCACTTAACAAGTATTTTATTTTATTATAGAATTATTAAACTTATTATTTTGGTTTTAGTTCGAACCACTTTAAAACCACAGGTTAATACCGGCCGTATCCTACCGGCTGCGCCAAATTGTAAGGTTAATTGTACAAGTACATATATATATATAGGTACAGTTGTATTCATCTTGTTGTACCAACAGTGTTTGTGGTTCCTTACCTGTGGATGGTTCTCAATAATTACTGATTAAAACACTTTAGATTCACTTAGTTAACTATAAATAACATTAACTATTAATATTAGTTTTATTATTATTTTTATAGAAAAAGTTACAACTTAAGGATTTATTCGAATTAATTGAATCACTGATTAGATTTCGGACAACTTAAATTTACACTTTAAAACTAAACTAAACTGTACTTCTTCGAAAACAAAAAATCAACTCCCTCTAAAAACTAAAAACCAATTATTTATAATATTTTATTTACCCAAAATCAACAAAAACTCAACAAAAATTGATGTATGCAATTTTTGCATAATTAACAATTTAACGAATTTAATTATTTATACAATTTTGTTGATTTTGGATAATTTAAATTTTTAAGTAATTTCTTAACCTATATTGTTATATTATGACATATATGTTGTATTATTGTAATTTCTTAACCTAATTTTATACTATAAACCAAAGGAGATTTATACAACAGCATAATGAATTAATTCGTAAAATCTTCATTGGGGTTAGTCAAGTGTTGCTCTTCAGACTCCGACCCTTGAGCCCAACGATTGGTCGTTTTCCTAAGGTAGTGATATCATCCTAACCTCGGTGTTTGAGCCTTTTTCCAATGCAACTTTTCTAGGTCATCAATAATTTCTTCCTTTCTTCTTGGATTTAAGCGATGAAAGTCTTCTTGTCGTTGGGTGCAATCTTCTCTCAGATTTGTTCGTTGATAATGTTTTATTCATGGCGGTTCTTTGATCGCAGCTTTCATTATCATTTTCTGCCCACTGCGGATAGTACCATAAACTATCTGAACCTTCAGAGCTTTGTTCAGGGCTTGATTTAGGTTTACATGGTTTAACTGCTTTCTTTGAGTTTGCATTTATAATTTTGACAGCACCAACTCGTAAATTAGTGGCTAACTATACTTCACTGTTTGAAGCACTCTCAAATTGTATCAAATAATCTTACCAGAATGACAAACCATCAAACTTTCACTTTATTTTTATTGATGTAGCCGACCTGACTTCTTTCTCAGGACCTATATATTGTGAGATTTTGTCTTCTTCGTTATAATCGTTTCGGTCTGGTTTTGTAATGTATTATTCTGCGAGTATCAACCATTACTTGATAGGACAGTTCCCGATGGCAGGTATCAAAACGTTTAACCTTTCTTCGAACTGAACCGTCATTTTCTGCAAGATTTTGCGTTTCTTACGTTGTTCTCCTATGATAACCTCAAATTGCTTTGCCCATGTATCAGCAACTTGTTCAAATTTACTGACACTCAAATGCAAGGTTTTAATTTTTTGTTCTAGTTGTGTTGAGATCTACAAAAGATCAGCTTGATATATCTCTCGCTTAAGGCGAAATGTCTCCTTATCATTTTGCCGAGCTTTTTGTTCGATTTGAATTAAATTCAACAATTGATTTATTTATTGTTCTATTCTAGATCCCGTTTTAGCCCCCAATTTTACGACGGTTGACTAGGATGGACAAAGAAAATGGCGAAACTAGACAGCTCAATATCAAACCAACAGTAAAATGTTTTAGTATTCCTATTTTTCTGAAATTATACTAAAAGTTTTATGTAAAATTCCAGAAATTTTATTAATAAATACAAACGCAAATTTCTTTCGTTTACGAAAATGATACAAGTTCCAAATTTAAATAGTTGTTTGATAACTCACAATTTAAACTTAGTTTGCATTCTGGATCAACCAAGAGAATAAAGTCCCTGTCATCTAATTTGCATACCTTATATACCGCTAAGTTATTTTTCTGCCTCTTTCATTTCATGTTTTGTTTCTTTTGTTAAAATTATGGGTTGTGTCATTCCCAAGTAAAAATGTCATCATGTTGGTAAAACATCATATTCAGAAATTATAGAAAATATTTTATTCGCACCTGACCGACTATTCAAAGTAAGCAACTTGCGAGTAGTTTGTGAATTTTTCGTTGAGTAAAAACTACTGACAGTAGAATATTCAATCCGACACTTATCAACGTATTATTTGTTTCTTTGCTACATAACCTTTATTGATCGCTAAATTTATTATAACTTATTTTCTTGAAGGAATGTCTAATCTCCTTTATTCTTTATTTTAGATAAACTTTTTCAAAGGGTTAAATGTCGTAAGCAGAACCCCTTAACATTAATGTTGAGGTGAAAATGGTCAAATAAATATCTTCCCAAAAATATTATCTAAGCATGAAACTGATTGTTGAGGAGTTTTGAATTCAATTTTATTTTAATTTTCTTTTCTTTATCCTTAATATCAATTAGTTAGGATTTAAGAAGATTTATTATCATTTTTTTTTTTGTTTACTTTACACCCTCACTTCCTTTTCCTTTTTGCTCCTTCTTTTAATTGACCAAACCAAAACATAACAAAATAATAAGAAGAAAAGGGAAAAATAATTAATTGGCCTTGGAGGTATTAAATGAAATTATCAATTTTAATTTTTTTTTCTTCCTTTTTTTTCTAAATCCTTCTATAATCTTTGGAAAATTAAAGTTCTGTTTTTGAGAAATTGCGATTATTTTGGAAAATTTTTTGTCTGTAGGCATAAGGAATTTTGTTTGATTGAAATATGTATTTGTTTTTTTTTGATTACTTGAGCGATTAACAATTCAAAATCGTTTTGTTTTTTGGTTGGAATTTTAAAATTATTTCTGTAAGTTCGTATAACTCCAGGGATTTGTCGGAATCACTACTCTCTGATGGCTGCAGTGCACAAAAGCTTAAAAAATGGTTTTATCGACATCTCATAGCGAATTTTGTTGTTTGGCGAAGGTCTTAAAAGGTGTATGTGTGGTCTTTTGAATCCTTTTTTGAACCCTTTTATCTTAACATAAAAAACTATCTAAAACTAGAATTAACTTTAGCTATTTTCAAAGTAACTATAAACATAAACTTTAATTTAAGGTTTTCTAAATAAAACTCAACATAAAATTTTAATTCCATTAAATCAATAAAATTGCAATTTAATGAAAGTAATAACCAATAATCAAAACCACTAATAACACTAATAAAAATCAATTGCAAAAGTCGCGTAAACATACAATTAAAATTATAATTAAAATGAGAATAAAAGAGAAACTTCAATCATCCAATTACCTACATACCTACCCCACCCTACAACATTTACGTTTGTCACAATATGCCATTTAAGTTACAAATATAAGATTATCGTGGAGTATTGGAATTGCAATTAAATCGCGTTTAAATTTATTATTTATTAAAAAAAAAAATAAAAAATAAATTAATTCCACTTATTTAATGTAAATAAAATAATTAAAAAACGTATTATTAATCCATTAAACATTAGTCGTTAGTTGGTTGGTGAACATGATTTATTATTTTTTAACATATAATTGGCTTTTGTAGTTGTTTTTACATTATATAGGATTGTTGATGTTTGCTGAAATAGAAGCAGAATATTTATGCTTGCGGGTAAGCAAGCTGATGTCGCGTGTATTTTAAATTAAATTTTTATTTTACATTTTACTATAATTAGCTTTAGTCGGTTAGTTTTGAGTTATAGAACAAATTGTTTGTGTTTTGTTTTATGGTTAAAACTTTGTCATTAAAATTTTTATTTTAAACAAAAATTAAAGCATACCAAATGAATTTCTATTAGTTAGTCCTTCAGCAACTTAATTGTTTTAGCATGTTGCTTTAGAATAATTAAAATGGTATTTGAACGACTTAACGGCAGATTGCCAAAGTTCACTAAAATTAGGTGCACGTGTCGTGGTGGAATGAACTGGAAGGATATACTTTTCTGCAATAAAAAATCAAATATTAGTCTATTTGTTTTTGTTTAATAAATTTTTGTTTTAATTCTCGAAGTTCTCTGTTTGCTCCAACAAAATTTGTCCGATTATCACACGAAATTTCTTCAGGTATTACTTATTATTCCTCTTCGTGATATTAATTTTTTTAAGAGCAGCAAGAAATGAGTCTGTACTTAAATTACTTCCAACTTCTAGATCTACTGTTTTTATATATAGACATACAAATATTGCAATATGTGACTTTTCAGAAAGCGTATTTTTTGTATGTTTGATTTGATTAGTTCTGGCCATAGTCTAATCCAACTTTCAAAAATGGCCGTCTAAACCTTCTCCAAAAACGCAGAACGAACACAACATTTTTAGGGTTCCGTTTTTTATAACGAACCCTATTGGTGAGAATAAAACGTGTTAAAACTATAAATCCTATGGATCTGAAATTTGAAATGCGTATATAAAACTAACCTATCCACACAAGATGAGTGGTTGAAAATTAATAATATGGTTTTCGTTTGTTTTACAGGACTACGATGTGAGGTCTTTGAGAAAATACATTTTGTTATCGAGTCAAGTAGGGTATCATATAAAAGTGCTTCACTTCAGTATTTCTAAAAAATGTATTTTGAAATTTTACACCCCACCATCCGAACCTTATTAATCGAAAATCTTAAAAAGCATTTTGAATGATAGAAAAATTAGTAAGTTTTTAATGGAAAATATAGTAAATTGTCACATACTTCTTGGATTCCTGGATCTTGGATCTTGGATTCCTGAGACGTTTGAAAAATTTAGGGATGTGTTGCTCGCATGAGTTTCCACTCTTTGGTTTCTGGTTCTGGTAACAGATCATCCCAATTTAGACTCAGGTACCATAGCCGCGAAAAGTACGCGAAAAGTAAACTAATCTTTTGTTGAACCATACTGCAAGCCTAACACCTTTACAGACTGATTAAAAGTAGTGTCCACGAATGTTTTTATCTAGAATTCTTTGACTTCATCTGGAATGTCTTTTAATATTTCAGGAGCATTAGAAATCCACCTCCGTAGAATGAATCCGAACCTTAATAGTGTAGTTTTAGTGCATGTTTTCCAATTGATCACTTCCTCTATAGTATCTCCAAACGTCATGAGATCATCTACATATATATATTTTGCTGTATTAGGATCGAAATTTATAATATCACGGGTGGCTTGATTAATAGCTGTCGTAGCTAAATATGAAGTCCATAGGTTACCGTACATAACTTAAAGTATCGGATGGGTTGGGATAAATATTCGCGCCAAACAAGTTTTTCTATATCCGCATAAAAAACTATTCGATTCTCACGGCCGAAACGCATAATAAGGCGTATGAAGTAGATTAAACAGTGGGTTCAACTGCTAAGCAATCATTGAGCGACATACCATAGCTGGATTTTGCAGACCCATCAAAAACAATTCGAAGTTTAGTTGGTTAACTATCATTTTTTAACATTTCATGGTGTGGTAAGCAGAATCCATCGTCTTTCACTACAGTTGGAGGCACTTCGATCATGTGACCGAGATACAAGTATTCATAAATGAATTTTTCATAACTTTCACGGAAATCCTTGTCTCGAAAAAAACGTGGCTCTAATCCCTTTAATATTTGGATTTCCATACTTAGTGATATATACTTCAGTGTGAGGTTTTGTGAAGGGCAATCGAACTTGAAGACTACCATCTGGCTTTCTTTGCAGATTTTTCTTAAAACTGTTCTCGCATAGCTCTTCCTTTGGAGATAAGGTAGAACCAACTGTTGGAATTAATTCAAGCTCCCAAAAACGATTAAGTGTTTCGTCTTTGTTGAGTTCAAGTTCAGAATTTGAATTGAGGTCAAGCAGGGCATCTTCCACATGTGAGTTTTTGTTGTTAGCACAATCTGTCACAAGCCATCCATATAATTGTGTTCTGCAGAATTGGATCGTTTGGATGCCCCTTAATTTGTCCAACTGTTAGTATATTGAAGAAGTTGCCGATACCAATTAATATGTCAACATCATTAGCCTTATAAAACTCAGGATTAGTCAACGGCAAGTCTTTCAAAAAATATTTAAAGAAGTTGAGTTTATATTGATATGTGGAATATGGTTGAATATGAACTGAGCCCATCCCTTTAGTTATACCTGCTTCAACTTGTCCAAGTCCTTTTACTGTTACTCTTCCATTGTATCGTGAAATCCTGAGTCTTCGAAGGCAAGGTTCAGTAATAAAACTTGCTTGATAGCCTGAGTCCAAGAGAGCTTGACAATAAATATAGTTTCCTGAAGCACACATCTTGGTAAGAGCTGTTGGAAGAATCGATTGCGCTACATGATCAGTCTGACCGGAGTTAGACGACATTGCCTTGTTAGAACTTGTACGTTTCTCAATGGCTTTTCCAGGTTGATTTGAAAGCTCCAAACCAGATATATGATGAAGCGTGAGATGTTTTATTTGCAAATGGGACACCGTCGTTAGGATAAGAATCTAAAAATGGCCATGTTTATCGCTACAGTTGCAAGAGTATTTATTTGTTTACTATTTCGCGTTTTTTGTGAACATTTATTCCATTAAAAACAGGACACTGATATATTGAATGTCCTTCAGCTTGGCAAATAGAACATTTAAAATCTTGAACTGCAATATGACCCTTAACTGATGATGCTTTGCTATCGTGATTAGAGTTTCGTTTCGTTGAACCTCATAGTGATTCTAATGCATCCCATCTTTTTAATAAAAAATCAAACAACTTTTAAATAGTTGGATACCCTTTCTATGCGTTTGCTACATGCTTGTGCCTAAAGACTCTTTGACTCATCATCTAATATACTTACAATTATGTAAATTAACCATGGATCTCGATGATCACTTTGCGGTCCCATTGCCTTTAAGCCTCGTAACACCTTATCAAAAGTATCCAATAGATTTTTTATGTTTAAATGTTTTGCATTGGTATAAGATGGTTGTTCTAAAAAGCTCCTAATGAAGCCGTTTATTGTGTGAAGCTTCCAATCGTGCAGTAATATCATTTTCTGAAAAACTTCGATATAGATTGCCTCCGTCATGCTAAAATGACGTAGTAAGCTGGCAACTCGTCCTCGTAGCAATCCTTTTTGGTACTGAAACTTTTGAACTGCTGACAGTTATGCTGACTTATGAACCGATGAAACATAAATATCGTAAAAAGACTGCAACTCTGTGTAATCACCCACATTCATTCATTCACATTCATTTTCTTCTTCAGTAAATTTACGGTGCATGGGGATTTCTTTAAGTTCCCAAAACATTTTAAAAATTTCATCCATTGGAGGAGTAAAAGATGTGTACATTAGCAAAGACTTTGAGTCCTCCCAATAGTATTTAATCTAAAAATAAACCTACCAAACTTCGAGCAATGTGCAATAATATTGTGTGGTTTCATTATTCTTGCATTACACAATAATTAGAAAAACATCACAATCTACTAAAATGTCGATTCCCCCTGGATTGCAAAAGTTAGGATCAGGAAGATACAAATCTTTTGTAAAGTTAAGAGCAGAAGAAAAGATCGCCGTACCAGGAAAATTGGATTTAATTGGACTAATTATGAGTGATTAAATTTCAATAACAACGGTTGACTTCCGATCATCTAATGCCAAACAACCTTTCTTTTCATTTTTCCCGCTGTGGTCGTGCCCAGACCCCTAATTTTCACACAATTATAAGATCTAGATAATCCTAATCTTTGCGTGCAGGCCTCAGTAATAAAGCTAGAATGTGAGCTAGAATCCAATAATATTCTAACTGGAACTATTTCACCAAACTTTTTTCATATATACCAAAGCTGTCGGTAGCAAAACTTGTATATTTAGTATTAATTTACATAGATGTTGCTGCACCTTCACAATTATCATTAACAATATCATCTATTGTATTTAGTTCATCACTGTTCGCAGTCAAAATACTTGATAGTTGGCTTAATTTGCTATTTTGTAACTCTAGATAAGTTGAGCTGCTATGGGATATTTCCACATTCTACAAGTATAGGAGTGTATAATGTTTTTAAGCACATATTTAGCATGTGACTCTGTCTCAAACATTTAAAGCAAACTATCGTATTGGTGCCGTATAGAGGAAGTGACTGTTAACGAATTTTCTACACCTCAAAAAGAAACATTGGATCAATGAATTGTTTAATTATTTAGCATTATCTATTAGATAGGAAACATGATTTGAAATGACTGTCCGTAATTATGTGAAATGGCAATCTAGATGTTTTTTGTCTTTAATCTGACTTAACCACAAAAGGCAAATTTGTACTGATTATTCATGCACTTTAAAAACTTTTGAAAAATTTAGTACAATTGGAAAACCAACATTTTACTCATTTTTTAATTTTTCCCCATTTAATCAGAAATCTTGAAACAAAACCAGAAACGCCTAACATGTATAACATATGGTACTATTTGTTGAATATCGACTCGAGCCCGATTGACTCGTGAGAAAGTTTGTCAAAAGAAATTCAATTTATTCTGGGTTTGTTCATTTTCTCCGCTAAAAACCATATCTCTAAAAGTTCAGAACCACATAAATATTTCTAAAATTAAGCTCGACTCTGGGGGTCGGACATTATTTGTCTTGGCCTGTTTTTTCCACCTGTAAACATAAAATATGACATAACTAGACATTTGTAACCAATTTATAATCCGTTGAATCTGCACCATAGTTCAAGCAGTAAAATAACAAGCATAAAGATGCACCACAAAAACTTGTTTTAATCTGGAAACTTCTAACTATTTGTAAATTTTAACATTATGTGCTTTATGAGGGCAAAAGTCTGATATTCAAAGACTTTGTGCAGAGCCATTAATGTTCTACAAAAAAGACAGATAGTCAAAATAATGTATTTTTTGTGTTGTGGCTCTAATACTAGGTGCATTCGATTTGACTGAAACAAAAACAACAAAAAACAACAACAATTGCATACAATTTTTCAGTTGTTTCAGTTGCTTCAGTCAAATCGAACACGGCTACTGACATCAAATGCAAACATGAGCAATATTTAGCAATCATTAGCTCTAAATCGGGCAGTGTAGAAATGTCTTAGTTTTTTGGACATAGTCCTACATATAATCAGTTCCTTATTTTCCTCAAAATTTTACATCGACACTTATTTCTTATGCTGTAGTATTTTGCCACGATATTTATTATTGTGATTTGGGACGATTTTATTGTTTGGGGTTTCCACGATCCCAAAGCATTGGAAATGCCTTACAGGGCATACAGTCATACAAAACAAATAATGTAAATTAATTATTGTACAAATTTTTCTGCAATTTAAAAAGCCATAGGTAAATATTAAAACTAAAGGAATCGTATAGCAATGTTACAAATTTCATAACAAAAGCCATTTGTAACAGAAAATCTCTTTGATTTGTTTTAAAAACAATACTACTCCAAACGTATTCACGCCAACGTTGGACACATTACATTGGATGCATGTAATTCGTGCCACACAATGTGTCCAGCAATCATATGTCTAACTTTAAAAAGTGTTCGTAGCATCGTGTAGACTGTAGAGTCAGCAAGGTGCTGAGTTCTTTTTATTTAAATTTTTTTTTGTATTTTTATACCCAAAATATTTTAATTTTCACGGTTAAGGATGAAGTATTACAGTTCTTGACCTCTCTGATGAAAGTATTATTGTCTATCGAAGAAAATAAATGGATTATAAGCTGATTATTGGTGTTTCATCTCAAGCTTAATCCAAAAAAAAGGTTTATCTGATATTTGTGATAAGTCATAAAAAATTTGTTTATGGTTTAATTTAAAAAAAATTATTATTATATGTTAATTAATAAAGATTATAATAAAATATTTCTATCAACCGTTCAACCGTTTCTACCAACCGCTTTTATTATAATAGTTATTGTAGTAAAGTGTTATGTCCGCCAAATTACATGATATTTAACAGGTAGCATTTATAAGAAAACCTACAATCAACTCTAAAACAATTACTTAAGTTCTGTATAGGTGAGATAACAGGAAAATAGTTCTTTGTATTTCAAACCTAACAGTAAAGACTAAATTCCTACTCAACCACCACACATTTCCATTTTTGTTTATAATACGACTACATTGCATTTTTTCATTAACATTTCTATCAATAATCATCGGTACACCTGATTTTTTCTTTGACCCTCTCGAAGCATCAAGGTTATAATAGTTTTTGATTATTTATTTGTATTCTATTTACAACGTTTCGAACTTTGTTTATTTTCCTTGTTTATATAAAAATGAAACAGAAGAATTGCTAACGTTTAAATTTCTCTCTACTTATTATAATAATAAAACAGAGAAAGAAATGCATCGTCGCAATACATGAACATTTCTAGTTCTTTTTGCTTGTATTCTTAATTGATAAATGGGTAATTCTTACTTTTGTTTATGTTTTATAGATTGATGGAAAGGCAAGAAGAATGTTTAAATGTTTTGCATAAAAAATGAGACAATCTGTTATTAACTGGTTTCGTTATAAATTATAATTGTATTGTATGCAATCATATGCATGACGAGTTAAAAGAATGTGCAATCAACTCTCCTACTCTCTCTTGTTTAATTAATTTTAAAATTAAATAAGGAAAAACATTTTCCAATTTAGTTGAGTTGTAATTGAGATTTAACTTAAAAATAATGTTTCGGGTCGTAGATGGATATTCGAATATTTTAAATGTAATTCGGTAAAGACAAAAAAAAATGTTTAGGTTTGTTTTTCAAAATAAAAGAAAAGAAATTAAAAAGCTAGTCTTAAAATCATTGCTTATATAAGTGTACTATTAAATAGTGTAATATTTATTATTATGTAAAATAAAACGAAATTATTGTGATAAAGCAATACATTATTGTAGTGTTCATTTTTCTTTTCGTTTTTTTTTCTTCCATCGTATCGATGTATCGTTTCGTCGGTTAATTCACGGTCGGTTCATGACAATAAAAGTTCATCAGACAGCCGTGAATACATTTTGCAGTTATACATTGAATGATAATTTCTTGAATGGAGGTGAATTGTTTAAGAATTCGGGCGCTTTGCTGTATAAACGATAATAGGGTGCCGCAAGTTTTGGAATCTTTAAAAAATTGTACTGGAATTGAAGTGTTATTTCAAAATAAGTTAACGTCTGCTAGTTTTACAAGATCACTAAAAAGTCAAATTTGAATTAAAACTGTATGCAGATATGGATGTGCAGAGTTATCGAACGAATTTGTAGAAAGTTAACATTCTCTTGAAATAAGTACGTTGAAGAATTTTTTTTCGACAAATTCTGAGGTTTGCCAGGAATGCTAACGTCATATGAAAGTTTAATTGGGAGGAAGTTCAGACGACATGCAAGGACGAAAGTCGTTACCAGCAGCCAACATTCAACAATCAACTCAACAATTAAGTTAAGTTTATTTTTATATTTTATTTTCGAATTCGATTTTATTTTGAGTTGTTTTAGACCACCATGGTCTCGTAAAAGTAAATTAAATTATTCTAGTGTTATGTTAGAGATTTTTCTTGTTCGAGTCCGCGTTTTAGTCCGTACATTCCTGTATCATTTTAAAACTTTAAAATAAACTCTTGGATAAATAGATATAGTATCTATTTCTTTCTATAATAAAGCCCAGTGGCTTTACAAAAGTAACAAGGCCGTCATATCGTTCAATGCCTATAGCGCAGTTTACCTAAAATCCGGCACTGCATGTCTGGCAAGACGTAAACATAGTATCGAAACGGTTTGGCTGCTAAGAAAATACCTTCTGATAGTTGCCAAAGTAATGTATATATAAAATTCAGCCTTTATACTATAACGGAAATTTAATTACAATTTATCAAAGTTGAAAGGTGTCTGACAGGGGGTTGCCACGATACTGAGTGCTGGCAATGGATGAATTGTATTTCTAATAGTATCCCGAAGAGAATTTCATTTCAAAAAATTACACTTTATACTTTCACGAAACTTTTGAATAATTTTAAACACCTTTGTTACCTGCTACCTGCCATGAAACCACGATACTCTAAACTATATTGTTGTTTAATCGTTCCTACCTGAGTTAGGAACATGTACAGAGCGACTTTCGGCTTTTATAAAATAACGACGGTCTGGCCGTCGTGGGCTCTTAGTCTATTAAGTTTTATCGAGTTTTCAAATCCAACAAAAACAATATATTTGATATATAAATGTGATATTTATCTAAGTGTGTCTTCGGTTTCAGCACCAAAACCTGTTAGCACAATAAAAAAACATGACTAATCAATAATTACTTTTAATATTTTATGATTTTATTTTTAATTCGCTATAATCAATGTACTTTAAAATCTCCAAACAAAAAGAAAAGCAAGTAATCTATTTTTCCACAATTTAAATAATTACATATAATGATCGCGTTGATTCATGCAAAAGAAAGTTTTTCGGACATATCAATTTTTTTTCTTTCTTTCGAGGACAACGGCCTCCTCGTAACTAACTTGATTGAGGTGCTATATACATATGAAATCAAATATTTGAATGTTTCAAGAGACGCTAAGAAGAAAGATTTGATATGCAGCAATAAACGAACTGAGGGAGTTGAAACTTTTAAATTTTTGAAATCAATTCTTCTTCTTACAGAATACTCGAAACTGATTAGGTTGGCAGCGCACCTACATGGAACATGAACGCCACAAATAAAATGGAGTCAACAGTATTGGAATGTTAGCCCTATTTTTATTTCTCGTATCACTACTGCTCAAAATATGTTAGCGCATTCTGTAATATCAATTTAATTTAGACTGCCTCCCAATTGATGCTATATTAACTAAACGTGTTAAATCAATGGTGTCAACTATTTTATTTGACTAAATGAACATTTTGTTTCTAGATAATTGTTAAGAAAATCATATTTTAAATAATGGCTGGCAACTTCATTGCATTAACTTTAATTAAAATTCCGCTATTTTAAGAAATTTAATTTATATTGAGCAGTTTAGTACAATTTAGCAGCTAATTGGAGCACATAGGTTTACTTTATTGTGCTGTGCAACAAGCAAAACGTTTGTCAAATATTTGAAATATTTTGTCGATTGAAAAAAATTTTAAAAAACCAATCTAAGTTTTCCACCAAATTAAAGGTGAAAAACAATAACATTATAACATATCGTGACCATCTAAAAAAATATTTAACAGCTTCCTATAACAGCTTAACCATTAATCTGTTCACAAATTACAATAATTTTGAACGACCGCAAATTATCACATAATTACCCTGCAATTGAAAAGAAATTTTTATTTATAGCCACAAGATATAGAAAACAACAATAAAGACGAAACGAAAAGCCAAATATTAAAAGACATTAAGATTTGGAACTCTGTGAAATATATTTAATTTATATACCATAACTTTAATATAAGAAATTATTATGGTATAATTACAATTGCTCATTTTCGAACGATGAACGCAGTTATTTTTGAAGAATGCTATATAAACATAAAACAATAACAATACAAGGAATGATATATCACACAGCAAATGGATTGCTGTAAATTATTTTAAAAGAGTGACTAAATTATGATACTCTGTACCGCCTCAGTGTTGCCTGCCTGACGTGTTTGACTCTCAAAAAATTAAAAATTCGTATTTCATTATATATAAAACTTAGTCAAATAATCTTTAAATTTTCTCTATTCCACTCTAGTTGATTGTATTTGATTTGATTTTTTGGATATTTCAAGATTCTAAATAAAGAATATTTTGTATTGTGCAAAATATATCTAAATAATACATTAAAAAACAACCGGTGGCACTTTTCTGACAAACACAAAATGGCCATCGCATATTCAATTTCGGATAACCTCTTCTAGTTGAAATGATAGAAGCCTTAGTTTCCGTCAGTTTGACAAATTATTTCATTTTGGCAAAAAAGTCTGGGTAAAACTTCTAAAGTCTTGATATTGAAGCAATTACAATGGAAACTACTTCAATCGTAAGTAATAGCTACTTCTTTAACTTTTTTTCGGAAGCTTGTAGATAAGTTTCGTTAAAGATTCTTATATTAAGTACAGAAGTATTTTACAAGCTTTCACTCTAGTTGTGAGAGAGCTTCTTTGTAGAAGTTCTATCAAAACTGTATAGAAGCTTTATTTAAGCTTAAGCTGGTATAGCTCGAAATTCAAAAGTTAGTTTGCTAGTTGGGATGTATGTACTGTTGCTAATTCTCTATCTACAAAGCTTTATCATGTTTGTAGTGTTGCTGGGGTCGAATAAGCCCACTGTTATGTTTAACTGAACAGGGTTTTGAATAATAAAAGAGAGTTTTTTCATGCTTTACTGCTACTTTGTTTTTAGACTAACTTCTATATATTTAATTTACTGTGTACAAATAATTTCTCAAGTTCTCCTGATCATAAGGCCCATGTTAAGATTTTTCTGCTCGGTAATCCAAATTACAATTGTTTGAAAAGGTTTTCTTATAGCTTATTAGATGTACACAATCGAGCAATCAAAATGAAACTAATCTGCGGTATAGCACAGAGTATCTCATGAACTTTAGTTTTACTGTAATAACTATCATATATGAAAGCCGCTACTATTGATTATCTTTTTACTTCTTCAATCATATATTGCACTCCTCTAAAGTTCATCGTTTCAACTACACTGAGTTTATCCTGATTCCAGACCTTTATTCTACGCTTCGATTCCTTTCTTCTCATCTTAAGCTAACCATTCTGTCAGCATAAAAAGGAAACATAAGTGTCAAGACCAAAGATCGGCCTTTTAAAAAAACACAGTAAACTTTTTGTTTAAACTGTTAAAAATATAAGGATATAAAATTTTTAAATATTACACTAATGGCGTAGGTCAAGCAGTTATTCTGTTATTTATTCACAATATGAAAGCTCCAACCTAGCATCAAGAGATGACAAAATTTAAGGACAGCGTTTTTTTGTTCTAAAGATTTTAATTTGTAAAGATGTTATCTCAGATCACAAAACAAAAATTTTAGTTGTAAAACTTACGTTCGTCGCTGATGTTAGTCGTTAAGATTCCGAATTTAATTTCATAATATAATAGGTTGGATATGTATGTGGAGAGGTTGCGTGTTATAAGAATTTAATTCCCAACTAGTTTCAGACAGTATATTTGAATATGCCTTTCATCAGTCAAGTACAAACGGTGAGTTGCACGCAATAGTTTCACAAGTACATGATTTCAAATGAGCAAATTATTATTATATAATCCCCAATCGTTGCGCAAATGTACCCGACGATTGTGGAACAATAATTAATTCAATGAATCGTTGCACTTAAACTAGGGATTATTGAATGAAGTAGTTAAATTAATTATTATTGCACCAACAATAGATGATAATTGAATATATTTTCTAAATACAATATTTGTTGCACTATTTTACTATCTTAGATTTACTGTAGACTTCTGTATTATATCAAATTAATCGATCGATCATATAAAATTCATTCTAAAAAATGTTTTAAGTTCATTTCCAATATTAATTGGTAAGGTTAATTCGTACGAAAAAAGGCATGTTTTTGGGAATTTTTTGTGACGACACAATCAAAATCTCCTTATTAAAACCAATAGTACATTAAAGTATGACATTTAAAGAATATTGTATAAAATTTTCAGGAAGAAATATTAAAACCACGGCAATGGCAGCAATTATTCGGACTTGTCTCGGAAAAAAGTAGAATTGCGGTGCCCCTCATAACTTGGTGCTGGATCATCCGAAATCAAAAAATTAAAGTTCATTCATTAGATAATAGTTTTCTCCAGGTAGCACTGAGAGGGTTTAACAAAGTTTTAAAACGCGATTTTTTGCGAAAAAAATCGGCTAATTTGTTATTGTAAAAAAAATTATTATTAACAAAATTTGCAAAAACTTCCATCGTTACCTCGTAAATTATGTACAGAAATAGTGTTCAAAATTTCAACAGGATCGGTGCAGTAGTTTTGAAGTTATGAGGGGCACTGACTTTGAAAACGTGAGTTGTGGGGAAAACCCTTTAAAGTTTTGAACACTAAAAAATCTGGTATAAAACGTTCATAGGCAAATTTAAAAATACTCGTAACCTCGTCAATTTTGCTCCAATCGACTTGAAATTTTGACACAATATTCTTAAAATATTATGCATTCAATTAAAAAAATAAAAAAAAAATGCAAAACAAAAAATGTTAATACAAGAGGAAATGTGCATATAGATAGATTTCCGCACTCCATAACGTTTTAAAAAAGCCCCCAAGGTACGAGGCACAACTTATTATTTCAACGTGACATCGACTAATGTTTTATTTTTTATGTTAAAAAATTAAAACAAACGTACTTGTTATCATTTTGATTAAAATATGTATACTCGTTTCAGTATATTTCGGTCAAAACTCAACGAAAAACAATAAATAAAAAATGAAAGAAAAGGAGCCGCTGAACGTATTTCACAAGGAAATAACGACCAATTGCTTCGTAACAGTTTGTTCGTTTCCATTTAATCCTTAAAAGAAGATTACCCAACTATTTCGAATGCAACTAAAGGCAGTGATCGTTTTGTCGCATTCTACTTGCAGCCATCATCCGGTGACCTTACACAACTTATAGTTAGGGATGCTAAGCTCGCCTAGGGTAATCATGTTTACAATCTAACTAGCAGATCTACCGAAAAAGTTGAATGGCTGGCTACTTTACAATCTACTCGCCAGCTTTAAACTCAACAACTAGCAGCTTGTAAATAATCTTAGTGTCAACGAGGCTTTAGTGTCGACTTTGTCGACGATGAAATTTTATTCCCAAATTTATATAAGAATTCACAAATTTTAAATTAACAATAATTTATTAATTAGGTGAGCTGTGCTGTGACTTCATTTTTTTCAATAATAACAAACATAAATTTTTGTTTTTAATTTTTAAATTACTTTGATAAAAATTTTTATTTCTGAATTATCATTTTAAAACATTTCTCGTTCAATGTACTGTCGACACGCGATGTGATAATTTCGCAAAATCTTAACAACCAACACACAATAAGGACAACCAAACAATTGAGGGAGGGCTAGGTTTATAGTCATTATTTAAGTTGACTTTTTTTTATAATGCCAATTAATTTATTTATTTATTTTGTTAATTTATATATTTATGTTTAAGTTTTGTTATTTTTATTTGTAATAAGGCGTATTTTAGTTTATGTATTTTGTGTGTTGGAAATTAAAACTTTTGAACTATTCCAATTGTGGATGGGTTTGAATTGAATCTAATTTGTTCGTAAATTAGGAGTTGAAAAATTATGTTTAGTTGTCATTTAAATTACCAAACATAATAAGGTACTCTTACGGGTGCCTTTTTGTTGACAAAATAAATTAAAGGAATTTAATTATTATGTAAATAATAATTAAATATCTGAATTGTATCTGGTATCTAAATTTATTTACAAACCTCATAATTCATAATAAGTGATTTGTAAGAACAAAGCTCTAGAGCTTTTTGTCCAAAGCTGTTGTACAGCTCAGTTCAGTTGAAATTTTTGTATGCAACGGTCTGTTAAACTGTATTTGATATGGTCTGTATCACGATTTGCAACACTGTTTCTCTTCCTTTTCTTACACACATTCTTGCAAAAAGTGTTTAACCTATTGTTTGTGGCAAATAAACGCACCAGTTGTGAAAACATTCATGATCCAAGGATTAACTTGGATGGAGGAGATTCAAACATCCGAGTTTTTAACGGACATCTGGCAGTTTCTTAAAATAATTTGTTCACTGCTGACTGTATTCCTTTGATTTTGTAACAAAAACAGGAGTTTACTGTTTGTAGCAGTATGGACATCGAACTATCTTCCCTAAAACCCTACAAAAACCTGAGTGTCTTTGGTAAAAATAACCAACCGTGCAAGGGGCAGCTGGGTCATTCTCACAGAACAGTGCATTTTCAAGTTGGAAAATTCAGAGAAATTAATTATTGTTTTTTCTAAATTTATTTATATATTTACATTCTACTTACATAAGGCAATTCAGCTTCATTTATGGTAACACTTAAAAAATTATTCTGCACGTCCGTGAACAATAAGTTGTGAAATCATTCACGGAGGTGAGGATCACGGAGGTGAAAAATATTATATTTACACAACATTTTACTCCAAATGTGATAAAATTCTAAAACTTCAAATTTAATATTAATCAATATTCACTTCAACAAAAGTGAATATAGTATTAAAATTATTACTTGAATAGATCCTTATCTGTTTTGGAGTTTCACGGAGGTGAGGATTATGTATTACCATTCATGGATTTCACAATGAACTTTAATCAAAACGCATACCAGCTATCTTCTTCCAATTTGCTTTGCTCACTAAAACATAGTGGCTAACAGTGGCTTCTCAGGATACCATGTGCTCATGATATCACTACCATGTAGTGGCAGCTTGTAGCAACTTTTTTATATATTCACGGAGGTGAGAAAAGTTCTGAAGACAAACTTTTTACTGATGTATTAGTTGTTTATTTCAAAATTTAAAGAGAACTATGTTTTAAATAACTAATTTATATTATGTAAAATTCAGGATTATAAAGTATATAAAATATTTTTGAAATATAAATGAATAACAAAAGAAAGTGTATGACAACATAGGGGTAGGGACAGGTCACGGAGGTGAGGTTTGACATATTGTGATAAAGAAAAAATCACTAAATTTATTTTCAATTATTTACTAAAGTATCTTAGTATAATAAGCCTATTATTATGACAAATATAAATGCAAAATATTTCAGAAAAATCTTAACAAACAGACGTATTGTTAAAAAGACATAAAATGTACCTTTTCTGGAGAATTACCCAGCTATGATCAGCATAGTTCCGGTTACGAAAAACTTGTGACAAAAAAAAGAAAAAGGTGGTGAAGACCCACACTGACCTGATAAATATCCAACAAGGGATGACTGCTGGGACCCATACTCCAGGTAATTCAAGAAGGAAAGCTCTAATTTGAGAATGAACTGACTGATTCCTTAAGAACAAAGGAAAAGAATCAGTTTAAAAGCACACGCCACCCTAGTGTAACGTGGTCTCTCAGCAATTAGATTAGTAATTGTTTGTGAAATGTTGTACTGCGACCAAAATAAATCATTGTACCTTACCTGTCAACAATCCGGTAAGTACCCAGTTAGACCACTTTCTCCAATCCAACCTCTTTCTACCCCCCAGAACTTACTCTTAGAAGCTTCAGGTTATTTAGATGGTTAAGAGTATGCAGGTCAGTCTAGTCAATATCGATTGTTAAAAATGACAGACCTGACCTCCTGACTATACCTGATACGTTCTCATGTACATCTAATCTTCACAATCTTTGTTAAGATGGGCTGCGTTCCTTTTCTTTAAGAAAAATTTCCTACTCGCTATAGATTTGTTGGATTTGTTGTGCCCTTTCGTCAATTAATAAATTCAGGCATTCGCCTGTGTCCTCATCTCGACTTACAGACAATTTTTATTATTATTAATTCAAAAAAATAAAAGTCACTTTTACAAAATTTTTATAAATACATATAACACACAAAAGTTTTTGATAAAATTACAATTTTTTTCCTTCAAATACAAAAATAATTTGTAAATCAACTAAATTTTTGATTTTTTCAAATAATTTTTTTTGTATTCTACAATATTTTTGATAAACTTACAAAAAAAAATTGTGAGTTGTATATTTATAAAAAATTTGTAAAATATACTTAGTTTTTTTTTTTGAGTGTAGAACTGCGAGAAATTTCTCACTTGTCTTCTTAGCACTCCTTAGGATAAAGGCCGTTAAAGTTTTGAGCCATTGGGATTTCATTCCCCAGTCTTTTTACAGGTGAATGTGTAACAACTTCCAGTTTGGGTTGATTAAACACAAGCCAGTTTACTGTATGCTCGTAGTCTCATTGTACCAGAACTTAACTTTGATTGAGTTAAATAACACCAAACGCGATCCTAAGATTAGCACTTTCTTGTGTCAAACGGTTCACCAGCCCTGCTAGGACTAACCCAAGCTTATCGATGCTTAGCTTTGTCTGGAGATAGTTTTGTCGCTATGTCGCATTTTTTTGTACTCGTAAAATTGGTGCTTGGCCTAAGATGTTGTTGTTCACTCTTGCAACGGATGTTAAACCAAGGTTTCCTCGCTGCATTATCCTGAAATTTTGTGAACTCTTCATATTATCCGCTTCATATTTTCGACAGTGACGGTTGGGTCTTCCCATTCGTTCCAGATCCTTTTTATTTGGGTCATCCGGTGACATTTTCCGTTAGAAACCTCTAATAGTACCTGGTGACAACTCCAATAAGTCCCTGCCTTGGTGGGCTATCCAGTCCTTGACGTGCTTCCTATTATGTTTGTTTCTATATTTCATATTTGTTTTAATATTTGACATTGTTATTCCCACGAACAACACGGGAAAATATGTTGAACATGTCGTGAGCTGTGATAACTTTGCAAAACAAAATACACTTTGAGGCTGCACTGTGTTCAAGCGGTTTCGTTTGGGACTGTGCTGCTTAAATGTGCTCCCAGCCAGGCTGATGCTCAACACTGGATACATGGCACCATTGATCTGTCCTATTTGCTAGTTTTTAGCGTGAACTACCTCATACCCGGATCAGTTTTTTATACGAGTTACTTATTGATCGTAGACAAGGGGACTCGGAGTCATGGAGTAGTTGTGGTTATTTGAAAAGAAGATACGTATTTGGTACGAAAGATATGTACGTTACGGAAACGGAAAGGTCATCGAGTCTGAACTTCGTAAAAGACTTGCCATAGATAAACCTTCTCTTGAATTTCTTAAACACAAAATATTCAAGAATTTCAACTATAATAGGAAAAACACATTGATGTAAAAATTCATAACGTGGTGTGGAGCAATTGAATGCAATTTGTATAGCATTTGAGAAATATTGTGAAATTATGGTAGGTACTTGGAAAGTTCAAAAACTGGTGCAACCTTAACATGCTCTAAATGCCGTCTTTGGCCTCTTTGGTGCTATGGTACTCTAGGATGCTGATTTGTTCGTTTTCAGTTTCCATTGCAGCAACACTCTAATGTCTATGCTCGACGTGGGTCCAGATTTGCCTCTCAGAGTAGAGGAAGGTAGATAAGTGTCATTCATTCAATCATTTTTTACTTTTTTGTGGTTTAATTCTTTTAGCAGATTGAGGGTACTACCGTTGAGTGAGTAGAGTTCATCCACCAGCACACCTAAGATATCACCTTGGCTAGGGATATGTCACTGCTATTGCCAGTGGTATGTAATATCTCACGTTAGCTCATATGTCCATAGCAGGGACTGGAGTACGCGAGGTTGTTACACCCGTAGATCAAAAATAAAAAAAATTTACAAATTTAGTCGGACAAGTGCGAATAAAATTCGCTCGCCAAGGGTTCCGTGAATGTAAAAGAACATAATATAAAAAATAAATGACATAAAGTTATGTTGTAAAGGCTTTATATCGCCAGGATATGGACGCATAACAGAATAAATATTTAATCGTAGACGTCAATAGTAAATGTCAATCACATCTACATTGATCAAAAATGACACACGAATGGTTACTTGAGGTTAAATCTTTTCCATAGCTGTTTATGTTAATTAAAGAAAGATTTAGCCAGTTTTGTAATGGTTTAAATTCAGAATATTTTTTCTATAAATCGGAGTCAAAATTTAGGGTGGTGGTGGTATACATATACTTAAAACAAAACTTTTTTAACAATAACTAAAAAACTGTGCATCGCAAAATTCTAAAAAATATTGCAATGTTTCTTAAATTAAGTGGTCTTTCAAATGACACCCCACTCGCTTGGTTCAAAAACAGTTTATTAAAAAAAAAATTTAATTTTGGATGACTTCTCATAAAATGGCGCCATTGGCCATATTTAACGAAAAATGCCTATTGTGGCCGAAAAAATTAAAACTTTTTTATAAAAATTAAATCCCATATTAAGACTATTAAAATACATGTTCCCTGAAATTTTCATGAAAATTCGACGATTTTTCCTCCTCTTATCATAAATTTAGAAAAAAAAGTCACGCGATTCGGTTTTTTGAGGTTAGGTTACACTTTTAAAGTACCTAACCCCCCAAGATGGATTCGAAATTTAATCACAAACATTTTCCATTTTTTTTTTATGATCATTAGAGCCCAGATAGATATTTCAAATATAGTGAGGCGACCTACTCAAAAACACTAAAAAACCAGTTTTTGCCATTCTTGAAGCCCATCCGGACCTCCAAATTTGCTAAATAAATACATGCCCACTTACTTTTATATCCCTAACAGAAAACAAAAAGAAAATTCAACTTTGCTTTTACATCAATATAAAATGCTAATATGACTCCACTAATAATATTCCAAAAATTCTTAAAAATTCAAACTTTTCCAAAATCCTAAAAATATTGAAAAAATCATTACAAAATCAAAAATTAAAACTTTTTCAAAATTCCAAAAATCATAATAAAATCAAAAATTTAAAATTTTTCAAAATTCTAAAAATATTCCAAAAATTCTTACAAAATCAAATATTAAAACTTTTTCCAAAATTCTAAAAATATTGCAAAAATTATTACAAAATCAAAAATACAAACTTTTTTCAAAATTCCAGAAATATTTCAAAAACTAAAACAAATTCAAAAATTTCCATGTCCAATATCATTTTCAATTACATTTACGTCATAAAAACAGCTACATTTTTTTTTCCAAAAAATTGGCTAAAAGAATAAATGAAATCATTAAACCATTTTTGGCACAATTGACATTATTTTTTTGACAAACTTATAATGCAATAATTCTCTATAATAATAATAAAATTTCATATCAAACAAATAATTAATTTTATTTTTTTCCAAAAAATCGGTAAAAAAATAAATAAAAATCTTTCTTTTGACAACACATTTTTTTGACAAACTTATAATGCCATTATCTACATTTTGGTCTCACATACCAATCCCGACCATCAAAATTTCTCCAAATTCAATGTTCCTACTCGTAATCACTTAAAATGAATGTTTTTTAAGCAAAAAATATGCAAATATCCTTGTTTTGACACACTTGACGATTTTTTTGACACACTTCCGGTACAGTTATCGAACACATCGTCCTTTTGGCTGTTTCCATTGAGTAAACCTATTTTAAAAAAAAAAAACATTTTTGAAATTCGTACAGCGGTTTTCTAAATTTCGTAGGTTGTGACGGCGGCCGACAGACAGACATACATTTTTTTTTGCTTTTCAGTTCAATCAGTTCGGTTCTAAAACGTCGAGAAATGCCAAAAAAGTGGGGGTAAGAATTTCACTTTTAGCTCATGAATGTAATACTTAGGTCTTTCAGACCGAAGCAAAATATAAAAATATCGGTCTAACTCCTAATTCGAAATAATATTAATTAATTGTGTAAGTGCTTAATACTATTTTTCGAGCCAAAATTTACAAAGTGAGCTAGGCACCAGCGAATATTGGAAATTTGCGAGAGAATAAAATTCAATAAGCACGAAACCAATTCAACTTTTTATCCTTCCGACAAAGTAACATGTATGAATTTAAATTGAACTATTTTAAAATTTGTTGATAAAACAAGTAAAATGAATACAAAAATAATCGTTTTTTATTTTATTTTACCATTAATTCCAAACAGTTAAATAAATTTTAAAATAAAAGGACTTACAATGTGAGACATCAAAGTTCTAACTATTAATACCAATAAGAATTGAGAAACTAAAAAGCAATCATGGAAAATGCTAATTTTTTAACAAAGGAAATTTAATTTAATTTAATCATAATAGCCTCTGCGTATTTAAAATTCGAGAGAGGGACATACGCATTAGTTTGAATTTATTGTTTTTTATAAAATCAGAGCGAATATGTTTTTTTAGATTTTTATAAAATAAAATCAAATTATTTATAAAATACAATCAGAAAAGTGTTTTTTTCTTTCCAGCAACTATAAATTAAGGTTTGTTTTTGTGTTTTTAGAACCACAATTATGTGTGTTATATGTCTTATTAGAATAAAATAAATAGTTGTTAATTTTATTCTGTTCTGTATATTGTATTCTATAACACTGTTTATTTGATTGTATTGAACTATGAATTTTTGGTTCCTCAACCTTCATTAGTATTACGAATTAGAACTTTAATGTCTTTCATTGTAGGCATTTAATTGACGAAATTAAAAACAATTATGTAGGTTTTGAAACGGAATAAAATTCATTTAATTGTTTGGAATTAATGGTATAAAAAATAAAACAACATTATTTTTTTTCGTTTTTCTTTTTTTGTCAATGAATTTTAAAATAATTTAAAAAATATATATTACTTACTCTGTCAGTAAACTTTTGTTCGAAAAATAAGATATGTCATTAAACACTGACACAATAAAATACTTATATTGTGTTCCGCAGCAATAACGCAATTAAATAAAATTAACAGTTGTTTATTTTATTATATTAAGACTAATAACGTACAAGATTATGGTTGTAAAAAAATAAACTTTTATTTGTAGTTGCCGTAAGCATGAAAATTCAAATACTCACACATTTAATTTTTGTTTCACTTTTGATGCTTTCCAAAAATAGATTATTTTTCTGAATGGTTTGTTAAATTATGCAAGGGTGGTATGGGCTGGAGTCTCTTCCTCTCTTCGTATTATTATTAAAATAAATAAAAAGGATGACGAAAAAGCACTAATTTTCTTTTTCTGCATATGGAATAAAAGAGAATAATAAAATCGACTCCATAATAGTGAAATAAAAAAAAATTTTACTCTTGCGAGTGAGAACGATATTAAAAATATATAGTATTTTGCTGTTTTTTCGTGAGTAAAAATATGTTTACGTATACGTAAAACGTTTTCATCTTGCATAACCAATGAAATTTTTATTATTACATTATTTATTATTTTAGTTTAAT
This sequence comes from Diogma glabrata, assembly GCA_963693315.1. Lineage (NCBI taxonomy): Eukaryota > Metazoa > Arthropoda > Insecta > Diptera > Cylindrotomidae > Diogma > Diogma glabrata. The sequence continues at coordinate 321,369,576 of OY856187.1, read as the reverse complement.
AGTTAACTATAGTTTAATAGTTAACTATTATTTAATAGTTAACTATTAAACTATTACTATTGCTAATATAATAGTTTATACTATTAAATTAGAAATCGACCGCATAACGTTCAAAATTTATACTTCATTTTTCATGGTTGCTTTGATTCCAAAAATTTAAAAGTTGTTTGTTAGCGAAAACAGTTTTACACTAGTGAAAAAAAACATTTTCACAAGGGATTAATCTTACATCAAAATAGAATTTTCATATGCTATCTTAGAGAAAGACTTTAATTTGTGAAATATTATTCACATTTGAGGAGTGAAAAATGTGCTAAAATAAAATAAAATTGTAGCTTGTAATAAATATAAAGAAATTCGCGGACCACTAACGATCAGCGGAACATCGATTGAGAAACACTGCCCCAGAGCATACCAGCACAGCCTTAATATCCTAGAGTACTGTATTAAGCTCAGCAATAATATTCTAATTCGAATCATTTTAAAACAAATAAATATCAATAAACTCAATGACCTGATTCCCATAATAGAAATTCGACATATGAAATTTTACAATTTGTCCTCATTTTTTATACCGTTACAAATTGTTTCCATTATTCATTGAATAGTATAAACAACACACATATATATATTGAAATAGAAACAGGACATTAGGATTTGGATTAATGTTAAAAAAAACTCTATCATATTTCTGTTCATACATTTTTCATATTCCAGTTGACCTGATTTTATACAATGAAATATTTATCAACTTGTATATATACGTATTCAATTTGAATGGTTATAATTTCATAAAGTAAATAGGAATAAATGTTAAGAAAATCGTTGGCTTCAATTTATCTTCATATTTTCCTATACGATTTAAGTTAAATTTCATTAGAAATCATACTTTGTGCAATTGGCGTCATCTCAAAATTATAACATTATACGAAATAATTTTAGTGCATTATGACTATAATGATAAACTCAAAAGCAAACTGTGGCACAAACTATGGAATATCAACAGCAAACTTTATATAAAAAATACTGTTAAAGTTAGCCGAAAGTTTCCAGCCGAAAATCGGTATCACAGATTTCATTTTTATGATCTCAGCCGAAAGATTCCAGCCGAAAGTCGATAATGCAGACTAGATTATTTTAGTCAAATAAAACTGCCACTATCAGCCGAAAAATTGAATGATGACAACGGTCTACACCAATCTCTGGAAAAAATATTTCAAGTTTCATATTCAAGTTTCATGTGGGAAATCATGGAAAATTCGATTTTCTACATTTGGTATTAGCACTGTAAAAACCTTGCCTTTAAAGTGTTATGCCTGGAGATAGATCGAATTGATGACAATGGTCTATAGCTATCTCTTGGTAAAGTATTGGGCCAAGTTTCATGAGGGAAATCTCGGAAAATTCGATTTTACTAAATTTGGTATTAGCCCTGTGAAATTTTTGTCTTTAAAGTGTTATGTCTGGAGATAGATCGAATTGATGACAATGGTCTATAGCAATCTCTTGGAAAAATATTGGGTCAATTTTCATGTGGGAAATCTCGAAAAATTCGATTTTCAAAATTTGGTATTAGCACTGTAAAAACCTTGCCTTTAAAGTGTTATGTCTGGAGATAGATCGAATTGATGACAATGGTCTATAGCTATCTTTTGGAAAAATATTGGGTCAAGTTTCATGTGGGAAATCTCGGAAAATTTGATTTTCTAAATTTGGTATTAGCACTGTAAAATTCTTGCGTTTAAAGTGTTATGTCTGGAGCTAGATCGAATTGATGACACTGGTTTATAGCAATCTCTTGGAAAAATATTGGGTCAAGTTTCATGTGCGAAATCTCGGAAAATTCGATTTTCTAAATTTGGTATTAGCACTGTAAAAACCTTGCCTTTAAAGTGTTATGTCTGGAGATATATCGAATTGATGACAATGGTCTATAGCAATCTTTTGGAAAAATATTGGGTCAAGTATCATGTGGGAAATCTCGGAAAATTCGATTTTCTAAATTTGGTATTAGCACTGTAAAAACCTTGCCTTTAAAGTGTTATGTCTGGAGATAGATCGAATTGATGACAATGGTCTATAGCTATCTTTTGGAAAAATATTGGGTCAAGTTTCATGTAGGAAATCTCGGAAAATTCGATTTTCTAAATTTGGTATTAGCACTGTAAAAACCTTGCCTTAAAAGTGTTATGTCTGAAGATAGATCGAATTGATGACAATGGTCTATAGCTATCTTTTGGAAAAATATTGGGTCAAGTTTCATGTGGGAAATCTCGGAAAATTTGATTTTCTAAATTTGGTATTAGCACTGTAAAATTCTTGCCTTTAAAGTGTTATGTCTGGAAAAAGATCGAATGGATGACACAAGTCTATAGCAATCTCTTGGAAAAATATTGGGTCAATTTTCATGTGGGAAATCTCGGAAAATCCGATTTTATAAATTTGGTATTAGCACTGTAAAAACCTTGCCTTTAAAGTGTTATGTCTGGAGATAGATCGAATTGATGACAATGCTCTAAAACTATCTCTTGGAAAAATATTGGGTCAAGTTTCATGTGGGAAATCTCGGAAAATTCGATTTTCTAAATTTTGTATAAGCACTGTAAAAATCTTGCTTTAAAGTGTTATGTCTGGAGATAGATTTAATTGATGACAACTGTCCATAGCAATCTCTTGGAAAAATATTGGGTCAAGTTTCATGTGGGAAATCTCGGAAAATTTGATTTTCTAAATTTGGTATTAGCACTGTAAAATTCTTGCCTTTAAAGTGTTATTTCTAGAGATAGATCGAATTGATGAAAATGGCCAATAAAATCTCTTGGAAAAATATTGGGTCAAGTTTCATGTGGGAAATCTCGGAAAATTTGATTTTCTAAATTTGGTATTAGCACTGTAAAAATCTTGTCTTTAAAGTGTTATGTCTGAAAAAAGATCAAATTGATGACAATGCTCTATAACTATCTATTGAAAAAATATTGGGTCAAGTTTCATGTGCGAAATCTCGGAAAATTGGATTTTCTAAATTTGGTATTAGCACTGTAAAAACCTTGCCTTTAAAGTGTTATGTCTGGAAATAGATTGAATTGATGACAATGGTCTATAGCAATCTTTTTGAAAAGTGCTGGGTCAAGTTTCATGTGGGAAATCTCGGAAAATTCGATTTTCCAAATTTGGTATTAGCACTGTAAAAACTTTGCCTTTAAAGTGTTATGTCTGGAGATAGATCGAATTGATGACAATGCTTTAAAACTATCTCTTGGAAAAATATTGGGTCAAGTTTCATGTGGGAAATCTCGGAAAATTCGATTTTATAAATTTGGTATTAGCACTGTAAAAACTTTGCCTTTAAAGTGTTATGTCTGGAGATAGATCGAATTGATGACAATGCTCTAAAACTTTCTCTTGAAAAAATATCGGGTCAAGTTTCATGTGGGAAATCTCGGAAAACTGGATTTTCTAAATTTGGTATTAGCACTGTAAAAACCTTGCCTTTAAAGTGTTATGTCTGGAGATAGATCGAATTGATGACAATGGTCTATAGCAATCTTTCGGAAAAATTTTGGGTCAAGTTTCATGTGGGAGATCTCGGAAAATTCGATTTTCTAAATTTGGTATTAGCACTGTAAAAACTTTGCCTTTAAAGTGTTATGTCTGAAGATAGATCGAATTGATGACAATGCTCTAAATCTATCTCTTGGAAAAATATTGGGTCAAGTTTCATGTGGGAAATCTCGGAAAATTCGATTTTCTAAATTTGGTATTAGCACTGTAAAACCCTTGCCTTTAAAGTGTTATGTCTGGAGCTAGATCGAATTGATGACAATAGTCAATAACAAACTCTTGGAAAAATATTGGGCCAACTTTCATTTGGGAAATCTCGGAAAATTCGATTTTCTAAATTTGGTATTACAGTGTGAAATTTTTGTCTTTAAAGTGTTATATCTGAAGACGGACCGAATTGATGACAATGGTCTATAGCTATCTTTCGAAAAAATATTGGGTCAAGTTTCATGTGGGAAATCTCGGAAAATTCGATTTTCTAAATTTGGTATTAGCACTGTAAAAACCTTGCCTTAAAAGTGTTATGTCTGGAAATAGATTGAATTGATGACAATGGTCTATAGCAATCTCTTGGAAAAATATTGGGTCAAGTTTCATGTGGGAAATCTCGGAAAATTCGATTTTTTTGGTATTAGAACTGTAAAATTCTTGCCCTTAAAGTGTTATGTCTGGAGATGGACCAAATTGATGACAATGGTCTATAGCTATCTCTTAGAAAAATTCTGGGTCAAGTTTCATGTGGGAAATCTCGGAAAATTGGATTTTCTAAATTTGGTATTAGCACTGTAAAAACTTTAAAGGCAAGGTTTTTACAGTGCTAATACGACATTTAGAAAATCGAATTTTCCGAGATTTCCCTCATGGAACTTGGCCCAATAATTTTCCAAGAGATAGCTATAGACCATTGTCATCAATTCGATGTATCTCCAGACATAACACTTTAAAGGCAAGGTTTTTACAGTTCTAATACCAAATTTAGAAAATCGAATTTTCCGAGATTTTCCACATGAAACTTGACCCAATATTTTTCCAAAAGTTTGCTATAGACCATTGTCATCAATTCGATATATCTCCAGACATAACACTTTAAAGGCAAGGTTTTTACAGTGCTAATACCAAATTTAGAAAATCGAATTTTCCGAGATTTCGCACATGAAACTTGACCCAATATTTTTCCAAGAGATTGCTATTGACTATTTTCATCAATTCGATCTATTTCCAGACATAACACTTTAAAGACAAGAATTTTACAGTGCTTATACAAAATTTAGAAAATCGAATTTTCCGAGATTTCCCACATGAAACTTGACCCAATATTTTTCCAAGAGATAGTTTTAAAGCATAGTCATCAATTCGATCTATCTCCAGACATAACACTTTAAAGGCAAGGTTTTTATAGTGCTAATACCAAATGTAGAAAATCGAATTTTCCGAGATTTTCCACTTGAAGCTTTACCCAAACTTTTTTCCATAGATTCCTTTTGACCTCTAAAATTTTGTTTTTTTTTTAGTTAGTGTTGTCTCTGTCGGATGACATTTTATTAAAAATCTACATTATCGACTTTCGGCTGGAAACTTTCGGCTTACTTTAATAGGGTATATAAAAATATATAAACACATTTTGAACGCATGGAGGGATCAGTTGTTGGTGATAAGGATTTTTGCTTTGTTTTAAATTTTATATTTACGGCTGTGACAACCCTGCATACTTATGTGACAACCCTGCATACTGTGAGATAGCAAATAACACTGGCAAAAATAGTGAGAGATCACTAGCCGTGGTTATATCTTAGGGCTGCTGGCGTATAAACGCCATTCAACCAACGATAGCACACAAATTCAGCTTGACTGATACCAATCCATAAAAATGTAATCGCCAAGTGTGGGTCAACTTATTTTGTGTGTATTTAATTCGTCATTTTGGATTCAAATTTTGTGACATACGAGTACTATAACGATTGATGATTTTTTCATTAAAATAAAAAGTCTAGTCAGGGTGCTTTCCAAACGACGACTTATTTGTGAAACTTAACTTATTCCAAACTTATTTGTCGTCATATTAAATAAGTAAGAAAAGTCATTCCAATGGATTTGTCTTACTTATTTTCAATTTTGACAGTTTATTTGACAACTTGTTTTCAGAAAATTTCCAAAGTTGATTATACCGATTGTAAATCAAAAGGATTTATACGTTAAATACAATTAAAATATGTATTATTATGTATAAACATATATGAGTTGATAAAAACGCCCAAGGACTGAGGTGCTATTTAAAAAAATAACACGTAGTCCTAAATATTAGTTACGTTATTTAGTCTGTAGGTTTTAGTACCCAATGACTTGCATACATACTTGACTTCTTGATCCGTGTTATTTATTATTATAATAATTGATTTATAACGAAAAGTGGTTTATTGTATCAAATAATAAAAGTTTAAAATTTTGGTGTAATTTTCGTATGTCTTAAAAAAATTAATAACAAAATTGATTTAAGATTAACATTTCGACACTGATTGACAGAAAAATTTGTAAAAATTCACATAGTTAGAGAATTTGTTAAGTTTTGGATGAAAACTATAGTGAAATCTCAAATAATTATGTTTCCGTGTGTTTAGGGGACGGGGGTAGAGAGGGTAAAAAAAACTTTTTTGACCATAGCGAGCGGGGTGTCGTTTGAAAGAACATCTAATTTATAAATCATTGCAATATTTTTTAGAACTTTGCGATGCACAGTTTTTGAGTTATGGTAAAAAAGTGCAAAATTCAGATCGTCCCCCCCCCCTACGTTTCGACACTGAATTACAGAAAAATTTAAAAAAATTCACAGATTTAAGAAGTTTGGTAAATTTTGTATGAAAACTATATAGACCGAGAAGCCCGCGACGGCCACACCTTCGTTATTTTATAAAAGCTGAAAGTTTCTCTGCGCATACCCCCTACTCAGGTAGGAACAATTAGCGAGATATGAAGTTTGGATCATAGTGGCTTTGGCAGGGAGCAGGTTCCAAAGGAGCCTCCAAAGTCTTCCAACTCTTTTTTCTTGTATTCTTGATTGATGAAAAGGGTGGTCATCTTTTCTGTGCATGTTTTACGAGTAAATAGAATAACTATAAGATGTTTGTGTGGTAAATGGAACAACCTGTGGCTTTGTAAATGTTTTTTTTTAATAAATGTATATTGTATTGTCTGTAACAATATGAAATAACGAGCGGATGTTTCATGCAATCGACTTTTTTACTCCTTCTTCTAGGTAATATTAAAATGCTATTTATAGTTGCGTTTTTGAAAAAATAACATCAGTCCGCGTTTAATATTAAAACAAAAAATTGGCATTCAGTTCGTAATTGATTTTTTTTGGGAGAAAATTGATATATTTAAAAAAAAAAAGTTCAGTTCTCGTTATTAAAATTTAAATTAAAACTTTTCCTCGCGTCGTGAATAAAAACTAAATCGAAAATAGAATATAGTTTTTCTAGAATCGTGACTTTTTTTATTAGAAAAGAATTATATATTTTAAGAAATATCGACTTTGAGACGCGATTTCATTTATTTATCGCGAAGTCGAGCCGCGAAAAATAAAATTATTGAATTGTTTTTTTTTGAGTTGTAATAGAGGTTTCCATAAAAAAATTTGATTAGTTTACGACAGACAGATCGTGATTTAATCTGAGGTATTGAAAAGTGAATTATTATCGAGTTATTTTGTTGTGTGCTAACATAAATACAAATAAAAATTGATAAACTAAGTTTAATTACTCAAATAACAATTATATTCATAATTAATGAATAAATATACAAATTATAATTATTTTGCTGAGTTTAATTGTATTGTTTAAAATATTTTACAAGTCCTTTGTGATAAGAAAGTGCATTGTTGAAATGAATTCGTCCCTATGAATAAAAAGGTCGTTTTAAAAAAAAGGGGGCAAAAATATAAATAAATGTCGTGTTAAATATATAAAAAAGAAAAATTTAAACATATTTCTATATGGTGATAAGATTTAGAAAAAGAAGGAAAAATAGAAAGGAAGCAAAAGTATATGAAAATCATAATTATACAGTTTAATAGTGTTCATATGGGGCTACTGTTATTTCATAAAATAAAATGTATATGAATAATCGTGGCAATTGGTGATAGCATTTGCGAAGTTGGCCTAAAACTAGTAACTATATCTAGTATCTATATTGCATGGTGAATTGGGACATACACGGACGAAAGTACCCTCTACATTGATGAAAACTTATTTTGTTAATTTTGGACACCGGAAACTCAACACCTCATCAATTATCCATAAGTTAAAATTTATTTTCTTTTAATTAATCTTTTTGTTAAATTCTTTGGATTTGTCTTTTTTATTATTTCATGACCAACATGGTCTGCTAAAGTTTTTTTTATATTAGAGATTTTGTCCGGGCGTATCCAATTCCATATTTAAATTATTTAATATATCCTGGCATAACAGTATATGTCACAGATACGTTACAATAGATTTAATTGTAATTTACCATTGACATATACAACTAAACATTTATTTTGTTAGCTGTCTATGGTCTGGCAATATAAAGACATTACAACACAACTTTTTGTCAATAATTCTTGATATTGTGTTCTTTTACATTCATGGAGCCCTTGCCGAGCGAATTTTATTCGCACTTGTCTGACTTTTTCTTTTCTTTCTAGTGTAATGTACTCATAAGTTAGGCCACTAACAAACCGATATTAACTTTTAAAAAAAAGCACATAAATCGATCAAAGTCAATGCACGTATAACGTATTTGCTTATCAATTATTAAAATCACTAATGTATTTTGTTCTTAATCTGGGTTCCAATTATCTGCTAAATTGTACTAAACTACTAATTTTGAACAAAACCGTCCAATTTTAATTTTAATTTATGTGATTATCACTATAAATAAAAACATCAATTTCTCTACAATCAATTAGAAGCAAAATATTGATTTAGTCAAATAAAACGATTACTAAATTAATTTAGAACGTTTAGTACAATTTAACATCAAAGTCTCAGTCATTCACTGGGTTCCAATTATCTGCTAAATTGTACTAAACTGCTAAATCTAAATGTGATTTAACAAAATCGCCCATTTTTAATTTAAATCTATATGATTAAGTGGTCTGATATTGAAAAAAACATCGGTTTCATTACAATTATTTAGAAACCAAATATTGATTTAGTCAAATAAAAAGTTGACTAAAGTGATTTAGCACGTTTAGTACAATTTAGCATAAATTGGAACGCAGTCTTAAATATGAATTCAAGAAAATGTTGGATTAAACTGATACAGATTTTTTTTATTACTTTAGTACAATTTAGTTTGGTCATGTAGAACTAGTAATTAAAAACATGTACAAACATGAATTTATTTGGCTACTTTAGTACAGCATTCTCTTTTATTACACTTTTTTACACTATTATTGACTATAAAAAGTTTTTTTAGTCAAAAGTTATAACTCCAACCATTGCGTTTTTATCGTTATTTCAGAGAATATAGTATACGAAGTATTCAAAAAAGTATTTTGTTATGATTTAAAGATATACTTTTATAGAATTTGACCAACAATAGAAGAAGGGGAAGCTGCCATCAAAAAGGTAAACAATGGTAAATCACCAGGTATCGATGGCATCCCCGCAGAAGTTTTTCAAAACAAAGGAGCAGCTCTGGACTCACAAATATACGATCTGATTCTAGCAATCTTCTCGGGACCAAGAAGAACTACCTGCTGCATGGAAAACAGCTCTCATTGTTCCGCTACATAAGAAAGGTGACCGCCTAAAGTGCGAATTATCGTGGCATCGCACTCTTGAACACTGCATATAAAATACTATCTAATGTCGTACTTGCTTGACTAATCCCGTTCACCGAGTCTATTATCGGTGACTAGCAGTGTGGTTTTCTGAACCACAGATCAAGGTTTTACCTTAAGGATGATTCTCGAAAAATGTTGGGAGTACACATCAGCATTCACCAGCTCTACGTTGATTTCAAGCAAGCATATGATAGCATCATCCACGACAATCTCTGGCCCGCAATCATATGCCTTGGTATTCCAGAAAAACTTATTTCTCTGTGCAAACTCACAACATCGGGATCAAACTGTAGAACAGCAATCGAAGGGTTGAGTTTCTGATTGTCGCATACAGAGTTTTCTACGCATGCTCAAAACTTTTGCGATCCAAACATCTTTTGCAGTCGTGAAAACCACACCTCATAAATCAGAAATCTGACCTGTGCTTACTTTTGGAAGTGTAACACTGACACTGACTTCTTACGATTGTAGAATTCTATCGACATTCGAGAGGAAGGGCAAACAAACAATTTATGGTCCATGTAAAGGTGCTGAAAATCAGTATAGAATTCGAATGAATCATGAAATCAGACAGTTTCTTGGAGGCTGCGATGTAATCGGATTCATTTAATCCAACTGGATTAGATGGTTTGGTAGAAAGGGTTCTATTAGATAGAATGATAAAAAAGCGTCCCAACATCAATCAGCTGGTGTTCGTCGAAGAAGAAAACCTAGACAACGCTGGCGTGATGACTTCATCCAAGACCTTCGTGATATAAGATGTCGAGACTGGAGTCAACTGATCATGGACCGAGATGATTGGAAGCTGATTGCACAGATGGCAAAATTCCACCATGGGATGTAAACGCCAGAGAGAGAGAGAGAGGGAGAGAGAAATTTGACCATCGTCAATATAATTATTTTTTTCAAATTTAAATAAATGTTTAACGTAAAAATTGCATTTCTTTTAATTTGTCATTAAATCATTAAAAGAACTACAGTTGATAAAATTTTCAGCTTTCAAACACTCCTAGTAGCTGAAAAATTCTATTTTTAAACTCAAAACACACACAAAATTTCAATTACATAACGAAGCGTTTTTGGCTTAAATGTGATATTCAAAGTCTTATAAAAAATCTTTAACTCCTATTGATCTAAAAGTTTAAATCTCTTTCAAAATATATTTGGACTGTATTCACTAAAAATTTCAGACAAATCGGATATGGCGGTTACATTTCCAATTTTTTCTGTGTGATTTGGAATAGAAGACCCGCCCTTTTATCGCAATTGTAGTATTAGGCTGGGGCCGTTATGGATTTTTATAGCTGAAATAAAAAAAATTAGTAGCAGGTAGCGGCCGGCTGGAATATATAGTTGAGGACATAAACATTGAAAAAAAAACTTTCGAACTTGAGATGAAGGGAAGTATTGAAATGGGGTGATGTTCAAGGGGAGAAAACTGTTTTTCGTTATTTGTAACGAAACGAGGCCTCGTAAAGAAAAGTGTTTCATACAAAAGTGGTGGATAATAAAAAAATCTAAAACTTTATTGAACTCATTTTTCGAAATAACCTCAAAGTTTGCGAGAAAATGATGAAAAACCGATTTTTCTGTTTTTTATTTTTTTTTTCGCGTGAAAATTATTTAATTTTAATGAAACTTTGTGAAAGTACGTAATTATTTGCGCACAATAAGCATGAATTTTTTCAATTATAGAAAATAAATATTTTTCGAGATTTTACCATTTTTCCGAAAAAACACCCCTATCTCCGGCGAACAACTTTATTGATGTTTTTCTGGATTTTGATGTTGTTCTAGTGCTTATTTTTTTTGTCAAGATGTTAACTCTCAAATAGTATATCGATTTTAATGATTTATTGTTATTTAGCAGCTTAAAATTGAGAAAAACCGAAATAAAAATTTTAGAATCTCGAACTTGTCGTTTTTTTTAATTTTTTTCAATTTTTTAGCATATTTATGTTAATAGTTCATAATATTTTAAAGAAAAAACTTTCTTTGGTATAAAATAAATAAAGTTGAATGAAATTACTTATTGGAAACAACGCTTAAATTGAATAAAGTAAAAAATAAAAAAATGCTGTTACCTATTAAAACAGAAAAAAATTTACAAATTTTAAGATTTAACAGCATAGTATAGGGTTGCCACGTGTCCTACTTTCGGTAGGACAGTCCTACTTTGGAGCAAGAATGTCCTACGTCCTCCTTTACTATAAAAATGTCCTACTTTAGGCAAACTGTAATACAATATCTTACACTGAAAAAAAATGATTTTTTTTCTACCTATTTCTCTCAATAAACGCGCTAGGAAAATAAGTAATTGTTATTGCACCTTTACTTATATTAAAATTGTAACTGATTATTTAACTTTATGTCGAAAGGTTAGTAACAATAGCAAATAATTTACATTGCTGACATATGTGAATATCTATGCTTTATTGCAAGATTTATTCAGGTGGTAAACCACCATTGTTTAAATTTTGAAATAAACCCACCGTTAAACCTCTGTTTTTTTAAATAAATTTTGTTACAAAGTACCTGTTCTTAGAATTATTAATAAAATAAAATGACTGAACCGAATTTTGTTATAAAGTAAAACCTTTGGCTACAGAAAGCTAACGATTTTGAAGGAATATGTAAATACACAAAACTACTACACACACTAGGACACACTACCCCTAATGTCTCAAAACTAAAAAACTCGTTGGATTTGTGCCACATAAATTTTCAGTTAAAAATAAATTTTTAAAAAAAAAATTCGGTTTCGGTTTGGTGTAAGTATGAATGAATGTATGGGCGTTATTTCTGTAATGCTAATTTATTTATTTATAATGAATAATGGCATACAAATTCGCATTGATATTATTAGCCTCCAATGCGGTAACACTCGAAAAACTTACACTTAAAGTTTTAAGAACTCAGAAATACAGCCAAACATGCCGTCTGCTGATTCATTGGCACTTTCAAAAAAATCAATAAACTTATGTTGTAAGCCAATTACTCATAAGTAGTTAAGTAATTGTATAAGTTACTCATAAGTAGTAGTAGTTTTGTGTATTTACATATTCCTTCAAAATCGTTAGCTTTCTGTAGCCAGCTATGGGAATTTCCTATCAGCTATGCGAACATAAGAGGATTGAATATAAACCTTAATTCAGTCCATCTTTTTCTTGAAAATATAAAACCTGATATTTTGTTTTTAACGGAAACGATTATCAGTGCGCGTGCTGTGACCTTAGATAAAAACAGATACCTTTGTCCCAATTATGAGCTTGAATCCTCTTTCTACATTAAGCATGGAGTTTGTGCTTATATTAGGGATACTGTACCATATGTGAGATTAAATAAATTTGAATTAAATGCAAAATTTCACAATATGGTATCACTAAAAATTAGTTGCCCAAATCAAACGCTGTTTGTCTTTGGACTTTACCGTTCTCCTAATTCACCTGAGAACTCTAATTTATTTCATGACTTATCTGAGAAGATAGATAGGTTGGTTGAGTATCCTAATGCAAAGTTTATAGTTCTTGGAGATTTTAATGTACACAATAAAGAATGGCTTACACACAGCTCTAAAACTGACGAGGTTGGTAGACAGGCTGAGTTGTTTGCTCTTTATCACAACTTTACTCAAATAATTGACCAGCCAACCAGAGTTCCTGACATTCCTGGTCAAAGTAGTAATTTACTTGATTTATTTTTGACAAACGATCCATATCTGGTTCAATTTAAAATATCAGAACCATTGGGTGGTTCAGATCATAATTTAATCTCCACACAACTAAATATACAAATTCCAAAACAATTTAAAGCGAATCCTCGCAATGTTTGGGATTACAAAGCTGCGGATTGGCAAGGACTTAAAAGTTTTTTTAGATATTTTCCTTGGAAACGCTATTGCCTTACCGGCCAAGACCCAGACATAGCTGCATCAAATTTTTCTGAAACTGTAATTGATGGTATGCGCAGATTTATTCCTAATAAATTGATCATTCCGAAAACTGATCTATGGTTTTCTAGTAAATGCAAAAAAGCTATAAAAGTTAAAAAAAAGGCTTTTCGAAAGTTTAATCAAAACAAAACCGATGAAAACCTTAGACAGTACCGAAAAGAGAGAAATTTATGTCGTAAGTTAATAGATGAAGAGAAACATCTATTTAATAGGAAAAAAGCATCTAAATTCGCAGAACATCCGACTGGTTCACGCAATTTCTATAAAGCCGCAAAGGCTGTCCAAAGCAACTTTTGTAAATCTTCCCTACCGCCTCTTGTTAATAGAGATATCCCTATCATTGATCCAAAAGAGAAAGCTAATTTGCTTGGGCATTATTTCTCTTTAAATTCTACTTTAAAAGAACCTAATTTCCAACCTAAACCTATTTCTAAAGTTTCTTATAAAATGAGGCGGATAATTTTTCGGAAAAACATTGTTCGAAAAATGCTTTTGAAAATCAATACTAACAAGGCAACAGGCCCTGATTTTATTCCTCCAATTATACTTAAAACATTTGCTAGGGAGCTAGCACCAATCCTCACTAAAATCTTCTATTTGTCATATAAGAAAGGAATTTTTCCTGAAATTTGGAAAATGGCTAGTGTACAGCCAGTTTCAAAAAAGGGCAGCAAGACTGATCCTACGAATTACAGACCCATTTCAATTTTATCGGTAGTTGCTAAAATTTTTGAGAAATATGTCAATTTTAATTTAATGAGCTTCTTAGAGTCTTCCAAATTAATTAATGAGAGACAATATGGATTTCGAAAAGGAAGAGCGACGGGAGATTTGCTGTCTTTTGTCACTCATATCTGGAACAAGTCGCTTGAAAACTTTGGAGAAACATTCGGTGTTGCTCTTGATATTTCCAAGGCATTTGACAAAGTTTGGCATAACAATCTTATATGCAAATTGAGATCCTATGGTTTAGACGAGCAGCTTATATCTTGGACACAGAGCTTTATATCTGATCGAAAATTTCGGGTCAATGTTGACGGTGTATCATCGAATACTTTTTCAACTAATGCAGGAGTTCCTCAGGGTTCCGCTTTGTCACCAACTCTTTTTCTTATCTATATTAATGATTTGTTGGACTCAACGGTTCATCCTATACATAGTTTTGCTGATGATAGCACGCTTCATGCGTCTCATGAAGCACCTAAATTATATACACCCTTAGCGCTTAGTGAGTGTAGGTCAAAATTGATAGATTCCCTTAACACTGATCTTAAAACAATTATGGATTGGGGTATTGCTAACAGTGTTGAATTCAATACAAGCAAAACACAGGTTTGTCATTTTTCTAGGATAACGACACCCAATCCTTTTCCATTAACGTTTGGCCCCAAAAATCTTTTAGAGAATGAGTCTGTCAGACTTCTAGGAGTTGAGATTGAAAATAATATGAAGTGGAATTCTCATATTTTTAATCTGGCTAAGAATGCTGTTCAAAAGTTAGGATTTTTGGGGCGATGTCGTAAGTTTTTCGATAGCGAACAACTTCTTTTAGTTTATAAATCTTTTATACGTCCCTGCATGGAATACTGTTCTCACATATGGGGTGGAGCTTACTTGAGTAGTCTCAACTGCCTTGATTCTGTGCAGCGTAGAGCTATTAAACTCATTGGTAACCCAAGTCTTACTAACGGTCTTGATTCATTGCAGCACAGAAGAAATGTTGCTGATTTGACTATATTTTATAAATATATTATGGATGAACGAGCTTCTGAAGAGATCAAATCGATTTTACCTAAATCAGCAAACCTTTCGCGTCACACCAGAGCAAACGTAGCAGCGCATCCCTTTACAGTTCAAATAATTAGGTGTAGAACTGTAGCCTTCCAACGTGACTTTTTCAACAGAGTCTCTCATCTTTGGAATGCCTTACCTTCCTGGGTTTTCCCTGATGAATATAATCCTCAAGGCTTTAAAGTTAACGTTCATAAATTTCTCAGAGAATCTTAATTTGCATTCCATTCTTATCCCTAGTTGGCATGGTATCTTCGGATATTCAGAGACGTTAATTTATAATTTATTATAATTAACACTAAACATGCCTAACTTTGAATAAAAAAAAAAAAAAAAAAAGGTTTTACTTTATAACAAAATTCGGTTCAGTCATTTTATTTTAATAATCTATAATATAAAAATGAATCGCTGAATGTGTTGCTAAGCGCAAATCTCGAGAGCAACTGAATCGATTTCGCTAATTCATTTTTTAGAATATTCCTTGAAGTACGAGAGTGGTTCTTACGGAGAGAAAAATTTAAAAAATTGCCTAAAAAAGTCTAAAAACAACACTTTTCTCTACTCCCATACAATCGATTCGTAATAATACTTAAAAGTCAATTTGAACTTTAATACCATACCATAAAGTTTAAATGTTAGTGGAGAGGTTCCGGGAAGGCAAAACGATTGAGTGACGTTGGTATCGTATAAATATTAATGTCAATATTTGTCAATATTTATACGATGGTAGCATTACTCAAAAACAAATCAAATTGTCTATGGCAAAATTTAATATACGCAATAGAACAGGGAATCCGAATTTATAAATAAGTAAAGAAATTTACAATGAGGAATTGATTTCCATGGAGGATATGTGCTTGATGATGTCAAACGAGCTATTATTTCAATTGGGGATGGCCGCGCCCAATCACCCAATGCACGATGCTTTTCATCAAGAGTTACAACGTGAAAAATCGTATGATCTCCATACTTTGAAAGAATCGATTCAAATAAATCTTCCACTATTGAACGAAGAACAAAAGTATGTATTTGATACTCTTATAAAAGTAATAAATGATGGAACTGGAGGGATTTACTTCTTGGACGCTCCTGGTGGTACAGAAAAACTTTTTTTGATTACTTTAATATTGGCAACAATTCGCTCAAAAACTGAAATTGCTCTTGCTCTTGCTTCGTCAGGAATTGCAGCAACTTTGCTTGAAGGCGGTCGAACAGCCCATTTAACTCTAAAACTGCTATTGAATATGCAAAGAAACGAAACTTCAACCTGCAACATTTCCAAGAATTTTGCAATGGCAAAGGTTTTGCAGCAATGTAAACTAATAGTGTAGGATGAATGCACAAGGGCGCATAAAAAATCTTTAGAGGCTTTAGATAGAACCTTAAAAGATCTACGGAACAACCAAAACCAATTTGGTGGCGCAATGATTTTATTATCAGGAGATTATCGTCAAACATTGCCAGTGGTTCCACGTTCAACGCATGCTGATGAACTGAATGCATGTTTAAAGTCCTCCAATTTGTGGAAACATGTCAAGGTATTACATTTAAGCAAGAATATGCGTGTCATGTTGCAAAATGATCAATCTGGAGACATATTCTCTAAACAACTCATTGATATTGGTAATGGCCAATTTCCTATAGACGTGCTGACTGGCTGCATCACCTTTCCTGAGAGTTTAATTAACGCAATCAAAAGCTGAACTCATTCAAAAAGAGTTTCCAAATGTTGCTCAAAATTACTTATTCCATTATTGGTTGAGCAAACGAGCTATATACTGGCTGCCAAAAACACTAATGTAAATGAATTAAATTTCAAAATTCGAAATGACATTCCTGGCGAAATGAGGACATATAAATCAGTTGATACGGCAACTAATAAAGACGATGTCGTGAACTATCCACCGGAATTTTTAAACTCACTAGATTTGCCAGGATTGCCACCTCACAATCTTCAATTAAAGGTTGGATCTGCAGTTATAATGTTGCGAAATATTAACCAACCGCGACTTTGTAACGGCACACGATTAGCAATAAAAAAATTACTGAATAACGTAATAGAAGCAATCATATTGAAAGGAAAGTATAAAGGAGAAGACGTTTTGATACCCCGCATCCCAATGATTCCGACTGACGTACCATTCGAGTTTAAACGACTGCAGTTTCCAGTACGGCTTGCTTTCGCTATGACTTTAAACAAATCCCAGGGGCAGTCATTAAGTGTTTGTGGTATTAATCTAGAAAACCCATGTTTCTCGCATGATCAATTGTATGTTGCCTGTTCCCGTGTTGGAAAACCATCTACTCTGTTTGTTTACGAGCCAGGTAATCAAACAAAAAATATCGTGTACCATAAAGTACTTCAATAAAAATGAAAATTAATTTAGAATAAGTAAAAATAAAACGAAATATAATAAGTAGGGATCATAATAAGAAATTTGAAATTGTAATTTTCATTGTGATTTTTTAGTGACTATTAAAAAAATTTTAGGTTTTTTTTAATTTTTACTTTTGACATAATGTAATTGTTGACTTATTAACTTTCTTTTTTCTTTTTTTTATCTTACAAGCTGACCCGGCGTCCCGAATAGCAGAATAAGTATTAAAAAAAATAAAAAATTAAAGAATCGACTGTTAGGCTTTTTTATTTATTTATACATTTTTTTATTGCTTACTTCAGAACTTATTTGATTGCTAATTGTTCATATATCCGAACTGATCAGCTGGTTTTCATTCATATTTTTAAAAATAAAAATTGAAAATTATGCTATCATTTCTCACTACCACTTTTGAAATCATTGCTTCTACGTCAACAAAATGTCTACGAAAAAACTTTATTTATAAGCGTAGCGAAGCACGCCGGACCTGCTAGTAATTAATAATAATTAATAATTCTAAGAACAGGTACTTTGAACAAAAGTTATTTAAAAAAACAGAGGTTTAACGGTGGGTTTATTTCAAAATTTAAACAATGGTGGTTTACCACCTGAATAAATCGTGCAATAAAGCATAGATATTCACATATGTCAGCAATGTAGATTATTTGCTATTGTTACTAACCTTTCGACATAAAGTTAAATAATCAGTTACAATTTTAATATAAGTAAAGGTGCAATAACAATTACTTATTTTGCTAGCGCGTTTATTGAGAGAAATAGGTAGAAAAAAAATCATTTTTTTTCAGTGTAAGATATCGTATTACAGTTTGCCTAAAGTAGGACATTTTTATAGTAAAGGAGGACGTAGGACATTCTTGCTCCAAAGTAGGACTGTCCTACCGAAAGTAGGACACGTGGCAACCCTATACTATGCTGTTAAATCTTAAAATTTGTAAATTTTTTTCTGTTTTAATAGGTAACAGCATTTTTTTATTTTTTACTTTATTCAATTTAAGCGTTGTTTCCAATAAGTAATTTCATTCAACTTTATTTATTTTATACCAAAGAAAGTTTTTTCTTTAAAATATTATGAACTATTAACATAAATATGCTAAAAAATTGAAAAAAATTAAAAAAAACGACAAGTTCGAGATTCTAAAATTTTTATTTCGGTTTTTCTCAATTTTAAGCTGCTAATAACAATAAACCATTAAAATCGATATACTATTTGAGAGTAAACATCTTGACAAAAAAAATAAGCACTAGAACAACATCAAAATCCAGAAAAACATCAATAAAGTTGTTCGCCGGAGATAGAGGTGTTTTTTCGGAAAAATGGTAAAATCTCGAAAAATATTTATTTTCCATAATTGAAAAAATTCATGCTTATTGTGCGCAAATAATTACGTACTTTCACAAAGTTTCATTAAAATTAAATAATTTTCACGCGAAAAAAAAATAAAAAACAGAAAAATCGGTTTTTCATCATTTTCTCGCAAACTTTGAGGTTATGTCGAAAAATGAGTTCACTAAAGTTTTAGATTTTTTTATTATCTACAACTTTTGTATGGAACACTTTTCTCTAGGAGGCCTCGTTTCGTTACAAATAACGGAAAACAGTTTTCTCCCCTTGAACATCACCCCATTTCACTACTTCCCTTCATCACAAGTTCGAAAGTTTTTTTTTTCATTGTTTATGACCTCAACTATATATTCCAGCCGGCCGTTACCTGCTACTAATTTTTTCATCTCAAAAAGGTAGCGGCCCCAGCCTATATGTTTTGAGTATATAATAAACCTTTAAAATATAAAAAAAGTCAGACAAGTGCGAATAAAATTCGCTCGTCAAGGGTGTCGTGAATGTAAAGAAAACAATATCAAAATAATTAACATAAAGTTGTATTGTAAATGGTTTATATTGCCAGACCATAGACACATAAAAAATAAATGCTTCATCAGAAATATCAATAGTAAATTTCAATCTCATCTAAATTGATCGAAATGATATAAAAAGTATTACTATAGGTTAAATGTTATCCATTGCTATTTATGGTAGCTAAGGAACGACTCAATTCTGTTAATCAACGACGAAATTTAACACTAAAAATAGGACTTTTTTGACAATAATTCCAAAACTGTGCATCGCAAAATTCCAAAAAAAATTGTAATGCTTCTTAATTTTGGTACTCTTTCAAATGACACCCCACTCATGCGAGCCAAATAAATTTTTTTCACCCTTCCCCACTCGCATCCCCTAAACAAATAGAAATTAAATCACTTGAGGCTTTTCTATATTTTTCGTTAAGGGTTTATCAAATTTCCTATCTCCATAAATTTTTTCAAATTTTTTTGAAAATCAACGAAGAAACGTATAGGGGGGGGGGGGGGGACCAACTTTTTGTTGAACTTTTTTGAGAATAATTCAAAAACGATGCATCGTAAAATTCTAAAAAAATTGTAATGTTTCTTAATTTTGGTGCTCTTTCAAATGACACCCCACTCATGCGAGCCAAAAAACATTTTTTTCACCCTTCCCCACTCCCATCCCCTAAACACATAGAAATAAAATCACTTGAAGCTTCGCTATATTTTTCGTTAAGGGACTATCAAATTTCCTATCTCCATGAATTTTTTCAAATTTGCCTGTCAATCAACGAAGAAACGTATAGGGGGGGGACCAATTTTTTGTTGCACTTTTTTAAGAATAATTCAAAAACGGAGCATCGCAAAATTCTAAAAAAATTTTAATGTTTTTTAATTTTGGTGCTCTATCAAATGACATCCCACTCGTGCGGGTCAAAAAACCAGTTTTTCACCCCTTCCCACTCCCATCCCCTAAACTCATAGAAATAAAACCACTTGAAGATTCGCTATATTTTTCGTTAAGGGTTTATCAAATTTCCTATCTCTGTGAATTTTTTCAAATTTTTCTGTCAATCAACGAAGAAACGTATGGGGGGGTACCAACATTTTGTTGCACTTTTTTTGAGAATAATTCAAAAACGGTGAATCGCAAAATACTAAAAAATGAAGTGCGTAATCTTTACACACACACAGAAAAAAAAGCCACGTATTTTTAAAAGGATCGCCACGTAAATCAATATTATGAGTTTTCACGTAAAAAATGGTGAAATAAGACGATTTCTTATTATTTTTCCATTGGATTTCGCCTAAAATCAATACGAAATATCACATGAAATTCTAAACGGTACATTATATGCGATTTATGTGAATACCCATTGTTTTATAGTGATTTCACGTAAATTATAAAATCCTGTTGAAACACGTAAGCAATTTATATAAATATTTCTAGAAACTTACAACGACATTCTGATTGTGCCTTTAGAAGTAAAAGTTGTTTAGTTAATTTTTTAATTCGCAAATTGAGCTAGAAATTTTTAATTATTTGAAAAATATTAAAATCCTTAATATATTATATAATTTTTGGGTAAACTACTTAAGTGATTGTAATTTAAAGTGAGAAAAAAGTTTAATATAGTGTTAAAAAATCAATTATAAAGTTAACATATTTATATGAAATCTACTTAAAATGTAAAAATAGATAACAGTGATATCTGTGATGTAACTATTGATAACAGTGAAGTGCTCTTGGACGTTGGTAATTGTGAAATGCCAAGGGATTATAATAATGTTAATACTGCAGATCAAAGTGATAATATTGGAATTGTGTCGTGCATAGTGCTTCCACCATTGAAATTTGATAATGTGGACTTAAACGAAACCCAAACTTTATTAAATTCATGGGGACTGAGCGTAGCAACATGTGAACTTCTAAAGGCTTATGGATAAAATACACTTAACCATTTGGAAGCATTGGAGCCATCAGATATTGACGAAATGTTTTTAAAACTGGATTTTTTATTTTTTGGAGAACGCTCTCTGCTCAAAAAGAGATTATTTGAATGGAAGGATAGCAGGGTAGGTTTCAAAATACATACATGCATATTATGTTACGTCTCTTTACACAATATTATCACAATATTATGTTATTATAGGGAATAAACACTACATATAACGCAACTGTAACGATGTCCAGTGCTACAACCGCAAAGGTTCTAGAGTGGCTAGAAAAAATTTCGAATGAGATTTGCTCAAGGCAGTACATCAAAAACCACTTTCAATACAACTGAAACATCGGTGACACTATGCCCAAATAGTGATTCCGTAAGCACAGTGTTGCAATCTACTATAAAGGGTCAGCAAGTGTTACTAAGTTATGAAAATTTTTACAAATTAAATTCTGCGAATCAGAAAGATCTGACGCAATGCTTGGTGGACTTTTATATATCCAAATCGTGAAAAATGTCTTATTTGGAAATGCAACAATGGGCAAATGCTATTGAGGAACGGTTTCCAAATGAAAAATCAGTGAGTAAATCAGAAAAGTCAATGATGGCTTATTATTTTGAATGTCCTTCATTACAGGGAGCTTATTTTTTACCTCGTAAACCCGGGAAAACTTGTTTGTAATGGTGTATTTACTCTTTCTCATATCCTCCCCCTTAATAAATATAATTATTAGTGTTTGGTACTTTACTATATTTTTATTTAAAAACCTACTATTTTTTTTATCATTCAAAATACTTTTTAAGATTTTCGATTACTTAGGCTCGAAACTAATCGAGGAAAGAAAACATACAGAAAACGCCATTATTTAGAATTACACAAAAAATGGTGGGGTGTAAAATTCCAAACCACATTTTTTAGAAATACTGAAATGAAGCACTTTCATATGATACCCTACTTGTTTCGATATAAAAATGTATTTTCTCGTAGCCCGTATCGTAGTCCTGTTAACCAAACGAAAACCATTTTATTAATTTTTAAACTCCTCATTTTGTGTAGGCAGATTAGTTTTATACGCATGCCAAATTTCAGGTTCATTGGATTTATAGTAATCAAGATAATCGAAATAATGTGAAAAACACGTTTTACTCTCACCAATAGTGTTCCATATAAAAAACGGAACCCTAAAAATGAAGAAAAAAAACAAAAAGACACTTTTTGAAAAAGCCGTGTTTGAATAATTAAAAATTAAAAACATCTTCTAAAAGCATAATTTTTTTTATCAGTGTAGTATTTTTATAAGGCCACATTAAGTACCTTTCAAACAAAAAAACTTTACTCAAATCGAACAACCCGTTCAAACACAATTGACTTTAATGTTTGATGGTCACTAAATATCATCAATTAGTCACCCTTTGTCAAAACTAGTAAAATGAAAAAAACAAAATATACGTATTAATTTTTTTATATTATACTACTGATTACCGATGTTTCAAAAACATCGGAAAAGGTCGGGTTCAAATTTCTTATTTTATCGGCGTCTTGATTCAATTTTTAATCTGTAGGAAAATCACCGCAATATAAAAAAACCACAACTGCTATTACAAATGTGTTGAATGATATTTTTAAATTAAACGTTTTTGTCAAATTAAATTAATTTTATATGATGTAAGTACGCTTTAGTATACGAAGTAATAAATCCTTATCAAGAGTAAGTTTATTACGACTTAAGTCGTAATCATGACTTGAGTTTTGCTACTTTTGTTCTTATTATAGTTGCTCGACCGAACACCAAAACGTGCTAAATGTGAGTTTTTTAGTCAAATAAAACATGTTGTTTAGTATCAATTACAACCATATGAAACCCTTCAAGACTTACGTTACGTCTCACAACAACGTGCGTTCTATTGTGCTGGGATCTTCTTTTTTGTTTAAGTGTAGATAACTCAACCATAAACCCTGAAATGTAATAAAATTTTACGTATTGAATAATAGAATGAACGAAGTAAAATAAGAGATTTTATAAAAGAAATTAGCAAAAACAAAATTAAAATTTGATTTCCAATAGTCTTGCTTGTGGCTCTTTCCCGTTCTTAATACACACTGTTTTCTGTGATCATTGCAGCCTAGTTAAAGAATTATATAAAGAATTTCCTTTCTACTTTCGAAAAGAAAAAACTCACCTCAAGCTCATTTTGGTATTTGTTCGAGCAACTATAATAATAGCAAAAGTAGCAAAACTCAAGTTATGATTACGGCTTAAGAACTATAAACTTATTGGTAATTAGTTTTTATTACTTTGAATACCTAAAGTGTACATTCATCATATAAAATAAATTTAATGGCAAAAATATGGAGGGGCTGAAATCTCACAGCTCTGAGATATCAAGACTTCGGTCTGGGTTAAGGATTTTAATAGTTTTCGGCAAAAAACTTTTATGAGGACATGGTTTTTAGTTTTGGGCAGCGATGTATAACAAACAAAACTCTTTGTTAAAGTACAAATATTTTCTTATCTCTGTTTAGATATGTATTACAAAACTAACACGAAACATCAATACGATGTCGGAAAATTATAACAGATCATAAATTAACATAATTTAGTGAAAAGATGATACACTTAGCAAACTACTCAAAAACCTCTCCATTTAGCGTTTCGAGAAAATATTAATCACAAATTCATATTTCTTTCACAATCCAAAAATATTGTAAAAATTAAATAAAATCAAACTTTTTTCAAAATTCTGAAAATATTCCAAAAATTGAAACTTTTTTCAAAATTCCAAAATAATAAAATCAAAAATTATAAATTTTTCAAATTTCTAAAAATATTCCGAAAATTCTTACAAAATCAAAAATTAAAACTTTTTCCAAAATTCTAAAAATATTGCAAAAATTATTACAAAATCAAAAATGTAAACTTTTTTCAAAATTCCAAAAAAATTTCAAAAACTATAACAAATTCAAAAATTTCCATGTCCAATTTTATTTTCAATTACATTTACGTCATAAAAACAGCTACATTTTTTTTGATACACTTGACAACTTTTTTTGACAAACTTATAATGCCATAATTCTCTATAATAATAATAAAATTTCATTTCAAACAAACAATTTTATTTTTTTTCCAAAAAATTGGGTAAAAAATAAATAAAAACTTTCTTTTGACACACTTGACAACATTTTTTTGACAAACTTATAATGCAATAATCTAGATTTTGGTCTCACATACCAATCCCGACCATCAAAATTTCTCCAAATTCAATGTTCCTACTCGTAATCACTTAAAATGTACGTTTTTTAAGCAAAAAATGTGCAAATTTCCTTGTTTTGACACACTTGACGATTTTTTTGACACACTTCCGGTACAGTTATCGAACACATCGTCCTTTTGGCTCTTCCCATTGAGTAAACCTATTTTTAGAAAAAAAAAATTTTGAAATCCGTCCAGCGGTTTTCTAGATTTCGTCGGTTGTGACGGCCGGACGGACGGCCGACAGACAGACACACATTTTTTTTTTGCTCTTTTAGAATCAGTAGGTCCTAAAACGTCGAGAAATGCCAAAAAAGTGGGGGTAAGAATTTCACTTTCAGCTCATGAATGTAATACTTAGGTCTTTCAGACCGAAGTAAAAGGTTTAATTCAAAATTATCATTCAACATGGATTCAATCTATTACTAGAGATGTTAAAATATCGTGTTTTATTTTTTTTTTGTAAAATACAGAGTATTATACATTGTATAATACAAAAGAAAATACCGTCTGTTCTGTACGAAAGTGCAATAGTCGACATACAGTCTTAGTCGTATAACAACCAAAAATTACTTTCTTCACCATTTTCAATCAGAACTAATTCATTTTTTTCTAAATATCTGCCCCGGCATTTGGATTTCTTATCGTTATCTTTCTATATATTCCTTAAACGAATAATAATAAGATCAATTTATTCATTTGAATCTGATTCTGCTTGGTTTCTATATTAATCACTTTCGCGCCGAGCTATTGTATTTTTTTTTATTTAAATTGAAGGGTAAACTATTGAAAATTTATTATGATGCTCCACATCACCAAGTTTACGCCTCGTTGATTTGTAAAACAAACACTTCTTGCAGTATGAGTTAGGTTACAGATTGAAAAAGATTTTCTGTTACAGTGGAATATGCGGAACGATGCAACATTCCGAAGATCCACAAACTCTTTGCCACTGAGTTACACAATCAATAGAGTTGTTATCGGTTTCAGAATGTGAGTTTTGACATTTGGGTGTTTTAGTTAATCAATTTGAAGGTATAGAAAGAGCACTATTCAAAGATATAAAATTGAATGACAGAATCCATGGCTCGTAATTTTGATTTGCATGCATACAAAAAATTCTCTGTACGGTGAATAGGAATGATGCAGCATTCGATCTCTGAAATGTATGTTCTATTGATATTTCAACAATTTTGTTGCCATAGAAATTTGCGAACAATTAAGAATGCGTTGTTAATTGTGACAAGGAGCAATAATTCATTTTCTTCTGCGTCTTTTATATATTCAAGAACCAGTAGTAATGTAGTATATATATTTTCGCAGTTATACATTTTTAAGTAATCCACGCGAAATCTCAATAAAATGGCAGATTACTGATTCGCGCGCCTCCACAATAGAAAACATTTTTATAATAAAATACATTGTATTTTACTACGTTTTGTACAATACGGTATTTTAGGTATAGATCAATTCCAAGTCATCGCAACAGCATTTGTTCTAGCATGTGACCTGACCCCCTCTGATTTCGATAAAATTTCATATACAAAAAGCCAATGAAAAATAAAAAAACCATTTCTTTCAAAAAATTAAATTTGGGGGTTTGCGAAACATTAGTATCTTTGAATATCGATTGCTAACGATTGACTAAACCGATTTAAGTCATTTATAGATCATTGGAAAGGCAATTGATAGGACTTATAAAAAAATATTACTTAAATTTTTAATAATTTTTTAAAAGTGTGTTATACTTAAAAAAAAGTTTCAAAGATGGCGCTGTTAGGAGTACTCTCGCTTTTACCACTTTTTTTTCCAGAAAAAAAATGTTTAATTAGTTCGTAATCTAAAACGGAAGTTTCCTATGTATATAATTTCTCGTTTTAAAAATAAAATTTTTACAAAGTTTTCATTTCCGTTTTTTTTTCAATTTTTTTTTTTAACCAATGCAGTGAATCATCTATTTAACTCAACCCACCGGAATTCTTGTTTTGTAATAATTAAATGACCATTTAACTATTTTGAGGATACAAATTAAGTATTTGAGGTTGTGAATGTTTTTTACATAATTTATCTTTTCATCCATTTATACCTGTCCGAAATTAATTTTAAAGGCATGGACAAACCAAGTACCGTACTTTATTACCTGTTAATGATAATACCTGTCATAAAATGAGAGCGCAGTAATGAAAATAATAGTCTTTAGAGATATTTTGAGCGTATAGCATCATTACTAAATTCAGTTATCAATTTTGTTAAAAAAATATTTGTGTTGTGTTAGCAAAGAAGCTTCAAAGTGTTTTAATAGTTAAAATCAATTTTTTAAAACATGAGTAAATATCATTGTTTAAAACCATCTGGTATCGGCAAGTGTTCAAAAACTTAAAAAAATGTTAAACCTGAAGTTCAGAATAAATTACGTTCGATAAACCTTGTGTTTAATTTACGTACAAAAAAGCGAATTTGTTCGTCTTGTAGAATTCGTCTCTTAGTGATCAGTTCCACTGGAGGTATTGAAACTGAAAATACCGGGGATACAGAATCAATTGCGAGTGATGAAATATTGGAGGAACAGCCACAGCCTATCAGCGGACCAAGCGTTATACGAGATATTATTTCATCACCAACGATAGTCAATATGGAACGTGATGAGCTAATTAACCGGATAAATGAACATATTGTGCCATTTGTATCTAATCAAATTTCAGCTATTAATCGAAAGCGGTTATGTCGCAGTTTTAATAAATCAGAGCAACTGCATTATGGAGAACCTAAAGTGATTTTTTAAAAATGGCGATTATATGGAGAAACGAAAAATATTAACTCTACTACGGATTGAATGGATATGGATATGAAAGTGCAAGAAATACAAAACTTAGTTGGAACAGAAGCAACACGTCACTTAATTGAAAAAAGCAAGAAGGATCAAATAAACGAATCCACAGCGCTGTCATCATTTCCAAATGCCGATAAAAACTACCAGAAGAAACTATTAATGAAGTGAAATTTTTTTATACGAATGATTGATTCCATTAGCAGATTAATGCCAGGTAAACGTGATACGATATCTGTAAAACGTGGTAATGAACGAATATTTCTCCAAAAATGGTTACTGCTATGCACGTTGAATGAAGCATACGTTGAGTTTAAATGCAAGTTTCCAGAATTAAAATTAGGATTTTCAAAGTTTGCAAGTCTTCGGCCTGATGAATAAAATTAGCGGCGTAAAATTAGCGCGTAAAATTAGTTGCCGATACCAAATGGTTTTAAACAATGATATTTACTCATGTTTTAAAAAAATTTATTTTAACTATTAAAACACTTTGAAACTTCTTTGCTAACACAACACAAATATTTTTTTAACAAGATTGACAAATAAATTTAGTAATGATGCTATACACTAAAAATATCTCTATAGACTATTATTTTCATTACTGCGCTCTCATTTTATGACAGGTATTATCATTAACAGGTAACAAAGTTCGGTACCTGATTTGTCCATGCCTTTAAAATTAATTTCGGACAGGTATAAATGGATGAAAAGATAAATTATGTAAAAAGCATTCACACCCTCAAATACTTAATTTGTATCCTTAAAATAGTTAAATGCTCATTAAATTATTATAAAACTAGAATTCCGGTGGGTTCAGTTAAATAGATGATTTACTGCATTGGTTAAAAAAAAAATTGAAAAAAAAAACGGATATGAAAATTTTGTAAAAACTTTATTTTTAAAACGAGAAATTATATACATAGGAAACTTCCGTTTTAGATTACGAACTAATTAAACATTTTTTTTCTGAAAAAAAAAAATGGTAAAAAAAAGTTTAATACACTTTTAATACACTTTTAAAAAATTATTAAAAAATTTTAAGTTTTTTTCTTAATAAGTCCTATCAATTACCTTTCCAATGAGTTATAAATAACTTAAATCGGATTAGTCAATCGTTAGCAATCGATATTCAAAGATACTCATGTTTCGCAAACCCCTAAAACATTGCCGCCACCCTGCGTCATCCCTAGAGCGAAATTTAAGTTTTTGAAAGAAATAGTATTTTTATTTTTTCATTGGCTATCTGTATATGAAATTTTATCGAAATCAGAGGGGGTCGGGAAAATCGATGTTGCGGTGACATGGAATTGCTCTATAATACCGCGTATTATACAATAGTATTAAACACTTTTACATCACTACGTATTACACAGTAGTGGTTTTATATCGTTGCGGTGATTTTATTATTTTTTTAATGTTTGTTTATTATTATAATATGTACGATATTTTATAGTAATTTCTAAGGTTAATACCTGTGAATGTGACTCGTCTAAAAACTTGCAGCTTCCCTTAAAAAACCCACAATCCAAAGATTGGGTGCAAGTAAATGGAGAAGTCATCAAGAATTATTGGATGAAAAAAGACTGGAAACCACAACCAGCATTCAGCGATATTGTTTTTCGGCTCTACACAACTAGGAACATAAATAATCCTCATATTATACATATGAATAATTTGACGTCAGTAGTAAATTCCTTTTGGAGTAAAAAAGATCCAATTAGATTTTTGATTCATGGATTGGTTGGATACAGTGGTTTTTCAATTAATGTGTTTTTAAGAGAAGCTTATTTGGCAGTTGGCGAGTTTAATATTGTTACAGTTGATTGGGGTAAAGGAGCTAACTGATATAGAGAAGCCGATGACCGAATAGTACTATTAAACTCAAGATTAGTTAGTGCAGTTATTGCACGATGTATTGATTGGATGAATATTAACGGGTTTTTGGAGTTAAACCAAATTTCTGCGCTCGGAAACAGTATAGGAGCTCATATGGCAGGTATAACAGGGAAGCTTGTAAGCCGTGGTCGAATACATACAATTGTGGGTTTAGAGGCAGTATTAGGACCTAACAAAAATGTTGGTCCAGATGGAAGATTAAAAGCTACTGATGCCGAGTATGTTAAGGTTATACATACAAACGCGGGCGTCCTTGGTGTTGATACTCCATCAGGCACGGCTGATTTTTATCCCAATGGTGGTTCGTTTCAGCATGGTTGCGATAAAGTACCATTGGGTGGCTGTGAACATAATATTGTTTTGGCGGAATCCATTAATCCTATCAGCAAAAACTTTTTCATCCATTCAATGTGGAAGTTAAAATGAAATTCTGCACAACAATTGTACATCGACTGGAGCTTCGAATGTTAACACGGGTGGCGAGCCATCAAATCATGATGTTGCGCGTGGTGTTTATTATTTAACGACAAACAATGTTAGTCCATTTGCTCGAGGTTGAAAGCATGTTTTCAGTCAATTGCATTAGTTTTTTGATACAAAGCAAATTATTATTTAGTATTAAATATATAAATTATTAGACAAATTTTTTAAATTGACGAAATGTTTTTGTAGGGCCGTTGATTTTAATATTTATATATTAAATAATTGTATAAACCTAAATTATTTTATAAATTTAGGTGAACGAAAGTGTACCCTCATATAATTATTTTTCAATAAATACTTTAACTTCTAACATTTGGCTTATCATTTTCGAATCATTGTATTTCAAATCTATGCAACACATGCGAAGACGCAAAGGGGCAGTTGGAATGCTGACAAAAATTTTAAGTGAGGCACTCCCCTCCATCACTTTATCCAATTTTATCCAAAAATTTGTCCGATGTGCGCAATAGACTAGCAAATTCTATAAAAAAGTAACCGACCCATCAGTTGTCGAGTTTCTGTCGCACATTCGAACGGTCGATAGACAGACAGTTTGTTAATTTAGACCCAAAACAACGAATAATCCCCAAAAAGTCGGGATAAAATTTCTAAAATTTTGTCATAAATCTAATACTCAAATCTATTCAGACCGAAGTTTTTAAGCTTCAGCTGTTACCAATGATTTATTTGTAACTGTTGTTTGTGGAATCGAATTTTTTCTTATTCCTGCGTCTTAGAAAATTTGTAGTGTAAACTACAAACTTACTGCGAAAGCATGTTAAATTCAAATTCAAAGGAGCACAGATAATGGCATTTGGGGCGTTAAAAATAAATTAACAACACATTACACAACCAGTTCCTTCATTGAAGCTATTTTGTGCAGAATACTTCATACCAAAACTGAAACAAAAGTGTGATAGTTGCCGACAAAGTTGTTTTTCATGTATCCTGTCTGAACATAAATCGGGCAAACATGAAGGATTTTTGCACCCGATAGACAAATATAGGTATCCTCTTACGACTTACTACATTGACCACCAAACAATTTAAGTATATTTTACTAATTTAGATGTCTTTACCAAGTTTGTTTGGATACACCCGATAAAATCAACAACAACTGTGGTAGAAATTTAAAAGCTGGAAGTTCAAAAAACCAATTTCGGACATCCAAAGAGAACCACTGCGGATATTGGACCATTCAGATTCAATACATTTTTTTGATTGTTGCAGCGAAAATAATATTAGTTTAACTCATGTAACATCAGGCATTTATGGTGATGACGCAAAAGCACATATTGAAAAAACAAAAGGAAAATCAGTGTAAAACAAAAAACATAAAAAAGCAGAGATACACAAAAAAACATTAAAAAAAAAATAGAACCGACTTCAAAAAGCACAAAAAAGTGAAAAATAACTCAATTGTGACTTTAGAGACAAAAATACAGCTAACTCTTGATTTATTTAATTTAATTATATTTCGCTAGACAAAAAAATTACATTTTTAAACAAAGTTATTATATTATAGAATTTATTACTTCGGTCTGAAAGACCTAAGTATTACATTCATGAGCCAAAAGTGAAATTCTAACCCCACTTTTTTTGGCATTTCTCGACGATTTAGGACCTACTGATTCTAAAAAAGCAAAAAAAAAATGTGTGTCTGTCTGCTGCCCGTCCGGCCGTCATTACCTACGCTACAGGGTAAACCGCTGGAGGGATTTCAAAATTTTTTTTTTCTAAAAATAGGTATACTCAAAGGACAGGTCCGAAAGGACGCTGTGTTCGATAAATGTACCGTAAGTGTGTCAAAAAATCATTATGTGTGTCCAAAATAGCAAATTCTCATATTTTTGGCTTAAAAAACGTTTATTTTAAGTGATTACGAGTAGGAACATTAAATTTGGAGAAATCTTGATGGTCGGGATTGGTATGTGAGACCAAAAACTAGCGTATTGCATTTAAGTTTGTCAAAAAAATGTTGTCAAGTGTGTCAAAAGAAAGATTTTTATTTATTTTTTACCCAATTTTTTAATTTTTTGGGAAAAAAATGTAGTAGCTGTTTTTTTTATAAGGACGTATATGTAATTGAAAATGAAATTGGACCTCCAATTCCTCCAATTCAATTCAATTTCCATAAATTTTTGAATTTGTTATAGTTTTTAAAATATTTTTGGAATTTTGAAAAAAGTTTGTATTTTTGATTTTGTAATAATTTTTGCAATATTTTTAGAATTTTGGAAAAAGTTTTAATGTTTGATTTTGTAAGATTTTTTGGAATATTTTTGGAATTTTGAAAAATATAAATTTTTGATTTTATTATAATTTTTGGAATTTTGAAAAAAGTTTCAATTTTTGATTTTGTAATAATTTTTGGAATATTTTTAGAATGTTGAAAAAAGTTTGATTTTATTATAATTTTTACAATATTATTGGAATTTTGAAAGAAATATGAATTTGTGATTTTGTAATATTTTCTCGAATCGCTAAATTGAAGGTTTTTGAATAGTTTGCTGAAAATGTAAATGAAAATGAAATTGGACATGGACATTTTTGAATTTGTTATAGTTTTTGAATATTTTTGGAATTTTGAAAAAGTTTCAATTTTTGATTTTGTAAGAATTTTTGGAATATTTTTAGCATTTTGAAAAATTTTAAATTTTTGATTTTATTATGATTTTTATAATTTTGGAAAAAGATTCAATTTTTAATATTGTTATAATTTTTGCAAAATTTTTAAAGTTTTCGAAAAAGTTTGAATTTTTAAAAATTTTTGGAATATTATTAGAATTTAGAAAAAGTTTAAATATTTGACTTTATTCTAATTTTTGAAATATTTTTGGAATTTTGAAAAAAGTTTCAATTTTTGATTTTGTATAATTTTTGCAATATTTTCAGAATTTTTGAAAAAAGTTTAATCTTTGATTTTGTAAGAATTTTTGGAATATTTTTAGAAATTTTGAAAAAAGTTTGATTTTATTTAATTTTTACAATATTTTTGGAATTTTGAATGAAATATGGATTTGTGATTTTGTAATATTTTCTCGAAACGCTAAATGGAGAGGTTTTTGAGTAGTTTGCTGAGTGTATAATCTTTTCAGTAAATTATGTTAATTTATGATCTGTTATATAATTTTCCGGCATCGTATTGATGTTTCGTGTTAGTTTTGTAACTTAATTTCTAAACAGAGATCTAAAAAAAAAATGTACTTTAACAAAGAGTTATGTTTGATATACTCGCTGAACAAAACTAAAAACCATGTCCTCATAAAAGTTTTTTGCCGAAAACTATATCAAAATCCTTAACCCAGACCGAAGTCTTGATATCTCAGAGCTGTGAGATTTCAGCACCTCCATATTTTTATTATGATAATTATCACAGTTATTTTAGTTGTTACAATAGTTATTATATTACAAAAGTTATTTGTAGCAGAAAACTGTTGGAAATCGGTGCCAAGCCGATGACATGCTAGTCAGTTTTTCTTCAATTTTGCACCGACTTCGAATAGTTCTGTGCTACAAATAACTTTTATAATATAATAATTATTGTAACAACTGTATTAATTGTGATAATTATAATAATAAATAAATTCTATCATATAATAACTTTGCTTAAAACCGTAATTTTTTTTGTCTGTAGTTAAATATAATTAAATTAAATAAATCAATAATTAGCTGTATTTTTGTCTCTAAAGTCACAATTGAGTTATTTTTCACTTTTTTGTGCTTTTTGAAATCGGTTCTATTTTTTTTTTAAAGTTTTTTATTTTTCCATTTTTAGTTTGGATTTATTGTCGGTTAAAAAGGCGTTTTTGAACTAATAACTAAGTCTCGGAATGTATTCCTCAATGACAATCAAGTAATCAATGGTTTTTCGATTTTTTGAGAGAAAAAAAAAGGTAAATTTCCTGTAATAGAAAATTATATTGGACCGATTCGGAATCTAATGCAATACAATGCAGCTCAAACCATCCAAATACAATAAGCGGTTTTGAAGAAATCGACGAAAATACATAAAAAATACAGGTTTTTTCAATTTTCTGAAAAACGGTATTTATCGCGTCTTAGAAAAAAATACGAGACTTTCTCGAAATCCAGCCAAATAGAATACAATTAAAACCATTCAAATCGAATGAGTCGTTTATGAGAAATCGGTGAATATATATATAGAAAAATACAGATTTTTTCAATTTTCTGAAATACGGTATTTTTCCGTCATAGAAAAAAATATGGTACCACTTCGGCATTTATCTTAATCGAATACAATTTAAATCATCCTAATCGAATGCGTCGTTTTTGAAAAATCGTTGAACAGGCATTAAAACTACAGCTTTTTCCAATTTACTGAAGAACTTTATTTTTCACGTCATAGAAAAAAATACAGATTAACCTCCAAAGCATTTTTAATAGAATGCAATTCAAATCATCCAAATCGTATGAGCCGTTTTGAGAAATCGGTAAACAAACCTACATCACCATTTATCAAAAAACGTAGTTTTTTTCGTTTTTCTAGAAAACGGGTATTTTTTACGTCATAGAAAAAATATGAGACAATTTCGGCATCTATTTAAATAGAATACAATTTAAATTATTAAAATCGAATGGACCGTTTTTGAGAAATCGGTGAACAAACATCAATAGACATAAAAAAAAACCCAAGTGAAACACAGAACCTCCTTCTTTTTTGAAGTCGGTTAAAAAGGGGGATATTGTGGCCATTAAACTGACTCAATTTGGACCAGGGTTAAGGCTGATGCCGAAATTTTCAGGACGGAAGTGTTAGAAGGGTTAGAGGTATGTTCTAATGATCGGTAAAGGTTGGAAAAGCTTGGCGATCACGAAGTTCAGTCCAGTTCACACATGCATTAATGCTGATAATTTGAAGGAATGGCGGACCAGTTATCAGTATGAAGACACCGACGACGAAGATGAAAATGATGACGGGAAGCGTGCAGGAGCGGCTGAATGCAGGATGGCCTAGTTTGTAGGACTACCCTGTAAAAAAGGTGATCACATGGAAAACAAAATAAGAAATTTTATAGCAGAAGAAGTATAAAGCAACGCCAATTTTACAATAAGTCTCTTTATCCAAGCAGTCAAAGGCGATAGTTAGAATCAACAATCAAAGGCGTTAAATCAGATTCAACAATCCAACGCGATAAGAAAATTGGACAAAAAGGCAATAGTTAGAAAATAAATATTAAGTACAAAACATTTGTGGTTTTATTTATATATTGATCCCGGACTTCCGACACATTTTTATGATCCCGAAACCCCGCGATTACAGGATCGTCATAGTTTCGAGGAAAAATAAATAAATAATTATAAAATAAGGGGCTGTAACGCTACAAATTATGTAATTATGTAATTTAACCTCGAGCATATGGACTAACACTGTTTGTTGTTAAATAATATACACCACGCGCAACATTATGATTTGATGGCTCGCCACCCATGTTAACCATTGACGCTCCAGTCGATGTACAATTGTTGTGCACAATTTCATTATAACTCCCGCATTGAATTGATGTAAATTGTTTACTGATGAGATTAATTGATTCTGTTATGTACCCCAAAACAATCATATGATGACAGGCTGCTAGAGATAATTTATCGCAACGATGCTGAAACGAACCACCATTGGGATAAAAATCGGCCGTACCAATTGGAGCAGCAACACCAAGGTCACCAGCATTTGTGTGTATAATCTCAACATATTCGGCATCGGTAGCTTCCAATCTTTCATCTGGACCAACATTTTTGTTAGGTCCTAGTCCTGGCTCTAACCCTACAATTGTGTGTATTCGACCACGGGTTACAAGTTTCCCAGTTACTCCTGCCATATGAGCTCCTATGCTATGTCCTAATACAGAAATTTGATGGAATTCTAAATAGCCATTTATATGCATCCAATCAATGAATCGTGCAAGAACTGCACTAGCTTTTATCGAGTTGTATAATAGTTTTTTATCATCGGCTTCTCCATACCAGTTCGATCCTTTACCCCAATCAACCGTCACAATATTGAATTCACCAACTGCCAAATAAGCTTCTCTTAATAAAATGTTAATCGTAGATTCACCCAATCCATGCATTCCATGAATCACGAATCTAGTTGGGTTACTTGGATTCCAAAACGATTTCACTACTGACGTCAAATTATTGATCTGTATAATTTCAGGATTATTCAAGCTTCTAGTTGTGTAGAGTCGAAACACAACATCGCGTTCCGCATTAAATGCTGGCTGTGGCCTCCAGTCTTTTTTCATCCAATAATTCTTGAAAGCTTCTTCACATACTTGCGCCCAATCTTTTGATTGTGTATATTTGGAGGAATGATGTGAGTCATTTGCCGGGCCACATTCACAGGCATTTAATGTATCCAATACTGTAAAAAACGGAATTTTAATAATTTTCAAATTTTATAGGAATATAAAATTATCACCGCAACAAAGCAAAAGCACTACCGCTTTTACAAATGAATCCATGTTGAATGAGATTTTTGAATAGAAAATCTCTGATCAAACCAAAACCATTTTATATGATATTACAGTGTCAATCACCTTAGGTATATTATAAAGAAATAAACACAAATTAACAGTAAATATTTTATTTTTAAACTGAAATAATGACTTGAGTTTTGCTACTTTTGTTTTTATTATAGTTTTTCGACCGATAACATAATGTGCCAAAGCTGAGTTAGCATATTTGTTTAGATTTCATTGTTACCTGAGACCTAAAGCTTATAAAAATGAAATGCGGATTAC
The DNA here is from genome assembly GCA_963693315.1 of Diogma glabrata. NCBI lineage: Eukaryota > Metazoa > Arthropoda > Insecta > Diptera > Cylindrotomidae > Diogma > Diogma glabrata. The sequence continues at coordinate 321,333,037 of OY856187.1, read as the reverse complement.
CGCTAATACTGCTAATACTTTATAATCGGGTTACAATGTCGATCTAGTCAAATATAAATGACATATGCATAGCATTTAAAATTAAATAAATCTTAAAACAGATAATATGGAGGGGCTGTAATTTCGGGATATCAAGATTTCGGTCTGGGTTAAGGATTTTGATATAGTTTACGGGAAAAACTTTTATGAGGACATTGTTTTTAGTTTTGGGCGATGTATATGAAACTTAAAACTCTTTGCAAAAATACAAGTATTTTATCTCTGTTTAGAAATTTATTACAAAACCAACACAAAACATGAAAATGTTGTCGGAAAATTATAACAGATCACATAATTTACACTAAGTTTACACCATGGTAGTATAATAGAATAATAGCAAATAGCTATTAAACTATTATGGTGTAAACGGATAGAATAATACCTTTTTACTTTGACAGATAGTTATTTGATATTTTGCTTTTGATCGATAGTATAATAGTATATTCAAAAAAGTTGTAACGGTCAAAACGTTAAATGTAAAAGACAATTTCATGCGATTGTAAAAATGTGCAACTTCAAAATCACTCAAAATTTAGTTTTAATTTTAAATTAATATTAGTTTTATAATTTTTTGTTGAAAAACCACAGATAGAATAATACTATTTTGTGGTATAAACGCCCAATGAATCGATAGTTTAATAGCAAAAAACTATTATTCTATTAAACTATCGGTGGTATAAACTTGGTATTAGTGAAAATATGATACACTCGGCAAACTACTCAAAAACCTCTACATTACCCTCAGCGCAATCTTATGATACTGAGATTCTACCTACACCTGTATTAATTATAGATGAATTAAATATAAATTTCAATATCTTGTGACAATGTTTTACTTCATTGAATTCTCGAGCCAAAACTGAAATTCTTACCCCCACTTTTTTTGGCATTTCTCGACGTTTTAGGACCTACTGATTCTAAAAAATCAAAAAAAATATGTATGTCTGTCTGCCGGCAGGCCGTCACAACCGACGAAATCTAGAAAACGGGAGCGTAATGGGCAAGATTTTAAATGTGGAGTGTACTTTCATTTTCCATCCTATAGTAATATACTATAGATCTAAATTATTTTCCACTCACTTTTCTACCCGTTTGTGGAACAACACAGCTGGTTAAACATTCCAATGTACATCCAACACTTCCAGCTTTAAATTGTTTTTGTTTTTGCTAATTTTCTAATTTTTTTTTCACCTAATTATGAAAAAATTGTAGAGAATTACTAAATAAAATAAAATTTATGCTGACGAATTTTCTTTTAGCTCGTGCGAAGAAAATTTTGTTAATTGTTTTTTTTTAATTAATCAGTTGGGGTTTGGTAACTGAAACAGCTAGTTAATTTTTGGATATGTGATTCAGTTTTGGGATATTGAATGGAATGGAACACTTAGTTTTTTTGGGTTGTGAGTTTTTTTTTTTGAGTCGAGTTGGATTAAGTTAATTTACCAGTGAGATGATTTGAGTATAAATGAAGTGTTTGGTCGTGAAAGCGACCATGTTGTGGTAAAATTAAAATTAAAACTTAAAATTAACCCATAAGTTAAGTATTAGTAAAATTTACCAAAAAGTTTTCTTTGGCAATTAAGTGTAATATGTATCGATTTTGTCAGTAAACAGTTTTGTTGGTTTTTAATTTCAACCGAGTTTTTATAATTTCAATTGAGTTTCAAAAACAAAAGAAAATAAGACTGATAAAAAAGTCAACAATATTATTATTACAATTGTTATGCTCGCAATTTGGTTTGGTCCAGCATGTGGTGTTGGTAAATTCCGACTCAGAACAATTTGGGTCTGTGTAGGATGGATTAACTGGAATCTAAGGACAACATAATGTCAATCTCTTGTTACTTTACGCAAATAACTTATTTAATAAGTTTAATACAAAATTAAAGAAAACAAAGCTTTTTTTAATTTTACTGTTACTCTATATATATTTCAGCTTGTTAGGCCATCTTCTGGAGTAATGATGGAATCTAAGGCTTGACAGATCAGACAGCTAGACCGGCTGCATTATCCGTAAAGATTGGGTCCTAGTTAATTCATCCTAAACAGTCCATCCTTGGACTACCAACCCACCTGTTGTGCATTGTCCTGGTTTTGTCATCCAACAAATCCCCATAGAAATTTCTCTTGCATCGCCATCGTCGATACTAAATAGGTAATAAAAAACAACCATATTATAAGGGCTTTCTTTCAAATATACGGGCACTCCTCCTGTAATATCTAAAATTGATATTGAATGTAAACATATTGTTCACGCATTATCGTGAATTGTTAAATAGTTTACCTGAAAAATCAAAATATTTTAAATTAGGATCAAAACAAAACCAATTAAAGATTTATAAAATTATGCAAAACATTACCAAAACAATCCTTTTGAAATGTCAACGAAACTTTCAATTTTGAATTGACGTGTTCGGTATATTTTGATCATTCATTCGATATTTTCAATTTTCACATTGAATTTATGTGTTCGTTATTCTATATTATTAATTCGATAGTTTTCGAGATCGTTGGTAAACTTGACAGCTGTGATTTGTAGAGTTTTGGCTTTCTATAAAATGGACTGTTTTTGGTAGTTTTGCTCTCTTTTTCTTCGAATCGATACCTGAATATCAAGACTGTGTTTTTATTGTGAAAAATAAAATTGTAAATTAATGTAACAAATAAATTAGTTAATTGTTAAAATAAAGTTAAATTAATTTGTAAATCGTACAATGGAAATACTTGGTGTTTTCAATTAAAATATCATCGTAGTATTGGATGATTAACAAAGGGTTGATGAAATCACGCTGTCTCTCCGCCATTGTTAAGCAACAAACAAAACCAAAAAGCTAAGTATTCTCTAATTATTTCCGTGTCATCTTGTGGTATATAAAAATTACTTGTTCCAGTTATCATTAATTATAAAGCAGTCGTGATTTATCATAGAATTCGTCGATTACAACAATTTTAACAAATTAAATGTTCCAGTCATTGTCAAATATAAATTGTTAAATATAAGCAAGATTCTTCGTTATGCAATTTGAGTGTTCCAGTCATCGTTAATGTGAACCAGTCTTGATGTATCATAAGTTTTAAAGGACATTTATTCTTCGTTTATAAAATGTTCAAATTCTTCGTTTACAATTAAATTGTTTGCTTCAACATATAAGCAAGATTCATCGATTACAATAATTTAAGTACTCCAGTCATCGTTGATTATAAAGCAGTCGTGATTTATCATAGAATTCATCGATTACAACAATTTTAAGTATTCCAGTCATCGTTAAATATAAAACATCAAGCAGTCTTGATGTATCATAAGTTTTAAGGACATTCACTCTTCGTTATAAAATGTTCTAATTCTTCGTCTACAGTTAAATTGTTTGCTTCACCAATATAAGCAAGATTCGTCGATTACAACAATTTAAGTGTTCCAGTCAACATTAAATATAAAGCAGTCTGCATTTATCATAAGTTTTAGAGACATTTACTCTTCGTTTACAAAATGTTTTAATTCTTCGTTTACAATCAAATTGTTTGCTTCACCAATATAAGCAAGATTCTTCGTTTATGCAATTTGAGTGTTCCAGTCATCGTTGTTTATGAAGCAGTCTTGATGTATCATAATTTTTAAGGACATTTACTCTTCGTTTATAAAATGTTCAAATTCTTCGTTTACAATTAAATTGTTTGCTTCAACATATAAGCAAGATTCATCGATTACAATAATTTAAGTACTCCAGTCATCGTTAATTATACGCAGTGGTGATTTATCATAGAAGTCGTCGATTACAACAATTTGAATGTTCCAGTCAGCATTAATTATGAACCAGGCGTGAGTTATCATAAGTTTTAAAAGCATTTATTCTTCGTTTATAAAATGTTCTAATTCGTCGTTTACAATTGAATTGCTTTCTTCAACAATAAAAGCAGACTTTGATTCTTATAATTTAAGTGTTCCAGACTTCGTTAAATATGAATCAGTCTTGATTTATCACGGTGTTGGAAGTTGATGTGCCAACCAACTCACATCAAAATATATCTTCAATAAAAAAAATACAGTCCACCTTTCATCGACGCCGCATCATTTGGTCCTTCGAGTCGGATATATACGCAGCTCGTCTCAAAATAACTTCGGAAGAAATAAGACCAACCAACGTTTTTGGATAATTTAAGGTACCATTTAGTATAATTTATAAGTAACTTAATTATTTAAATTTTCGTCAAATATCATTAACATTATGCATTTCTCTAGCATTTATATTGTCATTGTTTATTAACACGACTTGCGTGATCATATAATCGTGATTTTTTCGGGACATTCACTACTACGGGGTGTACAATATCGCTCAGTCGATTGTTTATTTGTCTATGGTGGATGACTTGTCGGATTGTTCCATTCTATTGACATATTCCGTTCTGAACAATGTTCATCCGTTTTTCTCTTCGATATTAATTTTCCATAGGTTAACATGCCGGATTCCCCTGACGTACACCTCTTGAAAAAACAACGTCGTACAAAATCTCGTCATACCTGAATGGAATTTGAATTCCAAAATAATTTTGTTGTCATCGTTAATATTTTTAAAAAAATCTTTATACATCTCGTCGTATTCTAATGGAATTTGAATTCCAAAATAAATTTCTTATTTTCATTAATATTTTAATTCAGTTCGTCGTACTTTAATGGAATTTGAGTTCCAAATAAATTTGTTGTCGTCGCTACTATGTTGCAAATCGTCATTCATTTTTCGTCGTGCCTCATTGGAATTCGATTGTTCGTTAATAATTGGAGTCATTATTCGTTTCGTCGTACTTAGTAGAATGTGATCTCCAGATATAATTGTTGTCTTCGTTAATATGTTCAAAATCGTTATTCGTTTTTCGTCGTACCTTGTTGGAATGCGATTTTCGTTAATAGTTGGAGTCACTATTCGTTTTCGTCGTACTTAGTAGAATGTGATTTCCAGATACAATTGTTGTCTTCGTTAATATTTTAGAAAACCGTTCTGTCGTATTTTTAAATCATTCGTCGTACCTGATTAGATTAATTGTTATTTTTAGGATTCTGTTATATTATGTATTATATTCATCGGATTCTAGTAGATTAAATAGCATATTCATCGGATGTTCCAATATTAAATTACCAATTTATTCATCGGATCATTTCAAAATCACCGTTTTTAGGTGTCGAGTAATTAATTATTTAATCCACATCGTTCGTCAATCAACATGGAAGTTTTGATATTGGTTTGTCCAACATTCGCTGGTATTTGGATGTGTTAGCTTCATTAATTTTTCGTCGTTCTCCTTGTTGCTATCATAATTCCAACAGATGTTCACTCTTGTCTCATTCTTCGTTGCCTTGGCAGAGTGTGCCTCACAGCCCACCTTCGTCGTATAGTCGTTGAGACAAAATCAAACAAATTTCTTCAATGTGAATTAGCTCTGACCTTGCTAATAGGCTTACATGCCTCATTTGTAGTAATTGGTTATTCGTCATATCTTACTAGAATTCGTTTCTCAATTTAATGTTCATTAATAGTTGGAGTCATTATTCGTTTCGTCGTACTTAGTAGAATGTGATTTCCGAATAAAATTGTTGTTCGTTAATATTTTAGATATTTTTCTCGTACGTTTCGCCGTACCCTAACACCATTCATCGTATTTTATTAGTTTGATTGTTATATTCTTAGGAACCTGTTAAATTATTTTATACCCATTAAATTCTAGTAGATTAAATACTATTCATCGCATGTTACATTATTGAATTACCAACTCATTCATCAAATCCTGTCAAATTCATCGTTATTAGATGTGAAATAATTAGTTATTCAATTCACATCGTTCATCAATCAACATGGAAGTTTTTATATTGGTTGTCCAACATTCGCTGGTATTTGGATGTGTTAGCTTCATTAATTTTTCGTCGTTCTCCTTGTTGCTATCATAATTCCAACAGATGTTCACTCTTGTCTCATTCTTCGTTGCCTTGGCAGAGTGTGCCTCACAGCCCACCTTCGTCGTATAGTCGTTGAGACAAAATCAAACAATTTTTTCCAATGTTAACCAATGTATACTTGCTAAATGGCTTACATGCCTCTTTTGTATTCAATAGTATCCGTCATTAGAATTCGTTTTAATTCAATATTTGGTAGTTAATAGTTCGGTAGTATCTTAACTCGTTATAGGTTTAATTATAATTTAGTAAAATGGTTGTCTTCAGTAGGAATTAAGGTCATTCGTTATTTTCACGTGTCCTAGTATCTTAAGTCGTTATAGGTTTAATTATAATTTAGTAACATGGGAGTCTTCAGTAAGAATTAAAGTCATTAGTTATTTTCACGCGTCTTTCGTCTAGTTTATGTTACAAACCGAAAATGATTTCGTTTGAATTAGAATTTTATATTTTGTCATTTCCGTCTGCCAAATTGATAATTCAGGTTGTAGCACCGAGCTTTAATCGTTGACATTTAACTTTTGCAGGCCCCCTCTATTAGCTCAAGATGCGTGCTCAAATGCAACTGACAAATGGTTCATATGCATGTTCGCGTGTTTCGTCTCAAAGCAGTCCAGTTGGAAATCGGTATTAACTCATCAGCTGATCCTTTTAGAGCTTGGTTTCGTCGTATGTATGGTATCACGTAGCGGATTGTGATGTTTTTAAAAATTCTGCTTCCACAACATTGCCAACTTCATTGAAGCTCGTAATCTTCAGCATATCCAACAAGTAGCATTCATGTGGTCTACTCGTCGTCACAGAGTGTGTCCGACAACTCAATTTCGTTGTACAATCGTTGTGTCATTTTAAATTGAGCCTATTGTCATTTCCATTAACCCAGCTGAATCCATTCTGATACGCTCAGTAGCACGAATCAGCGTAATCTCACATCTTGATGTTGAAGATTTGCAGCAGTTTGTTGTATCAAGTAATTACAAACTAGTGGTGGTTTATATTTCACTAATTAATATTTGCAATCGTCCACGTAACTCAAGCAACAATGTTCTGCGACCAGTCTGTTCAGTCTGACAAGTCACTCACCTCGACTACAGTGATCCCTGAATATTCATACACTTAAAATTTACTTTAGTTGCTGTCCGTAACTGGTTTTAAGGGATTACGTAATTGCAACCATGTCGCAGCCTGGACCGTTTCATTTTGTTAAAGTAAATACTTTAAGGTCGCCAGTATGTTCACGCATTATCGTGAATTGTTAAATAGTTTACCTGAAAAATCAAAATATTTAAAATTAGAATCAAAACAAAACCAATTAAAGATTTATAAAATTATGCAAAACATTACCAAAACAATCCTTTTGAAATGTCAACGAAACTTTCAATTTTGAATTGACGTGTTCGGTATATTTTGATCATTCATTCGATATTTTCAATTTTCACATTGAATTTATGTGTTCGTTATTCTATATTATTAATTCGATAGTTTCGAGATCGTTGGTAAACTTGACAGCTGTGATTTGTAGAGTTTTGGCTTTCTATAAAATGGACTGTTTTTGGTAGTTTTGCTCTCTTTTTCTTCGAATCGATACCTGAATATCAAGACTGTGTTTTTATTGTGAAAAATAAAATTGTAAATTAATGTAACAAATAAATTAGTTAATTGTTAAAATAAAGTTAAATTAATTTGTAAATCGTACAATGGAAATACTTGGTGTTTTCAATTAAAATATCATCGTAGTATTGGATGATTAACAAAGGGTTGATGAAATCACGCTGTCTCTCCGCCATTGTTAAGCAACAAACAAAACCAAAAAGCTAAGTATTCTCTAATTATTTCCGTGTCATCTTGTGGTATATAAAAATTACTTGTTCCAGTTATCATTAATTATAAAGCAGTCGTGATTTATCATAGAATTCGTCGATTACAACAATTTTAACAAATTAAATGTTCCAGTCATTGTCAAATATAAATTGTTAAATATAAGCAAGATTCTTCGTTATGCAATTTGAGTGTTCCAGTCATCGTTAATGTGAACCAGTCTTGATGTATCATAAGTTTTAAAGGACATTTATTCTTCGTTTATAAAATGTTCAAATTCTTCGTTTACAATTAAATTGTTTGCTTCAACATATAAGCAAGATTCATCGATTACAATAATTTAAGTACTCCAGTCATCGTTGATTATAAAGCAGTCGTGATTTATCATAGAATTCATCGATTACAACAATTTTAAGTATTCCAGTCATCGTTAAATATAAAACATCAAGCAGTCTTGATGTATCATAAGTTTTAAGGACATTCACTCTTCGTTATAAAATGTTCTAATTCTTCGTCTACAGTTAAATTGTTTGCTTCACCAATATAAGCAAGATTCGTCGATTACAACAATTTAAGTGTTCCAGTCAACATTAAATATAAAGCAGTCTGCATTTATCATAAGTTTTAGAGACATTTACTCTTCGTTTACAAAATGTTTTAATTCTTCGTTTACAATCAAATTGTTTGCTTCACCAATATAAGCAAGATTCTTCGTTTATGCAATTTGAGTGTTCCAGTCATCGTTGTTTATGAAGCAGTCTTGATGTATCATAATTTTTAAGGACATTTACTCTTCGTTTATAAAATGTTCAAATTCTTCGTTTACAATTAAATTGTTTGCTTCAACATATAAGCAAGATTCATCGATTACAATAATTTAAGTACTCCAGTCATCGTTAATTATACGCAGTGGTGATTTATCATAGAAGTCGTCGATTACAACAATTTGAATGTTCCAGTCAGCATTAATTATGAACCAGGCGTGAGTTATCATAAGTTTTAAAAGCATTTATTCTTCGTTTATAAAATGTTCTAATTCGTCGTTTACAATTGAATTGCTTTCTTCAACAATAAAAGCAGACTTTGATTCTTATAATTTAAGTGTTCCAGACTTCGTTAAATATGAATCAGTCTTGATTTATCACGGTGTTGGAAGTTGATGTGCCAACCAACTCACATCAAAATATATCTTCAATAAAAAAAATACAGTCCACCTTTCATCGACGCCGCATCACATATAAAACATAAAAATAATGAATCGACGGTGCACTCCGCAATAACTAAATTTTATATCAAACATAAAAATAATGAATCGACGATGCACATTGCAATAGCTAAAGTTTGTATTAAGCGTAATCACTACTACACGAACGGCGTAGACGACTTTTCCTTAGTGAATTTTTTTTCTGTTACAATATTTAAATAGGAAAAAAATGAAACAAGAATATTAGATCTCTTACACGGCTTTTCTTAATACAACGAATGTTTCAATGTATCAATAAAACTTGTTTTGTTGCTATTAAAAGAGGGTGTTCATAGCTTCGATTCAGGTTTTAAATGTTAACTAAACCAATAAGAAGATAATTATATGGGTGATGGACCAACCTGTACTAATAGCGTAATAAAAGAAAGCAACGGATCGCAATCAATAGCCTTTGTCTCGCTTAGATCATTAGCAAAAATTATTATTTTAGGATGAGATTTTTTGGAAAATTATTCAGTTGGTTTTTGGATATCAAATGATATTAAAACAAAAGGAATTCAAAATTCGGTTCAGGAATTTCCTATACACTTTTGCAAAAAAAATATTTAATTACATTAAAAAAACGCAGGGCGCGATTTTTTTTTTAGTTTTCATTTTGATTAAATTAGTTGGTGATTTATAATTATTGAAATTAGTTGATGTTTCCCGTGAGCGACTCGAAAGAGAAGGCGGATCTTTTGGGTCGTATATTCGCAGAAAACTCAAACATAGTTGAACCTCCCCATTCTCCTACACTCATTCCCCCAGTTGTAACGAAAATGAAACCAATTATTTTTCGTTGCAATATTGTACGGGAAATGCTTCTTTCTATCAATATTAACAAATCTGCTGGCCCCGACGGTATTCCACCTCTCATTCTTAAAAATTTTGCTAGGCAACTAGCTCCAATTTTAACAAAAATTTTCTATTTATCTTATAAAACCGGAATATTTCCCGACTCTTGGAAGCTGGCCAGCGTTCAACCCATACCAAAGAAAGGCAGTAAGACAGATCCTAACAATTATAGACCAAGTTCGTGGCATATTTCGAAAAGTTTAAAATTAAAAGTTCGATTTTGTTGTTCACTAGTTATTTATTTTTGGAAAAAAGATATAAATTTCGCGTTTTGATATTCCGAAAGGAAAAAAAAAATAAAATGTGATATAAATTCGCGAATTTAGTTTTTTACTCAAAAATTCTATTGTTTGAGTTTATGAAAATTGGTAGAATTAATAGTATAATGATAAATTATAAAAACAAAATGGTGTATTTATGAAATTAACAAAAAAATATAATTACTGTTTAAACAAAAAATATTATTTACATATGTCTAGAGAAAAAAATATAGAAAATCAATATAGTTAGATTGTTATAAAAGTTTGTTTTTGTTAAAAGTGGTTGTCGCATCCCATTGAAGATATTGATATTAAGGAACAAAGGGAAAGATATAAAATTGTGAGGCAACAAGTGTTGTGATCGTGCTAGTCTCAAACAAATAATTTACGGCAGTTTTGCGATTGGCTACCACATTGATTGAAGTTGGAAAAAGGAAATTTTCTTGATAAAAGAAAATTGGCAACCATTTACATCCAGATAGTTGAGGCTTGGAATTTTTGTTTGCCTCTACATATTCTAATTTAAATCGATATAGCAAAATCGATTTTATTCCGCATCAAAGCAAGTCTTGGATGAAACAAATTTTGCGCTTTGTTATATAAACGCTAATGGATCAACACCAATTTGGAATCATCGGCATATTGCACCAAAATTAAAACGTTACAACAAAATAAGCTAATCGTGACGGAACGAGTTTATGAAGGTTGACTATGACAATTAACGGCTTCCAGAAATTATATTTATTGTACTGCCGGACGACGTTTTTTTTTCTAAATTCTTTGATTATTTTCCTATATGAAATGTTTTTAATGACCACCATGGTCTTGTAAGTTTTTTGTAGTTAGAGATTTGTTTCGGGCATGGTCCATATTGGGGTTTATTGGATCCGTTTTCTTTTTTTTTGAAACCTTGATATTGAAATCATACATATTATATTTGTTCTTTCTTTGGCAATAGCTGAATTCAAGATCCAGTTATAATAAAATGATAGTTACAGTGCTAAGCTTATCAAAAGTTTGTTAAATATATGGAATAAAGATATAGTTAAAGAACAAAACTTTAAATACCCAGCTATATTGTTTTATTACAACGTTTGGTGGCAGTGGATGGTGTCGAGCTGTGTACATTTATAACATATTTGATTTAACCGGAATGCGGTAAAGTGGCGATATGATACTGGGATACAACTGCTACGGTGTTGAAACGTGGTGGAATAATAGTTAGGTGAGTTGGGTTTTTACTTTTCTAATATACTGGTGTATAATTTTGTCAAAATGAAGTGTTAACGTAAAGTTAAGAATAGGGAGAGTTGTGGCATAGCAGTTCTCCCTTCTGGAAATTCTGGGTGGTCTTCTAATGTACGCTTTGTTTTTTTTTTATTTTAAATTTTCTTGTGTTGTCAGGTAGGTTGCTAGAACCTTCGCTCTATTGAGCTAGCGGCAGGGTAAATAGCGTGCACGACCACTGGTGGACCTTCACGGACCAACAGACAAACTCCTACTACACCGTTTTCAGTCGTAAGGAAGAAGAAAACTATTAGATTATCTTTTCATTATACAATTTAATAATCATTTGACGATGTCATTTACAATATTTCGCCCATCAGAGGCATTTTCAAGTAAATCTAAATAAAAAATATAATATTACAAGCAATTCTTAAAAAATACGAAAATTTAATTAATTAAAATAAAAATAAAAATGAAAACAATTTAATATGCTAAAAAACGAGTTGAAAATCATCTATTAGAACCAATAAAACAATTACAATTTTTTAAGGATAAAACAAGAGGAGTTGGTTATTAAATGTAATTTGAAGGTTATAAATATTTGTAAATCTAGAGTTCTTAAAATTATGTTAACATTGAGGTTAAACTTATTAACAGTTTTGAGTCAAAAAATTAATTATTTTTCTTTTAAATATGTAGGAAATGGTAATTTAGCTGTGAAATAACAAATTAAAAGATAAAAGATTTTAGACATACCGTCTATATAAATTGAATAATTGAAATTTTAACTTTTACTTTGATCCATCCATACCGCTTGCACTTGGACGTTAAACGCCATATAAATATATAATTATTGATCAACAACAAGGCTAGTAAACAAAAATAAAAATAAAAACTAAAACAAAAATAAAAATATTTAACACAAGACATGCACTATCACAGAATTATTTGTTAAAATGATAAATTAATAAATTAATTAAAAAAAACAGAAGCTAAACTTTTGAATAAAAAGATTGATAGGCAAATAAGCAATGATTTACAAATGTGGATCGTAACATAATTATAATACTGAGAATCAGAATTGAGCTAATTAGTTGTATATATGTTAGTACTAATTTAATTGACTGTATTTATAATTTGTTTGAAAAAACGGACTGTTGCATATGTTGTTGTAAATACTCTATTATATTCTTATTTAATATTAATTCTTCTCTCTTTTGAAAGAAACAGTGTTCAATAGATGTATGTATGGTTTTTTCAGGTTGTTTGTATCGGTTTTGAAGTTTACTACTGATTTTTTATTTAGATAAATTTATCTAACATAAACATTTACATTTATCTAAATAAAAAATCAGTAGTAAACTTCAAAACATATTATAATACATTTCATACGAAAACAAAGAACAATTTTTGTGCCAAAACTGAATAATTCTATAGACACGTTAATTAACGAAAACCATAATAGCTGTTTTCTTAATAACAAAAATCTAAAAATTCATCATGTTGAAACTAAGGGCCCTAAACTTGATATTCTTGAATCGTTTGAAATTCGTAAAGCTCTTTATTTAAATAAAAATTTATTAAATTTACAAACAGATGTCATTTATTCGCCTTTAACCAACCCAGATATATTTCTTTAACACAACTTTCCAAATTTGTTTTCAAAAAATTTTCTAAATTGTGATGTTATTTCCATTTGTCGGATGCGAAGATGCAGTCATTACTTCATATCTAAGAGACGAACAATAATTTTTTAAAATGTTATTTCTTTGAATTTACTATTATTTAAATTTAAATATTGTTTTGTATTCATTTTTGATCTAGTTTCATTTTTAAATTGATTTTATTTGTATATAAATGACATGTTTTATTATTTTTTCTTTATAATAATTTTTAAGCTCTTGAAAATGGTATAAAAACCGAAACCGGTTGAGCGAATTTTAATTTTATTTATTTATTATAATATAAATAAAGTTTAATTCAAAAAATTAATTTGCGAAAAACAACAAGTGTTTTATTATTAAAATAAATTTATTATTAATAATGTTTCGCCAAGTGCCAACAGTAGCCTCAATAAATACTATATATATATATATATATATATATATATATATATATATATATATATATATATATATATATATATATATATATATATATATATATATATATATATATATATATATATATATATATATATATATATATATATATATATATATATATATATATATATATATATATATATATATATATATATATATATATATATATGTATATATAATTTTTTTTTTTTTTTGTTTTTCCATCTCCGCTTATCACATATAGTCGTTTGGCATCAAAATTTTTCCGAAATTCCGAGATGAAGCCCATTGCAATAGGTAGATTTTTATATGAAATCTACCTAATATCAAAATCTCTTTTGTTTTTATTTTTTTTTACTAAGTAACCGTTTGAAAAAAGATTAAATAAGAACAAAAAAACACAACAACAAAAGATGATTTTGAAATAAAATGTTTGATAATGTTTGATTACAAATTATGTGTGATGGTATAATTGTAGTTGTGACGTAGTTCATTTGATCTTTGGTGGATTTAATATGTTATTAAAAGTAGTTTAAACCAACTTAAATAAAACTGTTCCGAAATTGTATTGATGGAGTTAGTTCGGATAATGTATTTAATTTGGCTCGATAATTTTTTTGAATTATTCTGTTTCTACTTATATTTTTTATTTAAACTAATCTGACTTATCTAATTTCATTTGGACACAAAACCGTCTGACCCCGAAATCTACCTATTTATAGCGGATATACCTGCCGCTGGGATTTTTTATATCTTTTGACTCGAAAACGGCTCATTTGATTTAGATGATTTAAATTGTACTCTATTTAGGGAGGTGCCCAAATGGTCCCATATTTATTTCTATGTCGTGAAAAATACCGTTTTTCAGAAAAATTGAAAAATCTGTGTTTTCTTATAAATGTTGATTTATGTTTGGTCACCGATTTCTCAAATACGTTTCATACGATTTGAATGATTTAAATTGCATTCTATTAAGATAGATTAGTAGGTGATTCCATATTTTTTTTATGACGTGAAAAATTTCGTTTTTCAGTAAATTGGAAAAAACTGTATTTTTATGCCTGTTCACTGATTTCTCGAAAACAACTCATTCGATTTGAATGGTTTTAATTGTATTCTATTTGGGTAGATTTCAAAAAAGTCCCATATTTTTTTCTAAAACGTTAAAAATATAGTTTTTTAAAAAACTGAAAAAACCTGTATATTTTTATGTATTTCCGTCGATTCCTTTGAAACCGCATATTTGGTTTGAGCTGTACTGTATTGCTATAAATGCCGAGGTGGTCCAATATAATTTTCTATGACAGGAAATATGCCGTTTTTTTCAAAAATTCGAAAAACCATTGATTACTTGATTGTCATTGATGAATACTGGACGGGATTTTAAGTTATTACTTCAACAACGCTTTACTAATCGACATTTGGATTTATACACCATTAATGAAAAAATAAAAAAACTTTTAAATAAAAATGGAACCGACTTCAAAAATACAATAAAACACAAAAAAGTGAAAAATAACTCAATTGTGGATTTGAGAGACGAAAATATAGCTAACTATTGATTTATTTAATTTAAGTATATTTAACTACAGACAAAAAAATTACGGTTTTAAACATAGTTATTTTATTAAAGAATTTATTTGTTATTATAATTATTACAATTATTATAGTTGTTAGAATAGTTATTATATTATAAAAGTTATTTGTAGCACAAAACTGTTGGAAATCAGTGCCAGTCGACTTCGAACAGTTTAGTGCTAAAATAACTTTTAAAATATAATAACTATTCTAACTATAATAATTGTAATAATTATAATAATTATAATAACAAATAAATTCTATAGTATAATAACTTTGTTTAAAACTGTAATTTTTGAGTTATTTTGCACTTTTTTGTGTGTTTTTGTATTTTTGAAGTCGGTTCTATTTTTAAATTCAATTGTGTCGACTGTCGGCACTTGACGAAACATTTTAATATAAATTAAAAATTGACAACACTTGTTATTATTTCGAAAATATTTCTTTTTTTTTTAAAAGTTTTTTTTTATTGATTTTGTAATAGGGTTATTATTTTGAAAATGTACATTTTTTTGTCGATTTTTAAATTTTTGATTTTTAAAAAATCTGAAATTTTGATATATTGTTGGTATTGACGATATAAAAAAAGTAATATCTGGTTTTATTGAGTACTCTGAATCGGAGTTATGCGCGGTTAAATTTTCAAGGCATTTTCACGTAGTTTTGGTAATGGTGTCAATGTTTTGTTAATAGATCCCATAAATTTCATACGATTTACGTATATTTTTGCAAATAAAGGGAAAAATAGTTGAATAATTGAAATGTGTAAGTTGAAAGTTAATAATTTTTCTCTTTTCCGCTAGGCGCGTTAAATCTTGGTTTACTTCAAAGCTCATATCTCAAAAATCGTGTTTTTTTTTGTTTTTCACAAATTTTAAAGTAAACACTTGCAGCTATGAAACCAAAAAATAAAAAGTGAGAGATTCCATATGGAATTTTTTTATACGATTTTTAAAATTTAGTATATGAAAAATTCACATATGTTTTTACATCAAATTAATTATACTTTACTAAATGTGAATCAAATATATTAAAAATTTTATATTTTAACATCTGTACTAAATATTGAAACATATTCTGTGCATTACTCATTTAAAAACAGGTTTTTATTGAGAATAAGAATTGGAGATTCAAACGACCGAAGATTGTGATTTACTTTCCACATCTTAACACTAGCATAAGCATGAGACTATTATTGATAAATATATTTTCTATAAAAATCATAATTTAATGAAACAATAATAATATTACAAACAAATACATAACAAAATCAATTTATATATTATTTTTGCCTCTGAATTGAAATATTTTTGATTATCGGAAAAGGGAAACATTTTGACATTTAATTTCTGAAATATTTTTAGAATTTTTAGAATGCTGAAAACTATATCAAAATCCTTAAACAAAACCGAAGTCTTGATATCTCAGAGCTGTGAGATTTCAGCCCCTTCATATTTTTCTACCTTGAACTACCTTTTTCAAAAACCCTCGTGATAATAAATTGAAAGACTGGATGTCGGATTGGCTGTATAAAATGAAAGCAAATAAAAACAGATTATATAAGGAGCAGAAACGGCATCCACTTATTAGTAAATTAAAAACAAGGTTCTCAAAGTTTATAACAAAAGTGTTTAAAAGGATCAAATATGAAAGATTTCCTTACTAAAAACGTTTATTTAAAAAAATAACAAATAAAAATAACACCAAAAAAAAGTGGCAAATTGTCAAAGATATCACAGTTTAAAAGGATAGGCCATGGAAGCTAATCTTCTATCGTTGAGCTGTTCAGTTGTTATTTCATTGCTTTTTCGGCCAAACTAAATCAGATCATATTGAAACAGTTGTAAGTGATTTTGTCTAAAAGAATGACTTAATTTATTCCAACTATTCTGAACGGAGGACCAACTGTTTTTTCACCCGAATTACACAAGACGGAGTTAGAATAGTATGAGCTGTAATATTTGAAATCATCCGGTTACGATAAAATAACAAATTCTTTAGTTAAAGAATTTCTCAACTGCACAACGCGTGCAGAATTTAGGTAGGGAAAGCCTGAATACAGTCAGGGCGTGATCAGGTCCTTGTCAGTCCAGAAAGGGTTAACCTTATTCGGACTATCTCATGTGGGCCTGTTCTGACCTTAATTTACAAACCCTTTTAGAGTTAACCTTAACCATGATATTTGGTTTTTCGTATTTGACCCCAAGCTGAAATTTCAATTGTTTAAAATTCCCCAAAGTATAATCCATTTTAGAAATATATAGTCAGAATCGTTTCATGCATGTTTTAGAGTCTGGTCCGGATATCCGTATCAGGGCGTGATTTGATTATTCCAATCAGGGTGGGATCCGATTATCCCAATCAGGGTCTGATCGGGCAATCCTAATTAGGACCTTATTGAGAAAAATCGTTACACTCATGATTAGGGCTCAATCAGGCTGGCCTTCCAATGCCTGATTTAGACTAGGGCAAACCTGATCCGGACCTTATTTGAGCTCTGACAAATTTCTGCTCGGGATGTTAAAACCTCTAACGCACATTTTTCATCGGAGTCTTACTAGTGGTACATTTCCTTCAAGTTTTAAGAAAGCAGTTGTGATTCCTTTATTTAAAGGCGGTGATACATTAGGTATGACCAATTACAGACCAATACCATAATTTCCTGTGTTTTTTAAAATCCTTGAAAAATTCGTTACAGGAAGAATGATATCTTTTCTATGCAAACAAAATTTTTGAGTGACTATCAATATGGATCTCGTGAAAGTATAAGCACAGAAGATACCTTGATTGACTTTCTAACAAAGCTTTATTAACCGACTTTAAAAAAGAAGGAGGTTCTGTCTTTCACTGTAGGTTTATTTTTTTATGTATGTACACCGATTTCTCAAAAACGGCTCGTTCGATTCGGATGATTTAAATTTTATTCTATTTGGGTTCGTTCCGAGAGGGTCCCATACTTTTTTCTATGATGTGAAAAATACCGTTATTCAGAAAATTAGAAAATACCATATTTTTAATGCATTTTCGCTGATTTCGTCAAAACATGTTAATCTGTTTGGATGTTTTGGGCAGTATTATATTTCTATACTTGTCAAGGTCGTAAATAATTTTATATCACGGGAAATATGTATGCCGTTTGTACAAAAAATCGCAATACCATAATTGATAGATTGTCACTGATGAAAGTTTTTCCGCCATTTGAAACTATTACTTTTACGCTTTCTAGCCGACATTTGCTTTATGACTACACTAAAAATAAAAAAATAAAAAAACTTTAAAAAAAAAAAAATAGAACCGACTTCAGAAAAAAACAAAAGAAGCACAAAAAAGTGAAAAATAACTCTGTTATTGCTTTTAGAAACAAAAATACGTTACATTTTGATTAATTTAATTTAATTATACCTTGCTATAGACAAAAAAATTACGCTATTATACAAAGTTACTATATTAAAATAGTTACTTTTTATTATAGTTATTATAGTTGTTATAATAGTTATTATATTTTAAAAGTTATTTGTAGTACAAAACTGTTCAAAGTCGGTGCCACATTGAGAAAAAACCGACTAATACGTCTCGGACTTGGCACCGATTTCCAACAGTTTTGTACTACAAATAACTTTTAAAATATATTAACTATTATAACAACTATAATAACTATAATAATTATAATAAAAAGTACCTATTTTAATATAGTAAATTTGTATAATAGCGTAATTTTTTTGGCTATAGTAAGGTATAATTAAATTAAATGAATCAAAATGTAACGTATTTTCGTTTCTAAAAGCAACAATTGAGTTATTTTTCACTTTCACCTCTTTTGTTTTTTCTGAAGTCGGTTCTATTTTTTTTTTAAAGTTATTTTGTAGGCTTAAATACTAGTAAAAAAGTTGCGGCATTATTTCTTGGAATAACCAAAGCATTTGATACCGTTGATCATATTATACACAATTACTTAATAAATTACTCTAATCTAGTTTTGTTCTGTAGTAGTTTCAACCTTATTTAATAAGTCGTACACAAAACATAAAAGGTAATACTTTTAGCCATGATATTTTGATTACAGCCGGCATTCCTCAAAGCTAAGTTTTGGGCCCTATCTTTGCTGATAACACTATTTACCTTTATTTTTGTGATGATTGGATTACTGTTATGAATCAAATGAATAATGATATAGTTAAATTCGGGAAATGGCTCAATATTCATGTAATGGTTCTTAGCTCAAACACTCGGTATATGAAACTTGGTCTAGGCAACGATCTGAAACTGGGAGAAAAAGTAGCGTCTGTTCTCCGTGTTAGAGTGGCTAAAAGCAAGCATATATTTGGGATCAAGCGGCTCGCAATACAATCGTCCTTTTCACGACCTATTCAAAATTTGCGTTGGGCAAAGGGCTAAACCTACATTTCCGTAAAAAAGAATTTGTTTTGAGCTCTGTACACTAGCCTCGGAATCACAAGAACGACCTCGAAAATTATATTCAGACTACGATTTAAAAATGTTAACCAGGAACCTGCTTAGTTTAAGTAGTCTAGTAGATCTCCAAAAACATGCACACCAGTAATTGATAACTGCACACTGTATATGTAGTGGTATTAAAAGACTTAAAATGCCCAGTAGAATCCATGAAACAGCGAAAGGATGCAAATTTCAATGATTGTTGCAATCAAAACGGAGGAGAATTACTTCGGTCTGAAAGACCTTAGTATTACAATCTCGATCCAAAAGTGAAAATCTGACCCCCACTTTTTTGGCATTTCTTGGCGTTTTAGGTCATAACGATTCTAAAAAAGCAACAAAAAAATGTCCGTTTATTTGTCGGCCGTCACAACCAACGAAATCTAGTAAACCGCTGTACGGATATGCAAATTTCTTTTTTCTAAAAATAGATTAACTTAATGGGAAAAGCCGAAAGGACGGTGTGTTCGATAACTGTATCGGAAGTCTGTCAAAAAATTCAATAAGTGAGTCAAAACACCAAAATTTGCATATTTTTTACTAAAAAATGTTCAATTTAAGTGATAACGACTACCTAGTAACATTGAATGTGGAGAAAATTTTGATGGTCGCAATTGGTATTTCCAGGACCTTTATTATTCTATCATAGGTGTGTCAAACAAATGCCATCAAGTTTGTTAAAAGGATTATTTTCAGTTATTCAAAAAATAAAATTTATTATTTGTATGACATGAAATGTAATTGAACATGAAATTGGGCATGGAATATGGTTATTTCCAGTTTGAACTCCTCTCAATTTATAGAAACGGTTGAAAAATATCAAATTGTTGCAGATAAATGTCGTTTTTTAACAAAAATTGTAATTATTAACGAAATGTTTCTTAAGTAATTTTTTGTGTGATTCCAGATTCAATGACTTTTGAATAGCAAGAACAGTTAGAAGTTTAAATTTTTGATTATGCTTTAATTTTTGAAGTTTTGAAATTTTAAGTTTTCATTTTGTATTAATTTTTGAAATACTTTTAAAATTTTGAAAAAAGTTTGAATATTTGGTTTTGTAACAATTTATGAAATACTTTTAAAATTTCAAAAAAGTTGTTCTTGTACTTGTACAGAAAATTGTGTGTTTAATATACATTGGTGCATAAAACTTAATTATTTCGATCAATACAATGGGCCTGTTCCGATATACCAATCAGGGTCTGATTCGGCAGTCCTAATCAGGACTTGAAACAGGAAAGACGTTACACTCATGAGCAGGAAGCAATCAGTCTGCCCTACCAATGCCTGATCTGGACTAGAGCTAAACTGATCAGGACCTTATTTTAAACCTGACAATTTTCTGCTGGGGAAGCAAAGAATACCGAGCGGTGGATTGTCGAAAGATCAAAACATCCGGAAACGGTCAATAGATATCAAAAAAGTGAAACAAAACATAGAAGAGCATGACATACCTCCAAAGAAGCCATTAAATATTTAAGAATAGTGGTCACCGATTAGTAATTTGTTCAGGCATTCCCTACTATGATCCCAGCCGGATCAGGGTGGAATAAGGTAAGTCTTAATAGGGCATTAGCATCCGGCACCTATCAGAAATTATACCATAAATCATACCATACCACCTACCATTTGTCCTGATACGGCTCGGACTCCGAAGGCCTATCTGATCCCTAGTAGTAAATGCCGGACCAGGACCGGATCAGAATCAATTTCCTAATTAAGGTATTCCCTATTTGTCCTGATTTGAGCCTTATTTCATTTAAGTTAAATTACATTTGGTTACAATTCACTAGAGTATTATTCATTTTAGATATATACATAGTTTGCAAAATTTAACAGACGCTTTTGTTATCGTATGACTAAATATAGGTAGGGAGTTTGGATAAATTTATAAAAAAAATTTTCTACTTAATATAGCAGTATATTTTCAAATTTTTCTAATGTATGTAGTAGTAAATTCCCAATTTTAAATGATCTGGTTCTAGTAGGACTGCTTGATCCGGTTTGGATCATCTGAGGCGTTACATTACTGATCAGGGTCTATTCAAGTTGCCTGATGCCATCCATACCAGTGGTAAAAAAAGCTGTATCCGGTCCAGATCAGAGCCCTTACCTAATGCTATTCGGGCTAATGGTTGAATCTGCAGCGCAAACTAAAATCAAAAAACGAGCACCGAACGTACGAATGGTTTAAATGGATGAGGTGAATAGAATGTCGGAGCTGCGGTCAATTAGTTTTGGAACGAAAATAATGGAAGATAATTCTACAAAGGTCAAAAGCCGTCCATGAGATATAAACACCATAGAGAAAGAGAGAGAGAAAAGAATATTGTATTGAAATCAAAACTGTTTACAATTTTGTACCAGAAATTGGGTTCTGATCGGTTCGTAGACTTGAGAAATAAACAAAAATTCTTTCAATTGAAAACGAAGCAAAAACACGTTGCTATATGAAATATTAATATATTTTTCTACTTTACCGCCCGTAAAATAATCACCCGTAAAATATTCATAAAAATATGGAGGGGCTGAAATCTCACAGCTCTGAGATATCAAGACTTCGGTCTGAATTAAGGATTTTGATATAGTTTTCGGTAAAAAACTTTTATGAGGACATGGTTTTTAGTTTTGGCCAGCGATGTATATCAAACATAACTCTTTGTTAAAGTACAAGTATTTTTTATCTCTGTATTTTTGTACTTTCTCTGTACAAGTATTTTTATCACTAAATAAAATCAAACTTTTTTCAAAATTCCAAAAATACTCCAAAAATTAGAGTAAAATCAAATATTTAAACTTTTTCTAAATTCCGATAATATTCCAAAAATTTTTAAATATTAAAACTTTTTCCAAAATTCTAAAAATATTGCAAAAATTATTACAAAATCAAAAATTAAAACTTTTTTCATAATTCTGAAAATATTGCGAAAATTCTTAATAAATCAAAAATTGAAACTTTTTTCAAAATTCCAAAAATATTCCAAAAATTAGAATGAAATCAAATATTTAATCTTTTTCTAAATTCCAATAATAATCCAAAAATTCTTAAAAATTCAAACTTTTTCCAAAATTCTAAAAATATTGCAAAAATTATTAAAAAATCAAAAACTGAAAGTTTTTCAAAATTCCAAAAATTGTAATAAAATCAAAAATTAAAAATTTTTCAAAATTCTAAAAATATTCCAAAAATTCTTACAAAATCAAAAATTAAAACTTTTTCCAATATTCTAAAAATATTGCAAAAATTATTACAAAATCAAAAATACAAACTTTTTCAAAATTCTAAAAATATTTCAAAAACTATAACCAATTCAAAAATTTCCATGTCCAATTTCATTTTCAATTACATTTACGTCATATGTTTTTATGCTACATGCTACATTTTTTTTCCAAAAAATTGGCTAAAAAAATAAATGAAATCATTTTTTGACACACTTGACTTTGTCAAAAAAATAATTTTGACAAACTTATAATGCCATAATTCTCTATAATAATAATAAAATTTCATTTCAAACAAACAATTTTATTTTTTTTCCAAAAAATTGGGTAAAAAATAAATAAAAACTTTCTTTTGACACACTTGACAACATTTTTTTGACAAACTTATAATGCAATAATCTAGTTTTTGATCTCACATACCAATCCCGACCATCAAGATTCCTCCAAATTTAATGTTCCTACTCGTAATCACTTAAAATGAACGTTTTTTAAGCCAAAAATATGAATATTTGCTATTTTTGACACACATAATGATTTTTTTTGACACACAGTTATCGAACAGGTACAGTTATCGAACACAGCGTCCTTTCGGACCTGTCCCTTGAGCATACCAATTTTTAGAAAAAAAAGTTTTGAAATCCCTCCTGCGGTTTTCCCTGCAGCGTAGGTAACGACGGCGGCCGGTCGGCCGACAGACACAGATTTTTTTTTTGCTTTTTAAGAATCACGTCGAGAAATGCCAAAAAAAGTGGGGATAAGAATTTCACTTTGAGCTCATGAATGTAATACTTAGGTCTTACAGACCGAAGTAATTAGAACAAACAAATAAATTATTGTATAAAGTTTATAGAGAAAATCATGGCATGTTTAGCATAATTTTCAAAATGTCTAGCGAGTTTGAAAAATTCAAAAATTGATTTATACTACAATAAAGTTGTGCAATCGTGCGTAAAACGTTTTACATTCACTCATGCTGAAAGGAAGATTACGCCCTTGGTTCAATAAAAGCCCTCGCTTCGCGTCGGGCTTCAATATGAACCGCTGGCGTAATCTTCTACTTTCAACCCTCGATATGTAAATAGCTATTTAGGAACATCAAGGGGCGGAAATAAATTTAATCAATGAAATGGATTAAATGCTCTTACTAAATTTATCTGTTGAAAAGATGATCTTCTGCTGAATTCAATGATAATAAAAAGAACATTATCATTTTCCAAAATTAAAGTTTTGTTATTAGGATACAGACTTCGTTCATTTATCAATTTTGATGACAATTTGACAAAAAATGGAGATTTGAAAGACAAAAAATGAATTTGTCTTTGGGAGATATTAGGATAAGTGGTTGGGAGCCTTCCGAGCACCAGTTTATTTGAAACTTTAATAACATCAGTTCCTGATAATTTATTTTGATTAAACTTTCTAAATATGATTTGTAACGTTCCGGATTCCATGTTCCGGTTTGTCACTTCTGGTAAAAATTTAAATTTATTTTTTCTATTCGTTCAACATAATTTGTCAGTTGGGATACTACAGCTTTCATCAATGAATTTATGTTAGTGAAAGTTCAGCAGAATTTGGAGATTTATGTGGGAAGAAACTAATAAGCTTTTGGGGGATAATGGGCAAAGTGGTGGGGGCCTCCAGCGCATCTCTGTTTAATATCTAGAACTCCTCGAAATCTATAACAATAGTTCGCTATTAAAAAGTATTTGAAGGATATACGATCACTTTATATCCAGAAGATTTTGTTTTCAGAGCTGTGGTGAGGTGACCTTTGGATCCTTTTTTTTTGATAACCTGTTATCGGGAAACCGATGCTACCGTGGAGGGAAAATTTGGCTTAGGTTTTTACAGCAAAGCTGATAACTTTGTTGCTATTAATATTTATTTTTCTATAACTATATTGAATATATTTAACAATTACCGCATCTACAGCGGCATAGCAAATTAGTAGATGAAATCTAAATCTGTGCTGTAAACACTTTTATTTTAAAAGCTTGCAACTAGTTTGATATCTAGCATTACTAAAAATCAAATTTTTTTTAATATAATACTTCACGCTGTGAACACCATTGCAAATAAAAATCTTTGATTCCTACACCGTCTCCTTTTCCCAAAAATTAATATACTATCTACTAATTTGCTATGTCGCTGTATATGCGGTATATATTGAATATACAATGAATAAAATAAAAAGACGCGATCTTCATATTCATTAAATATTCCCGTCAAACAAAATCCTGAAATTCACTTATTTTCTCTACTGTCACAGTGGCTGCCCCTTAAAACTTAATTTTTTTATAATTTCTAATACAATAAGGTTCTGGTGATGTTTTAATAAGTTCTGTAAAGCAACTTCCTGTTTATCACTTGTTTAACGTCGTTATCTACACTACAGCCTACAATTATGAATCTCGATTTTTAATTTTATCGCATTACGCAAAAACCGTTTGCAATTACAATGAAAAGTTTTATGTCAACAGGCCCTTAAGGTGCTGAAATAATTCATTACAAGTTGCGCCTTACAACGATTTCTCACCATAAGGTTCAACGAGGTCTCAGCATGCATATAATGCATGATAATGCATGATATATTTATATAATAATGCATGATATATTCAATTCTTCATAATGCATGATATATTCAATTCTTCACGAAAAATATGTTTAGATAGCGTTTAAAATCACAAAAATTATATACTTTAATGAATTTATGTATTTGAACCTCGAGCATATGGACTTTCATTATTCGTCGTTAAATAATAAACGCCACGCGCAACATCATGATTTGATGGCTCACCACCCATGTTTACCATCGTCACTTTAGTTGAAGTACAATTGTTGTGCAAAATTTCATTATAACTCCCACATTGAATTGATGTAAATCTTTTACTGACCGGATTAATTGATTCTGTCATATACGCCAAAACAATATTATGTTCGCACCCCGAAAAAATTGCTTTATCGCAACCATGTTGAATCAAACCACCATTGGGATAAAAATCGGCCGTTCCTATTGGAGCACCAACACCAAGCACTCCAATGTTTGTATGTATAACCTCAACATATTCGGCGTCGGTAGCTTCCAATATTTCATCCGGACCAACATTTTCATTAGGTCCTAATCCTGGCTCTAACCCCACAATTGTATGTATTTGACCACGTGTTACAAGTTTCCCTGTTATACCTGCCATATGAGCTCCTTTACTGTGTCCGAGAATAGAAATTTGATTGAACTCCAAAAACTTGTTAATATTCATCCAATCAATAAATCGTGCAATAAGTGCACAAACTAATTTCGAATTAAATGTTAGTTGCTTGTTTTCATTTTCTCCATACCAGTTCGCTCCTTTACCCCAATCAACCGTCACAACATTGAATTCTCCAACTGCCAAATATGCTTCTCTTAATAAAATATTTATTGGAGATTCACAGTATCCAAGTGCCCCATGAATTATGAATCTAGTTGGTTTACTTGGATTCCAAAATGATTTTATTACTGACGTCAAATTATTGATCTGTATAATTTCAGGATTATTCAAGCTTCTAGTTGTGTAGAGTCGAAATACAACATCGCGTTCTGCATTGAATGCTGGCTGTGGCCTCCAGTCTTTATTCATCCAATAATTCATTACATAATCATCATATACTTGCATCCAGTCTCTTGATTGAGTTTTTTTCGAGAGATCCTGTAAGTCATTTGGAGGGTCACCTTCACCGGTAGTCACCTTAGCAATCACTGTAACAGATGTTATTTATTAATTTTTAAATTTAAATTTTTATAGCAATATAAAAAAATCACCACAACAAAATAAAACCATTACTGCTATTACAAATGAGTTCATGTTGAATGACATTTATTGAGTGACACATCTTGACTCAAATTAAGTTCATTTTATATGCTTTAACAACGTTAATCCTCTTTAGGTTAATCCTCTTTTAATTACACAAAGTAATTAACGTTTATAACGTTTATAAGTAATTGTTGTTCCTAAACGGAAATCATGACTTTAGTTTTGTTACTTGTTGTGGTTTTATTTTGTTTGTTAACTGATTTTTATTGTAGTTATTTAACCGATAATATATTTTGCCAGAGTTGAATAAACAAATTTATCAATTTATCATTTAACAGGATCGCAATAGATCCGCACGTAAATTCAAATTAATTTTAAAGCATTAGTGCGTAATAAATTTAGCATTTGAGAATATTGATTAGGCAAATTATTGCAATTCAATGTCTGTTAAGATATATATGTCACTTTGCATTATGCTACGTTGTCATAACGTTGAATTCGAACCACAATTATTTCAAAAGAATAGAAACCTACAGTGCAACAAAATGGATCCCAACTACCTACGACTGCAATGAGGAATGTTCTATCTCAACATCATCGATGTGTAACTAAAGGTTTTGATATTTTTTGAATTTTGTTTGAACTGACACTCATCACACCATTGGTTGAAGTTCCGGCATCGATATGTAGTATTTGTTGTATTTAAAATTGTATGCTAATAAAACTCAACGAAAAATAAATGATCGAGATTATTGTTCATCAGGCAATACTTTTCGTTTAATATATATCACACAAAAAGACAAAAGACATAAAATCATTGAATAAATACATAAGGAAGCATCATTACGTGTACTGTACGTACACAAATGATCGGTGAAGCATTTTTTTAATGTATTCGTGAGGTTGCCACTCTGTCAATGCCATTTTATTTGTTTACGTCATATTTTAAAACAAACTAAAGTGTTTTTTTCTGAATTCTGTTCTTAAAATATTGAATTGTAATGCAATTTTACACAAATTAGTATTTAAACGGTTTTTTTTAAACAATTAATTGTGTTTATATATTCATAAAAATGGAGTGCTGCATCAAAACATGTAAAAAATTGTCAAAATTACAAAGTATTTGCTGCCAAAATTACATATATCAGGTAAGGATATTTTGATAAAAAATGTTTATGTTTATGTTTATTTTTAATATATTTACAATAAGTTTGTGTCACAGAACTAATTATTTTCTAATTTAATTTTACATTTAATTTCTCAAATGTAAGGTTGCCACAACGTCAAAGCAATTTGGTTAGACACACCCATTCCCTGGTATTTTATAAAGTAATTGTTTGCTATGAAAAGTGTGTCGTAGTGATTGCAAATTACCCGATTTCAAACTACCCGGTTACTCGATTAGTATGTTCTAAATTACCCGGATTACCCGGATAACCCGGGTAGTTATAAACAAATTAAAAGATGAAAAACAATAAAACAAACCTCACAGTAGTAAACTAAAAATTGATCATATTTTAATTGTAAAATAATATTTCAAAAATATTAAAGCATTTAGGGTAGTTGTACTCATCCGATTTCGTATTTTTTTTTTAAATTCCTGCAATAGAAAAAATCCGCTCCGATAAAGTGGATGTTGGCTTCACGGTCGATAACGATTGATTTAAATTTTCTAACATTTATTTCGGTTTCCTTTATTTACATACAACATTTTTAGCTCTTTATCAACTGTAGTACCACTGTTATCTATAGTAGATCTTGTGTAGCCATTAATACATTTTTGTAGTTGTAAATTTTCAATATTATAATAAGCCGCATCATTATCCGATTTGATTTTTCATTGCTGACGTATTTCTCCATTTAGTTGACATTATTCGTGCGCATCCAACTACGTGGCACCGAGATTTATCTGATGACATTTTCTTTAAATGGTCCCATTCGATGACACTTATTTTAATTATTAGCTTAAATCTTAAATAAAAACTTATCATACATAATATGTTTACCGTTTCTATTTTAAACTAAATATAAACAAATAACCAATGAAGATCCTTAATTTGTTATGAATTAATTTTAATTTTAATGAGAACTAAAATTCCATAAATTTTGTTATGTGTTCTTCGTCGTTTTTCTGTTGTTTTCGTAATCCAAACAATAATATAATTAACTAGAGGGCAGTTTAATGTTTACGGATATGGTTGGTTTAATGTTTATGGTTGAATGTTTATGGTTGAATGTTTATGGACATATTGCAATTTGTATGATTAGAATAGAATCATTTGTCAACAACTAGCATAAAGAATAATTCAAATTTCCAAAAAGAGAATAAGCAGAATTTTATTTTGTAAATTTTATTGAGAAAAAACTGGACCTTTTGTTGTTCGGGTATTCGACCAAAATATCCGGATATTAAATACCCGAAAAATCTTCCTAAATACCCGGGTATTCGGGTACCCGGATACCAAGATTGCAAACACTAAGTGTGTGTAATTTAAATTTGAATATGATTTAAATTTTAAACGGATTTAATCTAGCATTTTTAATAATGAAATATATGGTTGAAACATATATAACCATAAGGATTTTCAATTTAACTACGGTGCTTTTACATTTCATTATTAGTATATTAGTCGAAGTATGGTTGAACATAAATTAAAATCGCATGTTTAGACCAATAGACAGTACAAGCGAATTTGGTCAATACTCAATATGTTCCTATATATTGACCAAATTAGCTTGTACTGTAATCATCTTTTAAAGTGGGTTTAAAGGTACTTTAGGGAGCATTTTCAACCTATGCCAATTTCGTATTATTCTAAAAATGGGCAACTGTGACAAAAAACTGAATAGGATAGAGATTTTAGATAAATTTTTTTATAGAAGTTATTCCATAGAAGTTTTGTTGTCAAATAAAAATATTTGCTTACAGAACAGCTTTCTGTAACAAATACAGCAGAACAGCTTTCTGTACAGATCTGTATTCGTAAAGATGTGTTCATTTGATTTGCTGGTAATGATGTTAGACTGTTGTTAGTAGGATACTGCTTTTATTGCTGAAAATGATGTCGTTACTATTGGTTAACATGTTTTTTCTTGTAGCGTTACCTACCTATTCTGAATATTATTTTATTGTTGATTGTGCTATTTCTGACTATGTTATGCATGTAATCAAGTTATTGTTAATTGTGGTACTATTGAATGTTTTGCCGTTGGCGGTGTTAATCTTGATTGTATTATTGTTAACTGTAGTTATATTATTTACAAGTACTGTTAAGGGTAATGTCGCTTTTTTACCTATTGGTAGCAGAGTGTATACCGCGCTCATGAATATAAAAAATTCCTAATTATTTTTTCCTTCATATTCTTCTTTCACAAACAAATTTTATTTATCTTTTAATAAAATTATCTTTTCCGTAAAAACTCAGATGAGAAAAAATATTGAATTTAATTATTTGAAGATCAGAAAAATGAGAGGCTCATGATCGTTGAATGAATTTTTCAATGATACGATCTTTTGAATGTCGTCAAATTGAGGTTTTGATGTGAACACTGAACAAATGAATAAGGACATAAATGATCAGAAGAACGTTTTTGTTTATGGTCTTTAAAGCAATTAAAACTAAATGGGACTTGTTTTATTAATAAAAATAGAATAATTGGTATGTAATAGAATATTATATCTAGAAAAGAAGTAGGTATTCAAGACCGTGTTGCAAAATATTAATTGATAGTGTTTTGACGCAGATTAAATTCAATTAAATTAAATTTGATGTTAATAATAAATTTGAACTCATTTGATGTCAATCAATTTGATGAGTTTTCGTATATGAAAGAAATGAAACATCCAACTTGTAAAAAAACATATTATTAAAGTTACTAAAGTCATCCACTTTCAAATCCTTCTGATGCATTTTGGCAAAGTAACAATTGGGGATGAAGGGTTCTTTATCAGCTATTCGGCAAGTGTAAAACGTAACAGTAGGTATTTTAAATTTTAATATCGATGCAAAATTTTTTTATTTTAAATTTCGGTTTTTGTAAAAAAAGAGCATCCCAAAACTTTGTAATCATATTTATACAAACTGTTGGGTTTTGTTCGACGCTATAACTGACCGTAGAGTCTGCGTGCCAGGACAAGTTCTGTAAAGCCTGGACCTTACAAATTAATAATAGATGCCTAAGGCATCTATTTATCCAAAGGTATTTACTTTTAATTTCTTAAAAAACGAATGACCGGATCAAGTGTGGACTCTTGTGGACTCGCGAAAAAATCTCTAATAAAAAAGCTAATTTATTATACCATTTGGTCTAAAACAAAAATTCAATCCAAATTCAAAGAATATAAAAACAAGACATAAAAATACCTTAACTACTTATATTTTGGTGGTGAAAGCTGGAGCGTTATAATTTTTATTTTATGTTTCCCAAAATTGTCTAGATCATTGGATTCGTCGAAATTGTCTTCATCCGTTTCATAATTGTATTCAACTTTTAAATTATGTTTATGACTAGTTGAAAATGGATTAAAACCAAATGATGTTCGAACTATAATTTTATCACCCGGCAAACCGACAACTCTTCTGCATATGTCTACTATTGGATTTGTTGGCAATTTTGTTACTACCATATCACTACGTTCTATACGATTAAATCGAACGGAAAATCATTCAGTTAATATTATGTTACTTGAATATAATGTTGTTTCCATTGATGGTCCTGAACGAAATAACTCTATCACCAATGTATTAAAACGTACAACGTACGCTTGCATAGCACGCAGGTTTAATTGCATGTCCAAAAATTCTTCCAGCAAAATTATATATGTTCCGCTTTCTTTTATATTGAATAATAGGTTTGCTTGAAATTCTAATCTTCCACTTTATTTTACACCAAAAGAAACAGTTCAATCACAAAAATAGGATTACTTTTCAAGATAAATTCCCTTTTTTTTAAACTCCACAATAATTTCGTTTTTATTTAAAAAAAAAAACCAATAACATTTACATTTTATCTCAACAGTAAACAACATATAGATATTTTTTTGTTATATTTACTTCGGTCTGAAAGACCTAAGTATTACATTCATGAGCTAAAAGTGGAATCCTTACCGCCACTTTTTTTTGGCATTTCTCGACGTTTTAGGACCTACTGATTCTAAAAAATCAAAAAAAAAACCGTCAGGCCGTCACAACCTACGAAATCTAGAAAACCGCTGGACGGATTTCAAAAATTTTTTTTTCTAAAAATAGGTTTACTAAATGGGAAGAGTTGAAAGGACGCTGTGTTCGATAACTGTACCGGAAGTGTGTCAAAACAAGGAAATTTGCATATTTTTTGCTTAAAAAACGTTCATTTTAAGTGATTACGAGTAGGAACATTGAACTTATAGAAATCTTGATGGTCGTGATTGGTATGGGTGACCAAAATCTAGATTATTGCATTATAAGTTTGTCAAAAAAATGTTGTCAAGTGTGTCAAAAGTTGTCAAGTGTGTCAAAAAAATTTAGCTGTTTTTATGACGTAAATGTAATTGAAAATGAAATTGGACATGGAAATTTTTGAATTTGTTATAGTTTTTGAAATATTTTTGGAATTTTGAAAAAAGTTTGTATTTTTGATTTTGTAATAATTTTTGCAAAATTTTTAGAATTTTGGAAAAAGTTTAAATTTTTGATTTTGTAAGAATTTTTGGAATTTTTTTAGAATTTTGAAAAATTTTAAATTTTTAATTTTATTATAATTTTTGGAATTTTGAAAAACGTTTCAATTTTTGATTTTGTAATAATTTTTGCAATATGTTTAGAATTTTGAAAAAATATTGATTTTATTTTATTTTTACAATATTTTTGGAGTTGTGAAAGAAATATGAATTTGTGATTTTGTAATATTTTCTCGAAACGCTAAATGGAGAGGTTTTTGAGTAGTTTGTTGAGTGTATCATCTTTTCACTAAATTATGTTAATTTATGATCTGTTATAATTTTCCGGCAACGTATTGATATTTCGTGTTAGTTTTGTAATACATATCTAAACAGAGATAAAAACATACTTGTACTTTAACAAAGAGTTATGTTTGATATTCATCACTGCCTAAAACTAAACACCATGTCCTCATAAAAGTTTTTTTGCCGAAAACTATATCAAAATCCTTAACCCAGACCGAAGTCTTGATATCGCAGAGCTGTGAGATTTCAGCCCCTCCATATTTTCAATATTCAATTAAATAAACATTTCTTTTTTATTTTATATCAAAAATAAATTGAACGATTACATTCAAATTATTTTATTTTTCACCAAATTTTTAATTAAATTGTTTTGATTTGAGAATCAAATCGAACTAACTATTATTTTATTTCAACCCGAACTAACTGATTTTATCTTAAAATCGTACTGATTTGCATTGTATAAAATGCATTCTATAAATATCCTAAACAAAGGTGTAGAAGCGAGATGATTTGATCAAAGCATTAGTATATTTCTATCTATTATTTCCAGTTTCCGTTTTCTAAAATTGGAGATCAACCATATTCACTACCAAAAAAATTTTAATACGAAAACATGTTTAGGATTGTCATTCTATTTCATCCCATCATCGTCAATTATAAATGGGAAGGATCAACCACATATATTGTGCTGGATTTTGTTTCAGTTATTAAAATTATAAAGAAAATGATTTGACAATAAATCGTTATTAATTTTCGAGATGGACAAGATGATAACTACTACTATTACAATTCAAGGCAATTTCAATATCAAATGTGAGAGTACCAACAAAAATAAAAAATACAATTACAATTATGTGGATTTTACTTATGTTTGTTTATAACAGAGTTAAATTAAAAGAATTTGTTTACAAACTGAAACAATACGAATTGTGAGGATCGTGCTAATTAATATTAATTGTTAGTTGTACGAACAATGAACAATGTCGATAATATTATGTTTGTTGTTAAGTGTACTTGCGGATGTTGATATTAGAAATACCAAGTAGTCATATTATGAGGGAGAAAAATAGAACAGTGTGGCGGTTTGAAGGGAATGTATTTTTGACTGTTCGCTGGTTATATTAAAACCTCACTACCAAAACATACATTATCTCCAATTCACCCGTACAGAATCTGAACTCGTTCTGGAGTGGGGGAAAGATTTCCTTATAAATACTTCTGGTTAGATAACACGTCAGATTGCGGCATAACAGTTCTGCCTCGTGCAACTAGGGTATACAATGTCTTTCATCATGTACCCGGGAATTTTGGGGTTTTTTTCACATACCCGACTACCCGGGTGTCCCGATTAACTACCCGGAAAATTTGATCGACCGTAAAATTTTGATTTTTAACAAGCAATCAAAAGATTCCTAGTTTGAATTAATATTGATTGGGAAGTAGAAACTAGGACTTTTTAAGACTTAATGGACCTGGGTCTTAAGAGGAGTCAATGTGTTGTTGTGGCTCATATTGTAAGTCCTATTACACAACACATTTTATTAAAAAAATTATCAGTCAAAAGTAAATTCAGCTCGAGTGAACAGCATTTGGGAAATAAGCAAATTTTATTCTGTTCAACCAAAATGTTGTACCTGTGTGTCTGATATTGTAAGGAAATACATAATTTGTTGTTTAGGATATTGAACAGAATGATCATACAGAAGATGCTTGCATACTGGCTGAAATTCAGTTATTTATAAAACCAATTTTCCAAAATTAATTTTTGGACTGAACAAGCTTCAATTTATTTGAATTGGTTTCGTAATAGCTTATTCACAAAAGAAACTTAAATATATTAACCCTACACGGCTGCACCCCCACTATACCTTAACTTTTCTAGATATATTTTATTTCTTTTTCAAATACCCCGGGTACCCGGGTAACCCAGGTAGTTCGAAAATTTATACTCAACTACTCGGGTACTTGCAAAGTCGAATAATTGAGTAATTTGGATACCCTACATGCAACCTGTCCAACCCTTTCTAATCTAATCTAATCTAGGTTTTGTTTTTGTTTGTGTTAGAATAAATAAAAAAGAATAAAGAAAATAGCTTGGTTGGGGATTTAAACTTTTATATATAGTTTTATACGTTCCATAAAAATGGTAATAAGTATATTTTTTAAGCTGACGATCTAACCACCGTTTTCATTTAATAGATTACGTTGTTTTAATAAAACTTTTTTTTTAAATATAAGTAGACAATATTAGTATTATTAATATAGGTATCGCCCAGTGGCCGAAACTCGGCCATTGTAAATAGAAATTGTAAAAAGAACTCCCAACCAAATAGCTACAACACATTATTCCAGAGTTAGATTAATTGATATAATTGATTTTGAATTGTCTACTTATCTACTACTCAAGACCTTTCCAACGATACACATATTGCTACACTTTTGATGGGGTAAATATTTTAAAATTGTACTCCAAAAATATTGCTTACGAATTTATAAATTGATATAGATTAGGGTTTCTCAAACGGGATCCCGTTTTCCCGGGATCCCGGAGGTAAATTTTCATCCCGTTTTCCCGGGATTTCACCCCGGGATCCCGGGTATCCCGCTAATTTTTATTAACATTTTGTTGTACTTTTTTCAAAGATATTAAAAGTTTTCTCACTCGAAAATCGAGTAGTTTTTAATTCTTTTCCCTCTGTAGTAATTAATTTCGTTCAAAATTAGGAAAATATTTTTTTGACACATATGGTATCATGGTTTTTTTGTATTGTTTTTTTGACACATATAACCACAACAAATTAAAACCAACCAAACTTAAAATAGGTAGATTTTTCTGAGAAATCTACCTAAAACTTGCGCTCCATTTCTCTTAATTTATGTTTAATGGTTCTGTTGGACGGATGGTTCAATGGACGTTTCGTCACGAAAATTCGGACAAAATTGAGTGATGGCGCCATTGACAACCTAGTTTTTTGAAAAATTGTTTAAAAATTAGTATTATGAATTTATTTTTGTTTTGTTTTTATGTATTCTTTTTTATTTAATTTTTGAAGTTTTTCTAATTAAAAATAATGGAAATATAAAAATCAATAGCGCATTTTTTGTGCTGTTTTAATTTTACACATTTTTCTACCACCCAATTAGAAAAATTTAGCTTTTCAGCGTTTCCCGGGATTTCCCGGGATCCCGGGAATTGGATACTTTTTGTCCCGGCTTCCCGGGATTTGAATTTCTACGGGAAATGAGAAACCCTAATATAGATTGATTTTGAACTGTGAAACAAATAACTTGAAAAAAAACTAAATAACCGAACAAAAAAATACTCATATGACATTTACCCCCTTTTTCCTCAAAAAATCGTCAAACTTAAAAAAAAATTAATATTTTTCGGCACATCTACTACTCAAGATCTTTCCAACGATATACATATTGCCACTTTTTTTTTGGCAAATATTTTTAAGCTGTACCACAAAAATAGTGCTTACGTATTTATGTATAGATTGCTGGAAATAATTGCTAGAAATAATTGCCTCTAGATGTAAAAACTCAACATTTTACAATTAAATAAGTAGAATTAGTTTATTTATTAATGTAACTTTTAAATATGATACATACCATATTACATATTATTTTAGATGTGATTTATTAGACCGGAAGGCAGTGTTGCAAATGAAAAAGTCATTTGATGCCGGTTGATTTTTATTTATTATAATTAATTAACTCCAGCTGATGATAAATCTGGCGGTCAGTTGCTAAAGGGCTGCGGAGTGTGGTTGTAGGGGAGTTTTAAACTGGTAAAAAAAACGAATTCCAAAAGTAATTTGATGCCACTTCAAAATTTTTATGATGCATGTTTACACCATAACAATTGAAAAAAAAGTGATCAGCTGATTGGCGGATGGGGGATTATAGGTCTGCTACTCGTTTACATCAGTATAAAAATGCAATATAGTCAAGACCTTTCTGCATAGGATCTTGATGAAACTTTGGCAAATGATCCAGATTCACTTGAAAATGGAAGATCTGAATTCATTTTAAATTTGGACAAAATGGCGGGGGACTCCCGAACACTAAGTTTAAATCTTCAATAACTTCTAATCCAGACTTATGATCTTATAGAAACTTGGTATATAAAGTTTTAGTACTGTTTCCAATATTTCTGCCTACAAAGTTCCGGTTTGTCACTTCCGTTTTTTTTTCAGGTGTTTATTCCTACTGTAGCCTACAATTACCGATCGGTTTTCATGAAACGTTGGTAAAAGCTTTCAAATAACATTAGAAAGATTTTGTTAGCTTTTGGAGTACATTAGATAAAGGGTTTGGGGGTCCACCATACAACAGGTGATTTTTTCCACAATATTTTTTATGTTTGTTGGGAGCATAAAACATTTGTTCGTGAATGAATTTTGACGACACTTTGGAAAAAGATGCAAATATGTATGACAACTGATTAGTTTTTGAGCGATAGTGAACAATGTGGTGGGGGGTCTCCCAAACACCTGTTTTTTTAAAGCTTAATAACATCTGTACGTGATATTCGAATTGGATGAAACTTGATACATAAACATTTGGTACGGTTCACAACAGTTCTGCATCCCAAGTTTCGGTTTTTCATTTCCCGTAAAAAATGTTGGTGCTCCCAACAAACATTAAAAAAATTGTGACACAATAAGCAGGTCTTCGGGAGGCCCCCACAACTTATCTCAATATTGTCTAACAACTAATCAGTTCTTTGTCATTTAAGTTTCCATATTTTTTCAAAGTGTTACTAAAATTGATTAATGAATGAAGTCTGTATGCTCCCAACAAACTTTAAAAAGCAAGTGCGAAAAGTCAGCAGTTGTATGGTAGACCCCCCGCCACCTTGATCAATGTGTACCAAAAGATGATAATTATTTTTCACTAATTGCAACTTTTTCCACAAGTTTCATAATAATCACTTCAATATTGTAGGCTGCAGTTTGCTTAAAGGCACTAAAAAGACTTCAAAAAATTACAAACTAAATTTTTTTTACCGGAAATGAAAAACCGGAAGTTGGGATGCAGAACTGTTGTGAACCGTACCAAATGTTTATGTACCAAATTTCATCCAACTCGATTATCAGGTACATATGTGATTAAGCTTTAAAAGAAAAAGGTGTTTGGGGACCCCCCACCACTTTGTTCACTATCGCTCAAAAACTAACCAGTTTCTTGCCTTACATATTTGCATCTTTTTCCAAAGTGTCGTCAAAATTCATTCCCGAACGAATAAACGAACAAACATAAAAAACATTGTGGAAAAAACCACCTGTTGTATGGTGGACTCCCAACCCTTTATCCAATGTACTCCCAATGTACTCCAAAAGCTAATAAAATCTTTCTAATGTTATTTGAAAGCTTTTACCAACGTTTCATGAAAATCGATCTGTAATTGTAGGCTACAGTAGGGATCAACAACTGGAAAAAGAATTTTTTAACCGCAAATGTCAAACTGGAAGTTGGTATGTAGAAATATTGGAAACAGTACTAAAACTTTATAAACTAAGTTTCCATAAGATCATAAGTCGGGATTAGAAGTTATTGAAGATTTAAACTCAGAGGTGTTCGGGAGACCCCCGCCATTTTGTCCAAATTTAAAATGAATTCAGATCTTCCATTTTCAAGTGAACCTGGATAATTTGCCAAAGTTTCATCAAGATCCTATGCAGAAAGGTCTTGACTATATTGCATTTTTATACTGATGTATACGAGTAGCTGACCTATAATACCCCATCCGCCAATCAGCTGATCACTTTTTTTTCAATTTTTATGGTGTAATCATGCATCATACAAATTTTGAAGCGGCGTCAAATTACTTTTGGAATTCATTTTTTTACCAGTTTAAAACTCCCTCAGAACCACATCCCCACAAATCTGACGGCTGACTCTTCTTTTCTACTTCACAAATAATTAATCTATCTATAAAAATAAATTCAATCGGCATCAAAACACTAACAAAAATGCAACGCTGCCTCCCGGTCTATATGATGCGTATTTGTTTGAACAAATATTTAACTTTTGTTAATTTTATTTAATCGATTATTCAATTAATCGGTGTTAAAATTTTCATATTAATCGATATTTTGTCCCAGTCGATTAATCGACCATGCCCTATTTGCTACTGATTTAACCCGTAAATTTAATTGCTGACATATTTCCTTATGAAATGAACTGATATGCCGTTTAAGATTTCCCGTAATAATGCCCTTAAATTTTTGATTGCAAATTTTAATTTTGCAACGCACCCATTTTTCTTCTTTATTTGCTCCATCGTTTACCTCAAAAAATTATAAAATGTTTTCAGTTTCTGATGCCCGTTTTCTCTTACTTTACTGTTCACTTTAAATAAACAAAAATACATTTCAAAAACTCGGCTTTTGTTCAATTAACTAACTCAAATGAGATTTTCTCTATAAAAATATTTCAGTTAAAAACTTATTTTTTTCTTTTTTTTATCTAAAAAAAATCAATCAAGGAGAGAATGAGTAACATGTTTTCAAGAATGAAATTAAAAGATGAAAACTTATTTGAGTGTATAGTTTTTTCTTTCATGAAAAGATAAAATAGAATTTATTTTTATCCGATCCTTATCTTATCTTTTCAAATGATTGAGAATTTACACCCTCTGATTGGTAGTGCAATTGTTAAAGTTGTTGTTGTAGCCACATTGGTAAAGTGCTACTTGTTCGATTCCGTTTCTAGATTCAGAAACTCTGCTCCAACCTTTAGGGGGTATCACAGATCTTTCTTCGTTAAATCTTTCGCACTCTCTGGACATGAAAATTGTGGTCAACATCATGTGGTGTTCCATCATTTGCGGGACATTTGTCAATAGCTTGGGGATCGATTCTATTCATTAAATTATTAAATATTCTTGAATAACTGTATCTTAATGGCCCTAGAATGCATTTAGGGCTGCTGTAATTAAGCGCTTCTTCGTTGCATAGCAACGAAGTGGCATAGCAGGTTGCGTACTTAGCGAGATTTACTTATAGCCTCATACTAGCTTCAATCCATGGGAACGAGTAAGAAATCCTGCTACTTCCACTTGATAAGAACGGCAAATAGAAAAGAAACAAGTGAATTAATTTAACTCTGGCGACCCCCGTACCCGAAAGAACCACGATCTCCACGTCCGACCCCTCCAATTTACACCCATTCACGCACTCCCACTCCACACCAAAGGTTATGCTGAAGAAGTGTCCTAAAGTTAAAATTAGACCCTAACGCAAATACGACAAATCAATGTAAATCCATAAAAATCGAATGAGCTCACAGTATAACAAGACTTGAATTACAGCCAACCTCCAATATCATTGACTTTCTTTTTAGTACTTTATTTCGACCAAAATTTGGACATATATATTTCTCCCTTAATACCAGGTGTGATTGGTAGCATTGTACTAGTGAGGTAATTATAATAAATACGATCCCAGGATACGGTGGTATCAACTCCTAGTGGATCATACTTACTAGGTACGTTGGAAAGCGATCCAAGGCACAGTTGTCATGCACTATCCATGACCAATCAGGTGTGTTTAGTTAGATATGTGTATATCATCAATACTGTCGTTGGTGATATTCCATCCACTGACGACGCTTCCTATATTTAATATAAAATTCAAACAATCCTTTGATAAATGATAATTGAAACTGAAACTGTTAGTCATATTATCCTTACCATTCACCATCGCCAGGAAATTTTATTATTTAAACATCAATTATTATAAAAAAGAGAGAAGAAGGAAAAAAAATAATATTCCATCCGAATTTTACTGAACGGTCTTGAATTCATACCCACTGCCCAGTTCAATGCTGGTGATACATTTTAACGTTGTAATGTTATTTGAAATTGGTTTAAGAGTTTTTGTGAAGGTTGACTCATTGATGAGATATTAGTTAGCTCAGTAATATAATTTAAGTAATATATCATTATCTACGTTAAAATCATTTATTATTAATAATCAATAAAAGAAAATAAAAACGATAAAATTTCGTTTATGAACACTCACATGCACAACAAGTTAGCATATATATAATAAATTAGGACGAGTACTAGACACACCGTGACTGGCCTTATTATTTCGGCTGTATCCAGAATGAAATTCCAGTTATATACACATCCGCCCTCCAAGCCTGCATGTGCACCAAAACACACTCACATACGCCTTCATACATCCATAAATATCTATAAAAGCAATGCGTTACTCACCCCAAGGTTAGTCCAGTTCCATTAATAATTTATCATCGACACATTCCTCGTTATACAAGTTCAGCAATCAGGCAAGCGCCAAGGTTGGATAATAGTTGTAATAAAAGTTTTTGGAAGATGGCGGCAATGATGGATATTCCGGAAATAGTTCCAAATCGGTGCCACTTCGGATAATCACAATGTATAAAAAAAATTGCTATGCGCAAAGCTGGTTGGTGATAATAGTATATTTTTTTGTACTCCAGGAAATGTGTCGTAATATCCCGTAACATATCACAACAAACAAAAAATGGTTGTCCCTGAAGTGCATCAACATGGTCGGCCTGCCGGATGCAACCGTAGCATGCGTTTTGGTATTCGAGCTAGACCATACTCCTAAATGAATTTGTTATCTGGATATAAACAATGGATCCTTTCACTATGAAAATTTCTGGCTATCACTGTGTTAATACAAAATTATCACAGCTGATTTACACAAATGCATCATGACTTTTTATTAACCGACTTCCAAAAAGAAGGAGGTTCTGTGTTTCACTGTAGGGTTTTTTTTAAGTATGTACACCGATTTCTCAAAAACGGCTCGTTCGATTTTGATGATTTAAATTGTGTTCTATTTGGGTTTATTCACAGAGGGTCCCATAATTTTTTTATGATGTGAAAAATACCGTTATTCAGAAAATTGGAAAAAACCATATTTTTTGTGGGCAGTATCATATTGCTATACTTGTCGAGGTTATCGTAAATAATTTTCTATGATCGGTAATGTGTATGCCGTTTGTGCAAAAAATCATAAAACCATAATTAATAGATTGTCACTGATGAAAGTTTTTCCGGTATTTGAAGTTATTACTTTTAAAACGCTTTCTAGCCGACATTTGCTTTATGACTTCACTAAAAATAAAAAATTTAAAAAACCGTTTTGAAAAGAAATAGAACTGACTTCAGAAAAAACAAAAGAGGCACAAACAAGTGAAAAATAACTCAATTATGGCTTTTATAGACAAAAATACGTTACATTTTGATTAATTTAATTTAATTATGCTTTACTATAGACAAAAAAATTACCATATTAAAAAAGTAACTATATTAAAATAGTTACTTTTTAACCGACTTCAAAAAAGCAGGAGGTTCTGTGTTTCACTGTAGGTTTTTTATATGTAGTACACCGGTTTCTCAAAAACGGCTCGTTCGATTTAGATGATTTAAATTTTATTCTATTTGAGTTCATTCCCAAAGGGTCCCATAATTGTTTCTTTGATGTGAAAAATACCGTTATTCAAAAAATTAGAAAAAACCATATTTTTAATGCATTTTCGCTGATTTCGTCAAAACATATTAAGCTGTTTGGATATTTTGGGCAGTATTATATTGCAATACTTGTCAAGGTTATCGTAAATAATTTTCTATCACGCGAAATGTGTATTCCGTTTGTGCAAAAAATCGCAAAACCATAATTAATAGATTGTCACTGATGAAAGTTTTTCCAGCATTTGAAGTTATTACTTTTAGAACGCTTTCTAGCCGACATTTGCTTTATGACTATACTAAAAATAAAAAAATAAAAAAACTTTTTAAAAAAAATAGAACCGACTTCAGAAAAAACAAAAGAGGCACAAAAAAGTGAAAAATAACTCAATTGTTGCTTTTAGAAACAAAAATACGTTACATTTTGATTAATTTAATTTAATTATACCTTACTATAGACAAAAAAATTACGCTATTATACAAAGTTACTATTATTAAGTTACTATTATTAAGTTACTATTATTAGTATTAAAATAGTTACTTCTTATTATATTTATTATAGTTATTATAGTTGTTATAATAGTTATTATATTTTAAAAGTTATTTGTAGCACAAAACTGTTCGAAGTCGGTGCCACATTGACGAAAAACCGACTAATATGTCTCGGGCTTGGCACCGATTTCCAACATTTTTGTACTACAAATAACTTTTAAAATATAATAACTATTATAACAACTATAATAATTATAATAAAAAGAAACTATTTTAATACAGTAACTTTGTATAATAGCGTAATTTTATTGTCTATAGTAAGGTATAATTAAATTAAATTAATCAAAATGTAACGTATTTTGGTTTCTAAAAGCAAAAATCGAGATATTTTTCACTTTTTTGTGCCTCTTTTGTTTTTTCTGAAGTCGGTTCTAATTTTTTTTAAAAAGTTTTTTTTTTTACTTTTATAATAATTTTTCGACTGATAACGTAATTTGCTATAGTTGAATTTAACAAATTTATCAGATTTAATCGTTATCAAACCTCTGAGAACTAGAGATAATAATGGAATTCAATGTCTTCCTATTTTTAATATAATTTGAAATTAGATAAGTTTTGAAGCACATATGAAACTGGGAGAAAATGTAGCGTCTGTTCTCCGTGTTAGAGTGGCTAAAAGCAAGCATATATTTGGGATCAAGCGGCTCGCA
Organism: Diogma glabrata; assembly: GCA_963693315.1. NCBI lineage: Eukaryota > Metazoa > Arthropoda > Insecta > Diptera > Cylindrotomidae > Diogma > Diogma glabrata. Next base: position 321,289,900 of record OY856187.1, on the reverse strand, counting down.
ATACAATCGTCCTATTTACGACCTATTCAAAATTTGCGTTGGGCAAAGGGCTAAACCTACATTTCCGTAAAAAAAGAATTTGTTTTGAGCTCTGTACACTAGCCTCGGAATCACAAGAACGACCTCGAAAATTATATTCAGACTACGATTTAAAAATGTTAACCAGGAACCTGCTTAGTTTAAGAAGTCTAGTAGATCTCCAAAAACATGCACACCAGTAATTGATAACTGCACACTGTATATGTAGTGGTATTAAAAGACTTAAAATGCCCAGTAGAATCCATAAAACAGCGCAAGGATGCAAATTTTAATGATTGTTGTAATCAAAACGGAGGAAAATTACTTCGGTCTGAAAGACCTTAGTATTACAATCTCGATCCAAAAGTGAAAATCTGACCCCCACTTTTTTGGCATTTCATGGCGTTTTAGGTCATAACGATTCTAAAAAAGCAACAAAAAAATGTCCGTTTATTTGTCGGCCGTCACAACTAACGAAATCTAGAAAACCGCTGTGCGGATATACAATTTTTTTTTTCTAAAAATAGATTAACTTAATGGGAAACGCCGAAAGGACGGTGTGTTCGATAACTGTATCGGAAGTCTGTCAAAAAATTCAATAAGTGTTTCAAAACACCAAAATTTGCATATTTTTTGCTAAAAAATGTTCAATTTAAGTGATAACGACTACCTAGTAACATTGAATGTGGAGAAATTTTGATGGTCGCAATTGGTATTTCCAGGACCTTTATTATTGTACAATAGGTGTGTCAAACAAATGCCATCAAGTTTGTTAAAAGGATTATTTTCAGTTATTCAAAAAAAAAAAATTCATTATTTGTATGACATGAAATGTAATTGAACATGAAATTGGGCATGGAATATGGTTATTTCCAGTTTGAACTCCTCTCAATTTATAGAAACGGTTGAAAAATATCAAGTCGTTGCAGATTAAATGTCGTTTTTTAACAAAAATTGTAATTATTAACGAAATGTTTCTTAAGTAATTTTTTGTGTGATTCCAGATTCAATGACTTTTGAATAGCAAGAACAGTTAGAAGTTTGAATTTTTGATTATGCTTTAATTTTTGAAATATATTTGAAGTTTTGAAATCTTAAGTTTTCATTTCATATTAATTTTTGGAATACTTTTAAAATTTTGAAAAAAGTTTGAATATTTGGTTTTGTAACAATTTTTGAAATACTTTTAAAATTTTGAAAAAGTTGTACTTGTGCTTGTACAAAAAATTGTGTGTTTAATATACATCGCTGCATAAAACTAAATTATTTCGATCAATACAATGGGCCTGTTCCGATTATCCCAATCAGGGTCTGATCCGGCAGTCCTAATCAGGACTTGGCAAGAGGAAAAGCGTTACACTCATGAGCAGGGTGCAATCAGTCTGCCCTACCAATGCACGATCTGAACTAGAGCTAAACTGATCAGGACCTTATTTTAATCCTGACAATTTTCTGCTGGGGAAGCAAAGAATACCGTGCGGTGGATTGTCGAAAGATCAAAACATCCGGAAACGGTCAATAGTTATCAAAAAAAGTGAAACAAAACATAGAAGAGCATGACATACCTCCAAAGAAGCCATTAAATATTTAAGAATAGTGGCCACCGACTAGTTCAGGCATTCCCTACTATGATCCGGGCCGGATCAGGGTGGAATAAGGTTAGTCTTAATAGGGCATTCGCATCCGACACCTATCAGAAATTATACCATAAATCATACCATATCACCTACCATTTGTCCTGATACGGCTTGGACTCCGAAGGCCTATCTCATCCCTAGAAGAAAATGACGGACCAGGACCGTGATCTGAGCCTTATTTCATTTAAGTTAAATTACATTTGGTTACAATGCACTAGAGTATTATTCATTTTAGATATAAACATAGTTTGCAAAATTTAACACAAGCTTTTGTTATCGTATGACTAAATATAGGTAGAGAGTTCGGATAAATTTATAAAAAAAATTTTCTACTTGATATAGCAGTATATTTTCAAATTTTTCTAATATATGTAGTAGTAAATTCCCAATTTTAAATGATCTGGTTCTAGTAGGACTACTTGATCCCGTTTGGATCATCTGAGGCGTTACATTACAGATCAGGGCCTATTCAAGTTGCCTGATGCCGTCCATACTAGTGGTAATAAAAACTGTATCCGGTCCAGATCTTGTTATGTCATAGCCTGGTGATCGATGACGCAGTTATATCAAAACCCTGGTTTAGTCATACACTATTTTCTCATACGTATCCAAATTGCATTCGCATAAGTTTTTATAGTCGTTTTTCATCCTGTCCTGTACACATGGTCTTGTACTCAATTCATGGTCATCCTTTTTTATATTTTCCGCCATCAAAAATTTCTTACCAGAAAAATAGTTGTGTAATATTGTTCCAGTGTGGGTTTTTATACTCTCTAATCGCCCTAAGACTATTGGACAATCGGTTGTTTATTATCATTAATCCATAATTACATTATTTGAATCATAATTCGGTCAATTGTTTCATAAACAGTGATTTCCTTTTAAATTCTTTTCTTTAAATTTCTGTTACAAATTAGCAGTTCTATTTCTTACTGGGTGAAATAAAACGAAAATCAAATTTCCCAAAGAAAGCTGCATTATCATTTCATTATTAATGATATGTATATATAGCAGTTGACAGCCGGCTTCGCTCTCTTATATTTTTGGTAGTCTATTGTGACCTAGTCGATTTTTGTTATCGTTCCATACGATTAATTCATTGGTTGATTTTTTGACATCTGGGTGGATGTGGAATTTTTTTTGGCTGCCAACAACACATCGAATAATTTGGGTGTGGCAGAAATTTGTTTTAATACGAAAGATATCCCTGTTCTTTCGAGAAAAGGAAACACAAAAAAACAAATAGGTAATTATCGATCGATAGCCAAACAACAAGCCCAAAACAATCGAAAACATTTGCCGTCTCAACATAGCTGTCTTTGTGGATATGAATGGCCGAACGAACTCCATTCAGGAAGGGGTAACTTAAATCTTGAATATATCGATTATAATGGTGTTCATATAGAGTGATGTTAAAGACCGAAAACCCGACGATCAAATATTCTTTAAAAAAACAAACCATAAATTTTATACGTTATGTGCTGAGTCTCATTTTGAGTGTTATAAGAAAATCGATAAATAATAAGAAAATAATTGCTGAATGTACATATGTTCACGGGTCTCATTCAAGTTTGTATTAGTCAAGAGCATATAATTATAAAATGGTTAAAACTGTTTGGATTGACTCAAAAAGTAAAAATATAAAATCCTAAATTTTCTTATGCTATATGTTAGTTTATTTTTGAGTGACTTAAAATAATTGGTAAAGATAAAAAAAAATTTCATGAGTGTTTATATGTTAACTGTATAGATACAATTTTGTATTAGTCAAAGACATACAATTATAAAATTGTTGAACTGATTAACTGAATCAAAAGTCAAAATATAAAATCATAAACGCCCTTATGTCGTATGTTCTGTGTAAATTTTAGTGCTCGATTTAAAAAAGTTCTTTTTTAAGCAAATCATTTGTGTTTATATATAGATAATAACTGTTTTTTGTGTATATAATTCTGTATTAGCTAAGAGCATAAACTTAGAAAAGTATTAAATCTGTTTAAGTAAATCAAACAAATATAAAAAAAGTAAAATCAAAAGAAAAAAATTCAAACCGTAAGTGTTATGTATACGAAAATTGGTCCTCATCAATCATGATTAATGAAGGCTGTTGAGATAACAGATAGTGATAAAACTCAAAAGTTGTAAGCGTAGATAAACCTGTCAAATAAATTAGTGGAAATCGCCAATATGAGTATATTCCATTTTGAAATCCTGTGAAAGGAGGAATCGACTTGATATCATTATATCACTGGCAAACTTTGATTGAAATCGCTATTTTACGGGAATCTGGTCCTGAGGATGGAACTTTATTACCAAAAGAGGTGATGAGGATGGGTGACTGAGTTGAACGGCGGACGTGGGATCTGGACAAACAAATGGTGAGTGTTATTTTATTTTAAATTAAAGGTATGGCCGAGCGTGGATGTGTGTGTATACGAATGTGTGTGTATACGAATGTGTGTGTGTGAGAGGGGGTCATGTGATGCATGTATTTGATTCAATGGCAATATTATACTTCATTTATATGCCAACGTAGACGATGGTCAAAGCGGTCAGATAACGGTCGATGTAGGAGCGTCAGAGTTGTAAGCTACATTTTTATAGAAAGAGAGGAAAGATAACTAAATTTTCTTCTTTGTTCCCTCTAAATTTTATTCATATATTTTTTTATATAGGAAGAATGTATGAAAGCATGGTATTATTGGATTCAAAAGATTTATCTGTCATAGTTAATTATCTAAATCTAAAACCAACCAAAGTGGTGTTGGATGAGATGAATTTGAGTGGGACTGAAACTTCGTCCTCTTCTGCCACCACTATTGATACTATATCAAATAATGGTAGCGGTAGTGGCTGTGGTAGGGGTTGCAATGCTACAAATAATTTAAACCATTTAAGAAAGTCATCCGACAATGAATCTCATGTATCAGCAATGCACCTATTAAAATTGTTCGCTTATAACGACGCATTCGTTCTGGCTGTTCAAATAATTTTATGCTAATTCTCAATTCGGCTACAGCATCAATAAGTTATGGAATAATCAACTGAAGGATATTCAAGACATATTTATTGTTGATCATAATATATTAATTATATTAACAAAAAATTATAAATTATATTGAATGAAACTGATCCGGGTGAACGAGTTATTATACAATTATTTTTATAATAATGGTGGTTATAATGAATCATATACTTTAATAAAAAAATAACATAAAATATTTTATTTTAAAAATGGAAGTACAAACCTATGATCAAAATAAATTAAAAGTAAGTGTAACAAAATTCAATTTATAACGAAGTTAATGATATAAACTTAGTGTTAACTGAAATTGATTTTACTAATGAAAATGAAGAAAATTTTATGGAAATTATATATGATTTATAAATCATCAAAAATAAGTAATATAAATTCTTTTTTTTTTAACGTTATTCGAGGTTATTGGATTGTTTCAAGTGTGTATGACTATGGGACTGGATGTAGGTGTGTGTGTGTGTGTGTGTGTGTGTGTGTGTGTATGTGGGTGCGTGCGTGTGTGTGAGTGTGTGAGACGTGTGAGTGTGTGAAGGCGTGGTGTGAATTGTAGGGGTTGGACGGGCTGATCGTGGTTCTTTCGCCATAGGGGTCGCCAGAGTCTCATTCTTTCACTTGTTTTTTCCCACTTCCGGTTATATCATGTATTTCGCGTACATTATGGTATTTGTGCTGGAGTAGCGGGATTTCTTACTTGATCCACAATGATTGAAGCTAGTCTACAGGGGCTATAAAACCTCACTTGGTACGCGACCTGCTATGCCGCTTCATTGGTTCGCCAATTAAACAGCGCTTCATTACAATCTGAGCCCTTACATAATGCTATTCGGGCTAATGGTTGAATCCGCAGCGCAAACTAAAATCGAAAAACGAGCACCAAAAGTACGCAACGAATGGTTTAAATGGATGAGGTGAATAGAATGTCGGAGCTGCGGTCAATTAGTTTTGGAACGAAAATAATGAAAGCTAATTCTACAAACGACAAAAACCCTTCATGGGATACAAACACCATAGAAAAAGATAGAGAGAAAAGGATATTGTATTGAAATCAAAACTGTTTACAATTTTGTACCAGAAATTGGGTTCTGATCGGTTCGTAGACTTGAGGAATGGTAAACAAAAATTCTTTCAATTAAAAACGAAGCAAAAACACTTTTAAAACAAAAAGAATGTTAATGGGCCCTATTCAATAAAAATCTTCTATCTTCAATTCTTCAACCCATAAATAAATAGCAGAATTGAAAAATAGAAGACTGTTCGAAATTGGTATTCAATTTGCGAAGGGGAAATTTTCTGCTATTTTATTATCAATTTATGTTTTCGAACACAAAATCTTCAATTTTAATCTCAGTTTTGACAGTAAGTTTTGTTGTTTTTAGTTTTACATATTTAATTTTTAGTTATTTTTTAATTAAAAATTAAGTTGATAAATTACAAAACATGTTAGTAAATATATTATATTTCGTGTGCAAATTAAAGTATTTATATGTTTTTTATATTAAATTTTGTTTTAAAGAAAACAATAATTTACAGGTTTTGACATCAGTATTTTTTTTAAACGTTTTCAATATCAAAACAATAGAAAATTGAGCAGGAACTACAAAAGGTAAGAAACGGCAAGTTTATGTTTTTAAATTTCTTGGCAAAATTGTTGTTTTTAATATTTGAATGAAAAATGTAAATGTAAATGAAAAATGTCCCTTGGCCCACGCCGATATAATGTGATGATTACCACATATTTTATGCTTCGTGAGGCGCCTGTAATTGACAAGCCCGAAATTTTTGTTCTGCGAGTTTCCCCAAATCGGCCGCTTTTTCGTTTGGCAAGCTCCGAAAAATGCCGATTGCCCGCGATCTTGTAAATTTGCTACCACATTTTTTTTTAACTGTGGGGTTTGTAAATTTGTTTTAGAACACGAGAGTAAGCTTGTCCGACCAAAACGTGTCTGCTATTGTCGAGTCCGACAGCTGACATTTTGGTATGTTTGGGTTATCGGACTAGATAATAGCAGACAAACAAAAAAAATCTGAAATTTCCCAGTTATGTCATGGTTTAAGGTTTTTCGGTGTAGTGTTTTACTAATAACTCTCAGAAATTTGATTGCGTTGAAATACATTTTTACAAGTGAGTAACTAGTTTTTTATCAAAAAATGCCAGTTGAACATTTGATAACTTATTCGATTTTCGCCACACAGCGCGTGGTGGTGCGCTTGAACTCTTTTACCCAAAAGCTCATATCTCAATATAGCACTTTTATTTTATAATTTTTTTCACAAATCTTACAGATAATACATGCAACTTTTAAATTCGAAAAAAGCTTAAAGATTCATATATGAATTGATTTTACCGAATTTTTAAAGAGTGCTTCATATCATTCTAAACAGTATGTTTACATATTTTTAAATATATTATATTATATTTTATTTTATTTATTATATTTTATTATTATATTTTTAAATATTTTTTTTTAATAAAATGTGTTGTGTAATAGGGTTTAGAATATGTGTCACAACAACACATAAATACCTTTTAAGACCTAGGTCTAGACCTGGGTCCCACGACAACTGGCGTTCTAAGGTGTAGATTAACGCTTTTTTTAAACATCTGTGGGTTGAAGCCACCTGAGACTAAGTGTTCCGGCAAACTATTCCATTTGTACGCAGTTCGGACAAAGAAGTCTCTCTGCGATCTGCCAGTATGACAGCGCGGGATATTTACCGTTTCACCGGTTGCGGCAGCCGATTGCCGAGTGGAACGGGGGTAAGAATAAGCTTAAGGCACGATGCCGCTGATTTCATCTGAGCACTGCTGATGACGACTTTTGTAAAAAAACAACGAGGTCAGCAACAGTGCGACGATGTTGTAGGGAATCAAGTTTTGATGTCAAAGTTCGATCACCCACAATTCGTATAGCTCGCTTTTGAACAGAGTCCAAGAGGGCCAAGATGGAAACAGAGGCAGCACCCCAAACTTGACAGCAGTACTCCATGCAGGGACGAATATAGGACTTATAAACATGGAGCAATTGGTGTGGAGTGAAAAAATTTTTGCATCTATTTAGGAAGCCGAGTTTTTTTAGACGCGCTTTTTGCCATCGCCATTACATGGTCGTTCCAGAGCAGGTCACTTGAAACTGTGACACCCAATAAACGAATGTTTTTACATTCACCTATTGGTTCATCACACATACTAAATAAAATATCTTTGGGGAACTCGGTCTTTAATCTGGAAACAATCAACAGCTGTGTTTTGGTAGAGTTGAAATCGACAAGGTTTTGATGACCCCAGTCGGCGACTTTATTCAGGTCTTTGTTCAAGTTTATGGCAGCGTCTCTCCGGGCAGGATTAATTCGTTCGTGCATTTTAACTTTTGAAGGAAGGGGCTCGAACGACTTGTGCAGAGTACTATCATCTGCAAAACTATTTATTGGGTTGCTGGTGATTTTCAACAATTCGTTGATATAAATCAAAAATAGGGTTGGGGACAATACTGAGCCTTGGGGTACACCAGCGTTAATTAGTTTAGACTCAGAAGAAAATCCGTCTAAGGTTACCGAAATGTATTGGTTGGATAGAAAATTTTGAATCAGCTTCACAACATTGGGATGAAAACCGTACACCGTACGAATATTTAAAAATATGTACATATTTTTAAATATTCAAAAAATCTATATATGGATCCTTAAATTTTCTCTTCAAAATTTTTTGGTAGCTGCATGTTTTATAAGACTTGTTAAAAATATTACAAAATAAAACTAGTATTTTGATTTATAAGCATTTTTTATGTAAAAGGTAGCCAGGAGAAATCCAAAAACTTATAAATTTTCAAATAGCACTTTTCGATACAACAAAAAATATCGAAAAATATCGATATCGAAAAGCCTATGGAGCACTTTTACTTTCGGGGTTATTTTGAACCGTAAAAGGATTGGCAGTAGCTCTGGTGAAACGTGAGAAGTTTGCAGTTCAGATAAGATTTATTTAATCTCTGCGGAAGTTCGTTTATCCATAATATATTTGTAGAAAATTGACAGATCAGCAACATTTCGTCTGTGATGTAAGGAATCAAGCTCATTAGTAAGAGTGGAGTTGCCAATCAATTTAACAGCTCTGCGCTGAACAGAATCAAGGCACTTCAAACTACTATAACAAGCTCCACTCCATATGTGAGAACAATACGCCGTGCGGGGACGTATAAATGATTTGTATATTAATAGAAGCTATTCGCTATTGAAAAACTTACGGCATCGCCCCAAAAAGCCCAATTTCTGAACAGCGTTCTTAGCGAGGTTAAAAATATGAGAATTTCATTTCATATTATTTCCAACTTCTACTAGAGTCAAACTGAAACGGATTTAATTGAAACGGATTTAATGTGGATAATCTAGGAAAATAACAAGCCTGTGCTTTATTCGTATTGAATTCAACACTATTAGCAAACCCCCAACACAATTGCGAATACAGCAAACCCCCAAAGGTCATTGTTTAATGAATCTATCATATTTGATCTACAGTTATGAAGCGCTAATGGTGAATATAATTTAGGGTTTTCATGAGACACATGAAGAGTGCTATCATCAGCAAAACCATGAATAGGACTAACTGGCGGAATCCAACAAACAAACCAAACATAAATAAGAAAGAGAGTTGGTGACAAAGTAGAACCCTGAGGAACTACTGTATTAGTTGAGAATATTTCCGAAGAGACACCATCAACATTGACCCGAAATTTCCGCTCCGAAATAAATCTTTGTATCCAAGTAACTTTTTATCCTCTGTAAACCATAACATCTTAATTTGCAAATAAGATTGTTGTGCCAAACTTTGTCAAATGTCAAATGCAACCAATATCAAGGGCAACCCCGAAAGTTTCACCATTATTTTCAAGCGATTTGTTCCAGACATGAGTGACAAAGGAAAGTGATTCTCCCGTCGCTCTTCCTTTTCGAAAGCCGTATTGTCTTTCATTGAGTAGTTTTGATGACTCTAGAAACTCGTTAGATTAAAATTAATGTATTTCTCAAAAATTTTAGAAACAACCAATAAAATTGAAATGGGTCTGTATTTTGTAGGATCAGTTTTACTCCCTATCTTAGGAACTGGTTGTACGCTTGCCATTTACCCCAAAAAACTATACGTCCCATTAAGAATAAAACTCTATGAACCGGGCTTCGCAAGGAAATTGGTATCATTTTCAGAGAAATAACTTCCCAGAAGGATTTTAAAAAAAAATCAATAAAACATGTGCATTTTCAAAAGAATTGTCCTATCATATTCAAAAAATCTGTTTTGGGTCCTAAAACTTTTTCTTCAGAATATGATAGCCCTGTGTATTGTTTCTGTAAAACTTGTGAAAAAGTGCTATTTTGAGATCTAAACTTTTTCAGTAACAGAATTTCAACATAGCGGATATATGAGATAAATTAGTATTTTGTAATATTTTTCGATAAAATAACTATTTCTAAACTCACTTGCAAAAATGAATATCAATTCAATGAAAAATTGTGAGATTTATTAGAAAACACCGATACCATAACGGAAAACCATAAAAAATTATCATAAATTCATACTCCGCATAACTCCATTTCAAAGCTATAAAATAAAAAATTCCTAATTTGGTTTTTTTAATTCGTTAACACCAATAACATACCAAATTTTCAGATTTAAAAAAAAATCAAAAAAAATCGACAAATAATTGTACATTTCAAAAGAATATCCCAAAAACATATTTCTTCTAACCATAAAAGCAACTTTTTACTTACTTCTATAAAATATCTAAATCTTCTACACTGAAAAAAACATGTCCTATTTCCAATCGAAATGCAATTGTCTCAACCTCACCGTGCGGTCACATATGGCGAATCAAACTACGAAATTGCGTCAACAACTCTACAATTATAGATCGATGAAGTTGAGACAATCACATGAAATATTTATGTGAAAATAAAATATGGTTCAATTAATCTCAAATACTTAAACTTTAAAATGAAAAATTCATGATATAAGGCCAAAGAAAATTTTTTTCAGGGAAATAGTTATTATCTTTACTCAACTACTGTTATATTGGATATAACACTTTATATTTTAAATAAACCTCTTTCTGTTGTTAGGAAAATGTTATCGTGTAGTTGTCCCAATCACAGTGAAATTGTTTGCAAATAATTTTTCTTTGCATGAATAATCAACTGCCAACTTCGAGATGAGGTTGTCATGAACTTCAATTTTTTTTTCAGTGTAGGAATAGCAGACTTTGAGAAGAAAAATATTGCGATTGAATACCAATTCTTCTGTTTTTTTCTTCTATTTTGATGTTTATAAAATTTCATACAAAAAATAAAAAAATAGCAGAAATTTTCGATAGAAGATTTTTACTGAATAGACCCCATTATCTCGACTCTTTGAAAATTGTTAATAATTTTAATAAAAAAACATTATCATTTTCCAAAATTAAAGTTTTGTTACGAGCATACAGACTTCGTTCGTTTATCAATTTTGATGACAATTTGACAAAAGATGGAGATTTGAAAGACAAAAAATGAATTTGTTTTTGGGAGATATTAGGATAAGTGGTTGGGAGCCTTCCGAGCACCTGTTTATTTGAAACTTTAATAACATCAGTTCTGATAATTTATTTTGATTAAACTTTCTAAATATGATTTGTAACGTTCCGGATTCCATGTTCCGGTTTGTCACCTCCGGTAAAAATTTAAATTTATTTTTTCTATTCGTTCAACGTAATTTGTCAGTTGGGATACTATAGCTTTCTTCAATGAATTTATGTTAGTGAAAGTTCAGCAGAATTTGAAGATTTATATGGGAAGAAACTAATAAGCTTTTGGGGGATAATGGGCAAAGTGGTGGGGGGCCTCCAGAGCACCTGTGTTTTATATCTAGAACTCCTCGAAATCTATAACAATAGTTCGCTATTAAAAAGTATTTGAAGGATATACGATCACTTTATATCCAGAAGATTTTGTTGTCAGAGCTGTGGTGAAGTGACCTTTGCATCATTTGTTTTGATAACCTGTTATCGGGAAACCGATGCTACCGTGGATGGAGAATTTTGCTTAGGACTTTACAGCAAAGCTGATAACTTTGTTGCCATTAATATTTATTTTTCTATAACTATATTGAATATATTTAACTATATATTGAATATACAATGAATAAAATAAAAAGACGCGATCTTCATATTCATTAAATATTCCCGTCAAACAAAATCCTGAAATTCAGTTATTTTCTCTACTGTCACAGTGGCACCCCTTTAAATCTTAATTTTTTCTTATAACTTCTAATATAGTAAGGTTCTGGTGATGTTTTCATAAGTTCTGTAAAGCAACTTCCAGTTTATCACTTGTTTAACGTCGTTATCCACACTACAGTCTACAATTATGAATCTCGATTTTTAATTTTATCACATTACGCAAAAACCGTTTGCAATTACAATGAAAAGTTTTAAGTTAACAGGCTCTTAAGGTGCTGAAATAATCATTACACAAATTTTGTGCCGTATAACGATGTCTCACCATAAGGTTTAACGAGGTCTCACCATAAGAAAAAACATGTTTTAACAATTGGCTCGATTGAAAACATGTAACGCAACAAAATAAAGAACAGCAGCCATATTATACCTTTTGTCTATACATTGCTTTAATGGATAATATATTCAACTCTTCAAGGAAAATATGTTTAGATAGCGTTTAATATCACAAAAATTATATATTAACTAATGAATTTATGTATTGGAACCTCGAGCATATGGACTTTCATTATTCGTCGTTAAATAATAAACGCCACGCGCAACATCATGATTTGATGGCTCACCACCCATGTTTACCTTCGTCACTCCAGTTGATGTACAATTGTTGTGCAAAATTTCATTATAACTCCCACATTGAATTGATGTAAATCTTTTACTGACCGGATTAATTGATTCTGCCATATACGCCAAAACAATATTATGTTCGCAGCCTGAAAAAATTGCTTTATCGCAACCATGTTGAACCAAACCACCATTGGGATAAAAATCGGCCGTTCCTATTGGAGCACCAATACCAAGCACTCCAATGTTTGTATGTATAACCTCAACATATTCGGCATCGGTAGCATCCAATCTTTCATCTGGACCAACATTTTTATTAGGTCCTAGTCCTAGCTCTAACCCTACAATTGTATGTATTTGACCACGTGTTACAAGTTTCCCTGTTATACCTGCCATTTGAGCCCCTATACTGTGTCCGAGAATAGAAATTTGATTGAACTCCAAAAACTTGTTAATATTCATCCAATCGATAAATCGTGCAATAAGTGCACTAACTAATTTCGAATTAAATGTTAGTTGCTTGTTTTCATTTTCTCCATACCAGTTCGCTCCTTTACCCCAATCAACCGTCACAACATTGAATTCTCCAACTGCCAAATATGCTTCTCTTAATAAAATATTGATTGGAGATTCACAGTATCCAAGTGCCCCATGAATTATGAATCTAGTTGGTTTACTTGGATTCCAAAATGATTTTATTACTGACGTCAAATTATTGATCTGTATAATTTCAGGATTATTCAAGCTTCTAGTTGTGTAGAGTCGAAATATAACATCGCGTTCTGCATTGAACGCTGGCTGTGGCCTCCAGTCTTTATTCATCCAATAATTCTTTATATAATCTTCATATACTTGCACCCAGTCTCTTGATTGAGTTTTTTTCGAGAGATCCTGTAAGTCATTTGGAGGGTCACATTCACAGGTAGTCACCTTAGCAATCACTGTAACAGATGTTATTTATTAATTTTTAAATTTAAATTTTTATAGAAATATAAAAAAATCACCACAACAAAATAAAACCATTACTGCTATTACAGATGAGTTCATGTTGAATGACATTTTTGATTGACACATCTTGACTCAAATTAAGTTCATTTTATATGCTTTAACAATATTAATCCTCTTTTAATTACACAAAGTAATTAAAGTTTATAACGATAAGTAATTGTTGTTCCTAAACGGAAATCATGACTTGAGTTTTGTTACTTGTTGTGGTTTTATTTTGTTTGTCAACTGATTTTTATTGTAGTTGTTTAACCGATAATATATTTTGCCAGAGTTGAATAAACAAATTTATCAATTTATCATTTATCAGGATCGCAGTAGATCCGTACGTAAATTCAAATTAATTTTAAAGCATTAGTGCGTAATATATTTAGCATTTGAGAATATTGCAATTCAATGTCTGTTAAGACATATAGGTCACTTTGCATTATGTTACGTTGTCATAACGTTGGATTCGAACCACAATTATTTCGAAAGAATAGAAACCTACAGTGCAACAGAATGGATTCCAACTACCTACGACTGCAATGAGGGAATGTTCTATCTCAACATCATCGAAATTTGTTGTTATTTTGTTTGAACTGACCCTCATCACACCATTGGTTGAAGTTCCGGCATCGATACCAATTTTTTCACGACAAAAACTATTATTCGAATGTAGTATTTGTTGAATTGAAAATTGTATGCTAATAAAACTCAACGAAAAATAAATGATTGAGATTATTGTTCATCAGGCAATACTTTTTGTTTAATATATATCACACAAAAAGACACACAAAAAGGCAAAAGACATAAAATCATTGAATAAATATATTACGTACACAAATGATCGGTGAAGCATTTTTTTTTTAATGTATTCGTGAGGTTGCCACACTGACAATGTCATTTTATTTGTTTACGTCATATTTTAAAACAAACTAAAGTGTTTTTATCTGAATTCTGTTCTTAAAATATTGAATTGTAATTCAATTTTATACAAGTTAGTATTTAAACTAAAAAACTCGGCCTCCTAAATAGATGCAAAAAATTTTTCTCTCCATACCAATTGCTTCATGTTTATAAGTCCTATATTCGTCCCTGTATGGAGTACTGTTGTCAAGTTTGGGGTGCTGCCTCTGTTTCCATCTTGGCCCTCTTAGACTCTGTTCAAAAGCGGGCTATACGAATTGTGGGTGATCGAGCTTTGAGATCAAAACTTGATTCCCTACAACATCATCGCACTGTTGCTGACCTCGTTGTTTTTACAAATACCGTCATCAGCAGTGCTCAGATCAAATCAGCGGCATCATGCCTTAAACTTTTTCTTACGCCAGTTCCACTCGGCAATCGGCTACCGTAACCAGTGAAACGGTCGAGATCCCGCGCTGTCATACTGGCAGATCGCAGAAAGACTTCTTTGTCCGAACTGCATACAAATGGAATAGCCGGAAAATTGCCGGAATCCTTAGTTTCAGGTGGCTTCAATTCGCAGAGGTTTAAAAAAAACGTTCATCAACACCTTAGAACGCCAGTTGTTGTGGGACCTAGGTCTGAACCTAGGTCTTAAAAGGTATTTATGTGTTGTTGTGACACATATTCTAAACCCTATTACACAACACTTTTTATTTAAAAAAAAAAATATATAAACCTTCTTATTACTAATGTCGAGTTCTTTCAGGTTTTTGTTGTACATTAATTTTTAACTTGGCTGAAAGAACGGACAAACCGCATGATTTTCATTATGTTTGTATGGGTATCAAAACAAAACATTTTCGATTTAAATTAATATTAAAATAATTGTGTAAACACAAAATATTTATACACTTTACAAAGAATTTATGATTAATTTTATAAACTTCACCTAATGATCACAAAAAACTATCCACAAATAATAAATTAAAAAAATGGCGTCAAGCTTGTTATTGTTTTTATACGTGGGTGTTTGTATTAGTTTTTGCTGAAATACGAATTTATCAAAGAATTTCAATTCCATAAAATTGATTTACATCAGAAAAAACATCAAAAATTTTGTCTGAAAGAACGCGCCCAATTGAATTTACTTTACATCAATTTTTTTTGATGTACATACATCACTTTTTTTGGCTGTAAGAACTCCACAATCCACATGAACGAATGAACTTAATTTTAAAATTTTTTTATTGACCAAAAGTTCATTAAAAACACAATTTTGCTTTTGTTTATTGATTTATTGAATGTTTAAACATATCGAGAAAAAAATTATTAAAATAAAATCAACAAAATATATAACTTATTCTTTATCTTTTATTTAAGCAGGCATCAGGTGAGAATACATTTTAAGACAAATTTTTCCTAAAATAACGATTAAGTTAAACGAGAAAAAAATAAAATTTTTAGTATAACCATTGAGTAGAGCCCATTCGGCTAATTTGGGTAAAAATTTCCTGTAGTAACTCACAAAACCTAAAAATGATGGTACTTGCCTAATTGTCTTTGGTTGTGGATAATTTTTTATAATGCTAGTCCTACTTTGGTCAGGTCTGACCCCTTCCTGCCCACAAACGTGACCTAAATAGGTTACTTCCGTGCGTAAACGTTTGGTTTTCTCTGGTTGTAAACGTAGGTTACAACTTCTTATTCTGTCAAAAACTTGTCGCAACGCAACTTATTATTATGATCACTGACATGCCGGTCATACACTATTATGTCATCTAGATATACAAAACAAATAAAACCATTAAGTGAGTTCCAAGGGCTCTGGCTAGGGGAAATTATATCATCTTCCAGCATCCGATCTATTTGGAGTTGAATTTCTTTTCGATGAACCTCTGGTAATCTATAATTTTTTTGGTTAATTTGAATCGTTTCTGTTTTAACTTTTATTCTATGTTCTAATCCAGGTGTGAACGTAAGTTTCTCACCTTCCAAATGAAATATATCCGCATTTTCTTTAATCATATTTATGGTATCTATCCGGTCCGCATTTTCTTTAATCATATTTATGGTATCTATCCGGTCCGCATTTTCTTTAATCATATTTATGGTATCTATTTTATCTAGTGGAGAGAGTTCGTCATACCTTTTTGAGTCTAAAAGTTGTAGAATTTTATCTGTTCTGCTTTTGTTTTGAAATGTCTCGTGCTCTACCCTATGTTTACTTTGATTTGTTTCAATCTCCTCGTACTCTTCCATATTTAATATGTTATATTCCGGCACGAAATTTTCCAGTACCGCTTCTTCCGATTTTGTGTTTATAATTGGTAAAACTATTTTATTCTTTCTTTCTTGTAATTGTGTTTCCTACATATACACGCCCGGCTCAATTTCTGATTTTTCACAAATTATATCCCTTTCTTCTATTCTTCCATCTGGAAGCTCAATCTCAACTAATTTGGTCGATGTGGCAGGTATTCTCTTTTCATCCAGTTTAACTTCATCTGTTATATTTTTTGTTGCTAAATCATCCTCTTCTTTATACTCGGTTAAATCATCTGCTAAATAATATTCTGTGAATTTTCTTGCTACGTGATTTTTGCTCGCTTGGGCTAACTTTTCCGTGTTGGTTTCTTCATTTGTTGATATGTTTTCTCTAATTGGTTTTTCCTTGAATATTTCTTGTTAATTTTGTTGCTTAAATTCTGGGTGATTCGCATCATCTTCCTTAATTTGCTTTATATTCCTCGATTCCTGTTTCCCACTGTCCCCATTACGAATGGCTCGACAACCGGTACACTCAGATAGTTTATTTTGATCTAAACCTGTAGTATTGGAACTTTTAACCACCGTTCTCGATGATTGACCTTTATTCGGGGTCAGTTCCGAAACATTCATCGTCTCATATGATGGATTACACTCTAAGAAAAATTCACTACTATAATAGTAGGAAATGGGTTGCCTACTATGATAATAGTAAAATACTTTGATGTGTAAATTACAAACTTCACATTGAAAAATGTGTATAATATGGGCTATTATTTTGAAAACGTACATCGAAAAAAAAACAACTATTTTTTAAAAATCTGAAATTTTGATATTTTGTTGGTATTGACGAAAGGAAAAAAGTGATTTCTGCTTTTATTTTTTGTGTACTCTGAATCGGAGTTATGCGCGGTTGAATTTTGAGGCTTTTTCACGTAGTTTTTGGTAATGGTGGCAATGGTTTGTGAATAGGTGCCACAAATTTCATCCGACTTACGTATATTTTTGCAAGTAAAAAGGAAAATAATTGAATAATTGAAATAAGTAAGTTTAAAATTAATAACTTTTCTCTTTTCCGCTAGGCGGCGCGTAAAACCTTGGTTTACTTCAAAGCTCATATCTCAAAAAGTAGGCTTTTTTTTTTTTTGTTTTTCACAAATTTTAAAGTAAACATATGCAGCTATGAAATTGAGAAATAAAAAGTCAGCAATTCAATATGGATTTTTTCTTACGATTTTTTAAAGTTTGGTATATGAAAAATTCACATGTGTTTTTTTATTAAGTTAATAATCCTGTACTAAATGTGGATCTAATAAATTAAACATTTCATATTTTTACACCTGCAATAAATTTGAACCATTTTTTGTGTATTTCTGATTGAGAAACAGGTTTTTATTCAGAATAAGAATTGGAGATCCCAATGATCGAAGATTTTGTTATAATTTCAACATCACCAACACTAACATTAGAAAAAAACATTAAAAAAATATTTTTCCTATAAACATTATAATTTAATCAATATTATAAATAAATACATTAAAAAATTAATTTATATATTTTTTTTTGCCTTTAAATTGAAATATTTATGATCATCAGAAAAAGAAAACATTTTGGCAATTATTTTATCGGGTGTAGTGTTATCCGGTAAAAAACAGTGGAATCCTTGAGTTCTTTGTTTTCTTCCAAGACGTTTCGTAGATGTCGGTGAGGGTCCATAACACCAACCGCTTTGATTTCTTAATTTTTGTCGATCCTTCTGTAATAGTAACAACATCTTTAAGGCCAGGCATTGTTCTACTAATTTCCTCTGATAAGAAGTATGTTTGAATTTGTTTTACTATATTTTGTGACAAACTGTGCACTTGTTTGCTTTGAGGCCAACTGTAAGGACCTACTGTTTCCAACAGATCCATGGCGAATTCTACCAGTCGTCTTGATGCATTAAATTCATCCTGGATACGATTTGACCAAAATTTACGTGGTAGAGTTGTCAACAAAAACACTTGTTTTGATTTACAGCTGGCATCTTTAAACTCTTTTTTAAGGTTCATAAGCCATGATGTATATTCACATTCCTCGTTTGGTGATAACACTTTAACTGAATCTACTTGAAATATTCTTTGACTTATTGCCGATGTGACACTTGCAATTTTTTTATAACTTCCTGTTGTAATATGATTTTGTTTGATAGGAGATTCGGCTAACCTTCCAAGAACATTGTTAATATCTTCTAAAATGTCATTAAGTAGTTCAGGAACTGGTGGATAGTATCAGTCGAAACTGGTGATGGATCTAAAGATGCTGGAGGTATTTGAATATTTTCGTTCGTTGGAACATTTTCAACATCCTGATTTATAGAAATAATTTCACTATCGATAGTTTCCGAACATGAAAGCTGCTGTATAGAAAATATTAGTTGCATATGAATTTTTATTCATTTTAATAAAATAATTAAATTTACCATATTTTTATAGATATAAGTGCGACATGTTTCACATATAAACTGGTCATCACGCAAAGTAAAATTTAGGGTCGCAGCTTTTTGAATAACAGCTGGTGTGACCAGTTTCACATTTTTTGATGTCCGCTGATGATTTTTGAGACCGTACAAGTTACAGCACAATTTGAAAGGCATTTCTATTATTATCTTTTCTAAACGTTATGTCTTCTAAATATTTTGGAATATAATTGATTATAAGGCAATCCAATCAATATTTATATACCCTTGAAATAGTTTTGACATAGGTAGAATCAGGTAAAATTAGGTAGGTACAATTTAATATATTTTGATTGGATGCAAGTATAATTTGGTCAAAAACCGTTTGTGGGCGTCATTAGAAATTTTAAATGTTAAAATTATGAGCCTCTAATGAGATTTTAATTAGTAAAAAGGGGCTGAATAGACATTTTTTAAAATGAATAAACATTTACACACCCTTTTAATAATTTAAATTCCTTTATTTTACCACTTAACTTAAATTAATTTTTTATAAATTTTTAACCATTTACCCGCACAGAAAACGGTTCAAATTTATTGCAGGTGTAAAAATATGAAATGTTTAATTTAATAGATCCACATTTAGTACAGGATTATTAACTTAATAAAAAAACACATGTGAATTTTTCATATACCAAACTTTAAAAAATCGTAAGAAAAAATCCATATTGAATTGCTGTTTTTTTATTTCTCAATTTCATAGCTGCATATGTTTACTTTAAAACTTGTGAAAAACAAAAAAAAAAAGCCTACTTTTTGAGATATGAGCTTTGAAGTAAACCAAGGTTTTACGCGCCGCCTAGCGGAAAAGAGAAAAGTTATTAATTTTAAACTTACTTATTTCAATTATTCAATTATTTTCCTTTTTACTAGCAAAAATATACGTAAGTCGGATGAAATTTGTGGCACCTATTCACAAAACATTGCCACCATTACCAAAAACTACGTGAAAAAGCCTCAAAATTCAACCGCGCATAACTCCGATTCAGAGTACTCAAAAAATAAAAGCAGAAATCACTTTTTTCCTTTTGTCAATGCCAACAATATATCAAAATTTCAGATTTTTTAAAAATCAAAAATTTAAAAATCAACAATAAAATGTACGTTTTCAAAATAATAGCCCATGTGCAGAAATTTTGTGTAAAGCTACATATTTTGATATGTGAAAAAACATATTATTTGTGAGAATTTACACAATTTTTGTGACATTGTGAATTTATAATATGTAAGCTTTTACACAAAGTTTGTAATATTACAAATTGTAATATGTGGAAAAGGCATTATATGGCAATTAAACTTGAAAAAATATGTAAAAATCAAACTTTATATAATTATTTTATTTATAAAATATAATGAACATCTACATGTTCAATTTAATTTAATTTAATTAATTTTAAACAGCTTTTTACAGTGATTCCAGATTGTTTTTCAAGAATGTTTTGTAAAATAAAGTTTGAGAGATGAGTTTACGCATCAATTATAAATATATTAAAAGCAAAATGTCGTTACTTACAATGGTGATCCATGGAATATTATTTGTTGGGTATCCGAGGTATTTTATTAAATGGCGATTCATTTATTTACCTAATTATTTTAAATTAAGAACAAATTAACCTTTTAACTATTTAAACTTATCACTTTTAATTTAATTTCACTCTTAATATTTTTTGCTTCGGTAACACAAACACGCGTAACACTCGTCTTACAGTCGATTTCGAAACGAAATGCGAAATGTATAAAAAAACGTAATGGAAAAGGTTGTAAGTACTTTTCCAAATTTTATGCGTAAATTCACACACAAAATGTGCTTTAAAATTGAAATTATACAAAAGAAATGTAAAATTACATAGAAATAGTTGATCTTGCGAATTCCGTGTAAAAACTCACTTTGTGTGTAAAATAACTGAAATTTTTACCCAAAACATTTGCCATTCGTTTTTTTACATTTGAAATGGATAAATTCATTAAAAAAATATGGAGGGGCTGAAATCTCAAGCTCTGAGATATCAAGACTTCGGTCTGGGTTAAGGATTTTTATATAGTTTTCGGCAAAAAACTTTTATGAGGACATGGTTTTAGTTTTGGGCAGCGATGTATATCAAACACAACTCTTTGTTAAAGTACTAGTATTTTTTATCTCTGTTTAAAAATTTATTACAAAACTAACACGAAACATCAATACGTTGCCGGAAAATTATAATCAAAATTCCAAAAATATATAAAAAAATTAAAATTAAATAAAACCAAACTTTTTCAAAATTCCAAAAATATTCCAAAAATTAAAATAATATCAAATATTTAAATTTTTTCTAAATTCCAATAATATTTCAAAAATTCTTAAAAATTCAAAGTTTTTCCAACATTTTAAATATATTGCAAAAATTATTACAAAATCAAAAATTGAAAATTTTTTCAAAATTCCAAAAATTATAATAATATCAAAAATTAAAAATTTTTCAAAATTCTTAAACTATTCCAAAAATTCTTACAAAATCAAAAATTAAAACTTTTGCCGAAATTCCAAAAATATTGCAAAAATTATTACAGAATCAAAAATACAAACTTTTTCAAAATTCCAAAAATATTTCAAAAACTATAACAAATTCAAAAATTTCCATGTCCAATTTCATTTTAAATTACATTTACGTCATAAAAACAGCTACATTTTTCTCCAAAAAATTGGCTAAAAAAATAAATGAAATCATTTTTTGACACACTTGACATTATTTTTTGACAAACTTATAATGCCATATAATAATAATAAAATATCATATCACACGAACTATTAATTTTATTTTTTTCTAAAAAAAATTGGGTAAAAAATAAATAAAAACCTT
Source organism: Diogma glabrata (assembly GCA_963693315.1). NCBI lineage: Eukaryota > Metazoa > Arthropoda > Insecta > Diptera > Cylindrotomidae > Diogma > Diogma glabrata. The sequence continues at coordinate 321,267,893 of OY856187.1, read as the reverse complement.
TCTTTTGACACACTTGACAACATTTTTTGACAAACTTATAATGCCATAATTCTCAATAATAAAAATAAAATTTCATTTCAAAGAAACAATTTTATTTTTTTCCAAAAAACTGGGTAAAAAACTAATTAAAAATCTTTTGACACACTTGACAACATTTTTTTGACAAACTTATAATGCCATAATTCTCAATAATAATAATAAAACTTCATTTCAAACAAACAATTAATTTCATTTTTTTTCCAAAAAATTAGGTAAAAAAATAAATAAAAATCTGTCTTTTGACACACTTGACAACATTTTTTTGACAAACTTATAATGCAATAATCTAGATTTTGGTCTCACATACCAATCCCGACCATCAAGATTTCTCCAAGTTCAATGTTCCTACTCGTAATCACTTAAAATGAACGTTTTTTAAGCAAAAAATATGCAAATTTCCTTGTTTTGACACCTTTTCGATTTTTTTGACACACTTCCGGTACAGCTATCGAACACATCGTCCTTTCGGCTCTTCCTATTAAGTAAACCTATTTTTAGAAAAAAAAAATTTTCGAATCCGTCCAGCGGTTTTCTAGATTTCGTCGGTTGTGACGGCCGGCCGGCAGACAGACATACATTTTTTTTTTGTTGCTTTTTTAGAATCAGGAGGTCCTAAAACGTCGAGAAATGCCACAAAAAGTGGGGGTAAGAATTTCACTTTTGGCTCATGAATGTAATACTTAGGTCTTTCAGACCGAAGTAATTAATAAATTATCTACTATTATAGCAGTGATATCACAGTTTTAAAATTAAAATTTTTAGAGTGTACTTTTTGTGACTTGATTTTTTCCGTTAAACTCAATTTGATTCACTTTTTCTGGCGAATGGATTTTCAGTTTTCCTTCTATAAAGTTAATTTCTGCGCGATTTCTTAAAAAGTCCAGACCTAAGATTAGGGCATGGTCGATTAATCGATTGGGACTAAATATCGATTAACGATTAATATGAAAATTTTAACACCGATTAATCGATTAATCGATTAAATAAAATTTTCACTAATTCTAATATTTTTAATTTTTATTAAATTTTTATAAACAAATACGCGCGGTATATCATATTTAAAAGTTCAACTTTTACAATGACATAAGAAAAAATACAAATTTAATAGCTATCTATGTATTAAGGGCGTAAAGTAGGTCTTTTTTTGCATAAGAGTGAAATTGTTGCTCTAGGCGAAAGAGATACTTTGTACTCCGAATTACATACAAGATTTTTGTCTTGTTTCATTAAAAGGATCTGTGTCTCTCTCTGTCAGTGGAATTTTCAGACTTTACAAAATTATGTGTTCAAAAATATACTGTACTAATTGAAAATGATAAGAAACTATACAAGCTGTATCCTCCATAATGGAAAGTATACTTCAAACCATAGTTTACTTTAAATAAATTGGTAAATTTTAAACATTTTAGTAAATTTAGATTAATCGATTAATAATTTTTTTGTTCGATTAATCGAACAATTTGCAAAATGATCAATTAATCGAACAATCGATTAATCTAACCATGCCCTACCTAAGATACCCTCTGTTTTGAGGTTTATCTCGTCTGATACGACCTGAAAGTTATGTTTTAAATTTGGATTCCCATCAATAGTTGCACAAATACTACCCATAGTTTCTTTAATTGAATTGTTGATTCCTTTGAACCTATTTTTTTGGTTTTTTTTATTTCTATGTCCGGTTTTAGATTATTTGCTTTAATTAGTGATACTTCCGCACCTGTGTCAATCAACATTTTTGAAACTGAAGAGTAAGATATGTTTAGAGCTACGTCAACTATTGGAGGAATAATTTGTGTTTTTTGTGGTGTGGGGGGTTTAGTTACCAGAGTTGGGTTAGGGATGGTTAAGGTTTTAATTGTATCGTACCCTAGGCAGTCTCGGAGTTGGCTCCCACTTATGGGTTGCAAGTGTTGCCTTGACAGTTTCATGCATGCGTGGGTGTTGTCTCTACTTCATCTGAAAAATTTTCTACTAACCTTATATTTCTGTTCCTTGTATGCTGCTCAGTAGATGCTCTTGGTGTGTTAGAGCAAAATTTTCTTTCGTTCTGTAGTTAACCTGGTTATCACGGTTCTGGTTCTCATAACCTGATCTATCGTATTGATTGTAGCTCCTTCTATAAGCATTCATCTGCATGTTGGCACGGCTATGCTGTCTGCAAAGTTGAGTGACCAGATCTCCTACAATGTGAACAGTATACATCCCGATGTTTAAATTGACATTCCTGTAACGAATGTCCCGTTATTCTGCAGTAAGGGCAATATGACTTTGTTGCTAGTGACGAGTTAAATTGTTGCAGCTGCTTCGCCATCTCTTCCATTAATCTACTTTCCGGTTTTTTCTCTTCCTGGTGTAATCTGGAACTTGACCCTGTGTTTTTATTTTGGGCTAAGGCTTTTAAAACCTCACTTAGAAGTAGGTTTGATGAATCTAATTTTAGTGTGTCTTTTAAAGTACTGTGCGTGGAAAAATGTCGGTTTGTACGCTTATTTCTTTCAAAATCTTGGAGACTTATCGCTGTGTCAGTTAATTCAGAAATACTTTGGTTAATGAACCTCCTTAAGCCACTTTGTACTACTGGGCCTCTTATCCCATATTTAAAGGAGCGAATTGGGGTTTTTTATATCAAGTTCAGGAACCGTGGTGTCCTTGTCCGGATATGCCGATCTATATACGGACACTGCTTCTTCTGCCAACCTCTGGAGTCTTTGTGATAATTGAAAAATAGATTCAGTGGGCATTTATACACATGTATTAATCTGTTCCAAAGCCTCTGAAGTTGTCTTAGAAGGAAAAAAAAATTTTTCTACCACCTCTTTCAACTCCCCAAATGATTTAAATTTAATATCCCGAGGGAATCCATATGAATCTCCTTTTAAACGCGACGTAGCCCGCGAAAAAAATTCAGATTTTAACTCCGCTTTCAATGTTTTGGAAGCGCCTTCGCAGGTGTTTAAAAAACTTCCAACTTCACCCCGATCTTTTTAGCCTAAAATTGGTATTGTTTCTAAATACCTATGAACTAAAAAGTAACCTTCGCTATCCATTTCACTTGGTATTGACTTATTATCTACTTGATTTATTTTTTGAACTGTTTGTTCTTTAGAACTTTCTAACTTAAAATTATTATTACCTAAGACCCACTCACTCTTTAGTTGATGTCTGGTCCTTAATGTTGAGACAAACTTTGATGTTTCTAGAGCTGGAGTGGAGGCTGCTGCTGCTGCTGTTGGTGTTGATTTTGCTGTTGTAGTTGCTGTTGATGTTGATGATGGCCCTGTATTTTCTCTCTCGGGTGTATGGCTTCTTAACATATCACACTAGTTATTATTCTAGTTATTTTAATGCTTTATGTGTCACTATTATTGTTCTTTTGAAAAAATTTTAATATTTTATTATTTACAGTTTTTTTTGTTTTAAAATTATATTTTGATTTATTAGTGCTGTTTCCGTAGGACAACCAACTGCGCCAGATTATGTTGTGGCCAAGATGGTAGGGGTCAACATAATCAAAAATGTTCGTGGAATTAAATAAAACGCATATATTTTTCACTTAAATATTTATAGTCTTAATCACTTTAATATAAATAGTGTATTTCATTAAAATTCACTTTATTTATTTTCATTTGTTTTATTTTTTTCTTTGAACTGTGGTATATTTTCAACTTATTCTAAGGTTAATCTTAATGATATATTGGTTTCATTTTCTTGAAAAACGGATCAATGGTTTTATGTTCACGAGTAACGGCCCGACTCTACGTACTTTTTATTTTTAGTGTGACACAAATATTCACCACTCTAATCTTGCTCAACTAATTCAACTCAACACTAATGATTCTTTTATTCAACTTAACACTAATGATTCTTTAATTCAACTCAACACTAATGATTTCTTTATTCAACTTTATTCTCTCCTATCTAAAAATCAACTCAACTAATTTAATTAAGATCTACTTTTATCAAAAAATATATTCGGAAATGTTTTATTTATTTCAAAGCCATTGTTAATTTTTTGCATTTTAATTAAACAAACATAAACATAACAAAACATTTAATTTCCTCAATTTCTTGAATGCGGAAAATAATTTAGCCTTCGCATGAACGGAAATTTTTAGCGACTGATATGAACAATATCTACCCCGGTAGATATTACATAAATCATAATATCAACAAACGTAGCTGTGTATTTATTTTACTTTTGTGTAAGCATACAATAAAAGCATATATTTAAAAATAAAGTTACTTGTTTTTCACATTGACCAGTATAAATGTTCATATAAAACCCAAGGAAAAAAATATTTACCCAGTAGATATTGTTTTCTTGCGTAAAAAAAACCATAAAAATCCAAAATAAGTGTTAAAAGGAAATCCAAAATATTTTTTCTCAGATTTTGCGAAATTAATTTAAAAATTAGTCACATTGCTGAACAGGCATGATGATTGGTTAAAAACTCATAAAGTTATTGAATTACAAAAACCCTGATATCTACCCGGGTAGATACTGTTCACGTGAAGGTTAAATTATTATTTAACTCGAATTATGCAGTTTTTTGTCATCAAAATATATTATCAGCAACTACATTTTAATGAAGTCAATACGATTGCCGGAGTAAACGTACTATTCATGGGGATTGCTGCTCATATAAGACTTTATATTTTCACATAATAAGACTTTATTGTATAACAATTTTTAGAATTTTATTGATTTGATTATCAGATTCAGACACATATGTTGTTGATTTTTCAGAAAAACAGGTGCTCGGGAGATCTCCACCGCTTTGTTAAATATCGCTCAAAAACTAATCACCTCCTTGCCATACATATATTCATATTTTGTCAAATTGTCACGTCTTGCGTTATTTAATAAATTTTAAATATGTTCCATTTGCAAAAAATATTAACTGTGGTTAGTTTGCTTTATTTTTGTATTGTTGATATATGCAAAGCACAATCTGTTTCTGGAACCATGCTAATAATAATGACGAACAATAAATAAAATGAAATTGTAAAACGTAGACTAATTTTTCATTTAAAATTTACAGGAAAAAGAATATTTTACAGCCGTTTCTTGTCCCATCCTAAACCTTTTTTTTTGTTATCAACTTTTTCATGCTCCTTATTAACCTACCTACCTACTATCATATCTTTTCATATTTTTCATATATTTTTTATTTTTTGAAAACCGACCAATTTTCTTTATGATACCCTTTATATGGTTATGCTTTTAATATTTATATTTCTACACACACTCAATGAATATGTTAACAAAAATCTTCCAGGGATAAATTTATTCATATGTTTATGTAAATCTTATTCAGATTAAGGATTTCTTTTTTACATGATTTTCTACGTTGTACAATCCAATTCCTCTAATATTATGCTATTTCTCTTGTGAATAGATGAAGGAAATTGTGTCATTTGCTACTAAATGTGTTTAGCTTTTACAATATTTTATAATAACTTTATAGCATATGTTTCATCTCGTTTTTATTTCTTGGAATTAAGTTTTGTATAAAATTTAATTTATTTTCTAGTAGCTACGCAAACAGAATCATGTTTATAAATTAAAGAAAAATGAAAACAAAAACATGAATCTGTCAACATCAACAGTTTATCATACTAAGCGTTATTGTTCAGACTAACTATTCCGTTTTTCTTAAACTATTGATTAATTCAATTTATGAGTTCAATTTATTCGATATAATATTTAATTGGCCATTGCCATAACTAGGTAGGGGCGAGAGGGCTCTCCCTAGAATATGAGGTTCATGAATTATATGTTGGCTAGAGAAAATGAAATTGTATTTATTTAATAAGTCAGAAAAAGAGAATCTATAAAGAAAATCAATTTGTATTTCTTACTAATCGCTTTTTACAATTATTTTAAAGGAGAATTTGATTTTGTAATAGAAATAGATTTTGACAATTACGAAAAAAACTTTTGCAGTTCATACCCAAAGCATAGTTGGTCTTCCCAAAGCATGGTTTGCCAGACTCTGAAATACGACCAAACGCTGGTCCATTAATGGCTAACAGTACTTGGCTATTGTTTATGGCCCAGTAAAGAACCATTAATTGGCCGATTTATAGTTTGCAGAAAAGAGTAAGTTTATAGTTAATGTTGAATGGTCAAGCACTGGCACATGAATCGTATAATGTATTTGGATATTGTTATTGGGCCATTAGTGGAACCATAAGTTTTAAATTTTTTAAAATATTGACAAAAGTGTATATGTATAAAATGTTGGTTTAACTAATTGGGACGTTTAAAAAAAATTTCGGTCCAACAATAGAATGAGTCAGATTCACGTGACATTCGACATTCATACTTTCTGCAAATCCACACCTTCCAATTTGCTCGCGAAAGATTTCCTAAGAAAAACAATCCAAGCTTTGTTTTAAGAAAATTAAGAAAATACACTAAAAAAAAAAAATATAGGTAATTGTCTCCAAAAACTATACTTAACATAAACCAAGCAAATCGGTTGTTTTTCAACCAGCTAAGCGCAAGTTTAATATTAATAATTTTGCTAGAGTTAATTTAAACGTTACTTTTGCTAAGTAGATTTTAACCTTGCATCTAGTCCATTTTAACTAATGGCATCAACTATTACCTGCATGTTGTATTGACCTTTGCTAATCATTTAAACTAAACCAATTTTTTAGTTATTTTCACCTATAGTAAAAAACGTTAGTTTGAATTAAACTACATTTCTAACGTTCACATAACGAAGCGTGTATGTAAATTTAACAAAATTTCAAAAGAATTGCTAAGTTAAGGTAACTTTTGAAAATTATGAAACAACTATTCACAAAGGTCATTTTTAACGAAGTTGCCTGTTTAAACTAACCATTCTTCAACTTTGCGTAATAGTTGAATTCAACCATATGTTAAACTACCTCTTAAGCCGCGCATTCACATACAACAGAAACAGAGACAGAATTTCATACAAATTTGACAGGAAAAAATTCTGTTTCTGTAAAATTTGTATGAAATTCTGTTTCTGTTTCTGTTATATGTGGTTTCAAGCCTTTAGTTAAGTAAACATTGCGACATTGGTCAAAATCAGACAATTCGTTACATCGTTTTGCCACACATTCTTTGATTTGCTTAAAGTTGTTTACAGTGGAAGAAAAAAAACACATTTCTTAGACTAACAATTTTTTTACCGCGAGCTGTTTTTCCTTTATAGGTTTTATATATACATACTAGGGATATTTTTAAAAACTACGGATTTCATGTATGTTCAAATTTATGTATTTAATGAACTACTTGAAGGATTTTAAAAATGTTTATTTGTCTTAAAAGTAAATGTGAGGTTTTTCTGAGGTCCAAATAACAAATTTTGGTAATTTTTATAAAAAAATCATAAAATAATAAGAGTTCGACGGTTTGATATACCTGATTTCTTTCTCCACAATTATAAAACTTCATTGTTTTTCTACATAATACCAAAATGTTGAATTTTGATCATTTTTTAAAATTATGTGGAAAAACAATGATATAACTTCAGTTGACTCAAGTTTGTATGAACAAATAACAATAAAAGAATATATCAACATCCCTTATTATTTTGTAATAATAAATTATAAAAAATTGTAACTTTTAATTTTTTTTTTGGAAAGGACTCACTTTTACCTTTAAAACAAAATACAAATTTCAATAGAGATACATTAAATTGAACATATATGAAAGCCGTAATTTTTAAAACTACCCCTATCTATAATAGGAGAACCGCTCGTGATAGTAAACCATTGAAATACACAACAACCAATCCTTTTTGTCAATTTTAAAAAAAATTTATGTGTTTTGTGAACTTTTGAAAATAAAAAAACCAAAAATTATTTGTTATTTAATTCATTTATTACAAATTTATATTTAAAAAATATGTACATTATATAGATTATAATAAAATTTTTAAATTATATTGAAATATTGAGTATTAAATTATTACTGTTTAATAATTACATTATAAATAATATTACGCTGACTCTTTTAGATCGTGGCATAAAGTCAGTACTGCTGGAATATGATCATCATATTTTGTTGCAATATTATAAAAAAACATTTGGATGAACATCCACGGATTATAAGCAGCTTTGGGGTATTCCAGATCGAAAATGTGGAAGATTTTGAAGCATATATCGAGAGCCTCTAAAAAACATCCAAGCTTAAATTTATGATTGTCCAAAATTACGAAAAATTGGTGGAAGTCTAAATCATCTCTAATGACACCTAGTAGTGGTTGCACTTTTTGCTTTTTCAATTTGCTGTCTTTTCGTATCAAGTCCAATTTTTTTGTTAAATCAGAACAATCTTCTGCCTTAATTATAAAATTAGTCTGCGAATCAGAAATAGTAGGCTTTTTGTAGATCACTTTTTGATTCATTTTTTGAAGGGCTGGTATAAGCATAATAGCTGGTAGGAGATATATCATTTGTAAATTGTATGTATCTAAATTTGAAAAGCAAACATTAAGTGAGTGGTTAATATTATGATAAATTAAAATAAATAAAAATTAAGGTAACAAAATAGGTTACCTATTGTTAGTTCCTGTTTTGACTTTTGGACTCTTTCAAATAAGGCTTTATTTCTAGGCTCTTTTAAATTTAGTTTGAAGTATTTTTCAACTTTAAGGAACTACTCCCACTTCTCATGTATACTACAATGTGCCAGATATCTCTTTAAGAAATCGTAGGTTATCTGCAATAAAAAATATCAACAATTGGTTTCATCAGAAAAATCTCAAATCAATTGTGATTCTTGAAAATGTTGTAATTTACCAGTTCTGGAGCTTGAAAATATTTAAATAATGGCAATTCTTCGAAAATGGTAGTCATATTTGAATCGTCTCTACTTGTAACAATTTCCTCGATTCTTTTGCATGCCGTTTCTTTCCATATATTAATTACTTCATACAAAGGAGTCCGCATATGAATTAGTCTAGTTTTTAATAATGCGAATTTTTCCATACTTATATCAGTTGAGGAACATTGGGCGACACCTAAGTGAAATAATTTATTAATAAATAAAATTGTTATAAGCTTTAGAAAGGCGTAACCATAGTATTGGCTTTGTTCAAAATATAAAATAAAGGTCTTGCTTTTGACCCTTTCGAAATGGTTTGCCTATGGAAAAAATGTTGCTTGTTCGAAAACAAACCTTTACCTTTAAGACAAGCACTCTTTATATCACTGACCGACAATTGATAGAAACGGATAAATTTATTCATAATATAAAGTTTTTATATGTGTTATTATGGTTTTCCATATTATTCACTGTTTGTGTGCTTTTGTCACTTTTGAATTAAAATGCAATATTTAAAAATATACTTTAATAATATTTATAAATAAATTTTTCTTCTTAAGCCGCAAACAAATGTTTTTAAAAAACGCACTTAACAAAGCCACTGTAATGAATTTACTAGCTCTTTACCAAAATGGACCCACATATTATGTAATTATGTAAATTTTTACTTGGTATGGCTCATTTGTTATGGCTCCAAACCGTTCATTTTTACATTTTTATGGCTCAAAATATTACCCGTAAGCAAAGACTACTTTTCAAAGTATCGTTATATATATATATATATATATATATATATATATATATATATATATATATATATATATATATATATATATATATATATATATATATATATATATATATATATATATGTATATATATATATATATATATATATATATATACATATACATATACATATACATATATATATATATATATATATATATATATATATATATATATATATATATATATATATATATATATATATATATATATATATATATATATATATATATATATATATATATATATATATATATATATATATATATATATATATATATATATATATATATATATATATATTATGCTAATAAAATTATCTTTGGATGTAGCCAATTTTTTCTTTTGAAATAAAATAAATAAAATTTATTTGTTTTAGATAAAAAGAATCTTATTTTAATAAAGTGAATAAAAAAATAGAATTTAAGATATTTTTTGCAAACGTTTCGTATATTTAATACATCCTCAGTGCAAACTTTTTTATAAACTAACCATAATTTTTTCTAAAAACAGAAAACATAAATAAATTGAACATAGAAATTTTTTGATAATAAAAATAGAGAACACTAGATGAGCTTTTAGAATTAAAAATTGAAATAAAAGTACAATATTAAGTTAAAATGTTATCGTAAATATTTTGTAGATAAGCAGTATCTTTTTGTTTATTCATAGACTTTTTGCTCTTTTTAATTTGTATCATCTCCATAATACTCCTTTTTCTAAAATTACTTTCCTTTTCAAGAATTTGAACGTTTGAGAAAGAAGCGTTATGTCCAGCAACAGCAAGATGTCTCGAAAGTGCACTACTACCATTATCATCATCAGAATTAACAGGCTTTCTTTTAGCATCAAGTAAATGCTGATCAAAACGTTTTTTTAAAAATTGCTTCGTTTGTCCTGTATAAGTAAAATCACAAGAACATTTAATTTGATATATTACTTCGGTCTGTAATTCCTTCGGTACTTTATCTTTTAATTTTGAAAATAAGGTTTCTCCAATAGTTTTAGATGATCTTTCAACAGCATGAATATTATAATGAAAAAGCAAATTTTTTATTTGTTCATAAACACCTTTAACATAAGGTAAAGATACAAACTTAGGTGGAACATTTTGGGGTACAACAATTGTTTCAACATTAATAGGAGGTACTTCTATAATATTACGATTATAATTTTTAATCAATGATTTATTTATCATTAGTTTGATTAATTTTTTCGGATAATCATTTGATAGTAGAGTTTCTTGAAGAAGATCAAAATTTCTTTTATGAAAACGTTTATCTGACAAACTTAAAATTTTATCTGCTAATACAGTGATTGTATTTTTCTTATAAGACATTGGCAACCATGATTTAAAATTTAAATATCTTCCAGACCACGTATTTTTATGAAAACAGTCAGTAATTAACGATCCATCATCATTGTGATATACTAAAAGATCCAAAAATGATATTTGTTGGTTATGTTCAATTTCAACAGTGAATTGTATATTTTTATTAAACGAATTAAAAAGTTCTTTAAATTGTACAATCTTCTCTTCAGGAACAGAAGTGATAATATCATCAACATAACGGTAGAAAAAAAGTGGTTTGGTTTCTGATTTTATTAAAACTTCTTGCTCTATATATTCCATGACAAGATTAGCAACAGCCGGACTAACTGGCGAACCCATAGGTGAACCAAAATTTGCTTATAAATTTTGATTGTTGAAAGAAAACTCACAATTAAATAGAACTAATTTCAAAGCATCAACAAATTGTGTTTTGATAATTTTGAACCACTTTTTTCTTTAATTAACATCCAGTTTTTTTCTATTAGTTTGATGACTAAATTACTATCAACATTAGTAAACAAAGACACAACATCCAATGATAACAATTTATATACAGGTGGTAAAATTACATTTCTAATTTTGTCTTTAAAATCTTTAGCATTTTTTACGAAAGTGTTTGAATGTCCAACAAAATGATTTAAAATTTCTGATAAGTAAGAGGACAAAGCATATAAAGGTGTTCCAATAGAACTGACAATAGGTCTTAATGGAACGCCAATTTTGTGAATTTTCGGTAATGAATACAATTTACCTACAACACCAGTATATGATCTAAGTAATTTACCTTGTGTTTCTGTAATCTTTCCTTTTCTTTGCCAATCCATCATCATAGTATTCAACAAACCTTGTATTTTAGATGTATTGTCTTTATCGATTTGTATGTAAACTTCATTATTGTTGAGCATAACATTGTTTTTAGTAAAATATTCATCACGATTTAAAATGACAGTGACACTACCTTTATCTGCATTAGTTATTATTATATTCGGATTTTCTTTAATAAATTTTTTTGTATCATTCATGTCTTTTAAAAAAGATTTTTCTTCAAAATTTAAAAGTTGCCGGTGATTAGATTGATTTTTAAAGTTTGTAAGAATATTACAAATACGATTTCTTACTTCAATTTGTATATCAACATCAACAATAATTTTTTCGATAGGTATTGATTTATTATCAAAAGGTATACTAAATTTATTTCCTAATTTTAATACATTTTTTATGTTATCGGGAGTATTAACGTCAGTTAAATTCATTAACCAATTATCATTATCAAATTGAGAAGAAGTAAATCTTTCATTATTCTCATTATTAATTAAGGGTCTCAATTTTTTGTCGATGTTTTTCTTTTGTTTTTTCAAAAACTATGGTAAATCTTAATACTATTCTATATTCATAATTTGAAAAAACTGTGTGAGGTAAAATTGATTTAAAGGAAGACATTTGAGTTTCAATAATTTTTTCTAAATCATGATTTTGAGAAAACTTCGTTAATTTCTTGCGACATTACACCAAATAAAAATCTTCTTTCTAATTTATGGAAAACATCATCATTAATATTAAAAATATTTTTAATTCGTCTATGCTTTGGTAAAAGTTGTTGTTTACGGCAGCGCAGGAGAAAAAACTTTTTATTTATTGATCTGGCTAACTTTTCATGTAGACGAAGAATGTATTTCATCGACATTGTTAACTGTTCACCATAAAATGTACATATGGAGTTGAAAAAATCATGGTTATTAATATTTTCTAAACTTCCCATCTTTCACCAATAGGTATTTAATTTTTTATTTTTGGTTTTTTGGCTTTAATATTTTATTATGCTAATAAAATTATCTTTGGATGTAGCCAATTTTTTCTTTTGAAATAAAATAAATAAAATTTATTTGTTTTAGATAAAAAGAATCTTATTTTAATAAAGTGAATAAAAAAATAGAATTTAAGATATTTTTTGCAAACGTTTCGTATATTTAATACATCCTCAGTGCAAACTTTTTTATAAACTAACCATAATTTTTTCTAAAAACAGAAAACATAAATAAATTGAACATAGAAATTTTTTGATAATAAAAATAGAGAACACTAGATGAGCTTTTAGAATTAAAAATTGAAATAAAAGTACAATATTAAGTTAAAATGTTATCGTAAATATTTTGTAGATAAGCAGTATCTTTTTGTTTATTCATAGACTTTTTGCTCTTTTTAATTTGTATCATCTCCATAATACTCCTTTTTCTAAAATTACTTTCCTTTTCAAGAATTTGAACGTTTGAGAAAGAAGCGTTATGTCCAGCAACAGCAAGATGTCTCGAAAGTGCACTACTACCATTATCATCATCAGAATTAACAGGCTTTCTTTTAGCATCAAGTAAATGCTGATCAAAACGTTTTTTTAAAAATTGCTTCGTTTGTCCTGTATAAGTAAAATCACAAGAACATTTAATTTGATATATTACTTCGGTCTGTAATTCCTTCGGTACTTTATCTTTTAATTTGAAAATAAGGTTTCTCCAATAGTTTTAGATGATCTTCCAACAGCATGAATATTATAATGAAAAAGCAAATTTTTTATTTGTTCATAAACACCTTTAACATAAGGTAAAGATACAAACTTAGGTGGAACATTTTGGGGTACAACAATTGTTTCAACATTAATAGGAGGTACTTCTATAATATTACGATTATAATTTTTAATCAATGATTTATTTATCATTAGTTTGATTAATTTTTTCGGATAATCATTTGATAGTAGAGTTTCTTGAAGAAGATCAAAATTTCTTTTATGAAAACGTTTATCTGACAAACTTAAAATTTTATCTGCTAATACAGTGATTGTATTTTTCTTATAAGACATTGGCAACCATGATTTAAAATTTAAATATCTTCCAGACCACGTATTTTTATGAAAACAGTCAGTAATTAACGATCCATCATCATTGTGATATACTAAAAGATCCAAAAATGATATTTGTTGGTTATGTTCAATTTCAACAGTGAATTGTATATTTTTATTAAACGAATTAAAAAGTTCTTTAAATTGTACAATCTTCTCTTCAGGAACAGAAGTGATAATATCATCAACATAACGGTAGAAAAAAAGTGGTTTGGTTTCTGATTTTATTAAAACTTCTTGCTCTATATATTCCATGACAAGATTAGCAACAGCCGGACTAACTGGCGAACCCATAGGTGAACCAAAAATTTGCTTATAAATTTGATTGTTGAAAGAAAACTCACAATTAAATAGAACTAATTTCAAAGCATCAACAAATTGTGTTTTTGATAATTTTGAACCACTTTTTTCTTTAATTAACATCCAGTTTTTTTCTATTAGTTTGATGACTAAATTACTATCAACATTAGTAAACAAAGACACAACATCCAATGATAACATATATATATATATATATATATATATATATATATATATATATATATATATATATATATATATATATATATATATATATATATATATATATATATATATATATATATATATATATATTTATATTATATATATATATATATATATATATATATATATATATATATATATATATATATATATATATATATATATATATATATATATATATTTATATATATATATATATATATATATATATATATATATATATATATATATATATATATATATATATATATATATATATATATATAAATATATATATCTTATATATTAATACGCTAGATTAAAACTTTGTGGAGCATTAGGCTTTTTTATTCGAATTTTGATTCATTTGAAATTTTCACTGCTAACTGATATTAGTGTAACCTAGATTTTAAAGATTTTTGGGATTTTTCGGATCATAAATAAAAAAGTTATTATATACGGAAAACTTTTTCTATACATATGCATTATAAGTTTACATACATGCAAAAACAATTTTCTTTTTGCTTTAAAACAATGCTTTAAAATTTTTCTTTTTTATATATTAGCTATCGAACCGAACAACGAATAACAAAAACGAAAATTTTTATATTTATTTTATATTCATTTCAGTCGTCGTATTTATTTTATATTTTAGTCGTCTTTTATCTTTCAAGAAGGACGGTTTTCGATATTTTTCGATTATTTCGATGCCAAGACTACGTCGTAAACGTTTGGATGTGAGTGGTACATCGAGTCGTCGGAATAAAAGAGATTATATGCGTAATATGCGTAATAATGTTGATTTTATGAATGATGAAATGAATGGTAATAATGATGGAATGAATGCTGAAGCTGATGTTGTTGTGAAGATTTTCGGTTCTGTCAAAGCACTTATATATACCATTGAATTTCAAAAACGTGGTCTTCCGCATGCCCATATTTTGTTAAATTTATCAGATGAAGATAGAATTGATGGAAATGAAATGATTAATAAATTTGTATGTACTGAAATCCCTGATCCCATTCTTTTTCCTAAATTACATGAATATGTGAAACGTCATATGATGCATGGACCATGTGGTGCTCTAAATCCCAATTCTGTTTGTATGAGAGATGGTAAATGTAGTAAGAATTTTCCAAAACCTTTTTCTGAAAATACTAAAGAATCTGTGAATGGTTATCCTTTGTATCGTCGACGTGATAATGGTATGAGTGTTGATGTACGTGGTGCATCTCTTGATAATAGATATGTTGTTCCATATAATCCTTATCTTCTTGCAAAATTCAATTGTCATATTAACGTGGAAATATGTACGACTGTTAAAAGTGTGAAATATGTTTACAAGTATGTATATAAAGGGTATGATTCTGCCAATGTTGAATTGAGAGTGAATGGAGAGAATGCAGTGAATAATGATGATGCAATTGTGGGAAATGAAATTCAAGATTTTTTGAATGGACGGTATGTTGGTTCGACTGAAGCTGCTTGGCGCATATTTGAATTTCCAATGCATTTTCAATCTCATACAATTATTCGACTTGATTGTCATTTGCCTAATAGACAAAATGTTTATATCAGGAATGGTAATGTGGGTGGTGCAGTCGCAAATGTATCAAGAACAAAATTGTTAGCATTTTTCCATTTGAATTCCATTGATAATTTAGCTAATGAGTTTTTGTATACAGAATTACCATTACATTATGTTTGGCATGATCAAAGTAAATCGTGGAAAAGAAGACAACGTGGGGCTGATAAAGTTGTTGCTCGATTATATATGGTTTCTCCAAAAGATATAGAATTGTTTCATATGCGTTTACTTCTGTTGCATGTTCGTGGTCCAAAATCTTTTTCTGATCTACGTATGTATGAAGGTGTTGAGTACCCTACTTTTGTTGCAGCATGTGAAGCTCGAGGTATTGCAACAAATGATAATGAATGGCGTGAATGTTTACTTGAAGCTTCAGAAATTCAATCACCAAAACAGTTTCGTCAATTATTTGCATTTATCTGTGGTTTGAATGTTCCTCCGAATGCTTTAGCTTTATGGATTGAATTTAGAAATAGTATGATTGAAGACTTTTTACGAAATTACGATGAAGATGTGTCAATTAATCGAGCCTTGATTGAAATTAATGAAATTCTTCTTACACATAATACTTCATGTGGTGATCTTGGTCTTCCGATTCCACAATATAACTTACAGATTGGCGATGTAGGTCATTTTGATATTGAAGAAGAAGCTATAGTTTTCGATAGAATGTATGAAAATGCAAATAATGAGCAACGTAGTGTGATTGATATTGTTTTGCGTGAAGCTCAATTCCATGATACTGGAAGTAATGTTTTTTTCTTGACAGCTCATGCAGGTTGTGGCAAAACTTTTGTTCAAACGGCAATCATTCATAAATTTAATTCATTAAATCTTTCGTGTATTGTAACTGCCTTCAGTGGTATTGCATCAACTCTTTTGATTGGGGGGCGAACTTTGCATAATGTTTTCAAATTACCAATTCCATTATTAGAGAATTCAATGCCAAATATAACTCCAAACAGTGTACATGGCACATATATTAATAATGCATCAATCATTATTATAGATGAAATTTCAATGTGTTCTATTCATGCTTTAAAATTAATTGATCGTTTGTTAAGAGATTTGACTCCAAACGAAGAAAATAAAAATAAACTGTTTGCAGGTAAAACTCTTTTACTGAGCGGTGACTTTCGCCAAATTCTTCCAGTTATACCGCATGGCTCACGTTCTATTTTAATTGAAAATTGTATTACATCTTGGCAAGAATTTATTAACTTTAAAATTTTGAAATTAAATCAAAACATGAGAGCTCTCCCTCATGAAATTGAATTTGTAGAATTTCTTAGAAGACTCGGTAATGGTGATATGCAAAGTTTTCCACAGTTTGGTTCAGATATCATTGAAATTCCTCATAATTTGATTGGCAATCCAGACAATATTATTGAAGACATTTTTGGAAATATTTCTGATACAATTTTATCTGATGACATTTTGAGTTCCGTCATTTTAGCCCCCAAAAACAATGATTGCAATGAAATCAATTCTAAAATCTTGAGTATTATGCCAGGAGAGGAGAAAGCATATTTTAGTTTTGATAAAGTTGTTTGTGATGACATTCGTGAGCAGAACAATTTTCCAATAGAATTTTTAAATAAATTGAGTGTAGGAGGTTTGCCACCTCATAAATTAAATTTGAAAGTGAATTGCATTGTTCTCCTCATACGTAATTTAAATACAGGTCAAGCATTAGTAAATGGAACACGAATGCGTGTAAAAGTTATGCACCGAAATTCAATAGATTGTGAAGTTTTGACTGGTGTCATGCGAGGTGTACGCATTCTAATTCCACGCATTCATTTGACTTATTCTGGAACTCTTCTTCCATTTAAATTTCAAAGAACTCAATTCCCTATTATTCCTGCTTTTGCTATGACTATTAATAAATCTCAAGGTCAGACATTCAACAGAGTTGCCATTTTACTTAAAGAACCTGTATTCACACATGGTCAATTGTATGTTGCTGCAAGTAGAGTGCGTGCGTTTGAATGTTTGAAATTTTATATTTATGATACATCTGACCAAGGTCATTTGTTCAAAGATGATAGAGTTTTCACAAAAAATATCGTCTTCCCAGAAGTCATTGTTACCTGATTTCCTCTCACTTTTCTCAAAAACCTTTTCCTCTTTTATGAGTACTAGGAGGGCCCGGCGTGCTTCGCTACGCTTATAAATAAAGTTTTTGCGTAGACATTTTGTTGACGTAGAAGCAATGATTTCAAAAAGTGGTAATGAGAAATGCTACCATATAATTTTTAATTTTTCTTTTTAAATATATGAATGAAAAATAATCAGAACTCTAGCTGATCAGTTCGGATATATGAAAAATTAGCGAAGCTTACTTGAAAACTTATTTGATCGCTAATTTTTCATATGCTAATTTTTCATACGAAGCTTACTTGAAAACTTATTTGATCGCTAATTTTTCATATATCCGAACTGATCAGCTAGAGTTCTGATTATTTTTCATTCATATATTTAAAAAGAAAAATTAAAAATTATATGGTAGCATTTCTCATTACCACTTTTTGAAATCATTGCTTCTACGTCAACAAAATGTCTACGCAAAAACTTTATTTATAAGCGTAGCGAAGCACGCCGGGCCCTCCTAGTGTAAATAAATACCTGTATTAATTCTTTTATATAAAAGAGCACTAACAAAATATTTTTAATCTTTTAAACTTCGGCACCTTAACCACTGTAACAATAAATTGTTTACTATAATAGCTCATATAAAAACTTTCACTTAAAAACACTTTGATTATTATTATAACAAATTATTGCTTTAAAATCCACTTTAAAATGATTTTTAACGAAAGAACTTCTGATTTTATACAATTCTGCAGAGCAATATTCTGAAAACCTAACTGTATTATGATCATAAAACAAAACATGAAGAAAAATTGGCTGAAATTAAACTGGATGCTTGGTAATATCAACTTTGGTGCATAAGTAGATTTTACTATGCATAGTTAAAATTATACAGTTCTTTTTTATATTTAGTCCAGTCAAAGGCCAGTTGAAATGTTCCCTCGCGAACACCACCTACAGGGTAAATGCACGAAGTAGAGGGTAAGTAGAACTTTAACCCAACTTTTTGTGCAAATCGGTGCTGTTTGTAAGAGTTATACAGTTTCGCCTTATTTTCCGTTGAATGACTGGACTAATTGTTTAAGTAATGATAACCGTTCGCATATGTTAATTTTTCAGTGCAAGTTAACTTTATGGAAAACAATAATTTATGAAACATTTTACATATATTACAAAGTATTTGTTGAACTTGTATGTTTCACCAATAAGTATTCTTCACTTTAATAAAAAAACTAAAACTTAGAATTAAATTTTAAATCTTTTTATTTTTTATTTTCCGTACTACCGGTTTCAATCTTCTAAAGATCATCTACAGGTACTATACATCAATTTATAGGGAATTGGTTCTAATACCTACTTAAAGTAACACAGTTTCAGTTAAAATCTACATCCCAATTCATATTTCTCTTATTAAAATCGAAATAATAATTAACTTAGCTAGTTTTGTGTTATAAAACTTGCTCAGTTTAAGTTAAACATAGTAAATTTGTAACAAATCTACCCAAAACGGGGTTATTATAACTAAAACCAATTAAACTAGCTTTAGTTTATCATTATTTTTTTCAGTGTACTTCTGATTACTCCATAAAACCACACCGGAGCACTGAAACACAAAAAATCCCACTTTTAAGTTTGTCATATGGTATATCCATTAGAAAATTGACGAAGTGATTGGAAGCTTCTGATGATTCGATGGTTTTATTTCTTGAGATACCTGCATTTTGTTGCAAATGGAAATCGTTGTGCAAAGTACTGCAATAAACGGTTTATTGAATGTTTGATTACTGTAAACGATAAAGAATTGATCTGGATTCTAAATAACACTAGCACTTACAGTAGGAGTATGTTACTGAGCGATTGCAACGATTTTGCTTTTTTTGAATCGTTTTTTACCGAACCATTTTCCACCAATTTTTACCAAAATTTTTTGAATGACAACAATTAATTTTTTGTGCCATTGGTTGTACGGTTGGCGCCTGTACGGTTTTTTACAACTGCTGCGTAAGTTTTACTCTTAATTTTACTAAACTCAAAGTTTCTTTCAAAAACGAATACACAATCGCATATCTAAATAGATGGAAAATTGAATCATGGGGCCGATAAAATAAAAAATTTGAACCTGACAATTGCTCCGTTTTTTTAAAGTTCGGTAATCGTTTGTATAATAAAAACAAATTTATAAGTGTTTTTTTATTTTGCTTAGTTTTGACACCGGGTGGATAGAAAAATGTTAGGAAACTTAGAGACAAGGAAAGTTTCAACTTATATTTAATCGAACAGGTTAACCAATTTTACAAAATTTTTTTTGAGACTAAGTGAGATTATATTAGACTGATAAACACAAATATTATTTTATACGATTTTTCTCGATTTTTATTTTTCAAACATTTCATAAAGCAACTGGTTTTAGGATAAAGTGGTTTTCATTTAATTTTTTATATTTTAAAGATTTATTATTTAACCTTAATATATGTGTAATGTGAATGTCTAAATAAATTACCTTAAATAACACATTGCACTCTATTAAAAAAAATATAAACGAAAATAAATTTGAAAATTAGACTCAAATAGCAATACCCTATTAAAAGAAATAAATAAATAAGGAAATTTTATTATTTTACTCAGCAATATTGCGGGGCCAGGAATTCCCTGAAACAATTTCCGAGTTACGCTAATGCTTCTGCCAAAAATAAATGACGAAAAAAAATGACGAACTGCGCCATCACTTTTTCAAAACACGCGGTTGTACTTCGTAGTGATCCTGCATTATATTGCTTAATTTTTTATGGCTATAACGTCTTGTATTTATTTATAGATGTTTTGAAAGGAACATGCTGCGTAATAATCAGCAAAATATACTTCATTCGTCGTTTATTGTTTTTAGGGTACCGTTTTTTATAACGAACCCTATTGGTGAGAGTACAACGTGTTTTTCGCATTATATCGATTATCTCGTAAACTATCGATGCCTTGGACCTGAAATTTGAGGTGCTTATAAAACTAAAACTAGCACAAGATGATGGGTTAAAATAAAAATAAAGTTGTTTTCGTTTGTTTTACAGAGGTACGATGTTAAGAAAGAGCTCCACCTCAGTATTCATAAAAATTATATTTATGAATTTTACACCCCATCATTTTTTGTATAATTTTAAATACTGACGTTTTTTTTATGTTTTATTACCTTTATTAACTCCAACCCTACTTGATCGAAAATCTTAAAATATATTTGGAATGATAGAAAAATTTATAAGTTTTTAATGAAAAATATAGAAAAAAGTGAAACTCATGATTATATTGATTAAGGGGGTGGGAATGAAAAGGGGTAATAACATCATTTAAAACTAGGTCAAGTGGGGAGTCATTTGAAAGATTTGATGCAGTTTTTTTAGAATTTTGCGATCCACAGTTTTTGAGTTATTGTTAAGAAAATGCAATTTTCAAACCGTTCCCCTACGTTTCGACACTGATTGACAGAACAATTTGGAAAATGCGCAGGGACAAGAAGTTTTATAAATTTTGAACGAAAATTAAAGTGAAGTTTCAAATAATTACATTTCTGTGTTTTTAGGGGATGGTGTTCCGAATTTCGTCTCTAATTTACAGAACAAATATTTTCAATTTAAACCAATTTAAACAAGCTGTTTAAAGCTTTGTTCAGTTAACATAAACAGCTATGGATACGATTTATTCTCAAGTAACATTTTTTGTGTCATGTAGATGTGACTGTAATTTACCATTGACGTTTTTTATTTTGGTCGTGCCGTTATGTTCCATATAGGAAAGTAGGCTGTCAATAAGTGTACCATACACCTGTATTAATATCAACAATTTACTCAATTTTATGGTCGAGATTCACTAGAAGACCTAATTCAATCGATTAGTTTAAATGGGTGATCAGGCCATAGTTTTTCCAACTTATCAACTATATTAGATGATTATCTGTTAATTGGAAAGCCGGTGTGTTGTTGGTAGTTAGCTATTTTAGTTTAAAAACCCTTTGACTTAGATGGGGATTCGAACCCGGTTCCCCCGAGTTCGAAGTCCAGCGTGCTGCCACTAGACCACTCAACACATCCACTATTGACGTTTACGAGTAAAAATCTATTTTTTAATGCGTTATGATCTAGTAATATAAAGAGTTTACAACACAACTTTATTTCATTTCTTTTTATATTGTGTTCTTTTACATTCACGGATCCCTTGGCGAGTGAATTCGCGCTTGTCGACGTTTTTTTTAATTTTGGAGTTTTTAGTTATATAATTTTATCCATAAATAAGTTAACCACGTTATTTCACAGAAAATACATCATAAGTCAAACTAGTAACTATAAATCACAAACCAATCACAAACCCCTATAGTTTCCAAACCCCGTAAAATATTTCACTTTCAAAAATGGACACCAATGGTCTCCGAAGATTTTTTTAAGGTTTCCCTTTTGATCGTCATTGTTTCTATACTGACGATGTAAATGTTTCTGCTCAAAACTTTACTGAAACCATTCAATTCGGTATTCACAAAAACATTCCCTTTTAATTAATGAAACCCCAACAAAAATATTTGTTTTCAGGCAGCCAAATTGGCTCTTAGAATTTAGAAACAAACGTAGATTATATAATACATATTTGGATTCATAAAAAGAACTCTGTTAATCGATCCTAATATTTCAAGGCCAATAAAATATCAAACCAGATAATTGAAAACGAAAAAACAGAGATTGACAAAGCAAAAGCGCCAAAACTTTCGAGTATGTCAATTTCTGACAAAAGTTTTTACAGTGCCATTAATTCTTTAAATTCTGGTACTAAATCTTCTATCCCTCCTATCATTGGTGACTCAATCGTTATTGACCCTGCAAGGACAGCTACATTGTTCGCGGAACGCTTTGCTTCAAATTCGACAGTTTTAGAAACTCATAAGGAAAAACCCCAAATCCAGTCTTCAGGAGTTAATATGAAACAATTACTTTTCAAACCCAAAATTGTCGAAAAACTTTTTGGGGGGGCTTAACAACAACAAAGCCTCTGGTCTGGACAACATTCCTCCTGTTATTCTAAAAACATTTTCAAAAGAACTTGCACCAACTTTTACCAAAATATTCTATAAATCTTATAGATTTGGTATTTTTCAATCCTGATGGAAGTTGGTGAACATTGCACTGTCCCAAAAAAGGAATGAAATGTGATATTTCAAATTATAGACCAATAGCCTTACTCCCAGTCCTGTCTAAAATACACACATATCTAAATTTTTGGAAGACAACCATTTGATATCTGACAGCGGTTTTAGAAACAAAAGATCAACAACCGATCTATTGAACTATGTGGCACATATTTGGAATAGCATACTTGAGAGAGGTGGTGAAACGTACGTGATCTCATTAGACATCTAAAAAGAATTTGATCGAATCTGACATGCCAACTGGATCAACAAGCTCGTTGCGTACGGTTTTCATCCCGCAGTCATTAAGTTGATTCAAAATTTTCTGTCTAATCGATACATCTCGGTATCTATAGTTGTATCTCAGTTTTATCTCCCACTTTATTTTTAAGTTATATCAACGAACTGTTGCAAATCACTAGTAACCCAATAAATAGTTTTGCAGATGATAGTACAATGTACCAGTCATTCGTCCCCTATCTTCAAAGGGTAAAATGCATAAACGAATAAATCCTGCCCGGAGAGACGCTGCCATAAATGTAAACTAGGACCTAAAAAAGGTGCTGATTGTGGTGACAAAAGTTGGTCAATTTGAATTCCATCAAAATACAGCTATTGATTGTTTCCAGATCAAAGACCGAGTTTCCCAACGATATTTCAATTAATATGTGTGACGACCAAGTAGAAGAATGTGAAAGCATTCGTTTATTGGGAATCACAATTTTCAATGACTTACTCTGGAACGATCATATAATGGCCATGGCAAAGAGCGCGTCAAGAAAACTCGGCCTCCTCAATAGATGTAAAAAATATTTTATTTCGCATCAATTACTCCACATTTATAAGTCATATATTAGTCTCTATGGAGTATGGAGTATTGTTGTCAAGGTTGGGGCGCTGCATCTGTTACCATCCTAGCTCCTTTGGACTCTGTTCAAAAGCGTGCTATACGAATTGTTGGTGATTGAAATTTAACATTAGATCTCGATTCGCTACAACAGTCACACTGTTGCTGATCATGTTGTTTTTTATAAATATCGTCACCAGTAGTGCTCAGATGAAATCAGGTCTATAATGCCTTAGACAAATGTTTTTCCCCGTTTAACTCGTCAATCGGTTTGTGCAAACAGTCAAACTGTCGAGATAATTCACTGTCATAGTAATAAAATGCAAAGGAATTTCATTGTGCGTACATCGTACAAATGGAATCCACAAAGATTTAAAAAAAGCGACCACCAACACCTCAATACGCATGTTGTTGTGGGACCTAGGTCTTAAAAGGTATCTATGTGTTGTTGTGACACATTTTGTAATTCCTACTACTCAACACTTTTTATTAAAAAAAACGAAAATTTAGTTTTCTTTTAAAATTTAAAGTAATATTCATAAGGCATATTTTATTCAGTGGTTCAGTGTTTTTACTACTATAATATATAGATAGCAATAGCTGAATGTAGTAATTGATTGCACTATTACAAATGTAATTATGTCATTACATTCAGTGTAAAATATAGCACGTTTGGTTTACTCGTTGTTTTAATTTTAAGTTCTATTATTAAATATGAGATAGCACGCATATTTGTGTACATTATTGTATATTACAATTTGATCAATTTTTTGTACTTTAATTAATATTTTAAACTTGGGGGTATCCAGCGGGCTGCGCCCTTCCCCCTTATTAAATCGCTCCGCCCTAATTTAATCGGTTTAAATTATTAAGTGTTTAAAAATGTATATTATAACACAAACTGTTTATTGTCCCAATAATATCAAATGTTTGCAACCTACATTGTTTTTAAAAATTGTTAAAAATCTATATTTTTCTATGCTGTTATGTTCGCTGTTCTATAGAACAATTTTCTGGAACTGACTCTTGCTATAATAGTGCTACAAATGGGAGTTAAGAAAAGCATTTGCTTACATACAAAAGCACAAGCTTACATACAAAACACAACTATAATCATTTAAAAAATTCTCTCTGAAATGCCTCATGTTTTTGCTTTAAACGATTTAAGTTTGTTTGTGAAGTATATTAATTATTACTATAAATGAAATATAATATATAGCATGTTTTTACCTATAAAGGTTCAAAAGCAAAATTAAAACATATTACATATATTGTGACTAATAGAATTGAAAAAAAGCAGATTTAATTAAAACAACAACAAAAACTATAAATAACTTTTTAAAAAATCCCCCTCTAAATTTTATTAAAACAATAACAAAAAAGCAATAATTTTAATGTTATTAAAAAAAAAATGAAACAAAAACAATAAAAAATGTACTACGTCATGAGCGTTACGACCGTATAGAGCGATAGACTCACGGCTATTATATTAAGGATTCTGAACTTCGATTATGATAATAATTTAATATTGTAGATAACAAAACCGAATTAAAAATTGTCTAAAACTTATATGTCGCACAATTTGTTTGCTTTTTGTGTTTACAACACAAATTTATTTTGAATAACTACCAGCGCATCTGATAACTGATGGTTGAATTAAAGAATATCATAAATATATGACGTGTAGCTTTTAACAAAAATAATGTATAAAATACATTAATTTTTATACTCATTATTTACAATTTAAGGGCAAGTTTCCAAAAAAAATGACAAATATGCCCTCGTTTATAATGATAAACTCAGTATGAGCAAAATGCTTACGCGGCAAACGGGTAATTTAGATTTTATGGATTTTCATATATATGCAGAATCTTTTATAGATGGAGAAAATATTATTTAAAAATTGAATATTTTTTTCACTTATATTAAGTTTTTGGGTCTAAAACTTTTATGAACATGTACAAACAGACTAAACAAACTTGTTTTTAAAATTTGAGATTAATTACATAACAGGCAGTTGCTGAAAAATTGATGGCAAAATTCAAACAAAATTCTATCAAATCTCAAGCTACATAAAAATATGTAAAATAATATTAATTTTCCATAATTTTCTTAATATTACATAAAATAAATTTAAATATTACTACACCCACATGAAAATGACAATCAAAAAATAATAAATAAATTAAATCATTTTTTGTATCACTTAAATAAACTATTCAAAATTCCGTTTGTTTTTGTAAATGTTTTCATTAACCTTCACTAAAAATTTCTTTCGCACATAATTTTAACGAAAATAAAATAAAATTCATCAATTCATTATTATGAAAGACATACTATCTCATAAAAAGTTAAATGAAACCATTTATTTTAGAAAATGTTAAACATAACTTTTTCACTCTCCATTTTTTTTATTTGTTTATTATTCTTATCATTAAATAAATTACATTTCGCTTCGTTCTTTTATTATTCGTGAAACATGTGGCTAACGTTTGTGTGCATAAATGTGGTAAATCGTTTTACGACATGAGCACGAGATTGTGCACATCATGTCCATACACATTGCACATACACATTGCACGCCCTTTTTCAAAATTGTTTTACGGGTAATATAAATAAAAAAAAGTCCAAGCGGCACGTATATCCGCTAGAAATAGGTAGATTTCGAGATCAGACAGTTTTGTGTGCCAGTAGAATCTGATGTATCAGATTAGTTTAAACAAAACAAACTAATTTCAAACAGATATCGAACAAATTTTAAAAAGAAAATTAGCTACCTATAAGCAAAATTATATCTATCCAATTTTGCAACAAACAAATATCAAATCTACCACAGAACATGTGTGTGACAATTTATGACACAAACCTATTCTATATCATATGTCGCGCAATTACTGCAAAATATCAAAATAAGTTATTTCTAGGAAAAAAATTAATTTCTTCTATTCAAATCTTTTATTTTTTTGACTGTTATAAGGTTGACATTGACTGTTATAAGGTTTTCGGAAATTGTAGTTGGGGATTGTTGCAAACTTTTTTGTTGAAGCCAACAAGTCAAAAACCTCTAACTGGAGAGGTTTATATTTATGAGAAACGGATTAAAATGTTTCCACAGATTCTAAATTTATGAAGATTTTAAAAATATTAGTATCCAAACGGCCGTTATAACGTATTAAAAAAACCACTTTTTTTCTAGTATAAAGCCTATAGTTCCTTAACCATCTGTCAAATTTTTCTGATTTACGAACTTGTCCAAGATATTATTAAAACACACATTTTTAAGAAAGGATTTTTGATCTGGTTCCACAAATGCAACCGTGAGAGCGCCGGTTGATTCAAACGCATTTTGTGTTTTACAAGCTTTTTTGTTGGAGCCGCTCACTCAGAAACCTCCAACTGCAGAGTTCTTTTTTTGAAAGAAACTGATTAAAAAGGTTTCAAAAATTCTAAATTTATGATGTTTTTAAAAATATTAGAATTCGAACGGCCGTTATAACGGATCTAAAAAACAGAGTTTTTTTCTAGTATAAAGCTTCTAGATTCTTAACCATGTGTTGAATTGGGCTGATTTACGAACTTGTTTAAGATATTAACAAAACGCACATTTTTAAAAAAGGTGTTTTGATCTGGCCTTATAAATGCGACCGTGAGAGTGCCGGTTGTTTAAAAAAAAATTTTTTTTTGCAAACTTTTTTGTTGGAGCCACTCACTCAGGAACCTCTAACTTCAGAGGTCTATTTTTAAAACAAATTGATAAAAAAGATGCCAAAGATTCTAAATTTGTTAAATTTTTTGAAATATTAGTATCCAAACGGCCGTTATAACGGTTTTAAAAAATCAATTTTTTTCAGAAAAAAGCCTCTAGTTTCTTAACCACGTGTTGGATTTTACTGATTCACGAACTTGTCCAAGATATTAATAGAACACACAAGTACTGAAAATTTTTTTGATCTACCTCAACAAATGCGACCGTGAGAGTGCCGGTCGTTTTCGTTATATCTCATATCGTTTATATATATATATATATATATATATATATATATATATATATATATATATATATATATATATATATATATATATATATATATATATATATATATATATATATCTTATATATATAAAAATCACATGTCACGATGTTTGTCCGCGATAAACTCCGCAACAACGTAAACAATCTTAATAAGATTGTGTTCAGTGTGTGTATAATGGTCTAACTTGAGAGATAGGATAGTTTTTATTTTGATTGAACGCCTAAATATTTTTTAATTACGAATTAAATGTTAAATATGGATAGTTCATAAGCAAACTTTCAGATGGCGGCGTAAATTAATTAATTTACTGTCAAACCTGCTTTATCGACTTTTTAATCATCCATGTAGGGCCCATATAGACTATCATATGTTATTGAGCGATTATTTTGTTCCGGTATTTGCTGCAATGGCACTACAAAAGGGGGAAAAGAAACGAAATTCAATAAAATTTATATGGGATTTCATACAAAACACAACTTGAATAATTTTAAAAATTATCTATGAAATTTCTCATTTTGCTACAATTAAATAATTTAAATTTCTTTTGGCGCTGCAAAAGGGGGAAAAAAGAATAAATTCAATAAAATTTATATGGGATTTCATTCAAAACACAACTTGAGTAATTTTAAAAATTATCTATGAAATTTCTCATTATACTACAATTAAATAATTTAAGTTTCTTTATGAACTATTACTGACAATTACTGACAATATTGAGCATAATATATAAAATACTTTATTTTCTTCTGTCCGTAAAAGAAATATGAAAATAGGTTAAATTTTTCATACAAGTTTGTATGGGAAATTTTGGCAATTTTCATGTTTGAGCGACTTAAGAATAATCTTATATATATAAAAATCACGTGTCACGATGTTTGTCCGCGATGAACTCCGTAACAACGTAACCAATCTTAATGAAATTTTGTACAATGTGTGTATGGTCCAGCTTGAGAGATAGGATAGTTATTATCTTGATTAAATGCCTAAATATTTTTTAATTGTATATTAAATGTTAAATATGGATTGTTCATTTGCCAACTTTCAGATGGCAGCGTAAATCAATTTATTCAATTGATAGTAAACTTCAGGCGTGCTATACACCTGAGCTAAACTATGCGAAATATGCGAACTATGTTTTTAAAAAAGTAATGTTTTAATGCGAATAAAGCTTTTTCAAAAAAATGTAATGTTTCCGTTTTTCTTTTCTTTTTTAAATATTTTGTTTCGGTAATGTTTTTTTCTATAATTACGTTATATACATTATTTTTTAAAAACATAGTTCACTTTTTTTTATAGTTTAGCTCAGGTGTATAGCGCGCCTTAACTTCGTATAAGGCCATTATTAGACTATCAAATTTGTTTTAGTAAAAAAGTTTTGTTTTATATTTGATAATAAACGAAAAGCATATTATGCTATGTCAAATACGTTACCAAAGATTATTAACAATTTTGTGGAGGTTATATATTAATTATAGTAGTGCTATAAAGTATCGAAATCTGTAAAAAATTAGTGTATTGGTTTTTATAAAGTTTGAATAAAAATAAGAGTAAAAAAAAGAAAACAATAATTTAAATTTATTTTTTTATTTTTTTATGCTTCACAATGATATAAATTTGTTATAACGTCTTGGATACGCGATATATAAACACATTCATAAAAGCCGGGGCGTTATGAGAGGGCATTATGAATTCATAACGCCATCCATTAAGACGCTAAAAAACTAAATAAAATTATTTTTACTGTAGTTTTGTCTACAAAATGTAAATAATTCTTATTCATTTCATTTATTTTAGCTAGTAAAAGATTTTTACATTTGTTTAAAAATGTTTAGCAACATTTTAGTTATTAAATGTTCATATAATTTTCCAAAACTATCAAATTACTTTAAACGTCATACAATGTTTTTGTCATACGCTACAAAATTTAGGAGAATTTGTTTACATAGCAACGTGCAGACAACAAATATTTATTTAAACTTCAAAACAGTTATTTTCTTGGCATACTATGATACATTTGTATTTTTTTGCTTATCAATATAGACTAAAAAATTAAATTCTTTCTTAGTTTTGAGCTCATTGAGTGAAGCATAAAATCTTGTATGCACCACTGGCGTTACTGGGTATTACGCCCATCAAGCGACATCCATCCCTCGGGTCAGAGGCCCTCGGGCTGGGTTACGCCGCTTTCCGGGCGCAATAACCTACATAACGCCCTAGGTACATAAATAGCTATTAAATTTTTCATTGGTCTTCAATGTTAATTTACAAAAATCATTATCAAATTGAAAAATACTCTTATACGTATTGCTAATTAAAATAGAACGATTAGAGGTAAAAAAATTGTCATCAAAACTGGATGAAAAACTAGCAAAGTTTATTTTACAACCTTTATGCTTGATTTATAGTCGGTAACTTTAACTTAACGTAAAGTACAAAGGTATGAAAATGCACTAGAACATTTATAGTCGGTACGTAAACTTAACGTTAACTTAACGTAAAGTTCATTTCATTCTATCTTAAGGATTTTTTGACGTTTAGTATAAAAACTGAAGAAAACTAATATTTAATTGCAAGTGTCCATAAAAATAAAATTTTATTTATTAAAAAATGCAAAAGATATAAAAAGAGCGACTTTAATTAAAGCCAAATATTAGCATGAAATTAATATGAAAATAAATTTTTTTATTTTTAAATTGTGTATCAAATGTTTATTTCGAAATTTATTATTTTAAATTTTGATTGTGAAATCAGTTTGTTACTTTTAAAGCATTGATTGATTTATAAAATTGATTACAAAACCAAAATTAATATCAAATCAAACGTCAAAGAATACCTAATTTCTTACCAACCTTAAATCAAAATTTTGTATAGAGTCTTAAGTTACGGTTAAGTTAAAGTTAACGTCAACTCTCCAATTTCATGTCAAATTTTTTTTATTGACCAATATATAGATAGTGTGATATACGCCTCATAAATTTGGGTTAGCCAATAGATGGTGCCGTATTTGTATTTAAAAAATTGGTTTTAATGTTAAAGTTTTCCAAATACACAACGCTTGCTTTTTCCAATTGTCGTGTATTATTTTTTCATTGATGATTGATTGGTGATAATTATTTTAATTGTTTTTTTTTAAATATCGGTTTATGCGCGTAGCTTGCTTTGATCAATGTTTTTTTTCGTTGAATATGATTTTATGAAATAGAAAAATGAATGTATAATATTTTATTAAAATAATATGTCAAATATTTTGAAATAGCACATTTTTTTGGAAATTTTAGGTGAAAAAGATGATGAACAATGTCGTTGAAGCTACAATTTTGAATGGAAAATTCAAAGTGGAAGATGTACTGTTGCTACGTATTTCAATGATCGCAACAGATATGGCATTTGAATTCAAACGTTTAGTTTCCAATGCGACTCGCTTTTGCAATGACCATCAACAACTCAAGACGAGTTTTCTTGAATTTTCTTTCTTATGAGATACCGACAATATGCGACGGGTTATAATGTTAAATAAACAAAAGGTTTACACTATTTGGTGTAAAATAAATAGTTTTTAGAGATTTTTAGAGTGATTAAGCTAAAGTAATTATTTTAATTCACATGAGTTTTGCCATTTTAAAGCATTTTTTATTTTCTCTCAGAAAATCGTTGTTGTTTCATCCACTGTGGCTGAGTCTGTAAGATGGCTTTGAACTATGATGTCTCTGATGAGCGTGAGTTCAATCCCGACAATAATTACTTATTATCGGGAATAATACTTTTAATAATTACTTTAAGCAATAATTACTCACAAATTCGCTTAAAAATTAATATTCCATTAATGTTGTCCATATATGGAACATATATGCCAATATATTGACCGTGTGTAAGATATTAGTTTCGCATTGATTTGCAACATTCAATAATAATGACTTTAAAATGACTTAAAATGTTGACTAAATAGAAATATTTCTCATCCTATGAATTCAAATCCTATGAATTCATATACAAAAACTTCCAAATAATTTTGATTTTTTTTGCATCACTTCTTTTATTCCTTTTTTGCATCACTTCTTCTATACCTTCATCGAATGTATTGTCGCTATTCTTACTGCACTTGCTGACCATAAAATCATATACCGATCAAAATTTTTTGCAACGTTTTTAGTAACCTACCGGTAAAGAAAGCGTATATTAAACCGCATGAGCACTGTGAAAATTTGTGAATCGATTTTTGTTCCGTATAATGTTCTAAATAGATTACACACCTGAAAACTTATATAATCGCGTATTTTTTAGATATTCTTTGTTTTATATATAATACTATTTTTTTATATTTTACTGATCAACTAGAGTGCTGATCCTTTTACATTCATATTAAAAAAAAAAAATAGAAAACCATTTCTCATTACTACTCTTTGAAATTATTGCTACGTCAACAAAATGTATACACACAAACTTTATTTATAGGCGTAGCAAAGCACGTCGGGTCCCGCTAGTATATATATATATATATATAAACTTTTTTTTTTTGTTTTTTCGTCTCCGCTTATCATATATAGTCGTTTGGCACAAAAATTTTTCCGAAATTCCGAGATATGAAATCTACCTAAAATCAGAATTCAAAAAATTTAAGTATATGACTTTCAAGAAAAAAATATTATTTTTCTCTAATTTTCTTAATACATATTATAAAAAATAAATTGCAATATCAGCAAACCGATATGAAACATGGCAAACAAAAAATATTAAAAAATGCAATAATTACTAAAACTAATAATAATTACTAACTAATCATTATCTTCACAAAATAAATTTCTTTTGCATATAATTTTAGATGAATATTAGATAAAATTCACCAATTTATTATTACGAATGTCATATTATCTCATAACAAGCTAAATGCAAACAGTCATAAATAGTAGATTGTATTGTAGATCTCTGCGATTGTAGATCCCTGCGGTCGTGCGGCAAACTAGCTCTTGTTTAGAAAACGCATTCGCACTAGTAATACACACTATTTTTGTGACAAGTGCATAAAATTTATAAATATTTATTTAATTGTTTATTAAATCATTTATTTAACAAAGTTGTAAACAAATTTAAGATTTTTAAATAATTAAAGTGCGCCATCTTTGTTGTAATAGTTGTAAATTATACTAGCTCGAAAAAATAAACATAAGAATCCAACAACGCGTTTTATTCCAATCCATTTTTATTTCAATCCAACTAAGAGCTGTCAAAATTGTAAACTTTTAAAACCCAAATAAATAGTTTTTTCTTGCAATTCAAATGATGCAATGTGTTTAAGTTGTTTTTACTATATGGTAAGTTATTTAAATTATTATTTTGATATTTTAGTGCTATAAAAATGTTATATGTGCCGTTTACTGCACAAAGCGACTAACTCCACTTTTTGGAAAATTTTAAATTTAAATGCCAAAATACTTACTATAGTCATAACTTTCTATGTCAAAAACAACTTTCCTGAATAATTAAGATAAACACCATTAAAAGTCAAATTTGTCTGACCATTAAAAAAATTAAAAACTAATAATATCTATATTATACTAATTAAATTACTACTATAATAGCTGATTGATATACTTAGTAACCAAAATTAAATAAATTATGTTTATAATAACATTCCTGAATGATAAAGATTAACACTACTAAATATCGAAATTTATTTGACCTTTGAAAAAAATTCAATTTCTCAACTTTTTGTTTTATGGAGTTAATCGTTTTGTGCAGTGAACGGCTCATATACAGATAGATATATGGATAGATTTAACAACAAATCTCACATGCAGGTGGCGTGCTAGCCCGTGCACAAAATATTTTGTGGTCATATGTGCGGAAAAGTAGTTTTTTCTTGTATTTTATTCTAGTACAAAATTGCATATTTTTTATGCATGTGTTACAAAAAATACTTTTCCATTCTCCAATTTTTTATCCTTTGTTTATTATTATTATCTTTAATTAAAATTATTTTCACTTCGTTATTCTCATACGTTAAACATGTCTTTGTGTGCACGGTATGGTGCACATAATGTATTATGTAGAATTTTGTGCACGGTAATTTTGTAACATGCACAACTGATGCTTATTTCATGCATTTTTTCAAAATTGTTTTACGGTTGTATGACGGAGGTCTTGATTGATGTCATTACGCCAGTGTTTTCTGGGTCTTGCTCGCCTGCGAATACCACCTAGTTGTCGTTGGAACATTTGTTTAATAATTCTTTCTAATGAGCACTTCTCTTCATGACTAAACCATCTAGTCCGGTTGGATTTAATAAAGCTGATTAAATTAAAACATCTTAGGAGTGATGTTAACCCGATTTCAGGATTCGTTCGAATTCTACACTGATTTTCAGCAACTTTACATGAACCATTAATAGTATGAATAATCTTTACTTGAAATGTAATTAGAATTTTTTAATCAGTTTGGTTGGTATATTTAGTCAAGTTTCTCTGTTTGGTTGGTTTATTTAGTCAAGGTTCACTTCCAAAGGTTAGGAAGGATCAATTTAATGTTTTGTAAAGTGTGAGGTTACACTACCGTGAAAAACTCAACCTTTTTCGTGGTTCATCCTAAGGGTGAAGCATTATGTATGGTAAAGCATTTGAAACGGTTAAGCGGTTCTTCCGTCATTTTATGACCACGTTGTTGAGGATTTTCTAGGTCGAAAAGAAAGTAAAAGAAAAAACTAAATTTTAAATCATAGGCAGATCAGCTGCGCTCCATTATTGTTACTTGTACGGTGCAAAATGTTTGGACTGAAGTTCGTTTTAAGTTCTGCACTGATTTCTGAGTGATGACTATCTGTGATCGATCATTTATGCAAGTTATAGGAAGACAAGATTTGTTTATATCATCTGGTTTGTCGTCCGGAGGTGCGTGTACTTTTAAGATCGTTATGTTAAATTTTTCATTCTTCATTCCTCATACTAATTTTGCAATTGTCAATGACAAGTTGATTATTGATGTCACGATGTTTTAGTCAGCTTCAAATTCTGTTCCGTTTCAATGACCACAGTACTAAAGAGTGTATCCTTTCGATGTTTCATGAAAAAAATTTTCTTGTCATCTTTGCTCTTGTAATGCAACTTTGTCTAATGTGTAGTTATTTTTTTGGTAAGTGAGTTTTTGGAGATCTAATTGCTCCGATTTTAAAGTATGGCGACAAAGTACTTTCCGTCGTCGTGGTTCGATTGTGGAGAGAAGTGTACAGAGTTGATATCATATTGTTGTTTATGGCAATGGCGATAAGTGCTTTTTCCAACCAAAAATTTGTGCAAAGACTAATCCTAATCTTGAGGTTTTCTGGAAACACTTTTCACACCATAACATAGCGACCCACATGGAGACAGACACTTAAGTTTCAAATGTTTTAAAGTCCCAATGACTCGACGTGATAAAGCATTGTTAGACATAAGCAGTAATAAAACAGAAGTTCCCCTTTGTCTTTATTTGTTTGCCGTTGATGCGCTGATGCCTGATGGGAGCGTAGGTTGTCCACAGTTTACCTCACTTGAATCAATTCAATCTACTTTCTAGTGGCGTTTTACTTGCAAACCTAATTTTTATTTTACAAATAAATCAGTATTGAATTGCTTTTGGTTTGTTAGAAAACTTGAGTGCTGATATTATTGTTCTGATGAAAATAATTTTGACGTGGAAAGGAATTGAACGCGAGTTCCATTAGATCAAATTCAGAAACTTTGACACTCAGCAAATCAACACCCACTTTTTGTTTATTTTAATGGAAACATATTTATAAGAATGGGATGCAATACAACTTACTCCATAATGTTGTTGCATTATTAAATGAAAAAAAAAGCATTAAAACTTTTGAAAACATAGTGGTTTGTTTTAAAGGGAAGCAGTGCTTCCTGCATCTCTTAAGCATGGATGAACTGGACGGATTTTACGATTGTTTGTCGAACACTATGAAAAAGACAAATATACGCTTCTTTAAGACAATTCTAATCTGATCAATCATAATTACATGCAATAATCTTTAATTTCTAGCCTTTTGACAGCGGGTTCACACAAAATTGTTCAGCCTTGTCCAAATCCTTTGCACCATTAAAAGGTTTACCAACAAAATTGCTACCCTAATTGCATCAGGAAGTTTGTTACAAAATTTTCGGTCTCAGATAATTTCTAAATTAGGAAGCATTAAGCCTTGCCAGCAATACTATGAAAATCAAAAGCGTAGCATATAAAATTTGGTTCTCAATTCTTTAGAGCTGTATAGCTATTTTTACGTTGAAACAAACATTTTATTGATCAATTAATTAATTAGCACGTGTGACGAACAAATAGACGAATGTCAAATGTCAAAGCGTTCGTTTACTGGAGTCACAATTTTCAATGACCTACTTTGGAAAAGCGAGTCAAAAAACATGGCCTGCTCAGTAGATGTAAAAAATATCTCACTCCGTACCAATTAGTGGTTATAAATTTCATGATATTTATTATTGTGAAATATGTCATGAAATATTTCAGAAATGTTTCATGAAATATTTTAAAAAGTTTTTGATAATGTGTTTGGCTTTGGAACGAAACTTGAAATAAGTAAAATATTAACAAAACTTGTTCGAGGTAGGGAAGATGAAAGTGAATTAGGGCAAGTTTGATCTTCAGGTTTCATGAGTGAATAAATAAATAACTAATTCAAATTTTTGAAATATTTCAATTGTTTAATCACTAGTACCAATTACTCCACATTTATAAATCCTATATGCGTCTTTGTATGGAGTATTGTTGTCAAGTTTGGGGCACTGCACCTGTTGCCATCCTAGCTCTTTTGGATTCTGTCTAAAAGCGTGCTATGTGAATTGTGGGTGTTCGAAATTTAACATAAAATCTTGATTCCATACAACATCGTCACACTGTTGCTGAACTCGTTGTTTTTTATAAATATCGTCACCAGCAGTGCTCGGATGAAATTGGATCCATAATGCCTCAAACCTATTATTTTTCCCATTTTACACGTCAATCCGTTTATGCAAACAGTCAAACTGTTGTCCGTACATCGTACAAATAGAATGCTTTATGCGAATCAATAGTCTCGGGGCGTTCAATCCACAAAAGTTCCAATTTAAGTACATATTTGATTACACATTATTTGATTAACAGAGTTAAAACATTAAAATGTTTTTTTTTTCGTTAGTTAATCAAAATTTCTTATCGATTTCCATTTTTAAAACGTAATATGTAAGCAGTCAAAAAAATGAATATCATTTTAAATCCAGCCCCTACTTCAATGTAACAAATCAACGGTATCCATTTGACGACAAAATATCAAAATGTCAATTTTCATTACTTAACGTCTCATAATTCAAAATAATAAAATCTCACTTCTTGCTCATCAACAAACAAACAATAAATCGCTTATGTTTATTTTATAAAAGAAAAATTATTCTCAAAATATATCTTATTACCTTTCTTTCCATTTTTATTACATTTTCTTAACGTTTTTGTTTTTCTTCTACATTAATTTTATTTTTATTACAACTTTTTGTTATTGTACTTTATTTTCACTTTGATGAATTTTCATTTTTATTTTCTTGTTTTCATTCTGTATTCCTCTGAATTCAAGTGATGCTGAAAACTAGATGAAAAACGGAAAAATTAGATTTATTTGTCTCATGAGAGATATCGTTGATGTTACGATGATGTATGGAATAAAAATTATGATTTTATATTAATGACAGTTTTTGATTAATTTTAAATATTATGTTTTAGAACAAACCTCAAAATCTAATATTTGATTTATATGGAAATTTTTAGAATTGGGAGTTGTAAATGTTTCTAAATGGATATGAAAAAATCTGCACTCTCACGATTTCAATCCACCCATTATAATCAATTTTCTTTTAAATTTTTCTTGTATAGCAAAACTCTAATGCGTGTATATCTCTCAAAATCTGAAATATGTTATTCCATCAGTCCAATTCAATTTATTTCCCTATCTCATGTTTAATATTGATTAGTTGCTTCATGCTATTTTTATTCCATCCTTTGTTATAACTAATTGAATTTTTTGTTCCTTGTTTAACAGGAAATTTTTCCATTTCTCTTAACTATGTTGAAAGGAAAAAGGAATTCACCATGAGTTGAGATTTTTCGAACAAGAAAATTTACTTAGAACATAAGTTACTGTACCATTTTTTCTCGATTTTGTTTTCGTAAGAAATTTACATAGAGTCATTATTAGTTGTTGTTTGATTTACTTGATGTAATAATTATATTAAGGGAATAAACAAAAATATATTTATGAAAAAACTTGCTTCCTTAGGAAGGGATATTAAATAGTGTAGTAAAGTTGTGTTTGTCGTTAGTGTAGATCAGTGTATATCTTTTGGTTATTTTGAGAATTTAGTTTTATTTCTACAATAACAAAAGCCTTAAAACAGCTGTTTTAAATACGTAGGAGAAATAAAAGACCGACAGGTATGTGTTGAAATGTTTTGAATAGATGGAGAACAATGTTCTATTCCATAGTAAGAATTACAAATTTTTATTCATATATTTCATAATATGTTAAAATAGTATATTAAGAAACTAGTTTCATAATCGACGATTTTATCGCACGCAATCTGTTTAGAAAACGACCCGCGCAGCGGGGAGTTTTCTAAAGGATAAGTGCGATAAAACGTCTTATGAAACGAGTTTTTTATACTATTTTTTCTATTTTGCATTTTTTGTCTTGAAATTTTAAAAAATATTTTTTATGTTTTAATGTTTTAAAGAAAATTTCTAAAAATTTCAATTCAAAATAGTAAGCTCTGCGTTTCATCATATTTCTATATATTTTTTTGTTGCAAAACTAGCTTTCATAAAATGTGTAGTTTATTAAAATATAGTCAATTTGATATTTTGTTATTATTACTAATTGTTTTAATTAATTAAAATATTTAACACTAATTTAGATTATTTTTTAATAATAAGTTTAATTAATAAGAATAATTTTATTTATATAATTATTCGTTTTAACTTTCACTGACGTTTGTATGACCAATGTGACCAACCTTGAAAAACAAAACTTTGCGTATCTTAATGAAGGCCATTTCGATACGCATTTGGGTATCGAAATGACTTTATTTTAGACGCAAAATAGAAAAAAAATATTGTTGACGCTGATGTATGGGCTGTTTACATCACAGCTCTGAAAACAAAATGTTCTAGATATAGAGTGAGCTTATATCTATCAAATTCTTCAATGGATGACGAGCAATTATTTGGCGTAGTTCTAATAACACAGACGGATATGCCGGCGGCGGTATATAAATCTCCATATTTTTGTTGTGTTCCAACAGACTTAAATTTTGTTGTACGAATCAAAATGTAAAGAAAGATTTTGCTGGAGTTGGCCTACCGGAAGTTGGGATGCAAAACTGTTACAAATCAAACTTTAAGCATTTTAACCATGTTAAATCCAAATCCATTATCAACAGCTTATGTTATTGAAGTTTCATATAAACAGTTGCTCGGGTGGTTCACCAACACTTCATTCTCTCCATATTTTGTCAACGTGTCATCAAAACTGATTAATGAACGAAGTCTGTATGCTTTCAACAAAGTAATTGAAGCCTTTTTTATAAGTTTCATTATAATCATTTTATTATTAGAAGCGAGAGTGTGAATAAAGCCACCGAAAAGAATGCAAAACATTTTTTTAACGGAAGTGAAAAACCGGCAGTTGGGATGCAAAACTGTTGTAAACTGTACCAAATGCTTTCAAGTTTCATCCAATTTAATTACTAGGTATTTTATTGAGCAAAAAACAGGTGTTTGGGAGACCTTTGCACCACTTTGTTCAATATTGCTTAAAAAGTAATCCGCTTATAACTTTGCATCTTTTGTCAAAGAGTCATAGAAATTAATTCACGATCGATTGTTTCTACTCCCAGCAAACATGAAAACGTGGTCAAACAAATCATTTGTTGTATGGTAGATTTTCCAGCTCTATGTTCAATGTAACCCAAAAAGAGTTGTGTATACTTCTAAACAAATAAAAGAATTTGTTTTTTGAAATGTCTATCCAATAATTCTAATTACCCATATTATTATATTCGATATTTTGCAAAAAAAATAATTTTTATATATCCTCGCCAATTAAAACAAACCCCTAACCAAATTGTAAGGATTGCTTACACAATCACGTACTGAGCAGATTTACGGTGAGTCTCTAGTCAGTTGAACACGGTCTTCTCAGTACATATAAACCCCACAGCAATTCTTCCCCCACCCATATGACACGCAAAGAGTACTCCGCCATCCGCTACAACATACCTCTCGAAGACTACACTAATACATCTCACCCGTTACATTCATCAGTAGTTATTCAACCATTCAAATTTAATGTACATAATATTTAAAAAATCAAAATCAGAGATAACAAAATAATTAGTTATAATAACAAAATTTCAAATTGACTATTTTTCAATAAAATACACATTTTTTTAAATTTCAGGACAAAAAATGCAAAATAGAAAAAATAGTATAAAATACTCGTTTCATAAGACGTTTTATCGCACTTATTCTGTAGAAAACTCCCTGCTCCGCGGGTCGTGTTCTAAACAGATTGCGTGCGATAAAATCGTCGATTATGAAACTAGTTTCTTAATATACTTTTTTTTATAGCTTATAATTATGAATCCTGAATGGATCTCGATGAGCTACGATGTATGACTTCTCTTATCACACTGGGAGGTGACTACCTCTCTGCATCCCATAAGGTTTAGTATTTACAACTGGCAGCCTTGTAGTTAGTAATTATGTGTGACGTAGATACGATTAGTAACTTATCAAACTTTAAAA
The DNA here is from genome assembly GCA_963693315.1 of Diogma glabrata. Taxonomy (NCBI): domain Eukaryota; kingdom Metazoa; phylum Arthropoda; class Insecta; order Diptera; family Cylindrotomidae; genus Diogma; species Diogma glabrata. Next base: position 321,226,987 of record OY856187.1, on the reverse strand, counting down.
ACTTTGGTAGTTGATGAATATATTTGACATAGACACGATGTGTAACTGCTTAAATCAAAAATTCAATAAACTGGTAGTTTGTAAATATCAGTTATGTAGATATGATGTACAAACATAACGTAGAGGCGAAAAAATCAGCAATAAACTTATAGTTGATGAACATACATATCGTGGATGCGGTGTATATCTTTTACATCAAAAATCAATAAACTGGTAGGTAGCAAATATATGTAACGTTAACATTATGAAAGAGGACCTAGTACGGCATTCCGCTGATATTCCATGATGTTCCATGCCCGGACCATGTGCCACGATCTATTAACTGAACTATATCTCCCATACACTCAACTAGTAGTAAAAAAAACAATTCAAACACAGAATCATTAAACTACAGCTTCTAATGCGCATCCGTTCACATCTAGCACTTTTCTGTCATTCGTTTTCCACGCTACTCACCAAATCAACTCACAACCAGCTCTCCTTATGTCGTTCTCTCCAAAAAACTATCTCATCTATTTCACCAGATGTTATATCCCCACTATGAAAACGATATTATTATTATTATTCTGAGCAAATCTAAAAGCGGGCTAACATGAAACATAATGGTTGCACTATTAAGACTGTAACACTGACTCCTGTAGAAAAAATAAAAATGATCCCCTTGGGTTAAAAGTTAATGTGAGAGAAGAAACGACGTTTATAAAAAATTGAGCGGTCATCGTCCAAGTGACACTACCTTAATGCTATAGAAAAGTGATCTAGCCTTGACAATGCTTACAATTCGGTCAATCATCTTTGAAAAATATACTAAGCAAGCATGTTTGACAGCTGTGTTTGTCAAGCATATTTGCAGAAGTATGGGTTCCTTTAAAGGTAATTTTCAAAATGATAGGTATTTGAAGAACGGCTTTTCTTTTCTGGAAATTTTGAAAGCAAATTCCAATTCCAGAGCAAATTTTACATTAAAAATATATGCTTTTACTATTTCCGGTCAGTCTAATACACTACGTAGCTATCTATCATTTTGAAGTGTTTATGATTTTTGTAGCTATGATACAAAGTAAAGCTAATAAAATATTTTGAATATTCAAACCATAAAAATATCGAAAAAGAACTAAAACAATGTACACAAATTTTTTTTTTAGGAATTAGAATATGTGTCATAACAACATAAAAGAAAAACTTTTATCCACGACTACTAAAGAATATATGCTTTCCATGCGTATGTCTTGCATTGTAATTGTATTCATTCCACTAGTGAATTTGATTAAAATTCTTTAACAGTTCTATAGTTTATTAAATATTCCCCTAACAAATTAAACAACAAACTGGTTTTGTTTTTCGCTATCTTTGATGTATTTATTCAAATATAGCAATACAAATTTTTGCATGAAAACTGGAAATTAAACGAAATATTTTACAGTCGTGGATAAAATAGCATCTTGTATTCGCTTAGGATGATGGCAATTCTTCACTCGGATGATTCCCTCCACTCGTTACACTCGTTTCGGGAAACTTCATCCTCGTGAAGAATTGCCTTCATTCTAAGCTCATACAAGAATCTACTATTTCTGACTTTGGTCTGCCTTAAAACAACATGCGTTCTTATTATTTAAAAAAGAAAGCTAACAGTAATGTATTTTATATGATGGTCTAGGACCTCGTTTCTGATTGCGTTCCAATAAAATTTAATACCAGGTGGAAATCGGATCTTTGAAAATGTATTTATATTTTTTTTTTGAGTATTAATCAGATGTATTCTCTTTTGTCAGTAATCGACCAATCTTTGGGACGCAGCAGTTTAATTGGTTAGCTATTCATATCTCTACTGTTAGCAACAACAGCTTTTTTGGAACATAGATATACATCACTTTTACTGTCAACAAGAGCAACTTTGATCGATTGTTTACATTAATATCAACATCAGCAACTTTGATCGATTATTTACATCTTTATGATTATCGACCTAAATCTATATGATTGTCAACCTCCGCATTTTTGATCGATGGTTTACCTTTATATGACTGTCAGCAATAACAACTGAACACCCGCTAGATAATGCAATTAAATCTGTAACCCACTATCAAGTAAAATGAGCGGCTAAGAGGAGTAGGATATTCTATGGAGTGAGTCATTCATTTTTTTACTATTTTTTTAATCGAAATAACTAAAGTGTAGTATTAGCGTGGATTTAATGGTCCCGGCTTCTTCGATGCTAGGGTCGTCAGAGTCTCGTTTGTTAATTTCTTTCCTTGATCTGACTATTCCAGTTGTGTGCATATCAGTTAATTTGTGCTGGAAATATGGACATTCTCTTTCGAACTCACGTGACTTAAGCTAGTCGGAACGCAAAATCTCTAGGCGTGCAGTCCATCGCTTGCTTCCTATTGTTATCCTTAACAATTGGTACATTCTGCATTACACTGTTCATGTTTGGGTCACCAGATCGGTTGTTCATGCCTTGTTTACCTTTCACGCATGTAAAATTAGAGCTCTGAAAAATGAAAATCACAAAAAAAAACGCCAGCTTCGATTCGATACTGCCTTTGTGTTTCCCTTGTATTAATTTAATTTAAATGTTATTTATTTAGAATCCTCTTAGAAAATCATACATATCCCACAGAGTTAAATTTAACCATCGTTGAACGACATATTTTATTTTATTTGTTTTTATTAAATGAAATTTTGAGTACGATAATTGTAGAGTTTCACTATAAATTTTAACTGATATCCTAATAGTTATTTTCATAATTCATCCAATATTCTATTTAATTAAATGACATCTAAAAAGTTATTTAAAACTTATTTCTAAAATAATGTTTTCGACAACTCAGACGCACATTGATTTTTATATTGATTTTTTATATTCATCAAATGTTTGACTTATATACTATAGATAGAAGCTAAATCAAGAGTGACGCTAGTTTCAATGTGTAGCGGTACTGTTATATCACTATTTACCTATATATTCAACGCCACAAATAAAACGATAAATCCTGTCACAGATGGCATAGCACAATGTATGGCATAGGCCAATTTATCATGATAGGATTGGGAAAATAAAATTAAAATACGAAGTCAAGAGTAAGCGTTCTTAAAAAACTTGTCGGAACAAAACTTAAATTGGGCTGCCAATAATCCAGCCAGTGGCCTATTCCTTTATCATGTGATTCACTGTCTTTCTCGATGATTAAAGCGTACAAATAGAGTTATATGAACTCTCTTTTAATCGAGCAGATAATATAGTATCATCATCATAACAAAAATAAAAAACTATTCAAATCAACAACAACTGAACCCTGAAAAAGTCCCCCATTTAAGGAAATTGCAAAAAAGTGTTCCAACTCCAACAATCGGAGGAATTGAATATTTCCAATGAGTAGAAAAGCTAACTGTTATGTTTATTTTACGAAATATATTTAGAGGAAGATTCGAACAGATGATTCTGAATAAATAAGTAAAGAATTCATGCACCGACTGTACCTATAATGATAAAAACAACTTTTCACTAAAACAAACTTTAACTTTTCCCCTTATACTCGCTAAAACACTTCATACATCAATTTGAGCACCTAATCCCAAGCTGCACTACACAATGTTAACTCAATGAACCAAACAAAATATAAATTTAATATTAAAATCTAATATAAAACCAACCAACAAACCAAACCAACACGACTTGCATTCCAATTAATGAATATAAATTCCCTTAATTTATTGTAAACGAAATAAATAAAAATATGAGAAAGAAAACCACAACCAACATAAAACTAGAAAGTTAACCACAGGAATATGTCTCAATAATAATCATAATCTCATTGATAAGAATAATCCAAACGATCAAATTCTCAACATAATAAAATCCACTTTTACTACTCCCCATATTGGAAAATATTTGAAAATTTAAAATTTTCATTGTCAGTGAAAATTTAAAAACAAAATTTTTTATTATTATTTATTCATTTTCTGATTTTTTTTTCTTTTCTATTTTTTTTGTTCTTGTTATCATCAAACAAAACTGAATTGAAAATATAAATAAAATTTTCTGAAAATTATTTTTCTTTTATATTTTCCACTTCAATTTGTCGGTTGAACTAAAACTGAATGATAGAAAAATAAATCAAGGAATTTTTTTTTACGGGATAAGGAAAAAGTAAATAGATATAAATTTTATTGATTTGATTGAAATATGAGGAGTAAATATTGAGGTGGTTTCTTTTATATCTGTTGAAATTATATTGCGTGCATACATTTTTGTTGTGGTATGAAAATATTTTAAAGGGATTCTGTTGCATTTAAGTTGTAGCGGAAAACATTTATTATGTAAAAACGGAAGGAAAAATTCAAGATTATTAACATTTACAATCCGATGTTGTTTAATTTAAATCAACTCAAAGAAAATTTGTTTCAATATTATACAAAAAAAGACTAACAAAATATTAAATTTACACCAGCCAACTGATCCATATATATATATATATATATATATATATATATATATATATATATATATATATATATATATATATATATATATATATATATATATATATATATATATATATATATATATATATATATATATATATATATATATATATATATATATATATATATATATATATATATATATATATATATATATATATATATATATATATATATATATATATATATATATATATATATATATATATATATATATATATATATATATTTATATATATGATGGACCAAGTGAAAAAAGTCCAAGCGGCACGTATATCCGCTAGAAATTGGTAGATTTCGGGACCAGACAGCTTTGTGTACAAATAGAATTGGATGTGTCAGATTAGTTTAAATAAAAAATTTAAGTAGAATAGCCCAAGTCCAGAATAATCCAAAAAATTTATCAAACCAAACTAAATACATTAACGGGAACTACTTTATCAATGCGATTTCGGAACAGTTTTATTTAATTTGGTTAAAACTACTTTTAATAACATATTAAATCCACCAAAAAGCAAATAAACGTTCTCACAACGTCACACCTACAACACCACCACACATAATTTATAATCTAAAATTGTCAAACAACTTTCACACCTCAAATAATTCAAATATCTACAATTTAGGAAGACTTTTGTAAATGTGTAATCAATATGCATATAAGAAAATATTCCTTAATTTAAAACAATAATGACTCAGCTTTGTTTTAATTTTTTTTTAAATTTTTCGAAAAAAACTAAAAACTGAAAAAAAAAACAAAAGAAATTTTTTAAATATTTTTTAATGGGATATTTTTATATGTTTATGGAAGTTGTTGTTGTAATTAAATGGCATGCATTAGGTTTAATGCTAATTACATTGAGACCTCTTGGGTTAGAAAGCTGAAAAGTTCTGAGGTTATAGTTGAAAGGTTTATCTAAAAGTTAATATGAGTTTATATAACATTAACTCAAAAATGAGGAAGGCATGGCCGTTTGCGTTTGTTTTCGTTCTAACAGCCCTGGTGTCTCAACATCTAGACTTGAACTATTTTTTTTGAAATTTTGAAAAGATTTATGTTCTAATTAACGTATGCGCACATATTCAAAAGTGAGATTGGCCATTTTCAGCCAAATCAAGGACAACAGAGTTTATTAAATTTTTAAAACAGCTGATTTTTCAGAAACCTGGAAGGCCAAGGTTGTCATTTGGAAATAAATGATAGAAATATGTTCAAATACTCAATATTGATAAATTTTATTAAAATATTAAGTTATAACGCCATAGATTTTTCGACTTTTTTGGCTCTAGCCACTTAACCTGTACCCGGATATGGCCAGTTCGCGAACTTGTCCAAAAGATTTTTTGCCGCAACGTATACAGAAAAAATTTTCGTTGTAGGTAAAGAAATGCAATCGTGAGAGTGCCGGTAAATTCCGTTATAGCTCATATCGTCATATATATATATATATATATATATATATATATATATATATATATATATATATATATATATATATATATATATATATATATATATATATATATATATATATATATATATATATATATATATATATATATATATATATATATATATATATATATATATATATATATATATATATATATATATATATATATATATATATATATATATATATATATATATATATATATATGTTTTTTTTTTTTTTTCCTTTATCTCCATTTAGGAGCATAGGGCGTCTACTAGACTGGAGCATCTAACTCTATTTGGGGCAATCGCTTTCAGTTCACCCCATGTCTTGCCAATTTGTTTTGCTTCAGCTAGCACCGTTTTCTTCCACGTCATGGGTGGTCTTCCAACTCTCCTTTTACCTTGTGGATTCCACTCTAGGGACATCCTTGTTATATCTTCGACTGATTTTCTCAGTGTATGTCCTATCCATTTCCATTTTCTTTGTTTTATCTCGGTCTCAATGTCTAACTGCTCTGTCTGCCGTAGAAGTTCCTGGTTACTGATGGTGTTTGGCCAGAAGCATTTGATCAGTCTTCTCAGGCATTTGTTCACAAACACCTGTAGTTTATTTGTGATCTTTCTTGTTTGTTTCCACGTTTCACACCCATACAGCAGTACTGACTTGACGCATGCATTGAACATTCGTAGCTTTGCCTTTCTTGACAGGACGGATGCATTCCAGATCTTGTGAAGCATATTGAACGTATTTCTGGCTTTGTTAATACGCTGACTGATATCTTCTTCAGTCCCGCCTGTTTTTGCTTCAGTACAACCAAGGTACACAAATTTGTCAACTTCGTCAACTTGTGTATTGTTGATGGTAATTGGTGTTATCGTTTTGGTGTTCAATCTCATAGCCTTTGTTTTTCTGATATTTATGTTGAGACCAACTTCATGTGCAAGGGTTGATAGCTTCTGTATTTTCTGCTGCATGTCCGTATGTGTGTTTGTAGACAGATGTCATCTGCGTAGTCTAGATCATTGAGCCGTCTTGTTGTATTCCATTGGATTCCATTTGAACTTGCATCATCGAGCTTTCTCATGATACTATCTAGTACTATTAGGAATAGTAGCGGGGATAGTACACAGCCTTGTCTCACTCCTCGGTGGTTGTAGTATTCATCACTTTGCTGTCCTTTGTATTGTATTCTGTTTCCAGCATCCCGATACATTTCTTTGATTAGATCAACTATTTTCTTCGTGATGCCCATTTCACAAAGTGTCTTCCATATCGCGCTTCTGTTGATTGAGTCGAAGGCGCGTTCGAAGTCCACGAAGAGGAGATACAATGGTGAATTTCATTCATTTGATTGCTCAATGATGATACGGATTGTGTTGATATGATCGGTACAGCTTCTTCCTGGTCTAAAGCCGGCTTGTTCATTTCTTAGTTTCGTGTTAATTGATGGAGATATTCTTTCGAGAATGATCATCGCTAGTATTTTCATTATTGTGTTGAGCAGAGATATACCTCTCCAATTTTTGCATTCTCTTAGATCACCTTTCTTTGGGATTGTTATGGTTAAACCTTCTTTCCATTTGGTTGGTATTTTACCTTCGTTCCATACATCAGCTAATAGTGGTGTAAGAGCTTCTGCTGTTGTGTTTACATCTGCTTTGAGTAATTCTGCTGATATATTATCTGTACCAGCAGATTTGTTATTCTTGAGTTTCTGTATGGCATCTCTAACTTCCCGTTCCGTTGGTGGATGGTTGCTGATAGTTTCGTTATAGTTGTCATCCGGAGACTGCAAATTATCTTCATGTTGGTTGCAGTTGTCTTCGAAGTATTCTTTCCATCTATTTAGCTGTTGTTTATGTGTTGTGAGGGTTTGACCAGATTTATCCTTTATTGGTGGAGTGTTTGTATATTTGTTGGTGACCTTTCTCACGCATTTGTGTAGTGTGCGCATATTTCTATTGGCTGCTGCTGTTTCCGCAGTCTTGAGAATGCTTTCTGTATATCTTCTGCGATCCTTTCTTGCCATCTTTTTAACTTGTTTTGCTGTACTTTCATATTTGTTGCGGATCTCTGTTGTGTTCTGGTGACACAACTGCAACTTGAGCTGTCGACGCTCTTCAATTTTCTTCCATGTATCATCGCTAATCCATGGTTTCCGTGATTTGTCTTGGTATCCTAGCACATCTGTAGCAGTTTTGACGTAAGCTTCTTTAACTTGTTCCCATTTTTCATCAATGCTGGTGGTTTCGTTGTTTGGTAGATTGAGCTGGAGCGACTCTTTGAAAATGTTATTTGTATTTTTGTCGCTCAATCTGTTGATGTTGAATTTCCTCTGACATGGCTTGTTGTGTTTTACAGCGGCTGGTTTAATTTTGAATGTTGCAATTACCAGTTGGTGGTCGCTGTGTATGTCTGCTCCTCGCTTTGCTCTGACGTCTTGTAGTGAGGATAGAAACTTCTTATTCACCAGTCTCAATCAATCAATTTGATCAATTTGATTCTTGGTTCTTCCATTTGGTGATGTCCAAGTGTATTTATGTATGTTCTTGTGTGGGAACTTGCTGCCTCCTATGAATAGTTGATTTGTGACACAACAATCGATGAGCCTGTCTCCATTATTGTTACGTGTTGATTCTAGTGCATGTTTACCCATGACTGATTCCATTCCGGTGTTGTTGGTTCCAATTTTGGCATTGAAATCACCTTGTATTATTTTGATGTCATTTCGGTGTGCACTAGCCAGTGTTGCTTGGAGCTGTTCGTAGAATTCATCTTTTGTCGCATCATCAGCTTCTTCGGTAGGTGCATAGCACTGTATGATCGTTGTATTTCTAATTTTCGATTGGAATCTTGTTGTTATTATTCTGCTACTGATTGGTTTCCATTCGAGAAGTGCTTTCTTTGCGTTAGGTGTTGTTAATATTGCTACGCCTTGTTCATGTGTGTTGGATTTACCAGAGAACATCATGTAATTTCCTGCAGTTGTTATTAACTCTCCGCTGTTTTTCCATCTTACTTCACTGAGTCCTAATATCTCGATGTTATATTCTTTCATTATTTTCTCAACTTGTGCGCGATGCTTCTATCAGAGTTCTGACATTCCAGTTTCCTACTCGTGTCCGGGTACGATAGCTAAGGGTCGATATTTGATTATTCCGGTTGTTTTACTTTGTTTCTTTCTAGTATTCGTTTCTTTAATCATTTGAATTTCGGATTCACCTTTCGGATTAACGGGTGATTGGGCCATCGAATCCTAGCCAGTTTCCAGGGCTGCTGGATAAGGTATAATGGCATACCGTGGGCGAGATATTCCTGCTTCAATGTGATTCAATCATGTTTCCATATTTTATATGTACATATATATATATATATATATATATATATATATATATATATATATATATATATATATATATATATATATATATATATATATATATATATATATATATATATATATATATATACATATATGTATATATAAATTTTTTTTTTGGTTTTTCCGTCTCCGCTTATCATTCATAGTCGTTTGGCACCAAAATTTTTCCAAAATTCCGAGATGAAGCCCATTGCAATAGGTAGATTTTTATATGAAATCTACCTAAAAATTTACTTAAATTGGTTATTAAAAACAAACACAGGCAGTGGAAACCAACTTCAATTTTATTGAATGAAATAAAATAAATTAAATATTTAACAAAAAATACAAATCCCGAAATACTAAAATTCATGGAATATAACAAAATCAAACCAAAAATAAATATAAAAGTCGTTGTAGCTTGTTTATCTAACCAAAACTTGATATGTTATTTTTTGGTGGAGAGCTTTTTTATATACATAGATGTTTTTCATACATTTAGGCTAAATAATTAATAATATTAGATACGTATGATATTACCCTCAGGGGTGTTACAGTGTTTCGGTGCTGTGATACGGGTCTGGCTAGCACAAGGTACTACAAGAGTTAATTTGTTTTCATGTCTTGCCGAAGCAGGGACCTTTGATCGCCTACGTCTGGGGTTGATAAATGAATTTGGTCAGGATAAACCAATTTGCGTAAAAACTTCAGGGCACCTGTCGCGCCAGTTGTAAATAGCATTCTAAGGGGTATAAAGGAAGACCAGTTGGTAAAGTTTATTTTCTTCTAACTTTTGGAAACAATATGACTACATTTCAATTATTTTTGTAAGTTTTCCAAACATTCTGTTTAAACATTTCTGTGTTTATTTCTTACATTCTTACATGAAAATATTAAACTGCTGAAAGTTTAAGGCTTTGAGATATCAAGACTTCGGTCTGTGTTAAAGGTTTTTGTATAGTTTTTGGCAAAACACTTTTATGAGGACATTGTTTTTAGTTTTAGGCAACGATTTATATTAAACATAAAATTCTTTGTAAAAGGACATGTACAGTTTTTTCAAAATTCTAAAAATATTCCAAAAATTATTGCAAAATCAAAAAATTAAACTTTTTTCAACATTCCAAAAATTATAATAAAATTCTATCATTCTATCATTGTTCTTCCAATTCCATCATTCTTTAGTTTTGACACACTTAACGGTATTTTTTGTTACACTTATAATACAATAATCAGTTTTGGTCTCACATCCAGATGCCGACCATGAAGATTTCTCCAGATTCAATGTACTCATTATAACTGAAAATGAACGTTTTTTAAGTAACAAATATGCAAATTTTCGCATTTAACACATTTCATGATTTTTTTTACTCACTTCCGGTACAACTATCGAGCACATCACCCATTATTTCGGCCCTTTCCAAGGAAATCCAATTACCGACATTTGTGACAGCTGACCGGCCGGACAGAAGGAAATTTTTTTTTTGTTCTTTCAATTTTCTTCTTTGTTGTTCGTTCACCCAAGTAATATTTACAAATGTCTTAATTTATTATATGATAGGCTTGATGGTTTAGTTATTCATTTTTATGAAAAAAAAATTCAGATTAAAATACATATGGCTAAAACTTAACCTCCAAATTCAACTTCCATATATGAGGATTAAACGCCAAACGTAACGCCATGCAACTTCATCTCCAGCACGACGAAACGCATATTTTTGTTCTTAAATTAAAATATCTGTATTCGAAGGTTGAAATTGACTATGATTATTTAATATTTGGATTCATAACAGAAATCCCGCAAATCAATCAATGAATCAATATTTAAAAGATAAGAGATAATTAAAAACAAAACGTTGAAATTGATAAATCAAAGGAGATAAAACTTTTCGATATGTCAATTTCTGACATAAGACGTGCTATGAATTCTATAAAACCTGGACCAAATCTTCTATTTGACCTATTTTTGACCGTAATTTGACGTCATTGATCCAGCAAGGAAAGTCATATTTTTCACGGAACGCTTTATTATGAGCTTGACTCTTGAAGAAATACTCCAATTTCAATCTTCAGGAGTTAATATGAAAGAACATCATTTCAAACCCAAAAATTTCAAAAAACATCAAAAAAGTCTGCGATCTGGACAAGAATCAACCTCCAATTCACTTTAATCAAAGTTTTCTACAGATCTTATAAATATGGCATTTTTACTTCGTGTTGGCAGCTGGTCAATGTCCAGCGCGTCTCTCAAAAAGGAATGAAATGTGAAATATCAAATTCTAGACTATTAGCTTCAATCCTAGTCCTTTCGAAAACATATGAATATTGTGAAACGTACGTTTTCATATTAGACATCTTAAAAGCTATTGGCTATGACAACCTCATCAACAAGCTTGTTTCTCCACAGTCGTGTAGCTAAATTATTAAATAATTAACGCTGGTGTACCCAGTTTGGTCTCTCGCTGGCCCAGTTTTGTCCTCTACACTATTTTTAATTTACATCAACGAACTTTTGAAAATCACTAGTAATTCACTTAATAGCTTTGCAGATAATAGGATACTGCACAACCCATTGGCCTATCTTAAAGCGTGAAATGAAAAAATTCCTTAGTCTTGTTAGCTGAGAATTTGTGATTTTTACTATATGTATACGCATTTCAAAAACTATGCGTTCATGTTCTGTTGTATATAAACACTTTGTTTTTATTTACTTTTTATATGCTTTGATAAGAGGTTCGGTAGAACTCTTCGGACAATATGAAGCAAAATGAGAACTAGAGGGAAGCATATATTTATTGACGCCCATTTTTGGAATGGTATATATCAAAACATTAAAAGATTGATGCACGAAACATCGGAGAGCACAAGTAGTTTCTCTAAGTTAACCCCATACCTTGAAAGGAAGGTTTGAAACAATTGAGATCTAAACTGCATCCGAAACAATGGTTTTGGGACAACCAAAACATGAAACATATTGGTTTTTAGCAGTTTACAGATATGTTTGGCGGTAAGTTAGCGTAAAGGAAAAAGAAACGAGAACTTAGTGAGATGGTCTAAGACAATCAAAATTTGCTATATCACCGGTCCTATTTCAGGGTAATGACCGATTGCATCAATGTATAACCGTTGGCTAGATCAGAACAAATTCACGGTTGTTATGGAAACACGTTGCACGATTGCGTAAATTGGAAGGAAAGCCTTGAAATAGCATCTGGAACCAAGTTTATGCTCAATATCCAAAGTGAATCTTTCCAGTTTCAAGTTATAACGTGCCAGACGACCTGACAGATCTTTCTACTGCATCAACAACTTGAGTGAGGCTTGATCGGTAATGGTCTTGAAACGGTGACTCTAGATATATGCATGGATCTTATTAATATCTAGGATTTAATACCTTGCTGAGACCAATACGTTCTTTCTTGAACTGTACTAGTACACAGCCCAAACCATAATCGGCTCGCAATTTTTCGATATACTAGAACTGGCGTTGAGGCATTAATGAGGTGAACGCAGAAACAAACCAACGGCAGTAGCCAGCCATGTCTAAAGATCTTCTACTCTGCTTCATCGTGGTTGGCAAGAGAAACTAAGCAATCGCGACAGTTTTATCTTTATCCGTTTTTAATGTACCACTACGTAGTCCAAGTATCTACTAGGATTAAAAAATTACGTTCCTCAACATTGTTCGTCAAGTTAGCATGTATTGGACATTTTGCGACTTCTTTCAATACATTGATATGGTTTTAAAAAAACAGTAACGTTCAGAAGACCATCTTATTATACGAAGATATAGTACCTTAGATTTGTTAGGCATCACCTGATCCATGAATTTCTTTATGGTCTGAGGTGCATTGTATAGTCCGAACTCCAAAGGGCATTCCTACGAACTGGTACAACGGCCGACCAAGTTTTTTGAACGCAGTTTTCTCTCTAAACATTTTCCCAGGTGAATCTGCCAGAAATTAGCTCGAGGGAACCAACCTCTAGAGTACCGTTTAGGTTCCAGCTCATCTCCTATCATATTGTCTATTACTGATGATAGGGAAAGTGTCTTTGTTTGATGGAGACAGTGTCGCCAACATCAATTATGCGTTCAAGTACATGCGTTTGAACTAAACCATTTTAGAAAATGACGGAAAAAGCTGTATCGCATCTTCCAGCAGCTCATCTCTGGCGGAAGTAAGATTTGTGGCAATTGGCTAGAAGATGCAAAAGGACATGCTCTAATAACCTGAAATTTTTGGACAAATCAATACCCAAATATAAATCCTTGGTGAGGGACGCAATAACATAAATATCAAGTAACTTACTACTGCCCATGAACAAAACTTTGGTAGCGATACAGCCAATAACTTTTGGCTGGTACCATCTGCAGTTTTGATTTTGAGTGAGTGGCATCACCGATGACACTAATAGACCTTGGCATGGTTCCTTAGGTCATTAGAAAGCGTAAAAATTTAAAAATTCAAAAAGGTAGTTTTATATGGCATCAATGAATATTCTGGACCTGGCTGCAAAATAATGTTGAAGTTAATGTTCATGTGACTTAAACAGAAAAACAGTTGGAGTAATCACGCTACTTGGATTTCGTTCGAGTATGGTTATTGGAGGATTGAATTCGGTTTGGTTTGTTGTCGTGATAAAAGTGGTTTGGCTACAGAGTGATCAGTTTTCATAGTGGAAGCAGGGGTGGAAGAAAGTATAGAGGAGGTACCTGCAGCTGGGACCAAGGAAGATAGTTTGATGTCCTGCTCCCTTGATAGTTTTCCTGACAACAACGGCAGCAGAGAAGATAGTTGTTATCTTTTCCATACCCGAAACAGAAAAACTCGTCGCTTTTCGCTACAGTTTTGATGAATGTGATTTTTCGTTTGCGGTTACAGCAGTTTGGTTGCTGGAAGAAGATGAAAACATAGCTTTCAAAATTTGTAGATAGGAAAAATAATAAAAACTCAGTAAACAAAATAAAGGCGTTTTTCATTGATTATAAAAAAAGTGTAGCTTTACAAAAAAAATTTGTGGGTTGTGCCTTTGTTGTGCAAAGAAATTTTAAAGTTTAAATAGTTTAGTGAAATCTATCTTGATGGTTAAAATCTATTTTGATGCTTGTGAGCACATTATTATCTCATCATAAATACATCACTTGACGAAAAACATTATTATTTGTATACGTTTAAAAAGAAAATAATGTTTTCCCGATAACGATAACGGTTTGCAGGTTATTATAAGCCTGCAATTAATAAATACCATCCTTTTTATTTATTTAAATTTTAAATCATAACTAAATATGGGATTACACATGGCAAATTACAAAACCTTGGCCTTTACGCACAGCGCTAAATTTGTATGTGGGACGGGCCTTTATCAGAAAAATTTCCACGATGCAGTTTCTTTTCACTTCACTTATATTTTTCACAACAAAACTTTAGATGTAAAATCCACGATATATAATACACTTCAATAAACCTGACAAAAATAAAAATCAGAACAAAACTTAAATAAGACACAACTAATATACAAAAAATAAATTATCTTTTATTTTCATAATTTATCTAATTATCTTTTATTTTCATAATTTATCTAATTATTTACAAAAAATGTCGAACAAATTTAATTATATATTACGCCTTTAATATACTAATTCACAACAACATCGAACGCCTAACAAATAATATTTTTTTTATTCGCCTACATATTAAAGTGTTACTTTATTACTGTGATTTGCGGCTTTAAAGTATCACTTTTCAACTATTTGTATTTGTTTAAATTCTATAAAAAATAAAAATTTTTATCAAAGCAACCCTCAAATTCAAAATTTCATTATCCAATTAAAATAGTTGTTATCATTTGTTGTCATAGCTACACAATAATTTGGAAAAAATAATAAATATTTTGTCAAAGGTTACTTGTTCCACATATTTTTATTTTAAAATTTATGAAAATTTATAATTTTAATTTAGAATAAACAAATTTTCTTAAAATATTTTGCTTGCGGCGAATAAAAAATAGTATATGATGCACGGACGTAAGCTATTTTGGACTTAATGTGGGTGCAAATCTCGGCTAGCGCCTCGATTTGCAAACTCCACATCCGTCCAAAATCTTTAGCTTTACGTCCTAGCATCATAATGTACTATTTCAACTTCAAGCTACGAAAATGTCATTTTAATATATAGTAAAACTTATGTGAAAGGGAAACTTTTTCTTAGTAGTGACTGAAAATGTTTTCAGTCACTAGGACTGAAAGTAAATAAGTTTCGGTGGTCGCCTACAGGTGGTGATTATTTAAAGGATTGAATATAAATTTGTATCAGATACATCGTATAATTTTTTCCTCCGATAATTAACTGTCAGATATAAAATATATTCCCTGAGTTCTTTCCACCAAAAAAAAATTAAAAAAATTTACTAAAAAAATAAATAAATTTTATTAACAAATTTATTTTTATTTGTTTTTAATTGAAACTTAACCTACAATTTTTTAAATTTATACTTTAAACGATGACTTCCAGTCGGTAAAATAAATATCTGTAATATCTGTAAAAGTTTTTAGAGAAAATCTACTAGGAACTTACAAAACGACATAGCTAAATTTGACTGTGTAAAAAATAAACAAGATTGTATATATATATATATATATATATATATATATATATATATATATATATATATAGCATTTTTACCACTGCAAAATAATGTTATTATTGTGTTCGCCTGTTATTATTCCATCTGTAGGCGAACACAATAATAACATTATTTTACACTGGTAAAATGCTATATATAAATACAATCTTGTTTATTTTTTATACAGTCAAATTTAAATATGTCATTTTGTAAGTTTTTAGGAGATGAATTTGTAAATATTAATAGAACTTATTCAAACTTATACAAACCGTTCAGTCACGCAAAACGAGACGTTTTCACCACTTGTAGAGAAATCTACTATTTTTATTTATTAATAATATCTTTCATTATTTCTTTATTAAAAAATTAAAACAACTTAAAGAAAGTTACTTGGAAGGATAAATGTGTGTTTGTTCTTTTCCTCGAAAATGCTTCCTTCCATCCAAATGTTATAGTTCTGCCTCAACGTGTATCAATGTAGATAAAAGTCTCAGTTGTGGATTTTGTTGATTCCAAAAATCTTCGTAGATGTTGCTTGTTTCACGGTCCAAAACTTAAGAGAGCAATATTAAATTAATTATTCCCAACATCAAAAGTTTGCAATCCATTTTTTCTCCAATTGGAGACTTAATATTTTATTAATATTTTGTATTTCAAAGTTGGCTTCTTGTTTTCAATTTCCAAAAATTTTCTCCATCTATCCACTTTAATAAGAATCCAAAATATAAACTGTGTGTTATAAAGTGGTTTGACTTCCATTCTACGGATTCCATAAGTTTTAAGATAAATCTCCCAAATTGATATTTAGTGCCAAATTTTCTTCTAGGATAACGATCATCACTAAATTTCTAAAGTGAACTTTTCCTTTGGCCATAACTAGTAATATATTTTGTTGTCGTAATCATGTAACTTTCATTATTCTTTAAAGTGGTTTAGGTGTAGCGTCGAGTACATCTCATTATTCCTATTTCGGTTATAAAAATAATGTTTTTTCCTTGCAATTTTGTATTTACAAAAACATTTTTACTAATTTTTTTTTTGATTTGAAAAGCAACAATTAGAATAATCAACTTTAAATTAGAATTAAATACCCTTAAAACTTATTCAAAAATAATTTTATTAATTTACATTTAACGTTAAATATATTGATAAACAATTAAAACAGAAAATATGAAGGGGCTAAAATCTCAAGCTCTAAGATATCAAGACTTCGGTTTTGGTTAAGGATTTTGATATAGTTTTCAGCATAAAACTTTTATGAGGACTTTGTTTTTAGTTTGGGCAGCGATGTATATCAAACATAACTCTTAATTGCTTAATGTCAATTACTTAATGTACTTTAACATGTATTTTTTTATCTCTGTTTAAAAAATTTATTACAAAACTAACACGAACATCAATACTTTGCCGGAAAATCATAACAGATCATAAATTAACATAATTTAGTGAAAAGATGATACACTCAGCAAACTATTCAAATACCTCTCCATTTAGCGTTTCGAGAAAATATTACAAAATCACAAATTCATATTTCTTTCAAAATTCCAAAAATATTGTAAAAATTATATAAGTCAAACTTTTTTCAAAATTTTACAAATGTTCCAAAAATTATTACAAAATCAAAAATTGAAACTCTTTTCAAAATTCTAAAAATAATATATAAAATTCACAAATTCAAAAATTGTATTTTTTTTTTAAATTCTAAAAATATTGCAAAAACTATAACAAAATCAAAAATTAAAGCTTTTTCCAAAATTCTAAAAATATTGCAAAAATTATTACAAAATCAAAAATACAAACTTTTTTCTAAATTCCAAAAATATTTCAAAAACTATAACAAATTCAAAAATTTCCATGTCACATTTACGTCATACAACAGCTAAATTTTATTTTCCGAAAAAATTGGCTAAAAATATAAATGAAATCATTTTTTGACATACTTGACAATATGTTTTTGACAACCTTATAATGCAATAAAATTCTCATTAATAATAATATCAATTTCATTTCATACAAATAACTAATTTTATTATTTTCTAAAAAAATAAATGAAAATCTTTCTTTTGACACACTTGATATTATTTTTTGACAAACTTATAATGCCATAGTTCTCTATAATAATAATAAAATTTCATGTCCTACAAATAATTAATTTTATTTTTTCCAAAAAATGGGGTAAAAAAAAAATAAACCGAAGTAAAATCTTCTTTTGACACACTTGGCAACATTTTTTTGACAAACTTATAATGCCACAATTCTCAATAATAATAATAAAAGTTCATGTCATACAAATAATTAATTTTATTTCCAAAAAAATTGGGTAATATAATAAATAAAAATCTTTCTTTTGACACACTTGACAACATTTTTTTAAGAAACTTATAATACAGTAATCTAGTTTTTGGTCTCACATACCAATCCCGACCATCAAGATTTCTTGAAATTCAATGTTTCTATTCGTAATCTGTACCTATTATATAAATTTGCACGAACAAAACTAAAATTGGGTTGCCAACAATTCGTGGCATACTTTTTGACCATGCCACGAGCTGTCTTCGTCAATAATTAAAGCTCAGATATAAATTTATATAAATTCTCGTTTTTTTTATCAAACCATTGCATGCCATCACCAAGAAACACTTTAGATAACGATAACTTCAGTGCTACCATTTACTGAATACCATTCATCCACTATCACCTGTTTGGCTAGTTATATCTCGCTGCTTTTGTCATTGGTATGTGATAACTTACCTTAATTTGTATGTCAAAAGTCCCTGGGTTGTCACGCCCGTAGATAAAAAAATTGTACAGCAACAAGACTGATCCCTCCATTTATTTTCAGACATAAATTTGTATCCTGGAAAACCATCATAGAGCTTTAATTGTTATCATCTACTTTTCATGTACAACTTTAATCAGTTTTGGAAATTCCCAACATTTAACGTTATCTGTTTCGCTTTTTTACTTCATTTTTTATTGTTTCTCTCAAAAACCAAATTTAATTTAGCCTCTGGGTGATTTTTGCATAAATTTTACTTTTAATGTTTTTCAGATTTTTACTTTAGGCATTGTACTGAAACAGTTTTTCAATATTTTGATTTGATTTTGAAAGCAGAAAATTTTAAAGAATAAAATGTATGTATAAAGAATAAAATGTAAATATTTAAAGTAGAAAACCGGTAAAACGGATTCTATTTGTTATTACTTAGTTTAGGTTCTGCAATTAAAAAGGTGTTTCTTTTAACGTTTGTTTTATTTTTTAAAGTGTGCAGAAGCAGACATATGAAATATGCCCTAAGTAGGTTTGGTTAGGTTTTATAACCGTCTTAAGGGACGGGATATATACAAAAGAGGTCAGAAGCTGTACCATGAAAAGAACTTCTGCTGTTCAAGATACTACTTTTTTGGAAAGCAACCAGAAAACAACATTCTAAATTACAACTTATCAATACTCTTCTAATTTTGTTCGTTCTACTGTATCTAGTTCTCAAGCAGTGACACACTAGATTTTTTCAGCGACAAACAGCGAAAATAAACTTTCTTTAAAAATGTGTTCTTGATAAATATCTTGGACAAGTTCGTAAATCATCAAAATCCGACATATGGTTAAGAAACTAGAGGCTTTATACTAGAAAAAAAAATTGGTCTATTAAATCCTTTATAACAGCCGCTTGGATACTAATATTTTGAAAAACTTCATCAATTTGGAATCTTTGAAATCTTTTTTATTAATTTCTTTTAAAAATATACCTCTATAATTAGAGGCTCCTGAGTGAATGGCTCCAACCAAAAAGTTTGCAACAACTCCCAACAACAACAATTCGCAAAAACCTTATAACAACCAATAAAAAAAATAAAAAGATTTGAATAGAAGAAATTAATTTTTGTTTTCTTAGAAATAAACTATTTTGATATTTTGCAGTAATTGCACGACATATGATATAGAGTAGGTTTGTCGTGTGTTGTTCATATAGTTGTTCATATAGTTTATACATTGTCACATATATGTTCTGTGGTAGATTTGATATTTGTTTGTTGCAAAATTGCATACATGTAATTTTGCTTGTATGGAGCTAATTTTCTTTTTAAAATTTATTCGATATGTGTTTGTAATGAGTTTGTTTTGTTTAAACTAATCTGATACATCAGATTCTACTTGTACACGAAACTGTCTGATCTCGAAATCTACCTATTGCTAGCGGCCATCCTGCAGCTCGGCCTTCTTATTTAATGATTTATTTATTTTATTTATTTCAACTTTTTTGTTTTATTCTATTTTTTTTAAAATTAATTCTGACTCTGTTTTTTAATTTAAATTCAACTTTCGATCTTCAACCATAATTTTTATTTTTTGAATTAAACTTACACGTGGTGATTTGAATGATAAGCTTCCATATTTATATTTATATACATATTTATTCCATATCTATTCTTTTTTAATGCTAAATTCTTAAGATCACCAAAGGAACTCAAATTGTACACTTTCCATGTTATAATGTTGCACACTTTCCATTTTCCGCGTAAGAGATATGTTTGTTTTTACCGGATTGATGATTTTTTATCCCAATTTTAGTCCAACACTTTCCGTTGTTATACTTAACGCTATGAGTGTAAGCTACCAAGAGGAAGTATTGTTACCTGGCAAAACGATCGGTATAAGGTATAACTTTAATATCAAATACTTAACCCAAATCATACACTCTCTCTCTTATTGCAGTGGTAAAAAAACCATACGAAAAGATCAATTGTTTGATCCAAGACTTCACCAAAAAATAACGCCATCTTTAAAAATCTTAGCTCTTAATTATTTAACACAGCACACCAAAAATTGACTGCCAATTTTTGTTGATAGGCCAGTTCGATACATTTTTATGCATATAAAAAAGTTATTATCGGATTATCCGTACTCTTTCAATTTGATTTTATTTTTAAAGCTACCCTGAATTTGAATTTCAGAAATCTTTCAAACCGCTCTGCTCTTGAACTAAACACTTTAAAATGTTTCTAAAAAATACGTACTTTTCATGTTCACTTGTATGCCAAGTATGAAGTCGATCAAAATTGGTGCAGTTTAAATTTCAATTTGTTTGGGTCGTCCAGAATACGAATTTCATCTATAAATGTATCTTCCTATATATCAGCAATAAAATGATAAATAAATTGTCTATAATATTACACATTTCATCATTGTTTAAATTTTTTTTAACTTAATACTTACATAGCAATAAAATGATGTATAGGTAATATTTAAAATCGAATAAAAACTGATAATTCCAATTAATTTATGATTTTTCTAGAGATGATTAAATGTTTGTAATTTCACCTTTAATGTGCCGTTTCCTGACTCATTAAACCTGAGAACCGTTTAATATAATGAAAAATAAATAGGAATTTGAATAAAAACTGTTAATAAATTTTATGTAATAAAATATTAAACTTGCTAATATCAAATTTAATTGTTTTATTTTTACTATTTTAATAAACATGTAACTAAATTCTTAATTCAAAAACTCATTTGAACATAAAATTGTTTTATTTATAGAGAAAATTATTGCAAAAGATGTTTATGAATCTATAATTAATAAAAAAAAACTGTTTATCTTTTTAGCTATAAAACAATATTTCGCAATAAAAAATTAATATCTGATTATGGAAACTTTTGTTAAAATGCAGGAAAGCAATCAACTCGAAGATAAAGATAGTTTTTTTGAATACATTGGAAGGAGGAGACACATATTTCAAAGTAATGATTTTGTTTTATTTTTAATATGAAAAAAAGATATGGTGTAATAAGAATGCGTGTTCTAAGAACACATAAATACGTCTTAGACCTAGGTTTCATAGCAACGTGCGTATTGATGAGCCCATCTTGAATTTTTGTTGGAAAATGGTACGTATACAAAGTAATAAATTTTATCACATTAAAAAAATTGCAAAAACTTTATTAAAAAGAGGGTCCTTTTAATTTAATTAATGCATTATTTTTCAATCATTGGGTCTTGAAGAGATCAGTTTTTGTTTAATAATTTTTAATTCACTAGATCGAATATTGAAAATTTTAAATTATATATTAGAGATTTTTTGAGCACTTAAACTCAAGCTGTAATATTTGTTGTTGTAAGTCGAGATATTTTGTAACATATATTAAAACACTTAAATGGTTTTATTTAATTATTATTTTATATTTTAATTAACTGCATTATACACAACATCTTTATTTGAATATTATAACTCGACTGACGTTCAATAATCAGGTTCTACTTTTCAATATATTACATTAACATCTAATTATTCAATTCCGTTATTTATAAGTATTTCGTTATTTATAAATACTTCACAAGCAGAGGCGGAGCGATGTACATTAATTAATTCAGTAGGGATAATAAACAATATTAAATCGTTTATTATCTCACATATACAACATCTCCCTCATCAATAAACAAAAACTAAATTTAGTAGTTTAAAAGCGAAACAGCTTAGGCTTTATACACATCTGGTGCTTTTACTGCTCTTCCATATCTTGTAACATAAGTCGATGAGTGTGGAATTATTGTCACTGAAGTTGAGGGAGTATTATGAGTATTATCTGATGGGCATGGAGCACTATTGTTTTGTATTGATATATTAGGTCTGGACGATTCATCGTAATAATCGCTTGATCTAAAATTAGGAGCATTTGCAGAACGTCTTAAATGAATCGTGTTACGTCGAAGTTTATTCTGTAATTCATTTTCTATGATATATGAACGTGGAGTGTTATGTTTATCAACAACAACACCGGGATGCCACTGTTTGTTATTTTGATAAACAATATTATCACCAATTTTAAATTTCGTTTCTTTACGTGGCGTACGACGATCATAATAATGTTTTTGTTTTTCTTGATTTAATTTTAATTTGTCATTTACATTGACAATTCTAGGTTTCAATAACTCCGTATGAGTTGGAAGCTTAGAACGCATATTTCTACTGTTCAGGATTTGCGCTGGTGAATGACCGAGATTAGCAACCGGGCTATTCCGGTATTCAAGTAACGCATAATTGACATCCTTATTATCTTCCCTCATTTTTTTTAAAATCGATTTCGCGATTTGGACAGCTTTTTCCGCTAATCCATTCGATTGAGGGTATCGGGGACTCGTGTAAATGAATTGGAAGTTCCAACAATTTGCAAACTGTCTAAGTTCATATGAATTAAATGGTTGGTTGTCGGCAACAACAAACTTGGGTATTCCATGGGTAGAAAAAATTTCTTTCAACCGAAAAATTACGCTTGAAGCTGTTTTATCTGTAATAGGTTTTAGTTCCAGCCATTTAGAATAATAGTCCATTAGGACTATGTACGGTTTTCTGGAGTTTGCCGAGCGCATTTAAAGAAGATGGACGTGGATAAAACTCTCCGTCGTGATAAATATATATATATTTTTTACTTTAATAATTTACCATATTTAAAGTGTCTTATTACTCAATAAAAGTTATCTAAAATGTGTTTCAAACCAAGTGCTTCAATAATATATAATATATGATATATAATAATATATAATAATGGTGGTATTTTAAAAATAATTTAATTTTTCTAATTAAAAGATTGAAAAAATCAGGAAAATAATTTTTTTCTCTTTTTTTTCTCTTGAAATTCTCGTAATTTATGGTTTTCAATTCGATACAACATTGTTGTGTCGTTGTTTATTTTCATTACTTTTTTTCATTTAAAATTAAAATGAAATTAAACCGTAGTGATTTTAGTCGATGAAAATTATTAACATTTTAAAAAGGTTATAGAATTTATCTGATTTCTGTAGTGTTAAATTAAGAAACGATCTAATCAACAAGTCGTGGTATATAAGCCGTGTTCGATTTGACTGAAACAACTGAAGCAACTGAAAAATTAAATGCAATTGTTGTTGTTTTTCAGTTGTTTCAGTCAAATCGAACGCACCTATAGTCGGGTATAATTATGTAAGAGGACACTCTTACATTAAAAAAAAAAATAAAAAAAAAAAAAAATAAAAAAAAAAAAAAAAAAAACAAATGTCAATTTTGTTGTAGTATTTCGAGAATATACATAAACATTTCTAATTGGAATTTCGTGCTTGTTTTGATTAAAAAAAAAAAAAAAAAAAAAAAAAAAAAAAAAAAATTTGTTTGTTGATTTAGAGAAAATAAAAAAATTTATCAAAATGCCATTACCAGGAATAAATGAATGTAAATAAAATGGAGTATTTTAGTTTAAATTTCATAATATAATTAATGAAAATGCAGATTTATTAGAAATAAAGATACAAATTTCGTCAACTTGAAAAGGTGTCATGGCGTGTGAAATATTATTCTAAAAAAACATTGATAACATTTT
>OY856187.1:320963007-321200507 GCA_963693315.1 Diogma glabrata | reverse complement strand
AATCTCAGTCGACTCATAGTACTTTTAGTAAGGCCTTGTCTTGGATTTCCGCATAAGCTTTTTGAAAAGTTTCCTTGTTTCATTGTCCAAACCCCACATTTTTGCGTGGGGTTTCTTAACTTTTGGAGGCCTCAAGGTCTGATTAATCTGCATCATAGTCATTAAGTGCGTAAAATCAGAGTTGGTCTCTGCTTCAGATGATACTGAATCACAGTTGGTTGTAATTGATGGTATTGTCATTTTTTTGGTATTGGTATATTTCAATTTTAAAATTTATCTATAATTTTATTAAAAAATAGATGTATTAACACGAATCTTACGTAGTGATTTAATAATTTTAAAACTTTACTTAAAAACATCAATATGTTAAGATTACGACAATGGTTTTCAAAACAAAGTTACATCACGACTTTTAAAATGAAAATGTCAATACATAATCAGAAAATTCATTAACCACTAATTGCTTTGCTTTTAACAATATTACATATATATGTGGGATGACATAAAATAAATCAATCCAATTTCAGCTAATTATGTTTACTCATTCGATATTATATTTCTGCGATAAATATTACCAATTGAAAATATTATTCTTCCAAATCAATAACTCAAACATTTATTCGAAAATTGTGTAATTTACAAGTATATGTATTCAAATTTTCTGAAAAATTGAAAATGAGGATAAAACAGAAAAATGTAACATGCATATGATAAATTATATATATGATGCTAATTTTAATTCGTTTTTATTCTAACATTTTTTTCACATTTCAACTTATCAATTTACCAAATGTTATTTTATTTCATTTTTCATTTAGATAATTTCCAATTTCATATTTAGATTTTTCTTTCAGAATTTTGTGAACATGGATTTTCATTTTATTATACATATTTCAAAAAAAAAATTCTCGTTAGAGTTTACAGCTGTCGTTTGTCTGTAAAGGACAAAATAAAGTGATACGAGTATTGTTTTGATATAAAAAACTGAAATTAATTTTTTTCTGTTTGATTTTGTCAATCATTATGATTATTTTTTATGTAATATTATCTGATTGTTGAAAGGTAGACTTTTTTGTTATAATTGGAAATGATTTTTATACTGCGTTATTTTTAACTTGATTACACACTTTTTTTTAATAATAAAAGTGATTTCTTTTGTTAATTAAGGTTTGCTTAAAAATTTCATATTTGATTTAAAATTTTCATTATTGTCGAGTAAATTTTGTTGTTGAGAGTATTGTTGTCAAGTTTGGAGCGTTGCATCTATTTCCATCTTGGCTCTTCTGGACTCTGTTCAAAAGCATGTTATATGAATTTTGGGTAATCGAAATTCAACATTATATGATGATTCCCCACAACATAGCCTGCAGATCTGGTTGTTTTTTCCAAATTAATAAATCAAACGAAAATTGGGTGGGATAGTAAGTTGGTTAGTTTTATTGTAAAAAGCAAAGATTTCTTGCAATTTTATTTTAATTTAGTTACATTTATCTCATTTTTACTTTTTTGTTTATTAATTTAATTTTGATTTAAATTGATTATGCAGGTTGTTAAGAAACTTTTAACAGAATTTTATGTGCGCTAGTCATAACTTTTACTAAGATTTTAAGCTAGCAGGTCATATAATATTGTTATGCCCAACGTTTTTCATTTGCAAATACATCTAGTCTTGCATAATAATCAAACATTCAACCTCTAAAGTCCAACAACAACAATCATTTAATGACTTTAAGATTCTCCGTAATTAACACATACATATGGGCCAGTCCAAGTGAATTTTTTATTGTTTTAAGATTCCCCAACTAATGAGCATTTACGTAAATAAAAAAATGTCGGTGTCATTTTATTCTATTGAAAATTAAATAAAGTCTAAAAATAGACTGATGGAAAAGTGAAAAAGTTCTGCATGCCAAAACTGTTGTGAACCGTACTAAATGCTTATGTACCAAGTTTCATCTAGTTCGATTATCAGGAACAGGTGCTATTGAGATTTAAAAAAAAAAACAGGCGCTCGGGGGACCACACCCCACTTTGTTCAACATCGCTCAAATACTAATTAGCTCTTTACCATACATATTTGCATCTTTTTCCAAAGTGTCGTCTAAATTCATTCACGAACGAATGTTGTATGCTCAAAATTAACATTAAAAAAATGGTGGAAAAAACATTTGTTCTATGGTGGACCCCCCAACCTTTTATCCAATGCACTCCAAAAGCTGATTAAATCTTGCTCATGTCACTTTGAAGCTTTTAGTAACGTTTCATAACAATCGATCGGTAATTGTAGGCTACAGTAGGGATAAACACATGAAAAAAAAAATTTTTAACCGAAAGTGACAAACCGGAAGTTGGTATGCAGAAATGTTGGTAACAGTACTAAAACCTTATATACCAAGTTTCCATAAGATTATAAGCCGGGATTAGATGTTATTGAAGAATTAAACTTAGAGGTTTTCGCGAGATCCCCGTCATTTTGCCCAAATTGGAAATGAATACAGTTCTTCAATTTTCAAGTGAACCTGCATCATTTGCCAAAGATTCATCAAGATCATATGCGGGAATGTCACACAGCCCAACCAAACACACAAACGTACACCAAAATTTTATTGGCTATTTAGAAAGAGGATGGTCTAAAACAAAAGAAAAAACAAAAGTTTTGGCATGTAAGATTTTTTTTATCGATAGATTGCATTACTTCACACAATTTAAAATTGTGGTGAAGCAAAAAACGTAACGGCAAGGTTGACGTGATACTTTTGGTAAACGAAAGGTGTGTACAGATACTGTCAAGTGGAGCGTATTTATTATACAAGAAACCAAGAATTGATACCGTCTGTTTTTTGGATGAAAAGAGATGATTTGTGCATGATCAAGTTCCGGACCTTTTTTATGCTCTGGAATTTGGTGAAGGTCAACCAGCTCTAAGTTAAGTTCCTTTTTTCATCATTTAAATAATTGTTTTTTCTTTGTTTTATTGTCATTTCTTATCATATTCCTAGCTATTTATTATTTTTAAATATTATAGTTTACTACGATTTTTTGTCCATATATTTTTTATATGAATTGTTTTCATTAAAATAATATACTAAAGAGATAGTTTTAGAGATGTGCCAGAGGCCACATGTTTATTCATTTCGTAAATTTGTAAATCCCGGCATAAACGGATGTTTCTTGATTCAGTGCAAGAAGTATCTTTTCGAAGAAATTAGGAGTTGTAGAGTATCTACAGACGAGAGATCATAGACATAATGATTTTCTAAATCCCAGTGCAAGATATTGTCTCCTGGAATCCACGAAAGACGGATGGAATGCGCTTCAGTTGCTTTAAATGGAAAAATATTTTATCGGAAGAATTGCTTAGGTCCAGGGTATATATCAGACCTTTGACCACCTCAATGAGCTCTTTGTCTAGACTCTTAAAAGTTTATGCCCAGCGATGAGGTAATGCATCAGATAAATTTGGATGTTAAAAAAAATTATTTTTGGTGAATTTTATTTGAAAAACATCAGTTTAATGTTGAGTAAAAAATTTATATTATATTGTGATTTCTATTGGTTGTTTTACAAAAATGGATTCTTTTCCTTCGAATTTTCGACGGCTTTTGTCGTCATTATCAAGAAGCTAAAACAATATTATTGATAATAGTAATTTGAAATTAAATCAAAGCATGCACAGATTTAAAAAATTTTTAAAAAATTAATAAACTTACATATCAAAACATTTAAAAATTGTAAGACACTTTAAAAAATTTTAAAAGTGTATTTTTAAATATAACTGTTAACGGAGACAAGTTGAACAAAAAATTTGATCAACAAAGCCTTCCCATCAACCAATAGTAAAATATATGTAACGATCAGCCCTATTTTGATTCTTGCTCTAAATAAAGAATCGAAACCATAAAAAAAACAATATGGCGCCGAATAAAAACGAATTCAACGGATTGGTTTATTTTAAAAAGCCAAACTGTCTAGCAATGGACGCGTAACATAAACGATGAAGAGTGGTTACTACTGAGATCACTCCTTGCTCACAATTTGGCACCATTTTCCAATACCATTAACATTTTCAATGGAGTGAAAAGAGGTCTTAGTCTCAATGTTTTCTTTTAACCAAAGGTGGTTGGTTTACTATATCTTTTTTGAAAATGTTTACTATTTCTTTTTCGAATAGTTTGATCGGACCTGGAGTCTGGTACTCTTGAGCGTTCTTGAGGTGCGGCAGTAGGTATTAGGTTAATTTTATTATTAATTCTTTTTTAGTAAGACTGCTCAATGTCTGATCTATCGACGGTGACCTTTGGGCTTATCTAGACCAGGTATCGGATTAGACCTAATCTGTTCACGGTTTTATAATTACTGGGAAGGACACCCGAATACGAGATTCCTCCTCTTCGTTTCAGCGTTAGTTGTCTCATTTAATATCTTACAATTAAATTAAATAAATAATATTTTTTGTTATTAAATAATATCTTAGGAAATATAATTAAATAAATAGTTTTTTTATTAAATTTTTTTAAATAGTATAATTAAATAAGTAATTCTTTTTATCAAATAAAATTAATTATTATTATTAAATAGAATTAGTTATGAAATAGAATTTATAATTAAATGAAATAAATTTTTTAAATAGAATTTTTCGTATGATTTAGTAAATAATATTTTAAATTGTGACTTGATTATTTTGAATGATTTAAATATGTATATCTTAAAATTATTCTTCATAATTATTTTTTGCATACTCGAAACATTAAGTTATTTTAATTGTTATTAAAAATTTTGTTCAGTTTACATATTTTGATTTATAAAATATTCGAAATAAATATTTATTTAAAGTTTTTGTGATTGTTTATAGGACAATAGTTAATTTTTATAGATGTATAGATGTATATTTTATATTTTTGTACAGCGAGAATTTTCTATTTCTGTTTCTATTAACGTGAATTTTTTTTCTAGATTAAAGAACTAGGAGTGATGCAAGGTCACCTCAGAACTATCCTCGTTCTTCTAGCTCTGTAGCGTTCGACCCTTTTTCGATCTTACTCTAAATTAAGATTAAAAACCATCTCCATACAAATACCTTATGATCATATTTTAATTCTTACTCTATATCAAAATTTAAAAAAACCAAAGGTAAAACATTCAAAGAAAATTCGTAATTCAAATTCTAATTTTTTATGAAAATTGTAGTTACTTTAGTGTTGGTATGTGTATTGAATTTTTGTGATATGAATAGAAATATTTTATTAGAGATCTTGTTTTTATAAAAAAAATGATTTCTTCTCATTTACCTGGAACTGTATATTGAAATCATGTAATAGGAATGTTGAATAATTATTGGGCGTAAAAGTGACTAATGGATATAAAAAAAAACAAGGATAGAAAGTTCTCGTTTCTAAAATATTGATCAATTTGTACGATAAGCAGTGTGAATATCGGGATGTTATCAGTAAGTGTAGGGTGCCACAAGTGTATTTAATAAACACTATTCAACTAGTTAATTGTGCAAATTAAGTTTGTAACATGTGTGTTGAGTGGCCTAGTGGTAGCACGCTAGACTTCGAACTTGAAGGACCCGGGTTTGACTTCCATTTAGGTCAAAGTGTTTTTAAGCAAAACATTAACAACCATCAACACACAGATTCTCCAATTAACCGATAGTCAACTAACATAGGGGTTAAATTGGAAAAACTTTGGGCTGATCAAGAGATCACCCATATAAAACTAATAGATTATATTAAGTTTTCAAGTAAACTTCACTATAAAAATTAGCTGACTTTTGCAATTCAATTTGTGTTATCTTACGATCATCATTTTCTCCAAGGGACTGGTTTCGGAAACACATTGAAGTGAGTTTTTGACAGGGTTGTGCCGTAGACAAAATAGATTACTTTACATGTATAGATTACGCATAGATTACGTGTAAATTACGCGAGTTATTTCTGTGTAATCTATAATGTAAACTATAAAGTAATCTATTTAATTGATATGTGAATTCTAAAATTTTTTAGCAATAAATTAACTTTTTCCAAGATCGCAAGATCTTGTTTTTGACAATATTATTGATCATGTCTTTTAAGAAAAAAATTTCAGTAGGGATAATACAATATTTCCACATATTTCTTCATAAATCAAAATTAATAGATTACGCCAAATTTATATAGATCACATAGATTACATTACAAAGATTACATGTAATGTTACCTATTTTAGATTACGCGTAAAGGAACAACCCTGGTTTTTGATTTAGTTTATAGAATTTTTGTTTGTTTTTTAATTTTTCTTTAATCAAATATTCAAATCTTGGTTTTAAATTTCATATTAAAGTTAATATAAATTTATTTTATAAGAGATCTCCGGTACAGATTCATTTGGTACAGTTCCGGTATTCTATTTATTTTTCATTTATAGCTAGTAAAAAATTACTTTTATCTTCTTTTAGGAGCATATGATGTCAGCTATACTGGACTATCTAAATTTACACTCCCCATGTCTTGCCAGTTTGTTTTGCTTCTACCAGCACCATTTTTCCAACTCATTGCTGGTTTTCCCACCCTTATTTCGCTTTGTAGATACAACATAGTTTTCTCAGTGTGCATCCTACTTATCTACACTTACTCTTCATTGTATCCATCTTATTGTCCATCTGTTCTGTTTGTTGTAAAAGTTCTTCGTTACTAATTGTATTAGGCAAGAAGAATATGATCAGTCGTCTTAAGCATTTGTTCATATATACCTCTAGATGGTTTGTAATCTTCTGTGTATGCTTCCATGTTTTACATCTATGCTGCGCTACTAACTTTACACAGCCATTGAACATTCATAGCTTTGTTTTTTTGAGAGGATCGACGCATTCCAGATTTTACGGAGCATGTTAAATGTAGTTCTGACCTTGTTTTTGCTTCAATACAACCAAGGTTCATAAATTTATTGACATCTTGGAATTGTGCTTTGTTGATGGGGATTAGTGTACTTACATTAGTTTTCAATATCATGGCCTTTGTTTTTCTGATATTCTTTTTGAGACCATCTTCAAGTGCAAGGGTTGATAGTCCTTTTATTTTGTGCTGCATATCTGCGAGTCTTTGTATGAGCATGTTTTGTCTACGTTGGCTAGCCAGTGGTACCCAAAGTGTGTTCCGCGGAACAATGGGGTTCCACGAAAAAAATTAGAGGTTCCGTGTGACAAATTTTATTTAATTAAGAATGGTGTGATATATTTAGAAAATTGAACGAATGATGATTGGCTCTGCAATGAAAACAAGTCAACACATTGCAAACAAAAGATAAATTGGTTGCCTTTTCAAGGAAAATACAATATTGGATTTCAGATGTGGAGCAAAGCAACATCAAGTGTTTCCAGACGCTTAGTCATTTTCTCAAATAATCCAGAGTGTATTTAAATATGGAAATCCGTGATGGTATAAAAACACATCTGTCCAGTTTAAAGCAATCACTGAGTGATTACTTTCCATACTTAGACAATCAAGATAATTGCTGGGTACAAAATTGTTTCAAAATAAAAGAAAAACAAAAGGAATTCATTCCAGGGATTATGGAAAATTTAATGAATTGAGTTCGGATTCACAAGTAGAAGCCAAATATGGAACAGTTTCTTTAACAATTTTCTGGTTAGATGTATTCGATGAATCTCCAAATTTATCAAAACAGGCTATTCGAATTCTGCCGTTTACGACCTTTCATTTGTGTGAAGCTGGGTTTTCAAAATATGTTTCGACAAAAACCAAATATCGTAACAAACTTGATTATGCCCCCGATATGTGAGTTCAGCTATCAAAAATAACGCCCAATTTTAAAAAAATCATAGAATCAAAGAAGCAGGGGTGCATTCTTCACATTGAAGTATTTTAATTTATTTTAGTAAATCTTTTGTATTTTACTTCGGTCTGAAAGACCTAAGTACTACATTCTCGAGCCAAAAGTAAAATTGGCATATCTAAACGTTTTAGGACTTACTGATTCTAAAAAAGCAAAAAAAAAAAGGGTCTGTTTGCCGGCCGACCGGTTTGTTGGCCGTCACAACCGACGAAATCTAGAAAACGACGGGAAGGATTTCAAAAATTTGTTTCTAAAAATAGGCATACTCAATGGTAACAGCCGGAAGGACGATTTGTTCGATAGTTGTCCCGAAAGTTTGTCAAAAAAATCGTCAAGTGTGTCAAAACAAGGAAATTAGCATATTTTTTGCTTAAAAAACGTTCATTTTTAGTGATTACGAGTAGGAACATTGAATTTGAAGAAATGATGATGGTCGGAGTTGGTGTGTGAGGCCAAAAACTAGATTATTGTATTATAGGTTTGTCAAAAAAATATTGTCAACTGTGTCAAAAGAATGATTTTCATTTTTTTAACCCATTTTTTGGCAAAAAATAAAATTAATTTAATCGAACATGAAATTAGACATGGAAATTTTTGATTTTGTTATAATTTTTAGAATGTTTTTAGATATATATATATATATATATATATATATATATATATATATATATATATATGTATATGTTTTTTTTATAACTTTTGCAATATTTTTAGAATTTTGAAAAAAAGTTTTAAATTTTGATTTTTTAAGATTTTCCGGAATATTTTTAGAGTTTTGAAAATGTTTAAATTTTTGATTTTATTATAATTTTTGGAATGTTTTTGAAATTTTCAGAAAAGGTTAGTATATTTGATTTTGTTATAATATTTGCGATATTTTTAGAATGTTGGAAAAAGTTTTTTGAATATCGAATTTTTGATTTGGAAAAAGTTTCAATTTTTGATTTTGTAACAATTTTTGGAATATTTTTAGAATTTTGATAAGAGTTTGTGTTTTTTATTTAGTAAAATTTTTGCAATATTTTAGGAATATTGGAAAAAGTTTCAATTTTTGATTTTGTTATATTTTTTGGAATATTTTTAGAATTTTGAAAAATAGTTTTAATTTTTTTTATTATAATTTTATAATATTTTTGGAATTTTAAAAGAAATATGAATTTGTGATTTTGTAATATTTTCCCGAAATTTAAATGGAGAGGTTTGAGTAGTATGCTGATTGTATCATTTTTTCACTAAATTATGTTAATTTATGATTTGTTATAATTTTCCGGCAACGTATTGATGTTTAGTGTAAGTATTGTAATAAATTTCTGAACATAGTTAAAAAATTCATGTACTTTAATAAAGAGTTTTACATATGATAAAAATTGCTGCTCAAAACTAAAAACAATGTTCTCGTAAAAGTTTTTTGTCGAAAACTAATCAAAATGCTTAACCCAGACCGAACTCTTGATATCTCGGAGCTTGAGATTTCAGCCTCTCCATGTTATTTTAATTATTATTATGATGAATTTAAGTTTATCTGATTTATAAAATCTGAAATACCAAAATAAACTTGTTTTATTTAATATCAGATATTAAATTTTGAAAAGTCATTGTTTAAAAATATTCAGGGTTCCGCGATCATTGGCAACAAATTTGGGGGTTCCACGACCAAAATAGTTTGGGAACCACTGGGCTAGACCAATTGAGTATTAGTATTTATCAACACTTGGAAGAGAAACTTCTCAAAATGTCAACGGTATTCGATGTAAAAATTGAGAAAATTCAAGACGAAATTGAAAAGTTAGAGCAAAAATTACTTGAAAAAAAACTAGAAGGTACATCCTAACACAACAACTAGGAAATATTAAATTTAATTCATCATCATATGACGGTACCACACGCCTGTCGGCATCTTCAAAGTCCAGTTTGAGACGAGATCGAATCGAAATGTTTGAAACGCTAAAAATCACTTTGTTGCACTGATAGTTAAGGTAATCAGCTAAAGCTATAAAAGTTATGCAGAATTATTGAACGCGATGTAACAAAAATACGGTAGTGACCATAAATCTTCTAAATAATAGGAACACTTACGTTGTGTCTATTCCTAAAATGTTTTTCCT
This sequence comes from Diogma glabrata, assembly GCA_963693315.1. Lineage (NCBI taxonomy): Eukaryota > Metazoa > Arthropoda > Insecta > Diptera > Cylindrotomidae > Diogma > Diogma glabrata. The sequence goes on along the minus strand of OY856187.1, from coordinate 321,190,566 downwards.
AAAATATCACGTTATGGCGGATAAAATATCGTTTTCTCCCCAACAAATAAATAACTTTTAAGAAGAATTTAGAATAAATGGAAATGTTTTCTAAAAAATTTTCTAGACTAATAAGAAAAGTTTTCTGGACTAATAGCAGACGCTATCATCAAAAGTTAAGACCAGTCAGCTAAACGTTGATCAATAACAAATTATAGAAAAGATGATTCATAGTTTTCTCACCGAACGATACATTTCAGTATCTTAAGATAGCTTTTCTTCTAAAGTTTTTTAACCTAACTTAACTAATCCTGGTGTATCTTAACACGGTGCTCCTGAAGATATAAAATTGACCTAAAATGTCAAAAAAATGTCAAAGATAGAACAATCACTGGTGCAATTACGTTGGAATCAAAATCCCAGCTGATCCCTCCGCCGATAAATGTGCCAAAACATAAATTTTCGATAGCATTTCGTAATTCTCGTTAGAAAATTGGGAAATTATGTCCGCTATTGTTTTGGCTGATTTTATGTGAGTACTTGCTCTCTCGTATTTACATTAATAGCAGTGAATATCGGTAAGTGCACGCGTTCACGCCTGACTATATGCCTCTGTTTTAATCCTAGAATATAAGCTTTAAAAAAAGAATCAGACAAATACAAGGAGAACATATTCCAATTGAGTTATTTAATTTTTAACTGCTTTTTTCAATCTCTCGGGATATGTGGCGTCTTCAAGCAAATTGATTTTATATCTATCCGAGAATTTTTTGAATTCACGATGAATATTTTCACTCGTTCACATCAAGACTCATACCACTTAATAATCCAAGGCATTCTGCTAGATAATTAGCAACTACGTGGATTTTTAAACTCACGGAGATCTTCGTAGCTGTGATTTATCTGCGCAAATCCGTAATCATGCGCTGTAGGTCTTCTTTGCCTGAAAAAAAAAACAGAATAATATATAGTAGACGCCAATGAAAAGATGCATACGATATGAGCGCATCGTTTTACCTTTGTTTTTGAGAAGTGGGTAAACCTTTTGTGCATAGCTTTGAAAGACGATATAAATGGTACAAGTGTGAAAAATCCCACTTCTGAAAAGATATCAGAATCTTCAAGCTTATCAGCTGACTTGAAAAGCTGACGACAAACATTTACCTCGAAGATCTCGCCTTTGTAATTTTTCGGAATAAAATTCAGCTTTCTCTGCCATTTCATCGCCTTTTCTCGGCCTTATAGAAGAGGAACCAGTCCGGCTCAAAACACGTGATTAACAAAGCCCTGTAACACGTTCAGTTGCGGAATAATGCATTTCTCGAACTAGCATGTCATCCACTTTATTGAGGAAAGGAAGGTTTATTATGCTTTGACTTGTTTTGGCCATTTTATTTCTTTTGTTGAGGGCAACAAAATATTTATATTCTTTTCTTACATCTACAGATATGTGATAATATTAATAATTGTTTCTCGTCCGTTTTCACTCTTCTACATAAAACTGGAAATGAAAACGGAAGCACTGGTAAAAAATACCATTTAATTCAATAATGCAAGTAGTATTCCACATTACTGTGGCGAGAATTTTAAAAATGCTGTAGAAAATAAACGTTTTGGCACATTTTTCGAAGGAGGATCAGCTGGGATTTGGATTCCAACGAAAATAAAACCTTTTGACCACCAGCAAACAATGTAGGAGCTGCCAATGTTAAAGAACGGACCAATCTCGGGCCAGCATTGGCGAGCCAAGCTTGGTTAACTAGCTTTGGGCCAGGTCTGGGTCAGTTATAAATGCCTAGACTGGACCAAGGTTCAGTTTATTATATTACGCGCTATTAACCAGTCTAATGCATTGTTAACATGTGCAGACCATATTATGTTTATTTTTATTTCCAGATATATTACCTTTTCCACAACATCTTTCCACAAATTTAAAGGAGGTCTGGAAAAAATATTGGTTTGATAGACCTAGCCCAAGTCTTATTTGACCGACTCGGCCCAAGCATGGTTTGCCAGACTTGGCCCCAGGACATCAGTCCAAACTAGGCATTTGAAAATGTTAAGCCTGGCTTAACCCCCAAATGCTATGGCGAGGTCTTGGCCCAGGCTTGACCCCTTCGCTTTTTCTTACCCGAGAATCGTCCTACACAATTCATTTTTGTAGAAATTTTAGGTCAACTTTCATATCCCTCAGGAGCATCATGTTAAGGCTCAATTTGATCGCCTGCTCCTTTTAAATTTATATCAACAAGCTGTTGAAAATCATCAAACGCTACCATAAGGGTAAACGATGACCTAAAAAGATTCTGATTGGGGTGATACAATTTTAGTAAATTTAACCTCCATCAAAATAAAGCTATCCATCAAATTTCAGATCAAAAACCGAGTTTTACGATAGTTCAACCATTATGTGAAACGCCGGCGAAACATGTCACTCCGAATCAATTACATCATATCAATAAGTTGTATATACTTCCCTGTATGAAGTATTGTTTGCCAAGTTTGGGAAGCTTCATCTTGGCATCTAATCAATTGATATTTTTCAAAGTAAAAACAAAAAAATATTGCATGCTTCCTAACAAGAACATAACTAAAACGAGTTAGCTCAGAACATTGAGAGTTAGTCTCACACAATGTTAAAACCTGACTGAGAAATTCTTTAAACAAAATTTTCAATGTGTTCCCATTCTATTAAAGTTGAAGTGAAAATAATGGAAAACTTACCGAACCAATATAAAGTGAGAATTATTTTCACGCTTCAGTTCAACAAAATAACAAAACACAAAAAAAATTTATTTCTTGTTTTTATTTAACAGTACCGTAAAGTTAAAAGTGAAAACGTGAAAAACTATTTTCCAAATGAGTGAAGTTAAATTAGTTTTTAGAAAATAAAAACGGAAGATAAGTAAATCGATAATGGATTGATAGCCATATATTTTCATCGTCACTGTTAGTGTTTGTATTTTAATACAAAGGGACTGACCTGTGACCATAAGATTGATGTTTTTTTATTCTAAATGAAGTCATTTAGAAACTTCTGTTATATTATAAATATCGCTGGCAATCTATATCTCATGTTTAGCATGGTCTCAGATATATAATTATGTAAACTTTTCTTTAATTAACGCAAAGTTGAGTGTTAAAATAATTTTGTCTCACTTATCTATATCAGGTTAAGAACCAGCAAAGGAATATAATTTAAATATAAAATAAATCCCATATAATGTAAAAAAATTTCCATAAATGGAGTCTAATGACAGTGGAAAAATTCCACTTAAGTAAAAATAAATAAGCAATGAAGAAGTTTCAACTTCGAAATTGTCATCGCCTCAACGGCGTAATCGATAGCGTGTCTGCCTAAAGATTCAAGCCAGCCACTGACGAGGAATGTTCGAATTCATCCAAATCACGAAAAATGTGAAGTGGAGTTTTTTTCTGAGAAACTTCAAACCATACCTTTGAGTCGAAAAAATTCCAATTGCTTCTTTACTTACTTGAGTTTAATTGCTCTCAAAAATCCCCAATACTTTAAATATTTTCTTGAGCATTTTTCATCAATGCCATTATTTTTTGTATTCTTTAGTCCTTTGGTCATTATAAATGCGCAAAGAATGGCTTCTTTGTGAATTCATGAGTTTTCCAAATTATATTTAAGACTACAAAGGTTTCTTAACAAATTTAAACCATATGGCAACTGGAAAGAATATACGAATTTGCCAACCAACGGATACAAAAAGATCAAGAAAGCAAAAATAATCTACAATCTTTTATGAAAACATTCAGATTTACTCTGTGTTCGGTAGTCGACTGTTAAGAACAAGAATGCTTAGCAAACCGAAAATGACGTTTAGTAAAAAGAAGAATGTAAGAACGAGTCTTATTATAGAACAACGCTCTCCGGATGAACTAGTTCATGTGCAGTTGACTGAGTATCACAAGGATCATTGCTCAAAACCCAGAGTTCTAGCCTGTCACTCCAAACCCAGAGTCCTAGTGTAATTCTAGGCTTTTAGGATATGTTACAAAAGCTAGCTTGAACACAGTTAATGAGAATAATTAGTAGTATGGTTTCGTACTGAGGCATGTTTCCATAATCATTGAGAATAGCATCATATGCAAAGATAAACGGAAACTTCTCTTATTAAGTTGACGAGAGAATTTCATGAGACGGTGAACAGCAAAGTAGTTTTTGTCTGTGCTATCGTTGAATTAGCACAAAACAGATTGAAATTGTAAAATGTTCAGAACTAAAATTGTATAAACCATGTAGTATGAGGTATGGTAGACTAATAAAGTTTAGCAGTTTGTTGTTGGACTCTAATATTTAAATTTACCCAGCGCTAGTTCCAGCGTGGGTAAATCCGATTGATCAACTTAGACCCAATAAAATTGAAATTTACACAGAAACAAACATTTGTAACACAAATTTGTGCCTTAAACACTACCCACTTTCGGTAAACGGTTTCTCTGCCATTCAAACTATTCTGCTGGTCTACATTAACAAATCATGACCCGTTTCCTTCATGACCCACCGACAAAAAATTAACCCCAACAACATCAAAAAAAAATTAAATTTAATGTAATAATATAAAACGGATTACCTGTATTCTTGTCCTCCCCAAGTGTTAAATTTCTCTATAAGCATCGTCCCAATATCCCAATTTACTCTACTCCCAATCAGGAACAGAGAACTGAAACTAAGTTGTGCTAGTCGCTCAATTTCGTTGTAGGATGTTGACATGCGTGATTAGTAAATCATCCTCCAATATGGTCTGATTCTGTTATTATTTACCTTTGGTATCTTCTCGATACTAAAGGTAAATAATAACACCAACAAAATTCCTTTTTTTTTCTTTAAATCATTAACTTACTATCCAACTTAAAATTTTTCTAAAGTAGTTCGAATTTTCAACTTGAAAATTTTTTTAGCTACTTCACAATATCAAATTTCAACTATTAAACACCAACTCAAACATTTTTGTTCCATCTAAAATTTCAAAATCAACTGTCCTACTCTAAAATACTAATTGTCAAATCATTTTCACGGCAAGAGCCACAAAAGAAAAAAAATCATCATAAATTCTTTTTTTTTATTGAATTAGTACAAAAAAAATTAATGAAAAATGAAAGAATTTAATACGGGCTCCCCGGAAGTGTCAGTTGTACTACGAAATATTTTAACTGAGTGTGTTTGTTTTGTTTACAAACAAGTGGGTTGAAAAGTCTTTGAAAATATACACATACATTTTCGAATAATACTATAGTATATTACTATAGGTGAAGAGGACGGAAAATTGAAGTACAGTTGAAAAAGAATATATTTCCCAAGACAACTACAACGGGATGGAAAGGTCAGCATTGAAACTACTAAGGAGTAACCATATGGCAAGGTCTTATCACCTTTTATGTTGAATCTATTGGTTGAATTTTTGTTTGGTTATAATAAGTAACAATAACATCAAATGACTTGGATGAACGAATGGTAGATAGTATTTATAGCTAAACCCGGAAAAGGAGTTCAGTTTTTCGTCAAACTAATTTTTTTCTTAGAATCCAAAAAAAGTTGTAATATAAATAATTTTGTGTTTTTTTTAAATAACTCTATTTTTAAATTACCTCTAAAAAAAATTGCAAAATTTAATATGTTTTTTAAGTGCAGACGTGAAGAAAATGAAGTTAATGATGCAACTTTTTATCATGAGTGGCTCAATAATTGTTATGTATGTGCGGTCAATAAATAAATTTCTAAATTGAAAACTTGCCATGCATGGTATTCCATATGGAGGGATAAGTTTTTATTGATTCTACTTTTCCTTGTATCATCCTCAATCTTAGCTGGGAAAATACGCCTTCATTATGTCACGTTATTGTTTGCTCTATGAAACGAGCCTTCGTTTAACTCAATGTGTGGCTTTTTATTGAGGAATACAGTGCCTCCCATGATCAAAGAATATCCCACTAGCTGGTTATTGGCAACCAAATTTTAGATTTGATCCTGCAAATTTTTAAAACATTTTTGCGTTTTACCTTATTTTTTTATTTTCTTTATTTTCTCTATCTTATCATGAAATATTGGTCTATGCCTATTTTATATTTGATACGGTTTAATGTTTAGCTATCAATTTAAAAAAAAAATTTAAAATAACTAAACAAGTTTTCATCCATCAACACCTCAGAAACCATGTTATTGTGGGACCTAGGTCTTAAAAGCAGAATTTACAATTTTATGTTATTTGATCATTTCACTTCTTAAAATAGAATTCACAAATTAAAATTTTTATAATTTCGATATCGTTCTTTTTCGTAAGTGTAAACGTTTTATTTTTCTATTTCACTCCTTTGGAGTAGCTAATATTTTTATTCTCTTTCGTTCCATTTGCAAAAAGAGAAAATAAGCATTCTTTCGTCCTCCTTTTAATTTATTTTAATAGCAATACTTACATAATTGAACAAAACATCCAAAAAAATTATTTATTTTGAAGCAATTTGAAGCAAAAATTAAATGTGTGAATATTTTAAAGAAAATATTTATTTTAATTTAAAAAAATTAAAATATCGATTTTTTTTACTCCTGTATTTGCTAATGTTATATTTTGATGTGAAATCAAGGCACGCCTTGGTAGTAAAATCGAAAAATAGAAGGACAATTTTATTGCGTAATAATAAAATCAAAAATAAAATACATTTTATTTTTTATAAAACATTTTTGTTAAATTTTTAATTTTTTGTTAATTTTCTGTCTTTAATTTTTTTTCTTTTACATTTATTTTATAACTTTTTTAAGTTTTTGTTCTTAAATTTTTTAAAAATATTTGTTTATTAAATTTTTGTTTTTATAATTTTATTTTAATATTTATGTTAAATTTTTTTTTTTGTGTTATATTTGTCATTTTATTTTTTAAATACTTTGTTTTATCTTTGTGTGTTTATACTTGTGTTTATACTTTTAACTTCTTTTGCATTTATAAATAACAAAAAGAATACTCTTTATTTTAACCAAATTTTATTTGTTTTTTATTTTTCTATCTAATTGTTTCAACTCAGATATTTTACATCTGACGATTTTAAGTCATTCGTTCGGAAATAACGGAGTAAAGAAGTGATCTAAAGAATGAATTAAACTCTGCTTAAAAGGTTTTTATATGTTGTTGTGACTCATATGGTAATTCCTAGTACGCAGCATATATTATAAAAAAAAGAAATTGCGAGTAAAATATGTCCTATGCCATTTTTGAATTATATTGCATTCCAATAAAATATTACATTTTTTTGAGATTATATACATACATGAAAAAAAGATATGGAACAGCCATGGTGAAGAAACGGGGTCTCCTTCACGTAGTGATCACATATTTTTTCGAGTTAGTTTGTCATTATTTCTTTTATCACGTTACAGATTTAATTTTTAATTTTTAAAAAAATTTGCTTCCTACTGTTTGTTTTGTTTTTGTTTTCTCTTATGAAATGTTGTTTTCTATTATGGAATATTGGTCTTGTTCATATTTTATATGTGATAGGATTTATTGTTTAGTTGTCCATTCCTTATCAAAAATGTTGATGTTCTGTAAGTAGTATTTTATTTGCCCAATCGGAATTCGCATTGAACTGTCAACACGCAAATTTCAAATAAAATGAACCATAGAATTTGGATATCAAGTATTTTCTGAAAGTTGTTAGTACTTATTTAGAAAGCAAATAAAACATATAAAAATCACCAGACTTATTTATTTAATTTTTGTTGTTTCGTTTTTATACGGAACACTATTGATGATACTTGACGATACTTCGATGTGTTTTTGTCTTAAAATTTATTATCTTATAGTTATAAATCGTATGGACCTGAAAACAAACGGACCTGAATAAAAATTAACTGTCCTCCAAAGTTGACGGATACAAAAAAAATAAAGTTGTTTCCGTTTGTGTTACGGGGCTGCGATGTAAGGCCTTTAAGAAAATGGTTTTTTTTACCGAGTCAAGTAGGGTATCATATGAAAGGGCTTGAACTCAGTTCGCCTTTAAAATATATTTTAGAATTTTTGACTATACAGTTTTTTGAATAAAAATAAATCATAACGTTTTTTTCATGTTTTCTTTCCCCACTTAGTTCCGAAGGTATCTTTTGAACGAAAAATATAGCGAACTGTAAAATACACATAATCATCTTTATTAAGGGGGTGGGAATCCGGAGGAGGAAAACACCATTTAAAACCCAGGCATGGAAAGAGCACTTAATTTGAAAAACATTGTAGTTTCTTTCAGAATTTTGCGATGCACGGTTTTTGAATTATTGTCAAAAAAGTGGAACAAAAACTTGGTCTTCTCTTTTGGTTTCGAGCTTAATTGACAGACAAATTTGAAACAATTCACAGAGAAGGGAAGTTTGAAAAACTCTGAACGAAAACTATAGCGAATTTTCACATGCTTAAAGTTTCAAGAGTTTCAAGGGCGAAAAAAATCTTTTTGGACCCAAACGAGTGGGGTGTCATATGAAAGAGCGCCAAATTTCAGAAATATTGTGACTTTTTTAGAATTTTTCAGTACACAGTTATTGAGTTATTGTCAAAAAGTGCAACAAAAAGTTGGTCCCCCTATCCTACGTTTCTTCGTTGATTGACAGACAAATTTGAAAAAACTGATGGAGACAGGAAATTCGATAAAACCTTAACGAAACATATTGCGAATAGTCCAGTAACTTTGTCGCCTGCAAGTATGGGGTAGTTACCTTAACCTTAATATCCTCAAAAACCAGAGTAGCTCCCGTACTTTCATTTGCACTTTTTTGACCATAATTAAAAAACTATACATCGCAAAATTCTAAAAAAAATTACAATGTTCTTTAAATTCTTCTTTAAAGTCTTCTTTGATATGGCACTCGTTTTGATCAAAATACATTTTTTTCGCCCTTCCCCAATCTTACCCCCTCAAAACACAAGAAAAATAATTATGTAGCACTTCGCTATAGTTTTCGTTCAAGGTTTAGCGAACTTCCTATGTCTATAAACATTTTCAAATTTTTCTATCAATCAATGTCGAAACGTAGGGGCGGGGGACAAACTTTTTGTTGTACTTTTTTGCGCGAAAAAATCGTTTTTTTTTTTTCAAATTTTGGCGATTATAACCCTAAAAGACTAGTTTTTGAAAAAATTTTCTTTGAACGTTTTTAAAGTAGACTAAATTTTCTATAATATGATTTTAGAATTGTCTCTGTAAACCCAATAGTTTCCGAGATTAAGCTTTTCAAAGTTTATCATTTTTTTCGAGCTGTTTCGCGGTTTTTTTCGATTTTTGAGGCTTAATCTCGGAAACTATTGAGTCTACAGAGACAATTCTAGTATTATGTTGTAGCAAATTTAATGTACTTTAAAAACGTACCGAGAAAGTTTTTTCAAAAACCAGTCCTTTAGGGTTATAATCGCCAAAATTTGAAAAAATAATGATTTTTTCGCGGTTTTTCCGATTTTTGACAAAGTTTCGTTCGGCGCTCGAGATCACAAACTTGGATTATTCATTAGCCAACATCATAAACAAGTCTGCAAAAAATCAGAACTACCGGATTTGACGCATACTGTGATGTATAAATTTACTGGACTAGAAGTCTCAAATAATATTATTTCCATATGTTTAGGGGATGGGAGTGGGGAAGGGTGAAAAAAAGGTTTTTAACCGAAAAGAATGGGGTGTTATATGAAATAGCACTAAATTTGGGAAACTTTATGATTTTTTTTAGAATTTTTCAGTTCACAGTTTTTGAAATATTGTCAAAAAAGTGCAACAAAAAAGTTGGTCCCCCTCCCCTACGTTTCGACATTTATTGATAGAAAAATTTGAAAATATTTATAGAGATAGGAAGTTCGCTAAACCTTGAACGAAAACTATAGCGAAGTGTTACATAATTATTTTTCTGTATTTTGAGAGGGTTAGATTGGGGAAGGGCGAAAAAAATGTATTTTTATCAAAACGAGGGGGATGTCATATGAAAGAAGACTTTAAAGAAGAATTTAAGGAGCATTGTACTTTTTAAAGTAAAAAAGTGTCAAAAAAGTGCAAATGAAAGTGCGGAAGCTACTCTGGTTTTTGAGGATATTAAGATGAAATGACTTTCATTATGAGATTTAATAACTCGGATATAAATGCATGCAGCATAAGTTTTGATACTTGCATCACAAAATCTATGCAGCTGAGTCTGACAAGAGGGATTGTATTGAAACCATCGTGGGATACTGAGTTGTGCCAGATTCGAGATATTGTTGACTAGGGATTTCCAGTGAAATTTTCTCTTCGGTAGAATTGATTCATCCCAGGGAGTGCCATCCTTCCATTTATCTTGCATCAATACCATTGAATTGATTATCAGATCAGAGGAGCTAACCACCCACCAAGGTTATACAGAATAGCTATTTCAGCGAATACTATATAGTCTATTAGTCAGGGGATAACTAATTTGTGGTTTTTGAGGTCGAAATAAGTAGGTGTCATTTTTGTTATCGAATAAGATACCAAGACTTTTAAGAGTGAATTATCTCGCTCTTCCTTTGAATGTGGTGAAGCCCATAAACGCGGTGGTATTGCATTGAGAAGAGTGTACTATTTATGCAGCTCAAATCCCGTTGAGTTGAGTAGTGAAATCAATTCTATGCGCTGTAGAGATGTCATAGAAACCAGCAAAAATGTCGTCTACATATGAAGAGTGTAGAATAATATTAGAAACCACTGGAAATGTTGATTGCATAATGTGAGCCAATTGCTGGAGACAACGCATTAGCATATAAGGGCTACTATAGATATTCCAAAAGTGAATGTGAGTAACTTATAAGCCTGTAGCAACCCAGAAGAGGGCCGAAAGAGAATTTTTTGATAATCTGTATGTTTTTCATTTAACCAAATTAGTCTATAAATCATTTTTATATCACAACTATAGACATAAAGACACAAGCGATTACTGGTCAAAAAATCCAATATATTTGATTGAGAAGGTGGACCGGAGTAAACGACATCATTCAGAGAAATACCATTAGACGTTTTACAAATATTGGATGCCTCCAATACCACGCAAAGTTTCGAAAACACACTATCGGCTTTAAAAACGCCATGATGGAATAAATAATAGCTTAAGTGGCTAATGGAGAAAAGTTTGTTTGACGAATTGATTGTTCGGTTGAAGAAAATAGCATCATGTGCCCCAAGGTGATATATTCCTGCAGTACCGAGTTGTATAATTTCTTTTGGGATTCTTGTTACTTTAATTTACGTTCCCGGGATTCAAATCGTTTTAACGCAATACTTCGGAATAAACCTCAATGGGCCTGAGAAGTAAACTCTTTTATAAATGGCAACTCCACTACAAATCTACCATCCTTTCTTAGATAGTGTGTGCCTTGAAAGTGCTTCTCACATAGGTTATCGTTCAGGGATAGTGGTGGTTTCGTGAAAATCTTTTCTAATTTCCAAAATCGTTGTATTGATGTTAAGGAGAATTAGTTAAAAATGACATTAGTTGCCTGGTGTGTGATTTATTTTCCATATTTAACGTTTTAGCCTTAACACAGCCAAATATGATATATCCAAAAATGGTTTCTTGTCTTATCAGTTAAATATACAATGGTTATGGTTTGGGTTATGGTTTAGGTCTTATCAGTTATGTATACAAATCGGTTCCTAACATGTATATGAATTTCCCCAGGTTTTTTACAATAACGGTAAATCTGTTGCTGGAATTTCGTATGAAGGTAATGAATTTGTTATTTAATTTAGTACAAATGCTTTCAACTGAATTGATCGATTTGGTTGAGTTAACGAAAACAATTCAACACTTCCTATCTTTTTTGACCTAACATTTACAGCAGAACCCACACCCGAGACCTAAGCAGAACATGGTGTAGTATTAAGTTTAAGAGATTGTATGACCGATTCTTTTATAAATAAAAATTCTGATCCCTGGTCGATAAGGCAACGAAGAGTAGTACTTCCAGAACTACATTTAATTTCCGTTTAGACTGTAGCTAATAGAAACCGACGAAGGTGAGCTGTTTTGTGAGATACACTATGAGTGTTGATATTATCTCCCTGTACTGAAGCAGTCAGATTAGCAACATGATTGGTGATTGAGTTGAGATCACTTTGACTCTCAGTAGTCTCTAATCAATTCATATGAAGAAATGTGTGATGTGTTTTCAAGCATATGTGACACATTTTTATGAAGGTACATCTTTGAATGTGATGTGGCCCAAAACAATTAAAACAACGGTGATGTAACCTATTGAACTCTTGGCGCTGACTGGTTTCCATATTTGCAAGCTCTTGACATGAGTAAATAGTGTAATCATGACTATTACACTTTACACAGCGTCTATGAGGGGTGGGATAAAAGGATCTTACTGTTGGTTCTGGTTTAGAAAATTCCTTCTTTTTGTACTCAAGAGATTTCTTTCTTCCATAACTTCGAGAATACGAAATCTACAGGATAAGAACTTATCCATTTCAGCCCATGTACATGCGTCAAATTTTCCATTTATCCTATTTTCCTTTTCTATGTGAATGTGCCGATTCCGGTAAGTTTTTCAACACTAAGAAAGTAAGTATAGGATCCCAGTCTGGTGTAGAAACTTGCAAGTTGTTTAGGGAATCCACACAATGCTTAACTGTATCCTTGAGAGTTCTAATGGAAGTAGCGTTCCCACATTTTATCGATTGGAGAGAAAGAAAAGTGTTTTCAGCTGGGTATTGACGAGGAATCGTTTATTCTTATATTAATTTTCGAGCACATTTCATGCTGTTCCGAAACTAGAGGCTTCTAAAAGAAATTTAGTTACCAATTATGTCGGTCGTCCTGCGTCCTGTCAAGTAACCATCGAGGTAGTAAAACTTTTCTGTTAATGCTAGTTTAGGATTGTTATAGATTACCGATGTAAGAATATCCTTGAAAGATCTCCAACAATTATCGCTAGGAAATGTGGGAATATTAAGAGCAGAAGTTTTGAAGTTAAGCCCATTTGTTGGGACCTATTTGGGAGGGATTTTAGAAAATGACGGAGTTGTTTGCTCTAGTTCGTCTAAGAGTGATCCCAAAAGTTCATAATAGATTGTTTACGTTTTAGAATAGCGGTTAAACTGAGCGGTGCGACGGTATCCTCAGAGGTACATAAAATTTCAAAAGCACTGGCTGTATTCAACTAGATGTCTTTCAGACTAATCTGCCCTTCTTGCAGTCACCCTTTCGTGCGTGTGGTGGATTGAGTTTGCTCAAAGGAAGTTTTATAGATATTAAGTTGATTGAAAGAATGAATGAAAAACGCTTCTGCTGGTTCCGCCATTGTCCAAATGATTTACCTAGATTTTATCGAGTGAAAATCTTAAACTCCGAAAGACATACAAAGCATATAACGCTTAAAAATGACTCAGCAAAGCTATATTATGAATTAATGAGAGCAATTTTATAGGTGTATACAATGTTACTATTAAGAAAAACAAACTGTTGTCACTCACAGAATTATATGAAAACTATAAAGATTTTTACGGTAAAGTTTAATTCATATTTTGATCAAGATGAATGAATAAGTGAATGCTATAAAAATAATAGCTAAACAATCGACTTTGAGAACATCACAGTTTGATATAGAGCTATTCATTTCAATTAGAGAAATAATGTACTGTTTGAGAACAGCTAACAGTATGGTATAGTCGAGAGACGAATATAATAATGATAGATAAAGATATTATACTATAGAGTTTGAGAATAATTCACAATTTAACTTGCTACACACACAAGGAAACCACAGTTTATCTTAAACTTAATGATTTTAAATCCGAAATATAAAAACAAATTCCGGTAGTCCTAATTACTATGTGGCGAACATTTAAATTAAATTTTAAAAATTCAAATTCAGTTGGCGATGTTTTTAACATAACGACATATTAGAAAAAAACAAATTAGTTTTTTAGAGTTTTTGTTTTTGCAAAAAGTAGTTCTCTTATTTTTTTGTTCCAGTTCCTTAATTATATTTTGTCGATAAAATTAAATGTTTTACTCTATGATAAATTGTTAGGGGATATTAAATTAAAAAATATTATAAATATTATCTCTGAAATATACATTAAATCTAGTGCATAATTGTTATTCTAATTGTTTTAAACTTTCAATGAAGAAGCTTATCTCTGGATTGATTTACTAATCATTTACTAAATATGAGATGTAATTTCTAAGAACTTTTTGGCTGAATTTAGACTGAATTTAGTATTTAATAGAACTTCCAGAAGATAAAATAAATAAAATTAGTAAATTCAAATTAATAAGAGCCTATTGCAGAGTTTGATTTAAATGTAGCTCCAGTATTATATAGCTGAATTCCTAGCTGTAAGTTTATGACAATTCAAATCCAGGATTTTATAGCGAGATTATTAAGCTATATTTTGGTGACCCCGATTAAGAACACTCAAATAGAAACCGTCAACGTGGGATTCAACAATCAAGTATCAAATTGTAATTTTTTTAATATTTTTCAATTAATTTAATTTAAAGTTTCTATATTAAAACTAACTAATCTGTTTATCATATTAAACTTTTGTTTTCTAAAATAATTTTGTTACAATTATGTAAATAATTAAAGAATTACTATTTTGTTTGGGAGTGTTGTTCGTCGCAGCATTCGGTTTAGCTATCGCGACACATCACGCCACAAGTATTGAAAAACGCGTAACCAATATTTTTATAAATGAATATATTTTATATTTTTTTCTTTTTACAGTGCCAAACATTTTCTCCTAGTGACACATTCTTTTTTTTTACTCCAAATTCTTATTTTTCGGCTTTCAAGCCACGTCAACTCCTGTGCGACCATTTTTTGAATTTTCTGTTTTGTTTAACAATCGATATCATGGGCTGAAGCTTCATAACTCTTTCCTTCGTAAGACCCATTTCATTCTCCGTTACTCATGGGCCGAATTAATCACCTACTTCCTTCATAAGACCCACTTTGTTCTCCCTAACTCATGGGCCAAAACAAATTTTTAGAATTTTCTGATTTTTTAAATTTCTATCCCTAACGTTATTTCTATCCCTAACGTTCTTTCCCTATATGTTACCATAACATGAACATCTCCTAACGTTAACCATCTATCTGTTGACAAAACAGATATGGTCCTTATGGATATAAAAATCAGATTTCATCTAATTAAGCAGAACCTCCAAATATCTGATCTCAAAGGAATATCCCCAACGTTACCCATATGTTTCTATAACATGAACATCTTCTGACGTTAACCATTTATCTGTTGACGAACAGGTATGGTTCTTATGGATATGTAAAACGACATTTCGTCGCTAATCAGATATTTCTTCTCAAAGCGATCTTTTTCTATGGTACACGTCCCCAAGGTAAACATTGGTCTCAGTCAACTTTGTACTATCAGACTTTACCATACCTGTGTTACCATATGCACTCCTTTGCTTACGCTAATTTTCTGCTTATTCTTGCTTTTAACAGCTCCTTTTCGGAAAATGAACTATTATTCACGTTTGTACATGCTAGTATTGTCTCAGTCAACTATGATCTGTCAGACATTCAGCATCACCGACGTTACTTTTCTGCTTCTCGTATTTTAAGCGAACCTTTTAACCTATGGTACACATCTCCACAAATATTGGTCTCAGGCAACTCAGCTCTATCAGACCTATATCTCCACTCGTGTTACCATAACTCCATAATTGTTTCTTTCTTTTTTTTGCAGAACTCCAAATTCGTAAGACCCATAATTTTTTCTCCTCCAAATGGTATCGTTTTCTAAACAACATCTCCAAACTTTTTCTTATTCGCTACCACTCCTTAAGCAAAACTCTTTTCTTTTTTCCTCCTCAACTCTACTTAATTTCTTTATTTATATCGTTCCATCTTCGATGGCACTAGGGAGGAGTGTTGTGGCGAACATTTAAATTAAATTTTAAAAATTCAAATTCAGTTGGCGATGTTTTTAACATAACGACATATTAGAAAATATAAATTAGTTTTTAGAGTTTTTATTTTTCATGTTAAATTCAAAATATACTTTCCACGCTATTTTTGTAAACTATTTTATTACAATATATTGTAACAATCTTCATATACTAAAGTTATGTAGATAAATAGTTTTGTGAAAGCGTGAGTTTAAATTACTAAAATTATTAGTTTGTATTGGTCAATCAAAATTGTTAATTGTTTGCTGATATACTGCTTGCCAGAATATTAAAATAAATAAATTTAATTCCTGGCAAAATGAAGTTTTACATGTAGCGTAAAAGTCAACCTAAAGAAATTTTGATAACTTGAAGCTAAATTATAAATTAATCAATAAACGAGGGCTCTTGTGCGCAACATTTATATTCTTCCAAGGGATGATTCTTAAGAAATTAATTAATTAATTTGAATGCTATATTGACGACGGGACAAAAAATAGCACCTAATATTTACAAATTAGCACGAAGAAAAACTTTTTGTAAAACTGCAGATAAGTCCAATAAAACTAACCGCATCTACATTACCATCTCAACAAAACGCACCTGAGCAACACTAGCAGCAAGCCGCCATCAATCAACACATTCTTAGCCAAAACTACGTACACGACAGGATTTTTTTTATTATAAAAGACTGCCATGAAATACAATCAAAAAACCATTTGCGAGTTGCAATTTGCGTTTAATTTTGATAACATACGAATGCTGGCCGAAATCGGCGAAAATTTTTGAAATTAATTGTTTATTTATATAAAAAGGATTCAATAATTTTACAACTTAACGATTAACATTATATAAGACAGCTGTACAAGAGAAGTACAGTTTGAACTATTAGCTTTGAAACAAGAATAAATTTAGGTAGTTTTATATACTACGTAAACGAAAGGTTATTCTTTTTATTACAAAGATCATGCAACATAACTAAAATAATTTCAGCACTAGGTAGCCAATTTAACTTGTAACACACAATGAAACTACAGTTTATCTTAAACCTAATAATCACTTATTGAATATTTCACCGAAAACAAATGGCAATTGCAAATGGATCTATTGTAACATGCTAACTTAAGAAATTTTTAATTATTTTATTATTTTGTAGGCTTATATTTATTATTTGAATATAATTGTAATGGGCATCGAGCCTATTTTTTAAAATAAAACACATTAATTATTTTAATTAATTTGTTTTTTGACGTTTCAACAAAATTCTTTTGCCATTTTCAAAACAGAAAATATATTTAAAAAACATTCAACAAAAAAATATTATATAACATTCGTCAAATGAAAAAAATATTATATAAAACAAAAAAGAAAATAATTTGAATGTCAGAAAAATTTAAATTTTCATTAAAACGGTTACTAATTTAACAAAGACCAGTATTTCATGCCTTGAAAATTGATTATAAAAATCAAACACAAAAAAAATATTAACAAAAAATAAAATAGTTCAATGCATTAAAAATAAAGTTAATCTCTAATAATATTATTATAGGAGTTACCAATATAAATAGAATCATTTTGTTTGTTTAAACAATTAGGATTCTTCTTTATATAAATCATCTTCAAAATTTTCCTTTTTTGTAAATTTGATTCCCTAGCTAAGATCTTATTTTTTTTTTAAGAAGCTTCACATTCACAAAAAATTTTATATACTAATTCAGATTGTTAATTTTCCTTTTACAAAAAAGGAAAATTTTGGAGATGATCTATATAAAGAAGAATCCTAATTGTTTAAACAAACAAAATGATTCTATTTATATTGGTAACTCCTATAATAATATTATTAGAGATTAACTTTATTTTTAATGCATTGAACTATTTTATTTTTTGTTAATATTTTTTTTGTGTTTGATTTTTATAAACAATTTTCAAGGTATGTTATATTTTTGGTCTTTGTTAAATTATAGTAACCGAGCAATTTCACGAAGATTCAACAACGTTTTGACTTGACCCCTTTTAATTTTGATTATTTTTTGTTTATAGATAGTCTTTCATAAATAAAAAATACACAAGTTCTCTTAGAAATTTTTTTTTCAACCAGGGGTCTTCACAGGGTGCCCCTCAATTTTTTGTTATTTTGTGATGTGAATGCATTTTGACGAGCGATTGTAGAAAAACTACTCAATCGATTTTCATAAATGGTATGTTGTTGAATAGGTATTAGAACAAAGTTCTTAACAATGCACACTGTTGAAATAATTGAAAATATTGAAATAATTTAATTTTTGAAATAATTTTTAACGGTGTAACATAAGAAAAAAACGGTGTAATTGAAGAAAAGATGGCGCTACGCCTTTTTTTTAAACTAAATTGAAGCTTATTTTATATCTAACAACTTGTAAAAGTTTAGGACTAGCATTATTTTTTGTTTTAAAGATAAAATTCGTTGTGCATATGACTGTCGGGAATCAGTTTTTTTTGTTCTGAAGGAAAATTATAAAAACGGCGTTATAAACTAAGAGATTTTTTTTATGGTAAATATCAAATATTTTATTATTAAATGAACTTTTTAAAATATTATAAAAATTATATATGTAATACAATAATTAAAATAAATACAATTGTTAAAATGATTTACTTGTTTTACAAACAAAAGTTTCTTTTGAATAGGAAAACACTTCTGCAATTATTTTCTTTGTATAAGATGGCATAAAAAAATGAAATGTTTATTTATCATTTTTAGTAATCACTTGTCACTCTTATAAAAAATAATTTGACAGTCTCGACTGCAAACAAAAAAGCCGTATAAATAACTAAATCTATTTAGGAACTTTTGACTGGAGAAGCATTATGTTCGTATTATGTTATTATGGAATCATAAAGTAAAAGATGGTATTTTAACATTAAATTACAAATATTTTATTATTGAATAAACTTTTTAAAATATCATACAAATTATATATGTAGGTTAAAGAAAATAAATATAGTTATTAAAACTTATTTACTTATTTTACATTCAAAAGTTTCTTCTGAGTTTGAAAACATTTTTGAAATTATTGTTTTAGTATTTAATGGTTCAAATGAATGAAATTTTTGAGTTCCACTTATAGTAATCGCATTTTTATATCGATTTTGTAATTTTTCTTTTGTTAATTGATATTCATTTTTATCGGCGTATCCAAAGTTCATGGTAGATTCCCATTTCAAAGCCCATTCGAAAAGTTTTTTTGGCGTTTCAATAATATTTCTGCTCTCCATACTATAACAGTGTGTAGCACGCTTCAGTGTACCACCAATCCCATCGCAAGGTCCCTTTCCATGGCTGGTAGCATGAAAATGGCATTCTGCATCAACCTTAAAGTCTTTTTTATGGTGGTTTATACTTATATTGAGAAGGTGCACCGTAATATTAGAATTTATATGCGTTCTGATGAATTCAATAAGTTTTGTAATGAAAAGATGGATGTAGTACTGTTGTGATATCCGAAATGGGTATAAAACTTCGGTGCTGTATATATTCACTTGCGGTACTTTTAAAATAAACGACAAATGGATGAATAGTAGCTTGTGAATTATTATAATGATAACCTTGAAACGAATCCTGAATTATGAAGGCGTAGTTTTCAGAAAAAACCCCTTGAACGAAGCACTCTCCTGGTTCTAATTTGTTTTTCTTTCCTCAAAGAATGTAGATTGCTGTTTTGCTATAAAGTTGTGTGGTATCAAAATTTGTAAACGGCAAACAAATTTTTTCATAAATTCTTCTACGATTTCTATTAAAGTATCCAAATTGCATTGATCAGTGGTATTCCATTGTTGATATTTGACTTGAAGGATTCCTTTAACGTCAAAATCATTTAGTAATCTTTCTTCCAGTTGTTGAAGTTTTTTTGAACATTCATTGCACTTCAAAGTATGACAATCTTCTGTTAATTCACCACATGAAACAAAGTCAATTAATGTTTTATAATTCTGGAAAGCAGCATCAGTAATCCGAGACATCTTAGAGTGTTGAATCATTAGTTTCATATTTTGATGTATGGTACACACGCACACATTATGAACTCCTTGGGATAATTTTATACATTCTTGTACTCAAAGGAACGTGAATTTAGTAAATCTTATTTTCACATCAGGAAACTTATTTTTAAACTCCACATAAGCTTCAGATATGTATTGGTAAAATAAGAAGTAAGGGAATGCATAGTTGGAGCAAGTCCTATTTTCAGCAAACTATTTTTTTCCATGTAAGTTTTTATTTTTTCTTATTCTTACTATACAAAATATTAACGCACACAAAAAAAGAAATTCAAAAAATGATGAAAATCAGAAAGATATTATTATTGTGTAGTATACTTGAATCGGTCATTTCAAAAACCTCTTAAGTCACATTTTTTACCAACATGCTTTTTTTGCAGAAAATGCTTCCATAAAGGGAGATGCGAATTCTGGGTAAAAACCACGTAAGTCGATAGCGATAGCAGTCCTGCATCCTTGCGTAAGACGAGAGGACCCGCAGGTACGGACCCATGACACTCGTCCTCTTTATGAGGATTCGAACTCATAATTAAGAATGTTGGAGAATATGACTATGTACCATAAAGATATTAAAACATGACAAATTAATACATGTAAAATGTTAATAAGATTATTTTTAAGTGTAATTCTCAATAATAAGCAATATAAAAAATATGATTACTACGATTTTTTTGATTAAACTTTATACCACTAACCCTATTTCTTGCTAAAACAACATAAGTCAAGAACTGTTTTTCAGGTTTTTTTCATTATTTCTATTAATAAATTGTATAGGTTATTCGCTATTTTAATTTTTCACCACTCAAATACTAAATTAAACATAAAAAAGTCCTTTAAAACTCATTTGTTTGTGTATGAAACAGTTTTTATTGATTTCTGAAAAATTCTAATTGAGTGACTTATGAGGTTTTTGAAATGACCGATTCACTTATGGTGTACTACAAAAACTCCCAAATAGGATCACACACAATTTTATCATTTGCCCCTGCGCTTTTAGTTTGCTGGTCAGTAGCGGATCGATGAGAACGCAACCAGGGTTTTACGTAGAAAATTGGATTCCAAAATTCCAAGGATGGTCCATGAAGTTTAATAAACAATAAATTTGCAACATGATCAATTAAAATGCGTGATCTTTTTTCTGTTACAATTTAATTCATGCTGCTAAAACCACGCTCACATTCTGAAGAACTGCAGGCTATAATTTTAGAATATTTTTTTAAAGTTTCCAAATCGTCTGAAATGTTATGACCACCACAAGCCAAGTATTCTCTAAAGGCATTTAACGTTTTCCCCAAAGGTAAATTAAAGCGTTGGCAAAGAGATTCTGCTTCCTTTTCTCCAAATTCCAAATTAAATTCAGAGGGCCATTCGGTTGGTTCAAGAATTCGCAATTCTTTAACAATGTCGGAACTGTCGAAAGTTCAAATTCCGTCTGAATCTGAACAACTTGCTGATGTGGTGTTTAGCCTATTCCTCATATTATTAATAATACTAATTAGGAATTGATTTATTTGAATCAGTTTAGCCATTTCATCATCTGTTAACGTAATTGAAGATAATTGCATTATTTCACAAGCAGAAGCTGCTTTCAACGACTTCTTTCCTTTCTCAGGATTTTTTAAATGTTCTAACTAAATGATTGTGCGGCGAATCAATTTGTCTGCATATACTTTAGAAGTTTCTCTTTTTTGTAATGCTTCTGATAGAATAGATAGCTCGAATAGAACATCATACATTAAGGCCAAATCTTGAATAAATTGTTTCGATGGTATTCTTTTATATAATCCATTGAACATGGATTGTTCCGTCTTAGTGCGGTTGTTGTCTTTACTCGCATTTTCAAAATGATGGCATAAACATGACCAATTCTTCCAAACTACTGATACAGTCCTAAAGGAGCTGGCCACCCATCTGACGTTAAATATACGTCCAATACGTTTAATTTCCACACCGAACGCAGTTGCACATGTTTCAATTTCTCTTTGATTTTTCGGAGGTTGACTATATAAGGAGTATAACTTGTCCATCAATATTCGAAAATGATTAACCTTATTAACCTCAGAAATAGCATCTCCTACCGACGATTCGAGCCTATGGTTTAGACAATGCCATGTAATTAGATTCGGATATTTCTGTGTTAGTCTTGTTCCTACTCCAGATTTTCTTCCTAACATAACACTGGTCCCATCGCTTGTAAATGAAATTAAATGGTATTTTAAATAATTATCATCAAGACCATTTTTCTCCAAACATTTTAAGAGAACCTCTGTTATGGTGTTAGCTGTTTGATCCTGCAGTTCAATTAAATCAAGAAACAAGAAATGAGGATCTTTCATTTTATCGGTTTCGCATTTTAAATAAATAATAAGACCTGACTTTTTACTTAAAGTGGTAGATTCATCTATGATAATAGATAAGTTTCCTTCAACTTTTACTATTTGTTGACAAATTTTGGATTTCATGTGAATTCCTATATGATCAATTATTTCTGTAGCACTAAATCTAGATCGCAATCCGTGAGCTATATTAGATCCATTCATTTCCTGAAGTTTTAATAAATCAAAATGATCAGAATATGGACGATCATGTTTAGCAATATAATAAGCAGTTCTAAAAACCTTACTGGTGCTACAAATTTCAGAATCATTCAACTTATCTACAATAATTTCAAGCTTTTGCTTGTCTGCCTCTTTTAAGATTCTCTCAGCTATTGTATGTGAAATACTGTTACAATGTTTGTGAATTTTTTTTCGCAAAGAAGTTAGTTGTGCAGCTTTATCCTTTCTATAAGCTGATACCTGAGTGTCACTCCATTCTTTGGAGATGCTTACTACCTGCGTCTTTAAAGGTCCCAAATTTTGAATAGCCGAACAACTCAGACATCCTAATTTTCCGGAATCGCATTTTAGCAAAGTATATTTCTTTTCTTTTCAAAGAACATATCTGCTGTCCAAATAATTGGCCAGTTTATTACTGGGGATTCTGCTGCTTTTTGAAAATTTTCTGTTGATGTTGATGGAATATTCATTTGATTTTCCTTAGTTTCGAGCACTTGTACATTTTCTTCTTGTTGCGTTTTAAGTTTTTTTCCAAAGAAACTGTCTAAAGTGAGTTGTTTACGTTTTTCGCTCATTTCAAATGTTTAGTATAAAAAAATTAATTTTTATTGCAGATTTTTCAAAATAATACTGCAATAAGAAAAATTAGTATGGATTATATATAATAGGGTATTTGACTAATTTTTAAAAAGGTCTAAATTTGTTCGAAAAAAATTTTCATATGTTAAGTACTTATATATTTTAAATCTAGCTTTGAAATTTGAATAAAAAAATATGCGGGAAAACGCATGGCGCTTGCTATGACGTCAAGTCCCTAAATATACGTGAAATATACAAAACCACCAACATAACCCTAAAATTATACACATATGTTTTTATACGTTGTTCATTGTATTCGAATCGAAAATGCCAAGCGTCTCTGTCTAGCGCAAAACATGTGACGTCATAACCGTCCACGCTTTCTGATTCCTGTTTACAATCACGTGACAATGAGCGTTAAAATTGTAATTTCAATTAATTAAATTTGCGCAATATTTAGGGAAAATAAGATTAAATATATATATAAATTGATTTCTTATGGCTTAAACTATTGTTTACAAAATTTTCATTCGATTTTGCAAGTGCAGTCAAATACCCTATCCATTAAAATATAATTAAATTACCTTAAAATTTACAATGAAAATAGAAACCACAAACTGCGAAACAACTTCCAAAATATTTAGGCACTTCTTATATCTTATATTTTAACTTTTATTATTTAATATAATGAAAAGTGGAATTGCGTTGGCGTAGTACACAATAACACAATCTAAACAACAACGTAACTGGTTAGTGGCGCAACTAGCAATGATATAGTCAATGTGAAATAGTCCTTGACTTGCGCATTCGCACTATTGTTTAAGTTTATAGTTTAGTAGTATAGTATGTAGAATAGCGAACATAGAACACATTATGTTTATTTGATTGAAAAGGAAAAAGAAACAAAACACAACAAGCAAGATATATACTCTGTTAGTTAACATGTTTTTTGAAATGTTTTTCAAATTCGCCAATTTAAAATATATACCTATATAAATACCTTTATGTACCTAAATATATATGTACCTAAGTATCCATTCATGAGCTAAATGTGAAATTCTTACCCCCACTTTTTTGGCATTTCTCAACGTTTTAGGACCTACTGATTCTAAAAAAGCAAACAAAATAAATGTATGTCTGTCTGTCGGCCGTCCGGCCGGCCGTCACAACCTACGAAATCTGGAAAACCGCTGGACGGATTTCAAAATTTTTTTCTAGAAATAGGTTTACTCTATGGGAAGGACGATGTGTTCGATAACTGTACCGGAAGTGTGTCAAAAAAATCGTCAAGTGTGTCAAAACAATGAAATTTGCATATATTTTGCTTAAGTAATGCTCATTTTAAGTGATTACGAGTAGGAACATTGAATTTGGAGAAATCTTGATGGTCGGGATTGGTATGTGAGACCAAAATCTAGATTATTGCATTATAAGTTTGTCAAAAAATGTTGTCAAGTGTGTCAAAAGAAAGATGTTTATTTAATTTTTTACTCAATACTTATCCGCATAGAGGGATCAGTTTTTATTGTTTTGAAATTTTTTTTTTTATTTTTGATCTACGGGTGTGACAACCCCGCGTACTCCAGTCCCTGCTATTGGCATATGAGTTAACGTGAGATATCACATACCACTGGCAATAGCAGTGAGATATCACTAGCCAAGGTGACATCTTAGGGGTGGTGACGGATGAACTGTATTCAGTCAACGGTAGCACTCTCAATCTTAGCTGTGAAATAATCCTTGATGATGAGACGCTATTGCTTCCTTGAGGAAACGAGCCTTCATATAACTATGTGTGGACTTTAATCTTCAAGAAAGACGGTGCGTCACGGGATCAAGGAATATGCAACCAGCTGGATTATTGGCAACTACATTTTTGTTTTGTTTCGTCAAATTTTTATAAAAATTTGCTATTTACTTTTTAATTTACTTTTATTTTCTCTATTCTATCATAAAATATTGGCCTATGTCATATTTTGTCAGTGATAGGATTTTTTGTTTAGTTATTCATTCTTTAACAAAAAATATAAAAACAACAAAAAAAGAAAGATTTACGTCCATCAACACCTTTGAACGTATGTTGTTGTGGGACCTTGGTCTTAAAAGGTTATTGTGACATATATTGTAATTCCTACTACACAACACATTTTATAAAAAAAAAAAAAAAAATTTTTTGGAAAAAATGAAATTAATTATTTGTTTGATATGAAATTTTATTATTATCATTGAGAATTATGGCATTATAAGTTTGTCCAAAAAATGTTGTCAAGCGTGTCAAGAAAATGATTTCATTTATTTTTTTAGATAAGTTTTTGGAAAAAAAAATTTAGCTGTTTGTTTACGTAAATATAATTGAACATGGAAATTTTTGGAATTTGTTATAGTTTTTGAAATATTTTTGGAATTTTGAAAAAGTTAATTTTGAATTTGTAAGAATTTTTGGAATTTTTTTAGAATTTTGAAAAATTTTAAATTTTTGATTTTATTATAATTTTTAGAATTTTGGAAAAAGTTTAAATTTATGAATTTTTAAGAATTTTTGGAATATTATTAAAATTTAGAAGAAGTATAAATTTTTGTTTTATTCTAATTATGAATTTTATATATATTTTTAGAATTTTGAAAAAAGTTTCCATTTTTGATTATGTAAGAAATTTTGTAATATTTTTAGTATATTGAAAAATTTTATATTTTTAATTTTATTATAATTTTTAAAATTTTGGAAAAACGATATTTGATTTTGTAATAATTTATGCAATATTTTTAAAGTTTTTGAAAAAAGTTTTAATCTTTGATTTTGTAATAATTTTTGAAATATTTTTAGAATTTTGTTTGAAAAGAGTTTGAAATTTTGATTTTATTTATTTTTACAATATTTTTGGAATTTTGAAAGAAATATGAATTTATGATTTTAAAATATTTTCTCGAAACGCTAAATAGAGAGGTTTTGAGTAGTTTGCTGATTGTATAATTTTTTCACTAAATTATGTTAATTTATGATCTGTTATAATTTTCCGACAACGTATTGATGTTTCGTGTTAGTTTTGTAATAAATTTCTAAATAGAGATAAAAAAATATATGTATACGTTAACAAAGAGTTGTGTTTGATATACATCGCTGCCCAAAACTAAAAACCATGTCCTCATAAAAGTTTTTTGCCAAAAGCTATATCAAAATCCTTAACCCAGACTGAAGTCTTGATATCTCAGAGCTGTGAGATTTCAGCCCCTTCATATTTTTCATTTGAAATTGAAAAAATATCTACTAAAAAAAGTACTGGAACGCGTTCCGGCTCTGAAAAAAAGATAAGGGAACGTCGTTTCACCGCGTTTTTCCCCCAATACACCACTGCATTTAATGTACATAGCAATAAGCGCGTTTGGAGATTTATTCTGAAATTGCTCATATTTTCTTTATTGTACATATATAATTTTTATAATATTTTAAAAAGTTTATTTAATAATAAAATATTTGATATTTAACATAAGAAAAAAATCTCTTAGTTTATAACGCCATTTTTATAATTTTCCTTCAGAACAAAAAAAATTGATTCCCAACAGTCATATGCACAACGAATTTATCTTTAAAACAAAATATAATGCATGTCCCAAACTTTCACAAGTTGCTAGATATAAAATAAGCTTCAATTTAGTTAAAAAAAAGTGTAGCGCCATCTTTTCTTCAATTACACCGTTTTTTCTTATGTTACACCGTTAAAAATTATTTTAAAAAACTAAAACTGTACATTTTTAAAAACTTTGTTTTGATACCTATTCAACGACATATCATTTATGAAAATCGATTGAGTAGTTTTTCTACAATCGCTCGTCAAAATGCACTCACATCACAAAATAACAAAAAAATTGAGGGGCACCTCAAATTTAAAAAAATTCTAAGAGAACCTGTATTTTTTATTTATGAAAGACTATCTATAAAAAAAAAAATCAAAATTAAAAGGGTACAGGTCGAAATTTCCCAAAAATTTACTGAACTTGCGTGAAATTGCTCAACCGTTTTAATGAAAATTTAAATTTTTCTGACATTCAAATTATATTCTCTTTTGTGTTTTTTGTTTTATATAATATTTTTTTCATTTGACGAATGTTATATAATATTTTTTTGTTGCATGTTTTTTTAATATATTTTCTTTTTTGAAAATGGCAAAGGAATTTTGCCGAAACGTCAAAAAAAAATTAATTAAAATAATTAATGTTTTATTTTAAAAAATAGGCTCAATGCCCATTACAATTATATTCAAATTTTTAATCATTAGTAATACTTACCGATCCGGCGCTCGAAGGACCAATGTTTGGGGTGAGGTGAAAAAATGCAAATCCTGATATCGTCGCTGAGGTTTCTGTGTTATATATTTATTTCCTTCATTTTAAATATGTACAATTTTAGTAATATTTTCTATTTTTCTTTTCTATTTGTTGTATTTTTGTTGTTGTTAATGTTCACTTATTATGGACGACGAGGATTGATTAATGTTTTTCATTGTTTTCTTGAAAGTGCAATTATTCGTTTAGTGTTGTCAGATGAAAAAATGTTTTCCCATTTGCAAATGGTGTTGTCTGTGCAAGCTTGTTGGTATTTACCACGATACGATACCAATGAGCTCCAATTAATCACATTTCACCACCCTGTTCTGATCTAATCAAGTCTAACCCATTTCGATCCTCTGTTCGATTCATCGAACAGTGAAATACCTTTTTTTCTAAAAATTGTTTACCTATGATAGTAATAGTTATGCATGGTGCCTTTAGTACGATAAGGTTCCTTGATGTGTTGTGTATTCGACAAAGAAATTGTATGGTGACCCAATCCCCCCTTCCCACCACACCTCCTCTTCCAAAAAACCCTTTAATTATTCAAAAATATGTCTAAAAACCCGTTTTTAGACATATTTTTGAATAATTATATAAAATACTAAACGAACAAAAATCGAAAAACAAATGATGACGAATTTGTGCCAATGGATGAAATTACTCATAGGAACAGTTTTCATAATTATTGGAAACATTGGGGTGCTTCCAGGTGTACGTTAAGTTAAGTGTTCGTTTCATCGAACACTGGCACGAACCCTATAATTTTGTACTATAATTGGATTTCATAATTTTTCTGACATTTTGGTTATTTGTTGGCGCTATTTTGAAAAGAACAGACGTATTTTATTTCGTGTGATATTATTTTGTTAAAACCGAATACTTATACAACAAAAAAGGTTATAAGGACAGTTTTTATATATTATATTTGTTATAACTTATAGCGTTCATTCTTTACATCGAATGTTTATTATTTGTATATAATATGCAGTTATAATCCCGCGTCGAAAGCTATTGACAATGTAGACCAGGGTAGAAGCCTTTAAAAATAATAAAAAGTAAAAAAAAATAATAGTAGGATGAAACCCATTAGAAAAGGAGGAGAATATTATAAAAATGAAAGAAAAAATAATTTACGGGCGATCTGAGGTCGGGAAGGGGAAGGGGTGAGTTTTTAAGGGTAAAAAACGGTTTATCTCGATTTCCGGCAAAACTAAAAGTCCTATGGAAAAAAGTTACATAGCAAAGTTGTAGGTAATAAAAAGATCTAAAACTTTTGTATCGACACTTTTTTCACATAACCTCAAAATTTATGTGAAAAATTCAAAAAACCAAGTTTTTGGTTTTTTATTTTTATCTTTTACAAAAAAATTTTTTTTTTTCACGAAATTTGGTGAAAACTTACCTTTTTATGTCCCAAATACGCTGTAATTTATTTGATTTGAAATTTTTATTTGGTCACCTTATTTTGAATTAATATCGAAAAA
This sequence comes from Diogma glabrata, assembly GCA_963693315.1. Taxonomy (NCBI): domain Eukaryota; kingdom Metazoa; phylum Arthropoda; class Insecta; order Diptera; family Cylindrotomidae; genus Diogma; species Diogma glabrata. The sequence goes on along the minus strand of OY856187.1, from coordinate 321,161,677 downwards.
GCACCCTAATTTTCAATCGAAAATTCACCCGTCAAAATATCAGCTTTTTTCAAAAGTTGGTATGTTTTCTGTTCGTTGAAATCTCTACTTTCCGATGGTGAAAAAAAAATATATTACTACAGTAAATCTTCTCAGAAAATGCAAAAAATGAATTGAATTTTCGATTCAAAAAACCATAGTTTTTGGTTTTTCATTTTTATCTTTTACAAAACAATTTTTTTTTCACAAAATTTGGTGAAAACTTTCCTTTTTATGTCCCAAATACGCTGTAATTTATTTGATTTGAAATATTTATTTTTTCACCTTATTTTGAATTAATATCGAAAAAGCACCCTAATTTTCAATCGAAAATTCAATTCATTTTTTGCATTTTCTGAGAAGATTTACTATAGTAATATATTTTTTTTTTCACCATCGGAAAGTAGAGATTTCAACGAACAGAAAGCATACCAACTTTTTGAAAAAAGCTGATATTTTGATGGTGAATTTTCGATTGAAAATTAGGGTGCTTTTTCGATATTAATTCAAAATAAGGTGACCAAATAAAAATTTCAAATCAAATAAATTACAGCGTATTTGGGACATAAAAAGGTAAGTTTTCACCAAATTTCGTGAAAAAAAAAAATTTTTTTGTAAAAGATAAAAATAAAAAACCAAAAACTTGGTTTTTTGAATTTTTCACATAAATTTTGAGGTTATGTGAAAAAAGTGTCGATACAAAAGTTTTAGATCTTTTTATTACCTACAACTTTGCCATATAAATTTTTTCCATAGGACGTTTAGTTTTGCCGGAAATCGAGATAAACCGTTTTTTACCCTTAAAAACTCACCCCTTCCCCTTCCCGACCTCAGATTGCCCGTAAATTATTTTTCCTTTCATTTTTATAATATTCTCCTCCTTTTCTAATGGGTTTCATCCTACTATTATTTTTTTTGTTTTCAAAAATTATCGACCCTGGTCTAATGTGTAAAGTAAGGAAAATGATTGGAAATTGGAACGACGGAGATGAAGAAGTTGATAATATTTCTTTATCTAATAATCTTCCGCCGGATCGTGTTGATGGATTAAGCGATGAAGAAGATATTAATGATAATTTTATATTATTGAATCCTGATATAAACAGTGATTTTTGGCGATGTGGCCAGATGTGTTTAAGTTGAAACTTCAAGAAATATTGTTGAAGATACTGATGAAAATGAGTTCATCGTTGAAGAACCCCAACCTGGACCATCTAATCATTAAGAACAACGACAAAAGAAAACGAAATATGATTATTAATTATTGACTTCTTGTAGTAAACCAAAATATGGTCAAGAAACCATAAATAATTTCAGTATAATATAGCACCTTTAGCTGATATGAGAAACGAGCTATGTGAAAAATTGAAGGATTTATAATGCAAGATTAATAACATAACGTAGAGGTTTCTACAAATCACGAGGTGCTTTTGGCAATTATTTCACAAGTTATCATTTATTGCATATTATTGCCTGACAAAAGAAGTGGCATTGACTGCTATGGATCTCTACGCTTAATGTTTCCATGGTCAATGCATGCACTCTAACGTTGCATTCTCTTATCGCAAAATATAAGACTAAAAAGACTAAAAAAACATTGAGTCAAATTGATTTCAACGTAATGGCCACATAAAGCCTTTTATTGACAAACCAGAATATGGAGAATATAAAAGGATAACCAAGAGTTTGAGACACCGCATTATTTACCAGAGGTTTCTCGAGATCACATTATTGTCAACTAGAAAATAAGCCTCGTAGGTGTCAACTAAAAAGGTGTGGCAAACCCACAATTTTCATGTGTCGAAAATACAATAAGCATTATTTTTTTGTAAATAAAGTTAGGCATGTTTAGTTTAATTATAATAAATTATAAATTAATGTCTCTGAATATCCGAAGATACCATGCCGATACCATGAAGATACCAGGTATTATAATTTTGTTTAAATAAATTAAGTTTCTATAAGAAAGAACACTAACTTAAAATTTTTGAGGATTAAAGGTATCGAGGAAAACCCACGAAGGTAAGGCATTCCAGAGATGAGAGTCTCTGTTATCATAGTCTAACCGTAAAAGCATGGGCCATAGTATTAGTTCTGGTGAAACGCGAGAAGTTTGCTAGTTCAGATAAATTTGATTTAATCTCAGAGGAAGTTCGTTCATCTATAATGTATTTGTAGAAAATTGTCAAATCAGCAACATTTCGTCTGTGCGGCAAGGAATCAATCTCATTAGTAAGATATTATCATGTTGATTGTTTTAAAAAATGTCACTGTAGCTAAATTTAATCTAAACTAAATCATTAAATTTTTTTTAAAAAAAAAATTTTTTGGTTTGTAATTATATAGACTCAGCGCCAGCGTTCGATGAAACGAACATTAAACTTTTCCATTTTCCGGAAAAACGGTAAAAGATTATTTGTTTTTTTCTCAGATTTGAGCTTATGTGCATCAAATTACTATAAAAAAGTATTTGGTTTTATCCTGGAAAATAGTTTCTGCAACTCGGTTCGAAATGGGCTAATGTAACAAAAAACTCTTTATAACTTTATAACTCCTGTTCTGCTTAAAAATAAAAAACAAAGGGTGGGAGTTTTTCATTTTTAGAACAACCTTTAATTGTATAGGCTGTTGCTTTTGATGACTTCAACACTTTAGCATCATACAGGCGTTAGAGTGAGCTTCCCTTCTTAAATTTATTACAGCTAATCCCTAAAGTTTAAAATAATGCTTTACCATCATAGAAAAACTTTGAATTTATAAAATTTTCTTTCCATTTTGCCTGAAAACAAATTTCTGTTTGTACGAGAAATTTAAACAACACAATAATTTAAATAAATCGGAAAAACTTTTAACATAGTTAAAATTTTCAGTTTCGAAACGACAGGCAGACGTAAAATGGAAAATTTTCTCACTTTTAATCAAAAATATAAACGTTTCTATAATGTTTTGTTTTGGTTTTTCTATTTGAATAAAATGAGATGTTGCAATTGAAAATCACAATAAAAACTAGATTTTTGCAGTACGCAAGATATTTCTATAACTTGGTGTTAGTATTCTTACGTGAATTGGCAGGTGACTGGTTAGTATAACTTTTAAGCTACTTCGCTACTTTTAAGCTTCGTAATCCTTTCGACTGTTTCAGAATAAAATACCAATATGTATTTCAAAGAAAATTGATTTACCATCCCAACAATATACTCAGAAACATGATATTGGATATATTCAGATACTTCAAATACTACCCCGAAAAAACACATGATCACAATAAAATATCTCATTTTCGTTCTAAATTTAAACGACCAACATTTTCAATCCCTACTTTTTTTCTATTTTCCTTCAATTTGTCTAGGAAAAATCATAATAAAAACGTTTCTTTTTTTCCAAACCACAAAATGAAAATAAAAGAAAAAAAATTTAAAAATTTAATTTTCATAAAATAATTTTATTCGAATTGAATAAATTTATTCCCAAAAAATTTACTGTATTTCTTTTTTTTACATTTTGTATAGTATTTTTTTTGTTTTCTTAAGAAAAATACGAAAATGTGTATCTATATGAAAATGGTTTTCCAGACAAATAATAATAATATCTTATTTTTTTACCCCCTTGTGTCACATTTCGCTTGTCCCCAAAATGCAATTTGAATAAAAACAAATAGAAAAATAAAAGAAAACAGAAGACAAATAAAAATAAAATTTGATAAAAGGAAAAGTAAACAGTGGTATAATGTGAAGAAGGAAAATTGAGGATAGGCAAAAATATGTGGTTTTAGATGATGATTACGATGGGTTTAGAATGTATGAAAATAGAATATTGTTTGAATAGTTATAATATTAAGTGGGGAATTCGAAACTCATAACATTTTAGTATTAAAGTTAATGGTAGGTGTGAGATTTAGTCGAGAATATTAGAGAAGTGTTCTTTTGAGATTTTGTACTCTAGTCATTTTAAATATTTAGTTAAATGGATTAGTTAGATTGGATTTTAAGAGTTCTTGAATGGATAAAACTTATTCAACTTATTTAAATAGTATATAAAATATATTTTATACTGGTTTTAGGTCGTTAGTCGATATTTCAAAGCTTCACCATAAATCTGACCAAATTTGTTTAAGCACTAGGTCCCACAAAAATATGCGCTTTGTTGGTAATTTACTACGAAGTGTTGATCAATGGAAATTTACAACAAAAGGCTGATTAGTGGTTAGGATCGCCATACGCAATCCTGACGCCTTGAGGTTACGCGTGCCTTAAGTTTGTGCCGACTAGCTTCAGTACGTGAATTCGGTAATTTTATCCTCGACTACAGATGTAAATTTACCGGTAAAATATTTTTATGGTAATTTTACCGTAAAATTACCGGTAAGATTGGTAAAATTGGTAAAATAGGTAAAATATAAAACTGGATCAAAAAATTAAATTATGGTTGCATTTTTAATTAATTTCAAATGTACGAATCACAATCATTTCTATAGTTTATCAAAACATTCAAATCAAATATATTTTTATGGAGTTAAATATGCTTACTCGCAGAGTATTTATAGACAGGAATATACATAATCAGCATTGTAAAACTCTTTTATTTCTAAAAAATGAACGAAAATCGGCTGTTGTTTATACTTAGCAGTACATCTTGAAAACGAACAACACGTTTTTTGCACATCTGCAAAAATGGAACAAATCCTGGACAAACTTGCTACAACGATGACTGCTTTCTTCTCTGTTATGTCGAAGTTTGTAAGGACATTACTATATTCCAAAATGTTTACGTATAAGTATTACACATGGAATGGAAATCTAAAAACATTTGAACGGCACAAATTCAAAAATTCCAGCGGCAGGTATATCCGCTAGAAATAGGTAGATTTCGGGGTCAGACGGTTTTGTGTCCAAATAAAATTAGATAAGTCAGATTAGTTTAAATAAAAAATATAAGTAGAAACAGAATAATTCAAAAAAATTATCGAACCAAATTAAATACATTATCCGAACTAACTCCATCAATACAATTTCGGAACAGTTTTATTTAAGTTGGTTTAAACTACTTAAATCCACCAAAGATCAAATGAACTACGTCACAACTACAATTATACCATCACACATAATTTATGATCAAACATTATCAAACAATTTTATTTCAAAATCATCTTTTGTTGTTGTGTTTTTTTGTTCTTATTTAATCTTTTTTCAAACGGTTACTTAGTAAAAAAAATAAAAACAAAAGAGATTTTGATAATTTTTCTATGGTATTAAATGGGTTGATATTTTTCTTGTAAGGGTTGCATTATAATGCTTATAAAAATGGAACCTTTTGGGTTAGAAAGCTGAAATTTTTTGAGGCTGTAGTTGAAAAATATGTTTAAAAGCTAAGATGAATTTAAATAACATAAACTGAAACATGATGAAAGCATTGCCTTTTGCGTTTGTTTTCATTTCAACAGCCGTAGGGTCTCAACCGTTAGACATAAACTATTATTTTTGAAAATTTTGGAAAGATTTATATTTTAAGTACGTGAAAAAAAGTTTTCAAATATGAGCTTGGCAATTTCAGCTAGATCAAGGGCAGCAAAGTTTAGTAAATTTTTAAAACAGCTAATTTTTGAGGAACCTGAAACGCCAAAGTAGTCATCTGGATAAAAATGATAAAAAAAGGTTTAAGTATTCAATATTTTTAAATTTTATTAAAATATTATTATTCAAACGGAAGTTATAGCGCCCTAGATTTTTCGACTTTTTAGGCTCTAGCCGCTTAACCGGTACCCGGATATGGCCAGTTCACGAACTTGTCCAAGACATTATTTGCCGAAACATACACAGAAAATTATTTTGGTGTAGGTCGAAAAATGCGACCGTGAGAGTGCCGCTAAATTCCGTTATACCTCATATCGTTATATATATATATATATATATATATATATATATATATATATATATATATATATATATATATATATATATATATATATATATATATATATATATATATATATATATATATATATATATATATATATATATATAATTTTTTTTTTTTTTGTTTTTCCATCTCCGCTTATCACATATAGTCGTTTGGCATCAAAATTTTTCCGAAATTCCGAGATGAAGCCCATTGCAATAGGTAGATTTTTATATGAAATCTACCTAAAAGTGAGTCTACAGAAAACCAAGCATATTATTTGAATCTTAATATATGTTCAAACTATATGCAATGTATCCCAATCTAGATAAATGCTACTTTCATCGCATGTGGTTGGAAAATTTTTCGTTTTTTCATCATTGATAATTGTCAACGGCATTAAACGTGTGACGTGTCACTCCACATATTCCACAACCGACGATGGGATAGATACATTAATTACGCGGGCAACAATCAAAAACTAATTCGTGCATTGTTTCATTCATGTGAAAAATATGTTTTCTAAAATTCGAAACAAAAATTTACAATGAAGGGCTGATAATGTTTCGTTGCGTTGTGTGTTCTTAACCGTTTGAGAATTCCATCGATCTGTTGCTGTTGCTGCTTCGTTTAAAGTAAAATTGCAACGCAAACCAAATTACTTTCAAATTATTTCCAAATATTCTAACTTACTATATAAGAATCACGATTTGTGAGAAAACGAACTATACTTGCGGCCAACAATAAAGACATCTACTAATCTACGAACTTCACAATATTATTCAATCTAATATTCAAAACAAAGAAATAATATAGAAATCCAACTATACCGCAACGCCAGTGGGTACTGCACAAAGACGTACTGCTGAACTGAATTGCATATCATCTGAAATAAAATGATTTGCCGGAATCAATAACCTTGGATGGCCTCAATCTAGAGCTGTTTAAAAAAGTGTTCAATACCTCAAATTTATTTTGGACTAAGATCTAGCTTTTCAGAGGCTTCTTGTTGTAATAAATATTCTTGTTGTTGTAATAAATATTCTATAAATCCACAAAAAGCACAAACTTTGATTTTTATTAAACAAAGGTTAATAAATTTTATTGCAATTTTACCAATTTTACCAAGCTTAAGTAATATTACGTAATATTACCAATTTTACCATGGGTAATATTACTTTTACATCTGTATCCTCGACCCATTAAAAATTCTGAATGCACGCTAATGTTTATGAATGAATGGAGACTGGAGAATGGAGAAGCCTTTAACAACCAAAAACTTATTGAAAGAAAAATGAAATCATAACTCCTACATCAACTAAGTCTATCAAATTTTAATAAAAGAAAATTAAGTCACCCTATGATCTGTTTCTGATCCAAACTGCAATACTAACAAAATCTAACCAATCATATTAATGTCTTAGTTAAAATTACTAAATGTTATATCGAATGTTGCACCAGTTGTGGATGATGTTGTAAATAATCGCGAATGACATTTATTGGTGTTTGTAACAGAATTGCCTTCTTTTGCTATGGTTTTCCCCAAAATAAATAGATGCCCCAAAGCCCTTAAAGTTACAAAGGGTGAAAAACACGTGAAATCACCAAGGTCTGGAAATGAGGTTTTAATTTTGTATATTTAGGTATTGAAATTATAATATAATATATTATATATGTATATATATATATATATATATATATATATATATATATATATATATATATATATATATATATATATATATAGATATATATTATATATATATATATATATATATATATATATATATATATATATATATATATATATATATATATATATATATAATATATTATCTATATATATATTATATATATATATATATATATATATATATATATATATATATATATATATATATATATATATATATATATATATATATATATATATATATTATATATTATATATATATATATATATATATATATATATATATATATATATATATATATACATATATATATATATATATATATATATATATATATATATATATATATATATATATATATATATATATATATACATATATATATATATATATATATATATATATATATATATATATATATATATATATATTTATTTGACGCGTTTCAAATGTTATACATTCATCATCGGCTACAAAAACATAAGACAAAAAAATAAATATTATATCTTATTATATAATATAATAAATATATATCTCTTAAATAAATATATAACTATTAAAAAGATTGTTTTGTGGATTTATTTTTGTAACAACAATTTATTAATTTAAATTATTGATTTAATTTATTATACAACAACTTGGAGACCAAGCAAAAATACCTTTTCATTTATTTAATTTTTTTTAAAATAATTATTTAAAATATGTCCATTTATTTTTGTTCATTTCAAATATTTTTCGATTCGCACACACCTCACACAACAAAATATAACATAGGCCAACATTTTTTATATTTTCGTTTAAAATATAATTTTTTACAAATAAATCATAAAACTGGTCTTTAAAATGTATACTATGCAATCATGTAGTAGTTTTAATTAAAACCACTACCAAGCCATAGACCAAAAATTTCTTTATTAAAATTTTATTTAAAATATTTCGGGGTTATCATGACCCCCTCATCAATGAAACTAATAAAAATTCAATATGAGTATTATATAAAAAAGGATTAATGTTGTAATTTGAAATTACACAATACCTACATTAGAGACATTTAAGACGATTTGATTTTTTTGAACGAACACATTTGCAAATCAAAGACTTGTTTGTTTGTTATATAAAAACACAATTAAAACATAATCTAATAAAATTATAAATTAACACAAAAATACAGCAATACATTTTAAAATAAAAATATGAAGGTGCTGAAATCTCACTGCTTCGAGATATCAAGACTTTGGTTTTGGTTAAGGATTTTGTTATAGTTTTCGGCACAAAATGTGCCGAAAAGTATTTATGACGAGTATTTATGACGAAAAAAAATATTTATGACGACATTGCTTTTAGTGGGCATCGATGCCCCCCTTTAGTGGGCATCGGCATCGATGTTTATCAAACATAAAACTTTTTGTAAAAGTACAAGTATTTTATCTATGTTTAGAAATTTATTACAAAACTAACACAAAACATCCACTCGTTGCCGGAAAATTATAACAGATCATATATTAACATAATTTAGTGTAAAGATGATACACTCAGCAAACTTCTTAAAAACTTTTCCATTTAGCGTTTCGAGAAATATTACAAAATCAAAAATTCAGATTTCTTTATGAAATCCAAAAATATTCCAAAAATTATAATAAAATCAAAAATTTAAATTTTTGTTCAAAATTCTAAAAATATTCCAGAAATTATTACAACATCAAAAATTTAAATTTATTCATAAAATTTAAAAATCATTGCAATCAAATTATAAAAAACCAAAAATACAAACTTTTTTCATAATTCTAAAAATATTTTCAAAATTTTAACAAAATCTAATATTGATACTTTTTTCAAAATTTTAAAAATATTCCAAAAATTCAAACTTTTTCCAAAATTCTCAAAATATTGCAAAAATTATAACAAAATCAAAAAAACAAACTTTTTCAAAATTCCAAAAATTATAATAAAATCAATCATCTCGTTCCATGACCATTTGATCCCAGTTTCGACATCCTATATCACGAAGGTCTTGGATGATGTCATCACGCCAGCGTTGTCTAGGTCTTCCTCTTCGACGAACACCAGCTAATTGTTGTTGGGACGCTTTTTTTATCATTCTATCTAATGAAGCCCTTTCTACATGACCAAACCATCTGATCCGGTTGGATTTAATGAATCCCGAATATACTGATTTTCAGCAACTTTACTTGGACCATAAATTGTTCGTATGACCTTCCTCTCGAATGTTGATAAAATTCTACAATCGGAGGAAGTCAGTGTCCAGCTTTCACTTCCAAATGTAAGCACAGGTCGTATTAATGCTTTGTAAAGTGTGAGTTTACACGACCGCGAAAGATGTTTTGATCGCAGAAGTTTTGAGTTTGCGTAGAAAACTCTGTATGTGGCAGAGACACGGGCTTTGATATCTGCCTGCATGTCATTTGACGATGTTATTACAGACCCGAGGTATTTGAAGTTTTCCACGCGTTCCACTTCGTAGTCGCCAGTATCCAGATTTCCGAGAGGTATGTTCTTAGATGTTGTTAACACTTTAGTTTTGCCGGTGTTGATGCATAATCCAAGTCGTTTAGCATTTCTTTCAAGCTGAGAGAGACTATCTTTAATATCGCTCGTTCTACGTCCGAGAAGCACAATATCATCTCCGTAGCCAAGAACTTGACTAGATTTATTACATATGCAGTTTTGCGTCTCAATTCGGCTTTTTCGAAAATGCTTACAAAATCAAAATTTGAAACTTTTTTTCAATATTCCAAAAATTATAACAAAATCAAATATTGAAACTTTTTTCAGAACTTATTCTATTCTTAAGCAACTGCAAAATTTATAACAAAATCCGCAATACAAACTTTTTTCAAAATTCTAAAAATATTCCAATAATTATTACAAAATCAAAAATTGAAATTTTTTCCAAATCGAAAAACTTTTTCCAAATTCTTAAAAATTATAACAAAATTAAAAATTTCCGTGTCCGTTTCATGTTCGATTAAATTTCATGTCATACAAATATATATTCATTTTTGGCCCAAAAATAGGTTAATAAGAATGAATCATTCTTTTGATGCATTTGACAATATTGTTTTCCAATTTCAATATTCCTACTCGTAATCACTTAAAATGAACGTTTTTTAAGCAAAAAATATGCAAATTTCATTGTTTTGACAAACTTGACGATTTTTTTGACACACTTCCGAGACAGCTATCGAACACATCGTCCTTTCGGCCGGCCGGCAGACAGACTTACATTTTTTGCTTTTTTAGAATCTGTTGGTCCTAAAACGTCGAGAAATGCCGAAAAAGTGGGGGTAAGAATTTCACTTTTTGCTCGAGAACTCAATGATTTTGATTTTTTCAAAACCGAAGTGATAAGGTTAGTGATATTTGTATTTAAGTGTTCCCACAACATATAATTATGTTCTAAAAAATATATACACACAATATTAAACTAAGTCAAAATCAAAGTTAGACAATTATGCTACTTTTTTTATTAATGTGTTATATAAAAGTTATAAGCTAAGACGTAAACCGTTAGTATGATGACGTTGGTGGTGAATTTAATGATTTCTAAGGATTTGTGTATATATTTTTTTTTTCAATGTGTTGTGTAGTAGGTATTACAATATGTGTCACAATAACACATAAGACCAAGGTCCCACAACAACATACGTTCGAAGGTGTTGATGGACGTAAATTTTTCCTTTTTTGTTTTTTTTATATTTTTTGTTAAGAATAAACAGCTAAACAATAAATCCTATCACTCACAAAATATGACATAGGCCCATATTTTATGATAGAATAGAGAAAATAAAAGTAAATTAAGAAGTAATCAGCAAGTTTTTACAAAAATTTGCTGAAACAAAACAAAAATATCGTTGCCAATAATCCAGCCGGTTGCATAATCCTTGATCCTGTGACGCACTGTCTTTCTTAAAGATTAAAGCCTACACATATAGTTATATGAAAGCTCGTTTCTTCGAGGAAGTAATAGCGTCTCATCATCAAGGCTTATTTCGCAGCTAAGATTGATGGTGCTACCGTTGACTGAATACAACTCATCCGCCACCACCCCTAAGATGTCACCTTGGCTAGTAATATCGCACTGCTATTGCCAGTGGTATGTGATATCTCACGTCAACTCGTATGTTAATAACAGGGACTGGAGTACGCGGGGTTGTCACACCCGTAGACCAAAATAAAAAAAATTTACAAAACAATAAAAACTGATCCCTCCATGCGTATAAATATGCTGGATTTAAATTATCGATGGCTGATCTGAGATTTATTGAATTGTGTCTATTTTTGTATATTTAAATTGATTCTAGTATGAGTCTTTTAGTCCATAAATCTTCTTTGGTGATACTGTATGTATCCTTATAATCAAAAGAATGACCCGTTTTTTTGGCATGGTCGAAGGCAGCAGTATTATTGGATTGATTTACATTTAGATTCATATCACCAATGTGTTGTTTTAATCTGGACCCATAGGCTCTGGAAAGTCTGGTCAATATTATATAATACGATAAAGAAAATAAAATAAAAATAAAAACTAAGAAGCAAGAAACAAAACTAAAATTGGGTTGCCAATAATTCAGAAAGCAATACGAACTAGTCTGAACGACCATCAAACAACGTCATTTTGTGATCTACAAGTCAGTATCCGAAATCAGATAACCATCTGAAAGACTCAGATACTAACCTGAATGAGGCATCAATATATAAATCTTAACGACATCGACAGCAGACTTCTGACTCAATCAAAACATCTCTCTTGGTCCTGTAAACTCACACTTTACAAAGAATAAATTTCACCTGTGATAGGTAATGGAAGTGGAAGCTGGACATAGATATTTTAAATGATATTAAATTGATATTGATATTGTATTGTGGATCAAACAGCTCTTTATGAATAGACTTCACGAGACTGAGGTTATTGATTCTGAAAAACTAGTACTCACGTACGCAAATGTTGGGTTGTCACTCCAACCTAGTGATAAAGAATCAACTGCCATTCGTTGAATAATATTAAATCACTCAGAAAATTTGCCTTTTTTTAGTTACTATGATTTGGGAAAAATTAGAAGGAAGTTTTTGGTCACCCAGGTTGTTGTTTGTGGAAACCAACAAAGAAGATTAAAATCATAAACTAGTCGTTATAGAGATAGCCTTACTTAAATCAGATGTTTACGACCAATCAACAGTAAGGGTTTTAAGTCTGTTGGATACCCAAAAAACATTCAAGAAAGGATTAACTATTGGGCAATGCGAAGAAGTTAAATACATAACAAAATACGAGCAGAAAAAACCAAGAACCAGAGCAGAAACGCCGATTCACCAAGCACCAAACAGATAATAATTGGCTAACATAGAAAAGCTGAGAAAATGATATAAAGAAGCTGGTGTAATCAAACCATCAGAATGTTTTTGGAGTTCGCCTTTGTTGTTGTTTGGCAAGAAAGATCGAACTTTGAAAGTTTGTGTTGACTACAGTTTACAGGAAGTACACTACGGTCAATACAGATTGTTTTGAATATTGGATCAACAGAAAAATTATTGGCAACCAGAACTTACGGTGGAAGATCGGGAGAAAACGGCCTTTGGTGTAAGTAATGCACTACAGCAGTTTAGTCGTGTAATTTCGGCTATAAAATGCGCCGGTAACCTTCAAGAAATTAATGGAGCGAATACTAAAAGACTTGTCCCCGCAGACAAGTCTTGTATATCTAAATGACAATGTCGTCATAGGCCAGAAATTTCGATGAACACTTTAGGAACTTGAGGAACTTAACGTTATGAATTGGCGAATACTAAAGAATTTACATAAACTATAAGGCTTACTTAGACTGTGCATTTATTAAAGAAGGTTTGTGTTTGTGCCATAATTTAACTTGAATCACTTAGAAAAAACAAGGCATTTAAGTGAAATGATTAGCACAAACAAGCGTTCGTAAAGTAACCAAGGAGAGTATGTACGACACCAAATTTTTTCCAATGGTAATGCTGATGCATGCATTGTCTAGTACAATGTAAGTATTGCAATTGACAAGAAATTAAGGAGAACGTCATCGATGTAAGATTACTACATGTGTTACTTACATAAGGAGCAATAAATTACATTCATCATCGAGCTCAAGGATAAGCATTATAAACAGGTATGGAAAGAAATTGATTGCTTCATACCTAGTTAGTTTCGCAGGTAAGCTTCAGCCCTCCAAGGTTTGATTGAATTATATAGTCCAGTCAAAGCAAAAAGTTGCATTGTGTGAGAGTACATATATACATAAAAAAACATTGGGAACCTCCAAGGTGTTACAAGAACCGCGCTACAAGGACCCAACAAGGACCGAATTTTGTAAAAAAGTGCATAGTTAATTTTTTTTTAAATAATTTTTTGTAGAAAAATTTTATCTGGACAAAGTTTTTTCTAAACATGTTCAGGGGATTTGTTTTATTTAGCTGAAATATTTTGGTAATTTAGTTTAAAAAGTGATAAACAGCTGAATGATAGAACCTCAACATTCAGTAGTGAACCTTGCTGAGCCAAATCCTAGCGACCAATCAGCAATGGGTAGGACTGGACTTTAGGAGTTGATCTTGCTGGTCTGCTACCCACCACAGCTATTTAATATTTACATCGAGATCTTAATAGAAAGAGATTGTGGCTTCAATCTCTCTCATTACACCTCGAAACCTTTCGAAAAACCGATCGGAAAAATGTTGATAGTAGGTAGGGCAATCTGGCTGAGCCTCATTCTGAGCAGTCATCAGCTCTAAGTGGGTGTGGTAAAAAATAACTTGTGTTGAACACTTGCTTGGAAAAAATTAAATCATTAATGCACTTTTTGACAAAGTCAGGTCACACCACGGGCTTCTTACTACTAGCTAATTTCAGTTAGCTTCAATTGATCTAGGCATGGTTGAATTATATAACCCGGTCGCAACAAAAAATTATATTGTGTAAGATTATATATGTACAGAAAAACATTGGGAATCTCCCTGGCACGGAAACAAGACCTGATTTTGTCCCTCCATAAATAGTTTTTTGTGTGATGAGAAGGATTATGGCCACAATCTCTTCCAATTCACATCCTCGATGAACGGTACTGTCACTGCGTCATCACTAGCCAAGACTGATGGTCAACCTCTCTGAACGTACAGATATAGAGAGATATGGATACCTTGACACGTGGCCTATGCTTAAGCCAGGGTCGGACCATTTCTGTGGTCTAATTGAGCTGCGACTACCACCAGACAACCTTCAAAGCCCACCAAAACTCCCAAAGCCCTCAATTCTGCATTTAACCACTTCTTTTCAGGTCAAAGAATCAACGAACTTCTGTGATATCGAGGCAAGCTCACTCTCGACCTCGTTTCTTCACCATAGAGGTTTGGAACTTCCAATGTTTTAAAGCCTCGAAAAACTAACCTAACCCATGAAACTAGGAGTGAAAAGTTCGTTGCGTGTGCAACAAAATTCCGACAAAACTTCGACATTGAAATCGTACTAGGTGCAATGAAATCTTTTACAAATAGAGGATGGGTCCTTGAAAATTAAGTGGAAGAGAACATCTGGGAATCAACAAAATTCATTGTAGAGTATCATCAAATGTGGGACGAATGTGCGGCTTTAAAAGGACTCACACAAAGAAGTTATGGGTATAATAATAAACAATGTAGGCTCTCCATTTAAAAGAATCGCATTGAATGTAGTGGAAGCATTTCCAACATTTGATAATAAAAACTATTATGTACGGTAATGTGTGTTACACCCAACCAGGAAGCAACTACCATCGCTGAAGGTTTGATAAATAATTGGATTAGTGGGTATTAAGTTCCTATGGAGATACGGCAGCATATCTGCAGAAACATATGTCAACCAAACCAGGCAGATCCTTGCATATATTCACAAGTTTTTAAGCAGAAGATACAGCTGGTCAGTAATAAAATGCAATCCTAATACGATAAACGATCTAATAATGAAGGTTTTGAAGAAGGGTAATTAGTATGGCTTCACAACCTACATCAAAGTCGAGGATTTATACCAAAATTACAAGCTAAATGGGAAGGACTTTAAAATTAAATTTAATAAGGTGATCTATAGGATTAAAAAAGGTCATCGAGGTCCGGTAAAAGTGCTACGTTTGGAAACATTTGGTGCATATATAAAGTAGCGGAAGACCCTGTTTGGGGTAATATTACGTTTATAAAAAGTCGTAACCAAATGCAACAAAAAATTAAATTTCAACATCAAGAAAGCAAATTTTATAATAATCATCATCAATTGAAAGTGATTATGAAACAAATACAATATTTGTTGTTATTCGAGTAAGGACAAACAAAAACTATACTTTTTTCTCAGAAAGGTATAGTGAACAACAAATGAAATCGATCGACCAATCGATAAACGATCAACGATGTTGCAGGCAAATTTTAGTTTAGAAATATTGCTTGCTATACAGGCACAGCAACGTTTTTTGGTTGTTGTGAAACAAAAGACGTCTTTAATACTTCATACAACCTGTTGTTTTTGCTTAGTAATCAGTGATCGAGTCCATAAAGAGGGGTTTGGCTTTAAAAACTATTTTATACTTCCAGCAACTATAACGAGTTTATTTTTGTTTTTCTACAACTTTAATCGTGAGGGTTATTATGATTAACACAATGATATAAAAAGTTGTTCATTTTATTATGTTACGCGAATCAACGTAACACAATAATATTGCTTCTTTGCGTAGGTGTTTAATCATGTAGTTTATCCTCGAGCAAACGTTTACAGAAAATTTGTAAGAAAATCAATATCATTAAACATAAAATCAATATAATTTAATTTAGTTTCAACGAATAAAGCAAAATTGCATTTAGTTTTTCATATATTTTTGAATCAGAGTAGGCAATGTTTTTGGATTTTTTGTTTCTACTCTGTTTATATACAGACAAATAAATTATTGTAATGCGCTGATTCAAAAATCATATCGCAACTCAATAAAGTTTTTACTATTCATTGATTTAAGAATATATATTATTTTTCAAAAACAATCAAAAAGATATTTTTCATAACGTCAAACGGATAATAGTATTTTAAAGTGTAAGTATTTAATGAAATATTTTGTTCTCTAGCAAATTGGCGAGAGGATAAAATTCATTAAACACGAATCAAATAAGACATATCCTTCCCATAATAACTTTTCTACTGATAAGTTACATGTATTAATGAACATTAAAATATTTTAAAATTCATTGATAAAAAAATAAAATGATCCAAAAACGATCGTTCAATAAAAAAAATGTGTTTCAAAGTTCAATACAATCAAATAATATGTTTTATTGTGTTGCGCTGATTCGCGCAAAAGCGTTAAACTAACAGCTGTTTATATTTTTTTGTTGACATATTAATATCTCTTGACTACTTAATACAAATACAAATAAATATTATGTTACAAAGACATAATATTTATTTCTAGCTTTGAACTGTTTATTCATGTGTGCTATGCCACATTCTTTTGAAATTTGAGTATAAAAAAAATGTTTATTGAGAAGCTTAAAATAATGTATGTACAACTGTTTTTACTGGATATAACGCCCATCAAGTTCAATCCACCTCTTGGGTCAAAGACCCTCGGAATGGATTACGCTAAGTGTAATAATCTAGCTTACACCCTTGGTGCAAAAATAGCTATAACGATTACACTGATGATTAATATACATTAACTTTTTATTTTAATTTTATCAAAACTGCATTTCAAACTCAATCATATCATTGCTGTTCAGAATATTTAAGTATCGCTGTTTGATTATGATTTAACCTAAACTGTTGAAATATTGTTTTTAAAATATTTTGAAGTATTTGAATAAAGTGTTCAGATTTCGTTCTGTTGTGCGCAGTGCGAGAGTAGTCAACTTTTTCGTTTTCTATGCCGCCAGACTTTAATGAAAAGTTTTTTATTAACAGTGCATTAGTCACAAATAAATTGTGGACTTAAACTGCAGCTACGTCCTGCGACAAGAGTAAGTGGTACGGACGTATGAGATTAACATTTTGGGATTAACTACCTCTTAAACTATTGAATATTATCGCCAAGAGAACGATTTCTATAGAACACTAGAGAAGGTATAGGTGCCTTAAAACTTGTTGTGTTGAAATCAATGAGATAAAGCTACACAAAATTATGCTATTGTTTAAAAATCACGAACCTTCTAGACCACCACTGCTATACAACTACGATTGAAATTGCATAAACTGATTGCAGGATAAGATTCAATTATTTTTGGTTTATTAAAATTATAGTAAATAAATTTGACGATCTACCTAAAAACTTCAGTTCTCTTACAACAATAAAATAATTGATTAAATCCAACAAAAATCATCTTATCTGTTTGTTTATTGAGTTATAATAAAATTTGATATAAAATAAAATAATATAATATTTATGGATGCATTTCTTCTACTTGTTATTGAAAAGCTTTTCTATATTTTTCTCTTCTTTGTTTTATTTTTATACGAAAACTTTATTGACTTGAAACGACAATTAATGGCATGTTCTTTGCATTTTCATCTTATATACATTTTTTTATTACAGATAGTTTGAATAAATTGTATTTGAGTGTAGAATTTAATAGTATTATTTTATGTATTTTGTTATAAAATAATTGCGCGGTTATTGGAAGTGATGCAACGATATAAAAATTAAAAAAAATAATATCTTCATAAAAATATTTTGTATTGAAATGTGTTTTTGTATAACAATTTATAGAATTACTTAAAGGAAAAACTTCACAAACATGAAAGTCTAACTAAAGACTGAAGGTTTGATACTCCTTCGTTTAAAAGAATTGATAAAAATCGAAGTCAATTCAAATCCCATGGGATTTGAATCTTTTCTATATGATTAAAGTTTGAATAAAAGAGGAGTATCTGAGTTTGTTTAAAATGGGGCAAAGTAAGGGTTGGGACTCTTGTACAACTGTTTATACCTAAATTCATTAATTTTTAGTCCTGACAATTAATATTGATGTAAGGTGTGCTATATTTGTCCTTATCCCTATTTCATTTGAATAAACTTAATTTGGCTATATAGTTATATCCATTTTAGATAAACATTGTTTGCAAAATAAAACTCCAAATACTTCGAGTATGTAACAGTCGAAAATGTTCCTGTCTTGCAATAATTATACTCAGTATGTGACAGACTGGAAGCAATACTGGGTGTTTCTGATCTTCTGGCAAATTCTACCTAACCCTCGTTGCAACAACTACCAAAAACCTCTTGACGGGCAATTTACAAAACTTCTTAAATGAATTTATTTCAGTTGAAAATGTTCTCGCTTCACTATTTTGAACAACGTTGAAGTTGCATTTTTGGAGTTCCTTAGGATATTTAGCAATGATGCATTCCAAATAACTTTGTCTTGGGCATTGTGAATAAACCTCATTATGAATAAACCTGTTGTGGTAAGCTGGGATTGGTGGAATTCCAAAGTTGAAGACTTTTCGTTTCCTTAAAAAGTTGATAATCAAAATCTGATGGCCATAGAGCTACAGGTAATT
Organism: Diogma glabrata; assembly: GCA_963693315.1. NCBI lineage: Eukaryota > Metazoa > Arthropoda > Insecta > Diptera > Cylindrotomidae > Diogma > Diogma glabrata. The sequence continues at coordinate 321,142,528 of OY856187.1, read as the reverse complement.
TTAAAAATGTGGGTCCAGTTCTCCAAATTGACGCTGATTCAAACTGTATTGGCATCAAACCTTTGGAGACAATATCCGCAGTATTTTGAGTGAATCTAAAGTAATGCAACTGATGGGCTTCCGATTTTATTCGATATACGGAGATGTTTCTTTGTTTTGAGAGGATAAATCAATTCAGCCGGGAGTACAGCAGCGCACAGTTCTAGTCCTGGTAATGTTTGTCGTTTGCGTAGAGCTACACTTTATATTCTGCAAAGCAAATGCACACATCACATTATTGTGATTTGCATTATCCAAAATTCGGATATATATTTCGCATCCAAAAGCCTTCTCAAACGCATCACAAAACCTATAATCAATCACGTTCAAACACTTTGCACTAGTAACTTTAGTCTATTGTGGAATATTCACGTAATTGAGGCGCTTTATCCCGTCTTTAAAAGCGTTTCATTTTAAGCGGCCTTTCCAACTTTCCAACCGATTTCTCGCTGCATTCAAATGATCTGCATAAATAAATTTGCTGTAAAATGTAAAAATGATTGCCGCAGCAACGCCAAGAGGATCAAATAACTGGCATATCTCAGATAGCACTGATCTCATAGTGCCGTTAGAAGTGAAACAGAGTATGTCCAACGGCCATTTTGAAATGATCATATTCGGTATTCCAGGTTAAGCCAAAAGCCAACGTGATTGATTAAGGTTGATCACCTTATGCAAGCGTTTTAACGTTTGATGAAAATATTCTTAATTATTCAAATCCGTCAAGTTTCAATAAGTCAATCAAATTGGATTTCAATTGGATAGCATTTTCAATGGTGTCAGCGCCTGTAAGAACGTCATCAACGTAAAAATCTTTCGCTAGTACTTTGGCTGCAGCTGCAGTAAATCTATTATACTCTTCATACTGTTCCTGTTTTTAAAAACGTGTAGCCCCATGTATATGGGACACATGTAATATCACAAACTACTGTACCAATATTAAAGGTTTGAAGCTGATAAGAAGGATGATTACGCCAAAACTCGCACTGAAGATTTTTCTGATCTTCACGAACCCGAATTTACCAATAAGTTTTTGCAATATTACCAGAAGACGCCACTGGATACATTCTGAATAGAATCAGTAATGAAAATATACATGTCTCGCAGGATTGTCGGACTGACCATCAGACAATCATTTTGCTTGCAGTTTTTGCAATCGCATTAAACACCACCCTTATAGTTAGGTGGTCGGACTCTGCTCTTTGTTTCCATGATGATAAGGTAAGTAGTAAGAGCCTAGCATAGTGAAACGACCACCGTCATATGATTAAAGGACAAATACTTGATATTGTTTGTAGATGTCAATTTTTTCCGTAGATTTCCCTTTCTAGATTGAGAAACTGGCGTTGAGCTGAGAAATAAGAATGACCCACCGTGTCAATGTTTGGTTTCGGAAAAAGAACCACTCCGCAGCACCCATCATTTAATCTAATAAAGTTGAAAAGGTATTGCTCCTCACATGTCTCTCTTCTTAGACAAAAAAGTTGTTGTGGAAAAATTCTACAAATTCTCAAAATCGCTTTAACTGGTACTATAGCAATTGAACACTGCATAAAACGACTTATTAAGGTCTGGTCTTTTGTTGTGAAAGTACGACTATTACCTTACCGCTAATAACATAACTAAATTCGGAGTTATAAAGTGGCTCCGGGGAATAGCATGTGATACACATTGGCTCCCAATAAAAGGTCAATCCGATCAGGTATATTAATATGTGGATTCGCCAACTGAATGTGACTTGGGAATGGATTAACTAACTAGTCAAATGGTACACAAGGTATACTGTTGGTAATTTTGGGCAAACTGTGAAGTTTTAACTGAGAGAAGGAGATATCTTAAAAGAAATTGTAATAAATGTTTTGTGTGTGGTTTGCGAATTGACCCGATTCCCGTGGTTATCATAGATTGGCAATTTCGGGGCTTTTAACAATCTGCAGATGTTGGCAGTGACAAAATTCATTGTCGAGCCACTATCCAGCAACGCTCGATACATCATCGGTTTTCCGTTACTAGTCATTGCATTGACAATCACTGTCCCAAAGAGGATCATATCTTGGTTGAATTTATTCCTACAACCACTAATTAATCCAGATTAGTAAATGTAGCGCACGATGTCCCATTGTAGAGTATTGGTGCTGGTTCTGATCACGGTGATGCACTTCTGAAATTTGGGTCTCAGAACATGATAAAGCAACCTTGGGTTCAAAATGTAATAAATGGTGATGCTTAAGTGAACACTAAGAGTATGGTGACTGATCATGTTCTCCGATGGAATGACAGTATATAAGACAATTTCCGCTGCCTTTTTATAAATTGGAAAAGCATCTTCGGAGTAATATGATTACCAGTAAAGGTAGGACAGAAAACCAATGCATGATTTCCAAAGCAGTAGGAACATCTTGCAGAATGGATCACATTTAAGACAGTTCGTCTATGATCCCTCGAATTGAATGTTGAAGAACGATGTCCAATATTGTTACAAGCATTTAAGATTCAAATACGAGCACGCAGCGTTTTGATTAGTTCTGAAAAGATGTTAACCAAATTTTCTAAAAATTTTATCGTTGGTTTGGCATGAATAAGATACACAAAAACATCCCGGAATGCCAGTCAATCAACCTTGAAACCGCTAAAAGTTGACACTGTGATTTCAGGTTTAATACCTGGTAGTCCAATAGGTAATGTAATAAAATATGCATTGTGAATAACGGACGCATTTGCATTCTTTCACTTCGTTTAATGTCATAAAGTGCTGTACAACCTAAAGTTTCCAATTTTTTATAATCGTGCTTAAGCTGTGACGACAATACCTAAACAACTAATTAAAAAACAATAATTTAATATAGAAAAATATTAGTTCATCTATCAGAATATAGATTTAGTGAATCTAATTAAAATCAACAAATCATAGAATAATCAATTAGCTTAGGTCAAAACCTTTCGATCATATTAAATTAGTAAAATTCACCTTTTTTACAATAGATGTAAGGAAATTTAATTTATATTTGGAAATATTAAGAAAGGCTTCGATTAATTATTAAAAGTTTTTGATTAAAAACTTGCATAGTCATTTTTCACTTTATATTTGAACTTTCCTGTGAACGGTGAAAAATATTAATTAGCTGTGATTTTGTTAAAATAAAACAATATTTGAATATTATTTTATTGTTTTTATTTAATAACGATTTTGGAAATTACACCCGGACATTCTCATCTCATCTGAATATAATAATTGAACCTCTGCTGTGAAATAGGAAACGCATCATTTTCGGAATAATTTGGTAATTTGTTTGTACAAGCATAAAAGGCGGTAAAACTCAACAAATACAAAATAGTACAACTGGACTCGTCAAGATAAATTGTGGATACGCAATCAACGAGTGCAGCTGATATTATTCATGGTCCTTCGAAGTCGGATTTGCTGCATATAAAATCGTGAGTACAAGCCAAACTATTCTTTTATATATATAAACACTTTATACAAAAAATAATACTTAAAAACGGTGAAAGGTGATTATTTAAACGTGCCAATACTAATGAATGAATATAGTGAACACGTTATAAACTTAAGTGAAATTATATAAATACATTTGTGCGAAAATTATAAATCAAACTGTGAAAGGTGATTCTTGAAACGTGTCATTACTGAGTGAATCAATATAGTGATCACGTTATACGCTGAAATAAATATATATAAATACTTTGCGCGAAAATTACTAATTAAAACTGCGAAAAGATTATTGAAACGTGTCAATCCTGCAGTAAATATATATAAAAGATATAGTGAGCACGTTGTAGAATTCTTACAAATGGCGGAAAATAGAGCAATAAAGCGCTTCTTGAAAACATTAGAAAGTATGAAAGTGCAAGTAAATCTCTTTAGCATTAGTACTCCAATTAGTGATATAAAAACTTGCATGGCTCTGTTAGCAGACGATTGGAGAGAATTTCAAGCGCTAGAAAAGGCCGTAAAAGGGAAATTTGATGAATCACAAATAGACAACGTGGACAAAATTGAAAATATGCATCTTGAGTTGAAACAAAAGCTTGTCAAATGGGAAAAGCTTTATGAAGAGAATAATGCACAAATACAAAATAACTCGATGGATGATTTTATGCTTAATCAAAGCAATTTTCTCCAGCAAATATCATCTATTCATAAACCAGATAATGAGGTTCGTTTACCACGAGTTAATATACCATCGTTTAATGGAGTGTATGCAGAGTTTCCCTCCTTTCGTGATCTATATGAAGCGTCTGTCCATAACAATAACAATATCTCAAAGGTTCACAAATTGCAATATTTAAAAGGGTTGCTTAAAGGTGAAGCCTATATGCTGATCAATCATCTGGCAGTGACAGAAGCTAACTACGATGAAGCGTGGGACAAGATAAAGACACGGTACAACAAGCCAAAGCATGTCATACACAACTTGTTGAAACAATTTCTGGAACAACCAAACGTACAACAAGGTTGTGCAAAGTCAATTCGTCGCTTAGCTGACGTTTCGGATGAAGTCCTACGTGGGTTGAAGGTGCTTGATGAGCGTGCTGAAGGCCGTGACCCCTGGCTAATTTATCTACTTATTCAAAAACTAGACCAGGAAACGAGAGAAGCTTGGGCGCACGAGACAGCGGGAGTCAGCTTCCCTACAATGGAGCAGTTGTTTATCTTTTTAAACAAAAGAAGTGATGCCTTGGAGAGCTTAAGTTCAATGCAGAAGACCAAAACGTATCCTCAAAGAAGAACAAGTGCTTTAGTTTCGCATATAAACCAATTAGTATGCCCGTTATGTGAAGGAGAGCATTATTTAAGCAAATGTGATCAATATTTACAGCGAACATTTGCAGAAAGGAAACAACTAGTAGTTGAGAAAAAACTTTGTTTCAATTGTTTATCTTCATCTCACCAGTCAGTGGTGTGTAGATCCAAATATAAATGTGGTAAATGTCGCAGGAAGCATCATTTGACTCTGCACTCAGAAGAAGATGTTAATAATCCACGGATCAATGCAACTCTCAACGCAAATGCATTGAATAATACTTTGGAACCATCTAGCTCAACCGATGTTCAAGCAAATGCAGCAGCCATACCAAATTTTCAATCTTTGCTACCAACAGCTATAGTTCTAGTAGCTGACAAATCTGGAAATTCTCAGAGATGCAGGTTACTGCTAGATTCCGGATCACAAGCCTCTTTCATCACAGAAGCTTGTGCGCAGCGTTTGAATTTACCGAGATCTCAAGCAAATGTTGCAGTTACAGGTTTAACAGCTGGAAAAGTAACCACCAGAGGAATTACATCAATAAATATTAAGTCGTTGTATTCGTCAGAGGAATCGATTCAAGTTGATGTTTTGATCATAAATCAGCTGCCAACGAGATTACCAAGTTTCAATTTCCAGCTCCAAGACTGTTGTTTTTTGGACGATTTAAAACTAGCTGATCCATCTTATAACCAAGTATCTGCCGTTGATATCCTGATAGGAGCTGACAGATTTTTTAGCATTATCAAAGATGGGCAGTTAACTAACTCAAATAATTCAATAGTCGCACAACGTACCATTTTTGGTTGGATTGCGGCTGGAGTTACCGGTGAAGAAAACGTCGTAAGAACAGACAGCAGCCAAGAAAGTTATTGTACTTTAAATTTCCATTTAGATGTAGACATTGATAGAACATTAAAACAATTTTTTGAGCAAGAAGAAATTCCCAATGTCCAGATTATGAGTCAAGATGATGTCGAGTGTGAAGAATATTATAAAAAGACGCACAAACGAGATGAAAGGGGTCGTTACATCGTCTCTATTCCCTTTAAAAATAATACCGCTCAGCTTGGCAACTCTATCAACGTTGCCAAAAGAAGATTTTTAGCGTTAGAAAGGAAATTTCAATCTAATCCATCACTAAAACATGAATACGCTAGATTTATAAGTGAATATCTAAGTAGGGGATACCTAGAAGCTGTTTCTGAAGCTGATAAAATGATTGAGCAGTCTAAGTGTTTTTATTTGCCTCATCATTGTGTGATAAAACAAGCGAGCGAAACGACAAAACTAAGAGTAGTTTTTGATGGATCAGCGAAATCTTCTTCTGGGATATCACTAAATGAAACGATGTTAGTCGGTCCGACTATTCAGCCCACTTTATGGTCAATCTTATTAAGATTCAGAAAGCACAAAATTGCATTAGCAGCCGACATTGAGAAAATGTACAATCAAATTTTGGTTTGTGAAAGTGATAGTCAATTTCAACGTATTTTATGGCGAAGCGAAATAGCTGATGAGCTTAAACATTATAAACTAAATACAGTTACCTTTGGTTTATCTAGTTCGGCATTTTTAGCTATTAGAAGTATTCATCAGCTAGCATATGATAATCAAGATAGTCATCCAAATATTATTGATCATCTTATAAATGATTTTTACGTTGATGATTTTATCTCTGGTGCTGATAACATTGAAGAAGCGACGAAACTAAAAAGAGAAATGAATGATTTGTTAATAAGCGGTGGTTTTAATCTAAGAAAATGGAAATCAAATGTGCCTGAACTCACAGTGAATGGAGAGACACAACAAACCACTTTGTTCAATAATTCAGAAGAATCAAAAATATTAGGTCTACAGTGGAACGCAGCAGAAGATACTTTTACCTTTAAACTCGATTTGAAGGAGAGTAATGAGCCCACCAAACGTCAAGTTATTTCCGAGTATTCAAGGGTCTTTGATCCGCTGGGTTGGTTATCTCCTTCGATCATTTTAATGAAAATAGTATTTCAAAGGCTTTGGCTACACAAATTGGGATGGGATGATCATCTGCCAGCGGAAATATCAGAAATATACAACAAAATCCGTGTTGAGTTGAAAGATTTAGAAAAAATAAAGCTCAAAAGATACATTCCACAAGACGGTAAAATGGAATTACATGGTTTCTCCGATGCCAGCGAAAGTGCGTATAGTGCGGTGGTATATTGTAGAGCGGTAGACAATAATGGTGTTGTCTCAGTTAACTTAATGGCAGCTAAAACAAAGGTGGCTCCAATCAAGCAGGTGTCCTTACCACGACTTGAACTATGTGGTGCTCATTTACTCACAAAACTTATGCGTCTTGTGCAAGAAACAGTGAAGATGCCAGTGGAATGTTTTGCCTGGACGGACTCTACAATTGTACTATCGTGGTTGTCGAGTCATCCAGTCAGGTGGAAAACCTACGTTGCTAATCGTACGGCTGAAATCATCAATCAGATACCGAGAAAATTCTGGAATCATGTACGATCTGAACACAATCCTGCAGATTGCGCATCTCGTGGGATTTTGCCGTCTCAATTAATCAAACTAGATCTCTGGTGGCATGGCCCAGCATGGTTAAAAAATTACCAATCGACTTCTGCAAAAGAGGATGATTTTGCTGTGAATCCAGAATATTTGAAAGAAGAAAGAAAAATAACCAAGCTTTTAGTTTCCAACACCCATTGCAAGGAAGATCAAATCAGCACATTAATTCAAAGGATATCTTCCTATAATAAACTGAAAAGAATTTTTGCTTACGTTTTAAGATTTATAAATAATATGAGAAATGACAAGTTGAATAGAAGCTCGGGTTCTCTTACGGTGATTGAACTTCGGAAGGCCAACCTCATAATCATCAAATATGTACAGAGAGAAGCGTTTGCCGATGAGGTTGATTGCCTTCAAAGAGAGGTGAATATTAGAAAAAACAGCAGCATTGTAGCATTGGCACCATTTATAGATGCAGAGGGGATGTTAAGAGTCGGTGGCAGATTGAAACATCTGGACTGCCAATATGATTATAAACATCCAATGGTTTTACCAAAGGGTCATGCATTAAGTCGAATGATTGCAATACATGTGCACAAGAAAAATCTTCATCCTGGTTTGACTCTAACATTTCATCTGATAAGGCAGCAATTCTGGATAGTAGGAGGCAGAAGCAGTGTCAGAAATATAGTGAACAAATGTGTGGTCTGCTTCAGAAAGAACGCCAAAACATCTAAGCAACTAATGGGAGATCTGCCATTAGCAAGATTGAAAGCTACAAGACCATTCTCATCTTGTGGTGTAGATTATGCGGGTCCAATTGAGATTGCTACAAAAAAGGGAAGAGGTGCCAAGTTTATCAAGGGGTATATTGCACTCTTTGTTTGTATGGTGACCAGAGCTGTACACATTGAAGCCGTTACTGATCTATCTACAGATGCGTTTATAGCATCCTTAAAACGATTTATCTCAAGGCGAGGTGCTCCCGCACATATCTACAGTGACAATGGATCTAACTTCATTGGAGCACGTCGAAAACTAGGCGAAATTTTTGAAAAAATTAGCAATATTAATCACAATTCTCTAATTGCAGAGTTCTTAGCACAGGATCAGATACAGTGGCACTTTATTCCACCTGTATCTCCACATTTTGGGGGTTTGTGGGAAGCAGCTGTGAAGTCAGTGAAGTCACATTTACTCAAATATTCCTCAAATACTCACCTAACGTTCGAAGAGATGACAACTATGCTTACTCAAATTGAAGCCATTTTAAATTCAAGGCCACTCTACACGACAGCTGATGATGATGCTTCTATTGATGTTTTAACACCAGCACATTTCTTGATTGGCTCAGGAAATTTTTATATTCCAGAAGAAAACATTAGTGAAAATACACCGACCAGCAGGCTTTCTAGGTGGCAAAATGTTCAACAGCGTGTTCAATCCTTCTGGAAAAAATTCAGTGTGGAGTATTTCCATAATCTACAACAAAGAAACAAATGGCGTGAATTACAACCTAATTTTAAAAATGGAGACGTGGTGTTAATTAAAGAAGACAACTTACCATCATACAAATGGATGCTTGGGAAGATCATAGAGTTGCATCCAGATGATCAAGGCAATGTTAGAGTTGTCACTGTAAAGACGTCCAAAAATATATTAAAACGCCCAATCGTTAAAATCTGCAAACTACCACAACAGGATGATGGTTAACGACTAAGTCGTTAACGAGGCGGAGTATGACGACAATACCTAAACAACTAATTAAAAAACAATAATTTAATATAGAAAAATATTAGTTCATCTATCAGAATATAGATTTAGTGAATCTAATTAAAATCAACAAATCATAGAATAATCAATTAGCTTAGGTCAAAACCTTTCGATCATATTAAATTAGTAAAATTCACCTTTTTTACAATAGATGTAAGGAAATTTAATTTATATTTGGAAATATTAAGAAAGGCTTCGATTAATTATTAAAAGTTTTTGATTAAAAACTTGCATAGTCATTTTTCACTTTATATTTGAACTTTCCTGTGAACGGTGAAAAATATTAATTAGCTGTGATTTTGTTAAAATAAAACAATATTTGAATATTATTTTATTGTTTTTATTTAATAACGATTTTGGAAATTACACCCGGACATTCTCATCTCATCTGAATATAATAATTGAACCTCTGCTGTGAAATAGGAAACGCATCATTTTTGGAATAATTTGGTAATTTGTTTGTACAAGCATAAAAGGCGGTAAAACTCAACAAATACAAAATAGTACAACTGGACTCGTCAAGATAAATTGTGGATACGCAATCAACGAGTGCAGCTGATATTATTCAAGCTGCACCGGTTACCGATGGAGTCATTGTCCAAAATTCAAGTTGATTCTGCACAGAATTATATTTATTATAGATTAACTGAAGACGATGAAGCAAGGGTTCCATGCTCCCAAAAGTTACCGCAATCGAAGTTTGTGACTTGAGTGAGGTTAATTGTCCTTTAAAAGCAACTCGCTGCTTCCTTATAATAGGTCAATTTTTATAACATCATCCATCTAGCAACAAAATGCGACACAATTATTTGAACCCATCCTGTTCTAATAAGGCTGCCTAATCCAACCTGGATCAGAGCCTGTTTAGGATATCTGATCCGGGCCCTATAAGTGGAAAAGAAACCCACGTCACAGGCGCCAATATGAGAAGTTACATAATGCTAGTCGGTTTATCGTTTGCATTGGGTGAGGTGCTGGTAGACAAGGTATTTTTTTCAATGTTATCCAAAATTATAAATGGCGGCAACAGATTAGATAAAAGTTTTTGAATGCTCTTAGCAACTTTAAAAATCGCACCGTATTACTAGATAACGACAAAGAAAGCCTTTTTGAAGACGTTGGTTGTTTAATTTTGGGTCAGACCAGGCTCGCCAAATCATTTGTAATATAATTTGCTGAGTATAGAATAAGAACATTTTGGTTTAAAATTTTCTTACTTTTCGTCATCTGTTTAAATGGAAAACAAAACAATTCAATAAATAAAAAAACAAATCTTATTGGTTATGAGAGGTAAACTGAGACAGTGTTCTGCTCTCTCCTGTTTACCCTGAAGTAAGGAGGCTGGGAGTCTAAATTTTTAAAACCCAAAAATTCAACACACATCTCGATCAAATTTCTTAACAACTGATTAACTATCCGATTTTGGAATAGCGCCAGTGGATGGAACCTTTAACTCACTCGTCATCCGGATCAGGGCGTCTGCCATCCTACAACAATAGTAATTTCACAAAAGACCTTCTGCTTAAGAAAGAACGTGTGGTTTTTGTAAAATAAAAAAAAATATTTTTGTAATCCACACCAACTGTTGAAAAAAATTGGTTAATATTCTTTTCGAGAAACCGCTTTGATCTGATCGGTTTGGAGTCAATCTTTGGTGAATGTTTATGTGTGTGTAATGCAAACATGTTTTAGAAACATACCCTCAGGTTGAATTGCAATTTACAGGGAATAAAACAAAAATAATAATTTGTTTTGTAGTGCATTAATTGCTTATAAAAATGCCAAATCGCCTCATAAAAATAATAACTTACAATAGTTTAGCTGTTTTGTTTAATTCTGTTTTATGCTACTCATAATTACATTTAAACGATGTTGATTTAATATTGCTGTCGAATTAAATAGCATTAACTTTAAAAATCATGTTGTGCTTAGTTACTCCAGTGTATTAAAAATATAAGCACCGTTTTAATATCCATTTATATACTGGTCGCACTTAATTTTATTTTATTTTATAGTTTTTCATATTAAAACTTAATTTGTAACAAGGAAAATTAGTTTTAACTACAAATTTTAAGAGATACCGAAATAATTAACGTTTTTATTTTGCTCTTTAATAGCTATACAAATTCCATAACATTTATTGCTTTTTGTGTCTGAAGCTCTACAATCCACAATTATTAATTACTTCGGTCTGAAAGACCTAAGTATTACATTCATGAGCTCAAAGTGAAATTTTTACCCCACTTTTTTTGGCATTTCTCGACGTTTCAGGACCTACTGATTCTAAAAAAGCAAAAAAAAAATGTATGTCTGTCTGTCGGCCGTCCGGCCGTCCGTCCGTCCGTCCGTCCGTCCTAACCTACGAAATCTAGAAAACCGCTGGACGGATTTCAAAATTTTTTTTTCTAAAAATAAGTTTACTCAATGGTAAGAGCCGAAAGGACGATGTGTTCAATAACTGTACCGCAAAGGTGTCAAAAAATCGTCAAGTGTGTCAAAACAACGAAATTTGCATATGTTTTGCTTAAAAAACATTCATTTTAAGTGATTACGAGTAGGAACATTGATTTTGGAGAAATCTTGATGGTCGGGGTTGGTATGTGAGACCAAAATCTAGATTATTGCATTATAAGTTTGTCCAAAAAATGTTGTCAAGTGTGTCAAGAAAATGATTTCATTTATTTTTTTAGATAAGTCTTTGGAAAAAAAATTTAGCTGTTTGTTTACGTAAATATAATTGAACATGGAAATTTTTGAATTTGTTATAGTTTTTGAAATATTTTTGGAATTTTGGAAAAGTTTCAATTTTTGATTTTGTAAGAATTTTTGGAATATAATTAGAATTTTGAAAAATTTTAAATTTTTGATTTTATTATAATTTTTAGAATTTTGGAAAAAGTTTAAATTTTTAAGAATTTTTGGAATATTATTAAAATTTAGAAAAAGTTTAAATTTTTGATTTTATTCTAATTTTTGAAATAGTTTCTGAATTTTGAAAAAAAATTAGAACTTTTGAATAAAATAATGTCAAGTGTGTCAAAAAATAATTTCATTTATTTTTTTAGCCAAATTTTTGGGAAAAAAAATTCAGCTGTTTTTATGACGTAAATGTATTGAACATGTAATTTTACATGTAAATTTTCGAATTTGTTATAGTTTTTGAAATATTTCTGGAATTTTGAAAAAGTTTGTATTTTTGATTTGTAATAATTTTTGCAATATTTTTAGAATTTTGAAATTTTAATTTTTGATTTTGTAAGAATTTTTTGAATATTTTTAGAATTTTGAAAAATTTTAAATTTTTGATTTTATTATAATTTTTTGAATTTTGAAAAAAGTTTGAATTTTTGATTTTGTAATAATTTTTGCAACATTTTTAGAATTTTGGAAAAGTTTGAACTTTTAAGAATTTTTGGAATATTATTGGAATTTAATAAAAGTTTAAATATTTGATTTTATTCTAATTTTTGAAATATTTTTGGAATTTTGAAAAAGTTTGATTTTATTTAATTTTACAATATTTTTGGAATTTTGAAAGAAATATGAATTTGTGATATTGTAATATTTCCTCGAAACGCTAAATGGAGAAGTTTTTGAGTAGTATCGGTAATTTGATGGTTAGTTGGTAAATTGCCTAGTTTGTTAGTTGTTTATCTGTATGTTGGATAGTTGTGTAGTTTAATAGTGGGTAAGTTGATTAGTGGGTTGGTTGGTTAGCTTGTTAGTTGGTTAGTATAGACAGATTATTGAGATTGTAGATTATTGAGTTGGTTAGTTAGATTGTTGGTTAGATAACACCCGACACCGGCACACAAAAAAAAACAAAGTAGTCTGTACTTTGGGCGCCACCTATCTACGGGCATGTTTTTCGACCTACGGAATACGAATTTCAAGTCAGTTTTAGCCGTCCACCCTCCAATTTCGAATTGCGGAAAACCGTGAAAAATAGCGAAAATTGGATGTATTGGTAAAAAAAAAATTGGGGATCTAAGACAAGCTTAATTTTCATGCATTTTGATCTCGTGAAAACGCGTTAAATAGAGCTTACAAGATTTTTTTTTCAATTTTTGTTTTAGTGTTTTTTTGAGTGTTTTTTGAGTGTTTGAGATTTTTTGAGTGTTTGAGATTTTTTGAGTGTTTGAGAGGAATCTGGACCAAATATATTGCAGATTCAGATTACGGAGATCGAATTACAAGAAAATTCTCCTCGATCCAAGACTACAAGATTTTTTTTATCAAAATAATTAAAAATTTTTGCGATTTTTGCCATTTTTAAGGGTTTTTTACAATTTTCTCAGATTTAAAACAGCTTATGACCTAAGCACACTTAAAATTAGTATTCACGAGATCAAAATACATGAAAATTGAGCTTGTCTTAGATCCCCAAATTTTTTTTTTAATCAAAACATCCAATTTTCGCTATTTTTCACGGTTTTTCGCAATTCGAAATTGGAGGGTGGACGGTTAAAACTGACTTGAAATTTGTATTCCGCTGGTCGAAAAACATGCCCGTAGATAGGTGGCGCCCAAAGTACAGACCACTTTGTTTTTTTGGTGTGCCGGTGTAATTATCTAGATAATTAGAATAGTTGTTTAATTGGATGATTAAATAGTGGACTAGTTAGTTGATCGACTAGGGCGCTGAATTAGGTAATTGTCTTGTTAGTTGGTTAGTGGGTTAGTTTATTGGCGAGTTGGAAAATTATCGAATTTGTGAACTGCATTACAAAAACTAATCATCTCTGGGTTTTCCTTGCATACGTGCTAATTATTGTTATAGATTATGACCAAATGATTAGGAAATGGGCCAGATCAAGGTGGAATGCAACCCGTACCGTTGATCAGTCTAGCCGAAGGCATATGTCGCGAATGGATATCAAACAACCTCCATAGGTTTGACCGCCCTGCTTATGTATCGATGATCTCTACGTAGATTAACTTTTGTTTTCAACGCTACTCGGTTAAGATTATGGGTAAATATTAAAAAGAAATTATTTATAAAAGCCATTTGCTTTGCATCTAAGGATTCGAGAAATCAAGAAACTGAGAATACAGTCAGTATGTCGATCTCTAGTAGCAATGCAGTATAAATGCTAAGGTCAATTTAAATCGTGACACATGCGCTAATATAGTAGACCCCTCTAAGTCTTTTAACCTTGCCAAGCTGTTGTACAACGTCAAAAGGAAAGACTGATATGGATAGTAATCTGGTCACGGATAATCATAAGCGATAAGTCGAAGTTATCACGTAATGTAATGCAAATGCACACTACATGATCTGAAGTAGCAGTGATACCAATGTACAGCGATATGTATTGATGTATTGATGTTACTGAGATGTCAAAAAGTGTATTTAACTGGGTTGTGTCTTAAAAACTTTGATCATCGGTATCTGCAATTTCAATTCGATAATGGGTCTTCTAGCTATGAAAACAGAAGATGAACAAAATAGGACATCTTTCTGGATGACTCGCTCCCACTTGTTGTTCCAAAAACTACTAAAACTAAGCGTGATCTGAATAATTAGAAGACAAACTGACTGATTTCTTAAGAAAAGTCACATTTGGATCATGCACTCTCAGTAAACTGAAAGACAAACCATAGCCGAAATGCTGGAATGAAATTCCAGGTTACTTGACAGGAATGCAGAAAGCACTTCAAGAATGCAAAGAAAACTATCGTTGTATCGTACTTGGAGTCGTATAGGACAGTCCTTAAAACTTATGAGTTGAGAAATGATTAAAGTGATTCATTGAGGCACTACTGTAATTCCTCTGGGGAGGAAGTCCTCTGAGGTATCAAGACTTCGCTAAGTATTATCAACCAGCTCACATAAACGATCTTGCTCTAACATTCGCATGGTCAGTAGACAACTTTCTGTACAGAATCATAAGAACTTCTACTAGAAACAAGGGCTACTCTAAGACACCAGCATCATGGGAAAAGGGTAAGTCAGACCTTTGCCATCAAATCATTAGTGCAGATAAAATTTTGTAAGCTGTTAAAAGTTACAGCTGTCCAAGCTCGCAGGACCAGGTGGTATCATTGGAAAATTATTGATGTCACCATATCCTGGCTGCTTATTATTTTCCGGAGCAGCATTGTACTTCGTCATATTCCTAGTAAATGTACCAAGGCAAATCAGACGAGGAGATCTCATTGTAATCCAAAAGACTTTAGGCTCATTAGTCTATCTTCTTATCTCATGAAACTATAGGCAAGATTAAAAACAGAATTTTTGAGATGTTCAATCGAACCTACAAGATTGTCAGCATCTCAATGCGCATACAACAAGAGTAGCTATGTGGAAACAACTTTATATTCTCTCAAACTTCCACTTGACAAATTTCTGTTGTTTCGTTAACGTTAGCGATCATTCACACTTGTGGATTTGAAAGTATAGGTGTAACTTGATTGACCTTTTTATTAGAAGTAGGATTATTAGAGTCTGTGTCGGTGAGTACTCTACTTGCAAATTCATAAAAAGAGGTACACTGTATGATGTACTACATTCATTTTTAGTTTTGAACTTGATCAATAATGATCTGTTGTTAAATCTGGCAGGACATGGATAAGGTTTGACCACTTATGCGAATATTGTCGCTATTGAAATCTTAAGCAAATACTTTGGTACTCTTAGGGATCTACATGGATCAAAAACTGTGAACTCAATATCAATCCCCTTCAATCGGAATTGGTTTTTTTCTATAGGAAGCATAAACCAAATTAATTTGACCCTCGTAATAGCAAGAGAGTCAACATAAGTACCATTGACAATGATAATTTCTTAAAGCTTATTCTGAACAGCATACCAAGTTGCAAGAGTAGGGCAAGCTACCATTGTGCTTTGCTCTTGCAAAAGCACAAATTGACGAAGATCGACAGAAAAGAGATGGTCTACTATGCGGAATATATATCGAGGTCCATGATATAGAAAATTATAATTGCTGTGCGGGATTTGGTTTGGACTAAAGTTTTAGAATGCCTCTTACTTAATGCAAACTGCAACTCCAAAAGTCACATAGGGGAGAAATATAAGATTTTCAGATTTTTAGTCGATACACATATGTCATTTGCAGGCACATTTATGTCTTGTACTGAACCATTCCAGGTCTTATAAACTGATATCGATGAATGGAAGACATTTGGGCATAGCTCTTGGTATCATTACTAAACGCTAGCTCATTAAACACCAAGCAAGCAATCTGAATCTGTTCACCCATGGCTGATACGGCTTCTGTAGTTATAATGAAAAGGAGAAAACAGTTCTCGTCTTTCTCTGCTCGTGTCCTGGTCTGGTTCAGATCAATCTCAAATTTCTGCGTCATCTTCTGCGAGATGGATGTCAGTCGTTTCTAGAAAAGCTCTATGTGGTTTAGGAAGGGAAACTGTGTAACGATTTATGATCATCATACAAATAGTATCATTTATTATACGACGTGTTCCTACCCACAAATTTTGGTTAAAAATCGAAAATTCTATTCGTGGAGTGTGCCTCGCATTGACCTCCAATCGGCCGTTCTAACCAAGCCGAACATAATCGAATTTGTGATTCATTTATTAATTAGTAAGCTAGCTAGTTAGTAGCGAAAATCCGAAATTCTACGTCCACGCCGTGCTACCTGGGTAACGCTAACAGAATTAGGTTGGTGTAGTTGAGAGGGGCAGAGTAAATACTGCTTATACTCAATGATTCTGCACCATGGCGAGTCATTGGCGCCATAAAACCAATGCAACTCAAGCGTCTGTTCTCCATGTTAGGGGCGGCTTGGAGCGGGCGTCTGTCTTGGATCAAGCGGCTCGCTATATAAATGTGTAGAAAGCGTCTGTTCTCCAT
The DNA here is from genome assembly GCA_963693315.1 of Diogma glabrata. Taxonomy (NCBI): domain Eukaryota; kingdom Metazoa; phylum Arthropoda; class Insecta; order Diptera; family Cylindrotomidae; genus Diogma; species Diogma glabrata. Next base: position 321,125,602 of record OY856187.1, on the reverse strand, counting down.
GTTAGGGGCGGCTTGCAGCGGGCGTCTGACTTGGATCAAGCGGCTCGCTATATAAACGTGTAAAAAGGTTGTTTCTGGTGACCTTAAGATGCAGAACGAACCCATTCACGAAAATTTGGGTTGGGCGAAGGGCTAACACCCCATTTCCGTAAAAAAATTATTGTCATGAATTCTGTACACAGGCCTCGGAATATCTCGGAATCATTATTGGAACGACCTCGGAAACTGTACCCGGACTACGATTTAAAAATGGGAACCTGGAACGTGCTAAGCCTCAGAAGACCAGGAGATCTCCTAAAACTCACACAACAAGTCGAGAGCTACACACTAGATATAGTGGCATTACAAGAGCTAAGATGGCCAGGTAGTGGAATCCATGAAACAGCGAAAGGATACACTCTTTATTATTGCGGTCATCAAAACGGAGGAGAATTTGGAGTTGGCTTTCTTATACACCGTCGCATGAATCAGCATGTTATCGACTTCTGCCCAATTAATATGCGGTTATGCACACTGAGAATCCGCACGCAAAAATTCAATGTAACGATCGTCAATGTTCATGCACCTACTGAAGATAAAGCAGATGATATTAAAGACCTGTTCTTCCTAGAACTCGAAGAAGTCATCAATAAAATCCCGCGGCACGATATAAAAATCGTGGTAGGTGACTTTAATGCTCAAATCGGTAGGATTGCAGAACTTAAAACACATATCGGCCCTAACAGCTTGCATCATACCAGCAACAATAACGGTTTTCGCGCAGCCGAGCTGGCTATGATGTATGATCTAGTAATTTCCAGCACTTTCTTCCCTCACAAGAGAATCCACAAGGCAACGTGGAAATCAAATGACGGAAGAACGGAAAATCAAATCGATCACGTCATGATTTCTAAGAGACACTCCACAAGTGTAACTGACGTTCGATCATACAGAGGTGCTGATATGGACACTGATCATATGCTTGTCATCTTTAAATACAAGTGCAAATTATCATCTACATTTAATAGACAAGCAAAAAAGACCGTGCGCTGGAACGTCGATGCATTTAAACATCCGGAAACGCTGAACAGATATCAGGAAATTGTAACGCAAAGCATAGAAGAGCATGACATCTCTTCTGAGATGCCATTTAACATACAAGAAGAATGGCAAACGCTTCAATCAACCATTATAGCCGCAGCACAAACTACAATCGGAAAGCGGCCACCGAAATCACACAACGAATGGTTCGACGACGAGTGCCGCCAATCCGTTGAACATAAACAAAAACTGCGAGAAAAATGGTTAACAAGGAACACCCGAAGCTCCCAATCTGATTATCTATGCGCCAGGAAAGTCTCAGCAAAACTTCTACGTAAAAAGAAACGCGAACACATGAAGAGCTGCATTGAAGACATCAACCAACATGCGGCCAGCGGAAATTCAAAAGAGTGCTTTGCCAATGCAAGGAATCTGACAAAAGATTTCCACCCAAGATCTACAGCCATCAAAAATGAAAATAATGAACTTACAACAAGTGAACGTGATGTGCTGGCAGTGTGGCGATCCCACTTTCAAGACCTATTGAATAGGACGAATGAAGTTCATCCTATTCGAGCAATTGCTCCATCAACTGAGGAGATTTTTGTCCCTTACCCAGCAATAGAGGAAGTGGAAGCTGCAATTAAAAAACTGAAAAATGGCAAATCACCAGGTTTCGATGGAATTCCCGCTGAACTTTTGAAAAATGGAGGAGCAGCTCTGGTCTCACGTATATACGATCTGATTCTTGCAATCTGGGACCAAGAAGAACTACCTGCTGGATGGAAAACAGCTCTCATTGTTCCGCTACATAAGAAAGGTGACCGTCTAAAGTGTGAAAATTATCGTGGCATCGCACTGTTGAACACTGCATATAAAATACTAGCTAATGTTGTACTTTCTCGACTCATCCCGTTCGCCGAATCTATCATCGGTGACTATCAGTGTGGTTTTCGTCCCAACCGCTCAACCACAGATCAATGTTTTACATTAAGGATGATTTTGGAAAAATGTTGGGAGTACAACATCAGCATTCACCAGCTCTACGTTGATTTCAGGCAAGCATATGATAGTATCATCCGCGACAACCTCTGGTCCGCACTCATATGCCTTGGTATCCCAGAGAAACTTGTTTCTCTGTGCAAACTCACAACATCGGGATCAAATTGTAGAATAGTAATCGAAGGGTCAGTTTCTGATCCTTTCGATATAACATCAGGTGTTCGACAAGGTGATGCACTCGCGCCTGTACTGTTTAATTTGGCGCTAGAGTACGCGATAAGAAAAAGCCGAATTGAGACGCAAAACTGCATATATAATAAATCTAGTCAAGTTCTTGGCTACGCAGATGATATTGTGCTTCTCGGACGTAGAACGAGCGATATTAAAGATAGTCTCTCTCAGCTTGAAAGAAATGCTAAACGACTTGGATTATGCATCAACACCGGCAAGACTAAAGTGCTAACAACATCTAAGAACATACCTCCCGGAAATCTGGATACTGGCGACTACGAAGTGGAACGCGTGGAAAACTTCAAATACCTCGGGTCTGTAATAACATCGTCAAATGACATGCAGGCAGATATCAAAGCCCGTGTCTCTGCCGCATACAGAGTTTTCTACGCATACTCAAAACTTCTGCGATCAAAACATCTTTCGCGGTCGTGTAAACTCACACTTTACAAAACATTAATTCGACCTGTGCTTACATTTGGAAGTGAAAGCTGGACACTGACTTCCTCCGATTGTAGAATTTTATCAACATTCGAGAGGAAGGTCATACGAACAATTTATGGTCCATGTAAAGTTGCTGAAAATCAGTATAGAATCCGAATGAATCACGAAATCAGACAGCTTCTTGGAGGCTGCGATGTAATCGGATTCATTAAATCTAACCGGATCAGATGGTTTGGTCATGTAGAAAGGGCTCCATTAGAAAGAATGATAAAAAAAGCGTCCCAACAACAACCAGCTGGTGTTCGTCGAAGAGGAAGACCTAGACAACGCTGGCGTGATGACATCATCCAAGACCTTCGTGATATAGGATGTCGAAACTGGGGTCAACTGGTCATGGAACGAGATGATTGGAAGCTGGTGGCACAGACGGCAAAATCCCTTCATGGGATGTAAACGCCAGAGAGAGAGAGAGCTAGTTAGTTACTTCCTAGTTAGTTGTGAGCTAATCAGTTGCTATATTGTTAGTAAGCTTGTTTGTTGGTTTTATTTTTATCCGCTCTGGACTACCACGGTGTTTTACTTTTTATTTGCATTCGCTTGTTTTCAAACACTAACTGTCTTGTGCATGAAATTCATACTGCTTATTGAGTGCAGAAACAACAACAACAGTAATGTTTTGAACGAACTTTTAGGGTTCTTAATTCTTCAAGAATTTTGGTTTGCGTCGTATGGTGTAGTATCCGTTCTAGCTTAGTTCAAATGTGCTAACCTTGTAACTTGTTTGTCCGAGTGAGAAACCAACACAACGTTGATGTGATGGTGTCAGTTAATATCTTTCTGGTACAGCATATCAAAACGATAAAGAGACATATTTCACCACTGAATTCAACTCCTATCCAATGTCCATTATTGAGTACCTGAGTGCCCGGGTATTTTTGGCTTTTTTAACATACTCAACTACCCAGGTATCTCGACTAACTACCCGGGTAATTTGATCGACTATAAAATTTTGGAATTAATATTGATTGGGACGTAGACCCTATAAGACCTTTTAAGACTTACTGGGACCTAGGTCATGAAAGAATTCTGTGTTGTTATGACTCATATTGTATGTCCAATTACAATTTATTTAAAAAATATTAGTTAAAAGTAAATTTGTGGAATTTAAGCCGAGTGAACAGTATTTGGGAAATAAGCTAAATTTTATTCTTTTCAACAAAAATCTTCTACCTGTGTGTCTTATATTGTAAGGAAATACATACATAATCCGTTTTTGGACGATCGCCTTAACATCACAATTATTTTAATTCATTTTTAGTGTCGCATTTTGTATTATTTTATTTATTCTAGGAACACGTTTTTTGCCGTTCTTCATACTTCAACTAAGTTGTCCTTAGTCCTTAACGGTAAAAACGGTCATAAAAGTATCGTAGACTAAATAAAATATGACAAAAATTGACACTAAAAATTAATTAAAATAGTTGTGATGTTAAGTCGATGGTCTAAAAATAAATTTTTATCTCGTCGCTGGTTAGATGGTTAACCATAAACTCTGATCAGAAGCACGCCGGTTCGATTCCTGAACCGACCGGAATTGAGATAAAGCATTTTCAATTTTTTATTCCATTCAATTGAATATATTCATGTCTAGTGATTTATACTTCTAAACTACATAATGAATGGATCCATTGATATCGTATAGATACAAAATCTTAAAAATCTTAAAAAAAAATTATCTGTTTTTTTTATATGTTGTTTTGTTGTCAATATCCTATTGAACAAAATGATAAAAATGATCATGCAGAAGATGCTGGTAGACAAGAACTATGTGGAATTTTCATTAGTAACATTAATAACGATAAATGCAGCTCAAATTTGTATGACAAATAGAATTAATTATGACAAAATTTCTTTAATTTACCGATCTTAAAAAATTGGAGTTATTCCTTGATTGGTGCAATTTTTTCATAGCTTCTATACATGATATAAAGACATATTTTAATAAGAAGTTATAGTATTTTGTTTTGGTTGTGTTAAAAAACTGATGACATCCAATTGCGTTTTTTAACAATCGCAATACCTTGTCGATGTTACTAGTGTAAAAACATTGGCATTGAATGCTCTAGTCTGTTCTGGCTGAAATTCAGTTACCTATAAAACAAATTTCCGAAAACTAATTTTTGCATTGACCAAGCCTCAATATATTTGAATTGGCATCAAAAAAGCCAAAAGATTAACAAAAGAAACTTAAATATATTAATCCTACACGGCTGCACACCATACCTAAACTTTTCTAAATATATTTTATTTCTTTTTCAAACACCCGGGTACCCGGGTAACCCGGGTTTTTCAGAAATTAATACTCGACTACCCGTGTACTTGCAAAGTAATTTTGGTACCATACTTATCCCCCACCTCATTTTAAAATTAAATTTGATGAACATAGTTTTTAGATATTTATAAACTACAAAATCAAAAAATTGACAAACTTGAATTTCACACAAAATATGTCATCAGTAAATCAAAAGAAAATTTATTTTCCAAAAACCAAGGAACAATTAAAAGAAAATGTGTGAATTTATTAATTATTTTATGTTCGCGTGATATCATCAAAACATTAATATTTTTTACATTATGCTTGTACACATACATATAAATATATACATAGTAAATTTATGACTCCGTTGAGGATAATAATATTTTCGTGTTTTTCTTTTTTGGAACAAAATAGGAAAGAAAATAGAGAAAAATATTGTAATGAAAATTAAGTGAAAAATGTGTTTTAATAGAATGAAGTTACATTTTGTTAGTTAATGAATGTGATTATTGCGTATAGCTGAGGTGTGTTATTCTGTTATTCTGTGCTTGCAATAAAAGTTGTTAAAATTTATTTAATTGGTGGTATTGCAGAGCCAGTGGGAATAAATCTAATATATTGAAATATTTGTTTGGGTTTGATGATTGTGAGTGATGTCGAGTTGTCATGATATATATATATATATATATATATATATATATATATATATATATATATATATATATATATATATATATATATATAAATGTATATATATATATATATATATAACAGGTCGTTCAATAAGTCCGTAGGATAAGTAAGAACAAAACAACATTTTGACAAAACTCGATTTTTTTATTCAACATAGTTGCCTTCGAGGGCGATACAACGAGTATAGCGATTTTCCAACTTTTCTATACCACTTTTATAGTACGATTTCTCTTTCTCGTCAAAATAGGCCTCAGTTTCAGCGATTACTTCATCATTGGACTTAAATTTCTTTCCAGCAAGCATTCTCTTGAGATCTGAAAACAGGAAAAAGTCGCTGGGGGCTAAATCTGGAGAATATGGTGGGTGGGTAAGCAATTCAAAGCCCAATTCGTTCAATTTTGCCATCGTTTTCATCGATCTGTGACACGGTGCATTATCTTGGTGAAACAACACTTTTTTCTTTTGCAAATGTGGCCGTTTCTTTGCGATTTCAGCCTTCAATCGATCCAAAAGTTCACAGTAATACTCGCTGTTGATGGTGGTTCCTTTTTGGAGATAGTCGATGAATATTATTCCGTTCGTATCCCAAAATACAGACGCCATCATCTTACCGGCCGACTGTTGCGTCTTTGCTCGCTTTGGATTCGGTTCGTCGACTGCTGTCCACTCAGCTGACTGTCTTTTGGATTCTGGTGTGTAATTGTGACGCCATGTCTCATCCATTGTCACATATCTACGATAGAATTCCCTTTTATTGCGGTTTAACAGTGCCAAAGACTCCTCCGAAGCATCGATTCGTTGTTATTTTTGGTCGACTGTGAGCTCACGCGGCACCCAATTTGCACAGAGCTTTCGCATACCCAAATGTTCATGTAAAATGGTAAAAACACTACCATCTGCTACCTTTACAATGTCAGCTATTTCGTGCACCTTCAATTTGCGATCGTTCATAACCAATTTGTGGATTTTTTTTATGTTTTCTGGAATAACAGCCTCATTTGAGCGTCCACTGCGCTCTGCATCTTTTGTGCTGGTACGACCACATTTAAATTCAGCCATCCACTTCTCTACCATTTGTCTCGATGGAGCAGAGTTTGGATAATGTTTATCAAGCCATTGTTTGGTTTCCACTGTATTTTTTTTTCATCAAAAAGCAATGCTTTATTAAAATTCGAAACTCACTTTTTTCCATTTTTTTTCAAAAACAAAAGTTGCTTCACACAAAATGCTATAACTCACGAATCAATAGTCAGATTGCTGTCAAATTTATACACGTATCGTTTGAAGGTTAGTACTAAATAAAAATCATATGAAAAAAATTCTAGTAACGCCATCTATGTGTCATCCTACGGACTTATTGAATGACCTAGTATATATATATATATATATATATATATATATATATATATATATATATATATATATATATATATATATATATATATATATATATATATATATATATATATATATATATATATATATATATATATATATGTAGATATATATATATATATATATATATATATATATATATATATATATATATATATATATATATATATATATATATATATATATATATATATATATATATATATATATATCCAAATATATTCTACAACACATATTAAAAATTTCCTTTCCATAGTAAAACCTTAAGTATCGCAAATTGAATTTTTCTTGAAATAAATCCCACATTTTTGTATAGTAGCTATTCTGTATACATATCTCTTTTCTTTATATTAAATGCGAGCCTTTTAACAGTCATTCTTTTTGGGTCAGCAAAATTAGGTCAAATCGATTTTCAACACAAATTAAAGAAGAAGCTAAATAATTTAGAGATTACATACTGGACATGTTTATTCAGTCTTAGTCTAAATTCATGTACATAAAGAAATACTTTGCTATACTGTGGTTTGAAAAATGGCGCTAGCAAAGCTATAACAATTTTTCAATGTTGTTTGCATAGTAACAAAACTATTTTTTGTCAGTTTTATTGATTGACTGATTGATTGATGAAGGAACAACCAACTGCTGTTTACATCTTTGAAAAATTTATGATAAAACTTATATTTTGCTATATGTTGTGTTGTCTGTTTGAAAGAAAATTGATAGAAAACTGACAAAAATTTTTAATACAAAATGATGATACAAAAATTGAGTTGTTTTCTGAGAAACTGTTCTCTGAAATACTAAATTTCATGTGAATATAAAATAAAAAAATGTAATGGTTTCTTTTCAATTTCTTAATTTTATATTTGATATATTTTTTCAACTAATCTGGGATAAAAGAAATCATTCGTTATGTTATAACATTATATGTAATGATAAGAATAATCAAAATGCATTTCTTTTCCAAAACTAAATTAGTAAGATATTAACTTAACATTCATTGTGTTTTTCATATCATCGTGATTACAGATTACTTAGAGATTACCCATGGTAAAATTACCGGTTAAATTTATAATATTACGTAATTTAAAAAATAATAAATTTAGTATAAATGAACAATGCAATAAAATTTGAACAATCTTTATTTCATAAAAATAAATTTTTTGCTTTTCTTTGAGAAACAGCAATAAGCTTATACGAGATATAAGTTCTCAAAAAGTTCCAGCGTTTTTGATGCACTTTGTTATTCTATATACTCACCGGCATCAACACATATGGCTTTGTAATTAGCGGGATCTAATCAGCCATTTCCAGAATTCTTAATTATTCATTTGCTCAGAAGAAAGTTTAGGGAACAGAACAGAATAGAATAGAATTTATACTATGTGGGTCGCTCTCATGTCTCGATCACAAGCACTTTATTAATATGACATATTTCTTTCTTTCACCACTTTCAACAAACGCAAAAAAAAATTATATAATAGAAAATATGAGGACCTTCTAAATTCATATGGTCCATGTTGAAGTTATGTAGAGAAGCCAGAAGGCGAATAATGCCGTTGTACAATCACCAGTTTGCAAATATAATCTTGATATATTATAGATTTACAAATCTCTTGTAACAAGTTTTAAAGAAATTTATCTTAACTACTTTTTGATCTTATGTTAATTACATCAAATGTGATTGTTTTATTTTTAAATTAAAAAAAGGAAAAAAGTATTTTTGCTGATTTATTATCATTGGTCAGCATCAGAATTTAATGTTTTTTAGTGGTGGACCTCAATATATACATTCCTCATATATTGGTCACTCTTTATTTTTTATAAGTCTGTCTTCACATCTGGCATGGTCGAATTATTTATTATTTAAAACATTTTACCATCACACTACTATAATTCATATTTCCTTCAATATATTGAGATTAAAAAAATGTATATTTTTGAATTGACAGACGTGAAATTTGCTTATATTGGTACTGTTTTATCATTTCTTTTTTTGGTAAGTTCCTATTTTTCTATACTTTAAAGTATTTTATATACAAATTAACATTTTGGATCAAAATTTTTTCATTGAAAAATTTATGAAAAATTGTTTCATCGATCTACACGAAATAATTTCAAACAAAATAACTTTATTTAGTTTATATTACACATGATCACTGTGAACCACAATCAACAGTTCAGACAAATGAGATAGGTAAAACAATTAGATCTTTTTACACACTTTTATTTAACTTGACTTCTGACAGCTTTGATGGGTGGAATTTTGTGATTCATTTTTCAGTAGCTTCCCATTATGTGATTGATCCCAAATTGAAAAGACAAGTTTGTTGAAGCAGTCAGTACGTATTTCTAAAACTTTTAAGGCACAAAACTTTATAAAACTGAAGAAAAAAAATTCAAATTTTTCTTCACTCTGAAAGACCTTAAAGAATTGCACTGAAATCCCCATAAACTGGTTGACTCATTTAGAGCGAAGGAATTTTGGTAATACTGTGTATATCATTATAATCATAGACATCATACATGTTTCTGTCATTTTATATGGATAAAAGGCCTTATAATGAACACAAAAAAAAAAATAAAAGTATGACATTTCAAAGCTTATAGACCTTTTTTCTTAAAGCTCAAATCGTTATTTTGCTGTATTTTACAGATTACATACAGCAATGATAATTAGAAATCAGTTATCATGTATGAAAATATGAAAATCCATGAGATCTGAATGTCGCATTTTCTACGTTGGAACTTCGCTCATACTGAGTATATCATTATAATATATGACATATTACACATTTGTGTTATTTTTATAAAAATAATGGATTAAAAAAATCAAAATTTTACTTTTTGTTGTTTTTATCAAGCTTTAATTTTATTGACGATTGGAGGAAACTTCTGGTGGTAAGAATCAGAACTAGTGTACCCATATAAATTTTGACATTTAGTTCATTTTTGTATGCATTATCAAATTTGTGTTTACATTGGTAAGTTTTCAAGCTGAAAAATAATAATTTAAACTAAATCTAATTGAAATATACATATATAATACTTGTGTTTTTCCAGGTGTTTTGTTACAATTACAGAAAAACTACCAGAATTGTATATAAAAAGAATATTAAAACAGCCATCACGGCAACACAAAATCCAGTTCACAAAAGAACTTGGATATTACATTGTGGGGTAAAATAAAAATTTAAACTAAATCTAATTGAAATATACATTTATAAAACTTGTGTTTTTCCAGGTGTTTTGTTAAAATTACCAGAAACATAAAAAGAATATTAAACGTATTATCCTGATGAATGGAAAGATGATGTAAGAATCGATGCTTTGTTCGCTCCATTCAGAGTTCGAACATTAAATCCTGTTAATTGCGATTCTAAATTAAAATTTTGGAAAAATTCCATAACAAAATATTGTTTGTATAAAGGGGAAAGCAATATAAGTAATATTAAAATTCCTTATGTATTTCCAAAGGTATTAGAGAATATGTTTCAGAAAGAGGAAGTTAAATTAAAAAATGATTTCATGGAAATTTGACAGTATACATGGAGTTGAAGGGGTTTTAATTCATTGATAAAAAAGTATTTCAAAGAGTCTCAATAAATTTAAAAATTTAATACAAACAAAAGATGATTCCACAGAATATGTTTTAATTGAAAGTTTAAAGGTGAGTTTTTATTTAAGATTCTGTTGTCTTGAGGTTTAATTTCTATTCTTATTTGTAGAATCAAGCAACAAAAATCCAAAGGGAAATGGAACATTTAACCGAATCTGTTATGTCCTTAGCCGATGCTATCGAAAAGCTTACCAATTCCAATTTAGAGTTTAAATTAACAAATGAAGGTGCATTGTTAGCAATTCAACAGTTAGAAAACGAACAAAGTCGATAGATAATTACTCAAAAATTATAATAAAATTCGGTGCCATCGCAGAAAAAGTCACACCAATCAATGAGCTTGAACGTTCTATTTATAATCTAGAAAAAACAGAAAAACATTTATTGAAAATTTTTGATAAAATTGAAAATGAATTGAAAGATTTAGACATAAAAATATGAGAGTTGATTAGAGATGGCAAACGAAATTCAGCGAAGTTTCATCTTCGTTAAATCAAATACAAATACAAATAAAAATTTGCTTTCTGATTCGGGAATTACGCTGGATAGCGTTGATGAGGCATTGGCGGATGTCCAAGAAAACCATGAGGTACATGATGATATCCAATCAACGTTGGGCGGTGGTAACACATTTAATACAATTGATGATTCCATTCTGGAAAAAGAATTAGAGGAATTGTTATTAGAAGATGCCTTCCCTGATGTTGTACTGTCTGATATTAATAAAAACGACGGAAATGAAAAGGAGAAACCAATGGATGCAATATTAAATATGGATGACTCGATAGAACGTCGTATGAATGAAAAATAAAATTCAAAAAACTGACTCAAAAAATGTATATCGCTAAAAACTATAAAATAAAAATAAATAAAAGAAAATTTAAAAAAACACACTTTTATTGAAAATGAACTAAAAACTAAAAAATAAATTTTGCATTGACACAACACGATGCTCCAAAGAAACAAAGGTGATATTCAAACGTTAAATCTTTTATTAATAACTATATGTTTGCTTTCAAACCATAATAAGGAAATAAATATTTAAATATCTTTTTAAACAATTTAACACAGATGGCAAAATTAGATGTACAGACTAGAATACTATTTAACTAGAAGTTTTGTTAGATAAATAATTTTCCGTTACAGTTTTTTACGAAAAATAAAAGTGGGTGGCGCAGTCAGCGTATTGAACGTATTACATCACATTTCTTGTATTATAAGTAATTTATAATACTTTAAAATAGTTGAATTAAGTTTTAGTATTTATACTTACTACTTAATTAAGACTAAGAACTAGCACATTTTCTACACATTTAGTGCCCTTCTATATTGACTACGCCACCCACTTTTATTTTTTGTAAAAAACTGTAACGGAACATTATTAATCTAACAAAACTTCTAGTTAAATAGTATTCTAGTCTGTACATCTAATTTTGCCATCTATGTTAAATTGTTTAAAAAGATATTTAAATATTTATTTCCTTATTATGGTTTGAAAGCAAACATATAGTTATTAATAAAAGATTTAACGTTTGAATATAACTTTTGTTTCTTTGGAACATCGTGTTGTGGCAATGCAAAATTTATTTTTTAGTTTTTAGTTCATTTTCAATAAAAGTGTGTTTTTTAAAATTTTCTTTTTTAATAAATAAATAAGTCTCCTTTACATATACATGAATTTCTTTTATTCTTAAATTATTTAGATTTGTTTACAAAACGTAATTGACAAAATAAGACTGAGGATGGGGAAGGGATAAAATCTTGAGTATACATACACATAAGATAAATTATTAAATAATTTTTTAGAATTTTGTTTATATTTCGGTTTTAACAGTCCCTACTGCGAAGGGTTTCAGTTTTCACAGAGAGACAGAAGCACACCCGAGATGCAGCATTTTGAAGATCAAGTGGTCCAACCAACACGTCCATTACTAACATCTTACAGTTCTACTAATGAATTCACTACCAGTCTGATTGCATTTGTTTCTCTAAATCTAGGAGACAGTTTAGCGGAAATTTCACATCGCTTATCTTCATATTTGGAATTCTGGGTATCAAATTGTGTGGTTGTGCCAATTTAGTTAAAAAATTAGCTATACTGTTTTTTAAGTATTGTGTGATCCGGGTAAAGTAGTTCAGGGGATGCTTCCTCTATGGGTTCTTTAAAGCTCTACAATTCTTCAATAAGGCATAGGTTCAGCCATGAACTATGATAAATAGTCCAAATAATGTATTTTTAGTGGAACAACCAATTGAAGAATGAACCATAATTAGTAATGCGCTGTTTATCTGAGGCCAGAATGTTGTTTTTTAATATAAAATTGAATACCAGGTCAAACGCTTTAATTAACCTGTTCTACAGCATTAATAAAAAATGAGTATAGAGCGGGGTTGAAATGCTTTGTACCGCATTTAGTAAGAAATTCTATAATTCTAAATTCTAAAAAATATTCTTTAAAAAAAATTTTGTGAATTGAGTCCCATTTTCTGAGACTATTTTCTCGGGACAACCCCAGGCTACAAGCACTTGTGATTTTAATAACATTTAGAAGACGTCAGGAGTTAAATTCCTGAAAGGAAAGACAAAGGTAGATTAAAATGATCTTAAAGTTGTCGAAGACCATTAGGATCGCAATATTTCCCGCTTTAGTTCAGGTATACACATCTAGAATATGCTCATTCAGCTCTTATTATTTTTGTAGCGGCCGCACGTTTCTCTGAGGCTTGGATTGATTTTCTTTGCTATAGATTTATATTTTTAAAGTTGGTTTTGGACGTGAGATAGCACACGGGGCAAGAAGGAAAAACATCAAAAACGAAGCAGGATCTTACCTACTACAGCATGACCTAAAGTGAGAAGACAATGCATTTTGGATTTTAAAACTAGTTTGTTCTTTTGAAACCCGGTGCTTTAAAGTCTTACACTCTACACAAACAGTAAAATTTAACGACTTTAACGATTTGTGTGAATTTCAGATAAACAAGAGAAAAAAATCAGGCAAACTGCGATCCGCTTTCAACTTCTTTAATAAACAAGAGAAAAAAAGCAGGCAAACTGCGATCCGCTTTCAATTTCTTTAACTCGTCAATCAGTTTGTGCGGGCGGTCGGACTGTCGAGATTACTCACTGTCATAGTAATAGAATGCAAAGGGATTTCTTTGTGCGTACATAGTACACATGGAATGCTTTGCCCGAATCAATAGTATCGAGTGCCTTCAATCCACAAAGATTTAAAAAAAGCGTCCACCTATACCTCGAAACGCATGTTGTTGTGGGACCTACGTCTTAAAAGGTATCTATGTGTTCTTGTGACACATTTTGTAATTCCTACTACACAACACTTCTTATTAAAAAAAAAAAAAATATGAGGGCCACCACATCATCATCGTCCAATGGTGTCAACACACATCCAATCTCTTCATTGCTAGCATTACACTGCACAATGAATAACTTTGAAAATGCATGGTTGGCTAAAAAAGAGCTAATTTTAATGCTTTCTAGAAAGCTAAAAAGACCATATCAACTTTCTCCGTCCACTGGAACTTCCTGTGCTTAACAAATCTGTAATAGCAGTTGAGAGACGCAAGTTCAGAAATGAATCTTTTGTGACATAACCAATAATTATCGGACTTGGCGCACTGACATCGGAACCGTAGACTTTGCAATCGACGCCACTTTACCATTATCTATTTTAATTTCATCCTATAATCCAATAATGTCTAGTAGTATCTGAAGGTGCGAATCAAATTTGCATGAAACTATTAGAAAAACATCTAGGTAGATAAATTCTTAATTTCTTATTTCAGGAGGTAACACATGAGTCGTTCTATTTGTGACAAAGGGTACGCTAAAGGTCTAGTAACTGCAAAACATCTCATGTGAATCCAGGCAAAGACATATTTAAGTTGGTTTCTTTATTAGTACAACCGGTGCGTTTCAAGCACTTTTGGAGACTTTGATGATCCCTAAAAGCAACAAACGATCGAACTTCTCGACAGCTTGGGAAATAGGATAATAGTTCTGTTTTACTGAAGGAGTATCACTTGTATCGAGAACTTGTTCCAATATATTAGCTTTTCCTTATCCTAGCTTCGAGAATAATGGCAAAAGTTGGGGTCTTTCTCGTCGTTGTTTTTCGACAGTTGTTAGACTGGATACTGATGGTGCAGTCGTTCCTTTCGCACGCCGTTGTAGTGAAAGCTGATTTAAATCGTAAATGTACTAATAAAAGCATTATTTATTAAGTATTATATTTTTAGGGTTCCGTACGTTGAAAAAGTAAAAACGGTACCCTATTGGTGCGACATCAGTGTCCGTCCGAATTACTACATAATCAATTTACTCATAAACTATAAGTGCTATCAACTTGAATTTCAACTTTCTACGGTTATTAAATGTGTTTTCCCATGCTTGCTGATAACAAAAAAAAACAAATATTGGTTTTCATCCATATTTTATGCGCATAGATAAGGAGATAGTAAAACAAAAGTTTTTTAAGAAATCGAGTTTGGTTTAGAAAAATCGAAAAAATGAAAAATTTGAAAAAATGGTTTTTGAGTTATTGCATTTGACGTTTGTTTTTGTAGAACAAAACAGTTTTTTTTTGTAATTTGCGAAAGCACCGTTTTTGGTCTATTTCTAAAATTTTGTTTTGGAGAAGAACTATTCTCGTAGAAAATAATATATACACGGAACCCTCGACGAGCGAATTATATTCGCACTTGTCCGATTTTTTTTTAATTAATATAAAGTATATATCACAAATGATTCTCTAAATTAATGGTGAACAAAAATGTATAAAGTAATTAAATTTAAAAAAAATATCTTCAGGCTAATATCATATTACAAAAAATAAAATATTTATGTACGATTATAATTTTATTTGTTTTTAAAATCACATGCCATTATATTACATATATGCTATTAGTGGGATACTTTTTATGTAGCGCTCTTCCATGTGTTTTTCTCCTACTCCATTGCAATGCTGGTAATCTTAATTGGCACAAAGAGTCTGGATAAGGTATCGCAACGTCATATATGTGACCTGCACGGTCTTCAAATGTAAAATTATGTTGTTGTAATTGAATATTTTATGTTTATTATTTATATTGAAATGACCTTCTTAAAAGCCCTCAGCCAATTTAAAGCAGCATGATATGTTCTGATACAGAATCTTTGTCTATATGGAGGTCCAAATTTATTAAAATGTTCGATTGATTTGATAACAGACAACAATTTTTCCAAGTATTACATAAAATTTGTTCGTACTTAACGATTTGTCCAAGTTTTCGGTTGCTTTTCCATTTCTTTAAATAAATGGTTTAATACATCAGAAAATCCTAGACTCTGTGGCTCAATTGGAGTTAATGGCTACCATAAAACTTGAATCGTTGAAAATTGAAATTAGAACCTTAGTTGTGTAAAACTAGAGCGTTAACTCTTTTAAATCAAATCTGCAACAGTGTTTGAGTAGAAATTTGGACCGTAGAGTACTATACTCCAGGTTTTTAAATTTGTATTATGATTTCTTGGCAGCCTAAAACCGGTTTGATCTGTTACAATAGTCCTTAACACCATATTGCTTGAGAATATTGTTACTTTTGTCGTTATGATTCCAATATTTATCTGCTTAAAATTGTGACAGTATTTTAAGTATCGTGTATATAATCGCATATTTCGTTCGCTATCATCACTGTTTCTCTCCCGTTTTTATATATCGATTTGACGAAAACTTCGAGGTTTTATTTTGAATTTGTGTTGCAGTCAGACTCAGTCCTTCGAGCCTGACTAAGTAGATTTTCCCTGTGCTTGCTTTGCTGTTACATTTGTTTGTGTAGGCAATCTTGAATTAGCAGGTAATTCAGTTGGCACGTAAAGAAAAAATCCAGCAGGCGTTGAATTCAGACCATTACGATTCTTCAAAACTCTTCTTTTTGATATTTTTCGTCTGCGAAAAAACCTTTTTGGCTTTCCAAAGGACAACAATTCAATGGTTTTTTCGTGTAGCAATTTGGAAATCAATGGATTTTGTAGTCGTTGCAAACATTTTGAGAGTTGGTTCTACATTAAAATCGTCAAATCCATCAATGAACAGCATCATTACTGCGCGTTCCTTTATGGAGAATAGGCTTTTTCAAAATGCAGCTAAAACTTGATATCAGCAGCGATTCTGCTTGTTCTTTCCATAGTTTGTGTACACGGCTACGTAGCTGAGCAAGACTTATTTCGCTTGGCTCTTCACCCACAAATTTAAATTGAAGAACATTTTTTAAGTCAAACCGTTTAACGACAGGTAGATTATAACACCATCATAATCTTTTCTGGCATAATTAGGGCCAACCGTATGGCATTGGTAAAATCAGCCCGGTTATGTCCAAATGCACCCATCTCTAACTGTGTGTGATAGTCAATCAAACCTGGTTTCCATCGAACGCATATGGTTTGGCTTTATCCCTCGAAAATAAGCCTTTCATGGTACACTAGGTGTCGGTAGTTCCGTTAAGAATGATTTGACATCATTGAATCGGTTTGGGTTTCTACTGCCGTAGTTGTGCCTGTTTTATTTGCTATACCAACTAGTTTCTGAGTCGGTTTTTGATTAGGGTCTGCCAGTTGGTTCTTTTTAGTGCTTGGTTAGTGCTCCTAAATTCTTGAATCTCTTCTAACCTGTGGTTGAAAATGTATTACTGTTTTTGCACTTGATTATCCACCATATCTTTCACATCACCCCGGCGTTCTTCTTTGATTGTTTCCCTCAAGCCGTTCCCGAGCCCGTGTTGTTGGCTGAACTTCTCTTCGATAGTTTGGCCAAATTATCTCTCGATTGACTTTGATCCTTGATCAAAGCAGAAAAGTTGGCGAAACAAACATCATTAATCATTTTCCTTTATTTTTCACTCTAAGTTATATCCTGTAAAGCCCACTTCTGACACCATTGTTACGGAATTCTGGCTACGAAGCACTCAAAAAATAAATAACAAGTTTTTTTGATTCTTGAATTTAATCTTTATTTAATAATCTCAAAATAATTACAAAAACATAATCTTCATTAATTAATGTAATTGACATCTAGAATTGGAATTTCTCAATTTCCTTCTTAATGAAAAGCCTTTGTAGACCAGGATCATGTTCTATTTTTGTAATTTCCACTAGCTAAACTATAACTCAGTCAACCCAAATACAAATTTCCACCATAACTAAATATATACAAAAATGCTCACTCCATTAAAACAAAATGAAAAATTACACCATCCTAACCCTTCAACCTCGACCAAAAAAAAACTTTGTATTCAACGTTCTTCAATTTTATCTTTCAAATACAAATTCATTCAACTCATGTCTTTATCATAAGATAACCATATTTAACAAAAAATAAGAAAAAATATAACGAATTAATTCATAGTCGAGAAGACTAACTATTGATGACATAAAAAGTCAAAAAAAAGATTTTAATTTCTTCAAAAAAAAAAACAATCAAAGAAAAACCAAATGAAAATAATTTTTGGACATTAAATTTTTGAAAGAAAACCATAAGAAAATAATTGCATGATGGTTAAGAGACAAATTTTCAACAATTTTCATAAAAATATTCTAACCAAAGCAAAAAAAAAGAGAAAAAGAAAACCAATTTGATAATTCTTAAGAAAATGGTTTTCTTTTGCAGACAACTGATAAATTAGATGTCGTGCGGTATTTTCATTGTAGAGTCCTTAAGCTTAACATTTAATCTTGTTTTATTTTCATTATTTTTCTTCAGCTACGTTACGATATGTAAAGATAAAGAAAAATGTTGTGCATTTAAGATATGCATTTTTTCAATAGTATAAATAATTGTGACGATTTTGGTAATAGTAAGTATTTTCTCAGGGAGTTAATTATTTCAGATACAGATTGATTTAATTATGATCTTAATGAATATTTATAGAAAAATTTAATTAATTTCCAAACATAAAATTTAATTTGAATCTTATTTGAAACAGTGTGAAATCATAAACTGAATGACAAATTTCATGTTTAAAAAATTTTGATATACTCATTATAATTAATGTTTCTTTTTAAAAAATTATTGATCGAAATAAAATTATTATAGTCATAAACAATTGATTCACCGAACGTGAAGCATCAATTTAATTTTGTTTAATTTTTCGATAAAATAAAATTATTTAAAGATTAACGGTCTGTTTTTCTTTTTTTGTGAAAGTGAAACCTAATAAATTGTGAAACTTCTAATCTCTTGTGAGTGTTTTAGTTTCTATAATAATAAATATCTAACCACGGGGAAACCTGGAGGTGAAGAACACAATGTTGAATTGGCATCAACTTCTACTAATAACACTTTGAATCGTACGATAAAACGAAATGTAAGAATGAGTTCAGTTGTGGATAAACTTAGTTCTCTAAGGGAGCGCAAACGCCAAAACACAAATCAAATCAACATTAATCGAGCCAATTATACGGAAGCAGATCCTATGGAAGCTGTTGAGTCAAATATTCCTACATCGAACAGATATGAATCTCTATCCGATCAAGAAGATACTAATGAAGTCATCCCAAACCAACCAAATAATAACAGTAAGAATAGCATACAAATTCCACCAATTGTTGTTTCAAATATTAGCTATAACAATATTAGCAATATTTTAAAAAATCTAAAAATAATAAAATATAATATCAAAATTATGACCACAGGTCATAAAATTACAGTATTTGATGGAACGGCATATAACGAATTAAAACAAGATCTACAAAGCAAAAATATTGAGCATTTCACATACAACTCTAAAGAAAACAAAGCAATTAAAGTTATTGTTACTGGACTTCCATCTGATATGGAAATTGAAGATATTAAAGAAGATCTGTTTGTACAAGGTATACTGGAATCGGAGCTTATTAAAATTCAACCCATTACATTCAAACCAAAAAACAATTGTGACGGATATAAAGCTTTCCTCATAAGCTTTTTCAAAAGTAAATTTTCTATGGATAAACTAAATAAAATAAAAGTGATAAATAATGTTGTTGTTAAAATAAGCATTCACGTTAACAAGCGTAACGGGCCAACCCAATGTCGTCGTTGTCAAATGTTTGGACATGGAACATCACACTGTTTTAGACAAGTCAAATGTTCAACATGTAGTGGACCACATCTATCATCAGCATGTACCACCCCGGATATTATAAAGTGTGCAAACGGTGGCAAAACTCATCTGTCAACTTCCAAAGAATGTCCAAAGCTAGCTGAATTCAACTTCATTAAAGAAAATATTAACATCAACCGTCAATTAAATAACATTTCAAGACGAACAAACAATCAACACCAAGGTAAACAAAGCATAAATTTTTTAGCAAAAAAAACTCATCAAAGATTTGAATCACATAAAAATGATTTTCCATCATTAAACCGAACTTCACATACAAACAATCAAATTTCAACAGAATTACCTACACAATCAAACACTTTTAGCAATACAAATAATAGGTTAAGTTATTCTAGAATTATTACAAATAAAACAAATAACATTAATAATAACTGTATTGAAAATAATGCAGATGAATTATTTACAATGTCAGAAATTATAGAAATTATTAATGATGTCATTCTTAATTTTCCAAAATGTAAGACAAAGGCTGAGCAATTAGCAGCAATAACAAATTTAACAATGAAATATTTATCTATGAAATAATTATGGCGCGTCTTAATATTTTAATTTGGAATTCACAATCAATCCGTAATAAACAGGATGAGTTTTTTGATTATTTAATAGAAAATAAAATAGACATAGCTTTATTAACTGAAACATGGCTAAGAAGTAATGATACTCTTTTTCATATAAATTTTAAAATTCATAGACTAGATAGAACGATTTCTCAGGGTGGTGGAGTTGCAATAGTTGTAAACAAAAATCTCAAACATACATTACTTCCATCATTTAACTTAAAAATAATTGAAGCTATTGGAATAGACCTCGTAACTCGAAATGGTATTTTAACATTAGTTTCAGCTTACTTTCCTGGTGGAAACAAAAACATAACTAAGCCTAATCTTCAGCTTTTTAAACAAGATATCCAAATGCTTACTGACAGAACACAGTCATTTATTGTAGGGGGAGACTTTAACTCCAAACACACACATTGGAATTGCACCAGGCGAAACAAAGCTGGTGACACTCTATACAAAGAAATGTTGTCCAGTAATTTTGTAATTGAATTCCCTGACTGTCCAACTCATTATTCAGCCAAATCTGTACATGGCTCTACATTAGATATCGTTCTGACCAATAACCCTGTAATTTTATCCAAAATAATAACTCTTAATGAACTAAGCTCCGACCATCTTCCCATTGTATTTGAAATACTAACAGACACGGAACAAGGTGAACTATCTAATCAGGTCTTAAACTACTCTCAAGCGAATTGGAGCACATTTAAAGCCCATATTAATAACAAAATTGACTTAAGCAACGAGTCAAAAGTAAGAAATATTTTAACCAATGAAGATATTGATTAGTGTTTAAAATCACTCAATGAAGTTATTATTGAAGCTCAAAAAATTTCTATACCCAAAATTGAAAAAAAAACTCTAGGTAATAACGAAATAGTTATCCCTCAAGAAATCAGAGATCTAATACAGCTTCGAAATACAAGAAGAAGACAGTGGCAAAGACTGAGAAATCCTATGCTTAAACGACTTGTTAATAATATGACATCTGATATTAGAAATCAAATTCAAAATATTCGTAACCAACGATGGGAGAGGTTTCTACAACAAATTGAACAATCACA
Source organism: Diogma glabrata (assembly GCA_963693315.1). NCBI lineage: Eukaryota > Metazoa > Arthropoda > Insecta > Diptera > Cylindrotomidae > Diogma > Diogma glabrata. The sequence continues at coordinate 321,104,098 of OY856187.1, read as the reverse complement.
GAGTATGAAAAATATGTTTAATGTATCAAAAGTTTTACGCAAAAAAAAGAAAAATATTCCTGCTTTATATACAAATACAAATTCCTCTAACCAAAAAATTCTTATTACCAACAAAGAAAAGTGTGAGGCTTTCGCCGATTTCTTTGCAAATGTGCACGAAACAACTTCACCTAACAACGATTTACTAAAAATAGATGTAGAAAGAAGAGTGATGGAGTTTGAAGCTGATTGTAGAGATATGTTCCAACTTGAAGTAACTGAACTTGTAAAACCGTATGAGATAGTCGGGTTTATAAAAAGATTAAAAAATATAAAATCACCAGGAGATGACACAATTAACAACCGACTCATTAAACACTTACCACGAAAAGCTATTGTTTTTATCACATATGTATGTAATGCCTGCTTCAGAATTGGATATTTTCCAATAACTTGGAAATTAGCAAAAATAATTCCTATTGCTAAGATGGGAAAAGACAATACAAAAATCGATAGTTACCGACCAATTAGTCTATTAAACAATATTGGTAAAATCTGTGAAAGGCTTATCTTAACAAGGATCCTAAGACATGTCAATGCCAATAATGTTATTCCAGATCAACAATTCGGTTTTAGAAAATCACACTCAACGAATCACCAGCTGTTTAGAATAACGAAAGAAATAAAACAAAACATTTCTAACAAGATGTCAACTGGGTTAATTCTTTTTGATATTGAAAAAGCTTTTGATAAAGTATGGCATACTGCACTCATTTACAAAATGATTCTACTAAAATTTCCGAATTATCTATGCAAAATTATCATATCTTACTTACAAGACCGTAAATTCTATGTTTCTTTAAACGCTTCCAAGTCAACCCACAAAATTATAAATGCGGGCGTTCCTCGGGGTGCTGTTTTATCTCCAACCCTATATAACATATATACTTCTGATATCAAAACAGTTATCCCAGAAGATGTCAGCTATGCACTATATGCAGATGACACTGCAATATACTGTTCATCGCCAGAAATCTCAATAATTATGGCTAAACTTCAAAATGCAATTGAACTAATGTACAAATATTTTGAACACTGGAACATTAAACTTAATACAATCAAAACACAAGCTATCTTTTTAACAAGAAAACGCGCTAAAAGAAATCTTCCTGATATAGAATCACTAAACGTTAACAACTGTCCCGTTACATGGCAAAATCAGGTAAAATACTTGAGGATTATAATCGATAAACGACTTACTTTCAAAAACCACTTTGAATATGTAATTGAAAAATGTCAAAAACTAATCCATGTTCTATATGGGATGATAAACAAAAAATCAAAAATTTCGTATAGTAATAAAAAGCTTCTATATCTTCTTATAATCAGAGCTGCCCTAATCTATGGCTCGCCAGTCTGGATGGACTGCGCTGCAGTTTACAAAAAACAACTTCAAGTCATTCAAAATAGATGTCTTAAAATTATATATAACTTACCAAGAGATTTCCCAACTTCACAGCTTGCAACTCTATCCAACATTCCACTAGTATCAGAAGTGATCAATGCAATAAATCTAAGATTTATCACCTCCTGTCGATCAATTGATAATAAATTAATCTACCAATTAGTTTTATTAAACTAATGTAAAACTTTAACTTGGCCTTTGTCTTGCATTATTTATGATAATTGATAAATGAATGAATCCTGCATGTATGTTGTCGAATGTTGTGGGCATGTGTGTTTGAATGAGTGTTTATCAAAATGACTATAACTATGATAAGATATATCATTAATTTAGATTTTTAAGTTATTTAAAAAAAAAAAAAAAAAAAAAAAAAAAAAAAAAAAAAAAAAAAAAAAAAAAAAGCTTCAATAGGTTAATTTTTCCTCAAAAATTGTCTAACAATAATTTTAAAGAAAAACTAAATCAATATAGAATTTAATATAACATAAGGCACTTAATATTATACAACAGAGATGAAAAGTACACTTACTAAACTCTAATAATTTTAAACATGTATGTACATGAATCTGAAACATTAATAAATAGAATTTGAATTTGATGAAAATTATTATAGTAAAAATATTATGGCGCATATTATGTATTGGTCAAACAGACTATCCGACATATTTTCAAAAATCAAAATTAATTTGATATGATTTCTCGCTCAAAGATGAAAAAAGTTCTCTAAAAATTTAGCAAAAGATTTTGAAATTTACATAGCATTAAAAAGACTAACAATGTGTAATTTTTATTCAACTTAAGGGGGTATTCTGGTCTAGCTAAAGGTCTAAATTTTAGACATTTTTTGAGTAAGATAAAAAATAGGAAAATAGCACCGCAAATGCATGTCCGATTAATTTTAATTTATGCTGTGTTCAGATACCATGGAATCATGTAATTTTAGATAATTATTGACTTCCGTTCGATTATTAACTTGATGGGTGTGTGAAATAGATAAGCTCCTCGTGCTGCTCCCTGTGTAGGTACCACTCTTATGGAGATTTACTTTATATATTTTAAATGCACTTACTTGTGAGTTCTTCCTCCCGTTCTCAGTTTTGTGAGTTTATCCTCATTCTCAGATTGGTGAGTTTTTTTAACAAAAACACATTAATTTTTGTAAATTTGTACATTTATTATTTTTTATTTAATTTAATTGAATCTCTTATTTTCCTGGATTAGTTTGTGAACAAACATTTAATTCGAGTATAATTTTTTATAACTTATTTTATTTTGAACATAAAAAGAACACTACTTAATTTTTGAGCAAACTTTTAACTCGAATATAATTTCTTATAACTTATTTTCTTTTGAAAATAAAAAGAACACTACTCAATTTTTGAGCAAACATTTAATTCGAATATAATTTTTTATGACTTATTTTCTTTTGAATATAAAAAGAACACTTATTATTAATTCACCATAAAACTACACTTTTTAATTCACTCGTTTTCCGTTTTTCGTAAATCCATTTCGAGGATTTACTCTTCTACTAAAATCGCGATCCGTCTAACTAACTCTTTGGGATTTCCATCTATTTATGCATAATCGTTGTTGCAAAAAACTAAACGCATAACAAAAGATTGCATTCATTGAATTTGATTTGAATTTCTTTTCTTTGATTTTCTTCATAGGGAATATAAGAAGTTATTTTTTATTATTTATTTATTTCCGTTGTATATTGGAAATATATTTATTCATATGCATCATGCTATGATATTGCTTGGAAATATTTTGCGTTTGCAAAATTATGAGAACGAATCTTTTTCTGTGGGAAAGTTATTATTAAGAGATTGGGTTGCATCCTACAGTAATATGAATTAGATCATTGTTAATACAATGTTGCTAATAATATTTTTCTGGATTTTATTGTTGATGAAAATTTTGTCTTATGCTTTTGCTTGAAGACAAAATTTTCAAAGATTGTTTTGAGAAGTGAAATTATTGAAACTATTTTGTTTCAAATGGAATTTGTTTTGAGAAGTGAAATTATTGAAACTGTTTTGTTTCAAATTGAATTTGTTTTGTATAACGGAAAATATGAATATTCCTTGAAATAATATTAAGGCTATTTAATTGAATTTTTGGTTATAATGTATGAATGAGATTAAGGTTCTTGGATTGGAATTTTGGTTGTATGAATGAGAAGGCTTGAGACATTGTAGTGGATCTGAAGATCACTACATAGCATCCCCCCTTGGAAAAAAAAAATCTGTGGTAAACTAAGATTTTTTTTGAAATACGTAAGAGAAACAAAAACGAGCGAGTTGAACGAGTGAATTAAATTTAAAATTTTATACTTGATCATTCTTTTTTTGATCTAACTTAATGAATTTTTTACTTAATTGCTAACTTATTTTTTTTTTAAATTTTCTTAAACTTAAACCAAAATTTTTTCTTTATATATTTTATATATTTTATGAAGGAAAATATATTTATAATTTATTATAATTATATGTATTACTTAAACAGTTTGATGTGTTTTTTCTTTTATTTAAATTTTTTTGTTTACTATATTTATTGAGTTATAAAACTATTACTTGTTTTGAAATAGTTATTGCCTTAAATTTAATATTTTGTTTTTATTTATTTTTTTGTATTACCTTACTTAAATACTATAAAAAAAATTTTGTTTGATAATATTCTTATTACTATTTTAATAGCATTTTTGTTCTCTTTAATATTTTAACGTTTTTATGTTTCTCTCTTTTCTCTTATATAATTCTTATATTCTTGTTTAACCAAAACAGTTAACATTTATTTTGTTTTCAAAAATTAAGTTTTGTAACTTATTTATTTTCATATATTTTTATTTTTACTTAATTTTTATTAAAAAAAATAATATCCTTGTTTAAATTAATAAAAAACAATAATTTGACATTAATTTGTTTTATTTTGTTTGTTTGCACAATCAATTTCTTATTTTTGTGGCTCTATTTTACTCTATTATTCGTCTTCCAATTTTAGTCTTAAAAAGTAGTTTAGTAACTTAAAATATAGTTTAGTCTTAAAATTTATAAATTTTTTTTTTTACTTTTTTTTCTTTACTTAAATAATATATATAAAAAAAATTGTTTGATAATATTGTTAATATTAATATTCTAATAGTATTTTTGTTCTTATCTTAGTTTTGTTTTGGCTATCTACTTCCGTATGAGTTTTATAATTTATATTCAATTCTTTTTTATCGTCTTGGTTGTTTTGATGAAAATTATTTTGATTATTATATAATGACATTTCTTTTCCATCATCTGTTTTCACTGGGTCAAGTTCATTAAAATTTCTATCGTTTGTAAACTGTGAAATGACATTTGTTTTGTTTAGTTGTTCTAGTTGATCATTGTTTACGTTAAATATTTCGTATTTTGGTCCTTCGTTTGTTTTTATATGCTTTTTGTTTTGGTTATGTATATTTTCATTGTTTTTGTTTTCTGTATGACTGTCTAGCGTAGTGATTGTAAATTTATTTTCTTTTGTTGAATACGATATTTTGGAATTTAAATCGTTTGAAGTTGATGCATTTTCTGTGTTGTTTATCGTATTTGTAGTTAGAGATTTTTCGTTCTTTTTATGATTTAAACTTATTATATATCAATTAATATCAGGACTTACGTTAGGTTGTCCAATATTGGTTTGAATCATGTTTTCTGTGTCAGGGCTTACGCTATTCTGCCTTTTATTTGTATGAATTTTGAACTATTAATTTTCAGGGCTTACGCTTTTTTGCCTTTTATTTGTATGTCAGGGCTTACGCTATTCTGCCTTTTATTTGTATGAATTTTTAAATATTAATTTTCAGGGCTTACGCTATTTTGCCTTTTATTTGTATGTCAGGGCTTACGCTATTCTGCCTTTTATTTGTATGAATTTCTAGATATTGATTTCCAGGGCTTACGCTATTTTGCCTTTTATTTGTATGTCAGGGCTTACGCTATTCTGCCTTATATTTTTATGCCAGGGCTTACGCTATTTTGCCTTAAATTTTTATGTATTTTTAAATATTGATTTTTAGGGCTTACGCTATTTTGCCTTATATTTTTATGTTTAAATCCCAAAAAAAAAATTATTTGAAAATCGATAGAACTTATTTTAATTTGCTTAAGTTGTTATTTATGATTTTTGTATTTTTTATAGTTTTGAGTATACTAATGCCTTTCTCAAAAATCGTGTAACTACTTTACCGTGTAAATCTAATTGTAAACCTTTTGGTTAGTTTTGTATGTCGAAATAGAATCTATTTAAGTTTACAAAACTTCCGTTTTGGAGATGTTCGAGTCTCCTCGAAAAATTCGATGTGATGTTATCATATTGTATTGATCAACCCCAGTCTCAGACGTCTCTGATGTTCTGGTATATTTGAACTGTGTTTACAGTGTGGTGATCAATGACGTTAATGAAAACATCCTCTTGTTTCAACCGTTTGGTTCATCAAAACTATCTATCCTGTTAAAAGTAGCTTATTAATCAGCTTGTTTAAATTAAGTTCATCTATATAATATCAAAAAATGTCTTAAATTTTTATAACATTGATATTAATTATTCCTAAAATTATTTCCATTGGTTTCGGTGGTTGACCGTTTGCTTATTTAACCGCTTGTACCACTTTTTAGTTTCTCTTACTAACATTTGAAGTCTGTCCGCATAACTTGTTATATTTTCATTTTTTAATTGTTGACAATTACTCAGCTCTTTGTTGTGATTTCGTCCCAAACTGTCTTTGACATACTTTGTTTCTAAAAATTTTCTTAATATATGAAAAATTATGTAGTACAGTCTACACCATATAGTTCGTCACATAGAGGGTATCGTATTTTATCTATTACTACATTTACAAAGTAAGGTTCATTTGCCTCGTCCATGTTATTATAAGCGCGGTCGTAACTACATATAAAAGACCTCGCGTCTGCTTCGGTCCTATCTGTTCATTCTCCGCTGAATGTTGGAAGGTATGAATATAAGTTTACTAACTCTATGTGTTAATATTTCTTGGCCATTTTGCTTTTGTATTGATCTTCAACTAAGTCTAAGTCTTGAAAATTTGAAATTATTTCTGTTGAGCTTGTTCTCGTTATTTTTGAGCTACCACTGGTTTCTTTTCTTAAATCTTCTATTATTTCTGTAAACGTTTTATCTAATCCGTTGTCAAACGCGTTTTTAAATTTTTTTTTTGTCGCTTTCTTTACTAAATCTGTGTCTGGATAGGATTTGTTTCGCGTTGTCCTAATTATGTTGTCTATTCTAGACATATATTTGTAGACATGTAATAGTTTTTAAGTGAGTTTTTTTTATTTCTCGCGAAAGGTTAAACTGTGAAAAACCTTTTGTTTTTTGTAAAACGATTACCGTAATTGTTAAACCAAATTAATTTCAATAAAATTGCTATCGAGAAAACCCCACACCAAATTATCATTTATTTTATTTATTATTTTTTAGAGAAACATATAAAATTTAATTTTTCAACTAGCAATTTAAAAAAACATTTTTTGTTATTGAGATTATACAAAAATTCAATTTTTCAATAACAAAAAAAATTTAAAACTTATTTAATTATATTTATTTTAAAAATTTTTCAAAATTTTGTATTATTAATTTTATTTTAATAAATAAATGTTCTGACCTTACAAAAAAAAACTTTCCTTGATTATTTGACCCTCCGTGTTAGGCCTGATGAACGATGTTTGTAAATTTCTACAATGTTGGACACTCCTTTGATGTGTCTGATGAACGTTGTTTTAATTTTTCTATTAAATGTTGGACACTCCTTTGATGTGTCTGATGAACGTTGGTTTTATATCTGGTTTAGACTGGAACGGGTGACAAGACCTTGTGTACCCAGTCCGGGTAGTTGGTCAATTAAATTTTTCTATTGGCTCTTTGGCCTATTAACCACTGCTTCACTTTTAATTATCACTTTTAATTTTATTTAATTTTAATTTAATTTTAATTTTATGTTAATTTTTGTTGTAAGTTCGTATTTTGAGAATTATGAGTACTGGGTACTCCACTCAAAAATTATCGGCTGCGCCAATTGTAGCTACCACTCTTATGGAGATTTACTTTATATATTTTAAATGCACTTACTTGTGAGTTCTTCCTCCCGTTCTCAGTTTTGTGAGTTTATCCTCATTCTCAGATTGGTGAGTTTTTTTAACAAAAACACATTAATTTTTGTAAATTTGTACATTTATTATTTTTTATTTAATTTAATTGAATCTCTTATTTTCCTGGATTAGTTTGTGAACAAACATTTAATTCGAGTATAATTTTTTATAACTTATTTTATTTTGAACATAAAAAGAACACTACTTAATTTTTGAGCAAACTTTTAACTCGAATATAATTTCTTATAACTTATTTTCTTTTGAAAATAAAAAGAACACTACTCAATTTTTGAGCAAACATTTAATTCGAATATAATTTTTTATGACTTATTTTCTTTTGAATATAAAAAGAACACTTATTATTAATTCACCATAAAACTACACTTTTTAATTCACTCGTTTTCCGTTTTTCGTAAATCCATTTCGAGGATTTACTCTTCTACTAAAATCGCGATCCGACTAACTAACTCTTTGGGATTTCCATCTATTTATGCATAATCGTTGTTGCAAAAAACTAAACGCATAACAAAAGATTGCATTCATTGAATTTGATTTGAATTTCTTTTCTTTGATTTTCTTCATAGGGAATATAAGAAGTTATTTTTTATTATTTATTTATTTCCGTTGTATATTGGAAATATATTTATTCATATGCATCATGCTATGATATTGCTTGGAAATATTTTGCGTTTGCAAAATTATGAGAACGAATCTTTTTCTGTGGGAAAGTTATTATTAAGAGATTGGGTTGCATCCTACAGTAATATGAATTAGATCATTGTTAATACAATGTTGCTAACAATATTTTTCTGGATTTTATTGTTGATGAAAATTTTGTCTTATGCTTTTGCTTGAAGACAAAATTTTCAAAGATTGTTTTGAGAAGTGAAATTATTGAAACTATTTTGTTTCAAATGGAATTTGTTTTGAGAAGTGAAATTATTGAAACTGTTTTGTTTCAAATTGAATTTGTTTTGTATAACGGAAAATATGAATATTCCTTGAAATAATATTAAGGCTATTTAATTGAATTTTTGGTTATAATGTATGAATGAGATTAAGGTTCTTGGATTGGAATTTTGGTTGTATGAATGAGAAGGCTTGAGACATTGTAGTGGATCTGAAGATCACTACACCTGGGTTACGCAAATAGTCTATTTCAACTTGGTAGCCAAACATTTCATTTCGAACTCTTGGCTGTGATACAAAAAAAAAAAAAAAAAAAATATGAACCAAAATCAAAATCACAATAACAACGGTACTTTTCAGCACCAAAAGACAAAAAATATTGGACCTTCAGTCCGTATTTTTCAATTGAACATTGAAGGCAAAAGCAGGTCAAAAACTGAACATTTACAAAGATTATTAAAAGATTACGACATCGACGTTATAATTCTGCAAGAAACGCATGCAGCAGATGAAGCGCAACTTACCTCTAGAGGAAACATTGTTGGTTACAAATTAATTAGTGCTATTTACCATCAATCATATGGATCTGCCACGTATGTTAAGTCAGAAATCCTGAACTGCACGCACGTACTTACACCGACGGACAACGATATACATCTTATTGTTGTTGATATATCGAACACGAAAATTGTAAACGTATACAAGCCTCCAAATACAGGATGGCCAGCTGATACTCTACCATTATTTCATCACCCAGCAATATATGCTGGTGACTTCAATAGCCATCACACTCAATGGTCCTACTCAAATAATAATACCAATGGCGTGCAACTGACCGACTGGGCGGATGATAACAACATGTTCCTGGTATAAGATGCGAAAGACTTGAAAACCTTTAGATCTGCAAGATGGCGAAGCGATTACAATCCCGACCTCTGTTTTTCCACAAAAAACGAACAACGTAACCCTATTCCAATATCTAGGGCTGTCTTACAAGCTTTTCCACGCTCTGAACATCGTCCAGTAATTCTTGAGGTAGGAATCCAAATTCCACTCGTCAACTCTACGCCTCAACCTAGATGGAATTTTAACAAAGCTGACTGGGATAAATATAGGTTTAAGTTGGATGCAGTGATTCGCTGGATCCAACCCATTCCTAAAAATTACGATAGATTTGTTGGAGCCATCATCTCAACTGCAAAGAAATGCATCCCAAGAGGCTTTCGTGAAGAATATATTCCTGGTTGGAGTAAAGAGAGCGATATATTATATGAGGAGTACCTTAGTAGTGGTGAGGCAGACGTGGCTGATGACTTAATATACTCACTGGACGCCGCGAGAAAACAAAAGTGGATTAATGCTGTTGAAAACATTCATTTTTCCCATTCAAGTAGGGAAGCATGGAGTCTCCTTCGGAAACTGGGTGGCTCAAACTCAATTACTCGTGCTAACAATGAAATAAATCCAGAGGACATCGCAAATCACATAGTAAATATGTCTCGTTCTTCTATTAATCGCCTTCATAAGAGAACAATTAAACGCAAATTAAGAGAAATGAAGCGCAATTGCTCGTCTCCATCGAAGTATGCGAACTCTTTTAGTAGCGAAGAACTAGAATCAGCTCTGTCCCAAACAAAAAACGGAAAAGCAGCTGGCTACGATGGCATTTTTCCAGAATTTCTTAAAAATGCTGAAAAAAATGTAAAACAGTGGCTAACTAAATTTTTCTCGAATGTCCTAGAAAGCGGCAATCTACCAAAACATTTTAAGACTACGAAAGTGATAGCGATACTTAAGCCAGGTAAACCATCCAATGAACCAGGAAGCTATCGCCCGATTGCCCTTTTGAGCACCTGCTATAAATTGCTAGAACGGCTCATATACAATCGTATCGCACCGATATTGAATGACCAGATCCCAGCCGAACAAGCTGGTTTTCGTCCCAATCGCAGTTGCACTGACCAACTGCTCGCTCTAACATCCTATATCGAAGCTGGGTATCAAAAACAACTAAAAACAGGCGCAGTATTCATCGATCTTACTGCAGCATATGACACGGTCTGGTAAATTGGGATTATAGATAAGCTGTTCAATGCAATACCTTGTAACACCATCTCGCGTTTAATTAACAACATGCTGAGTAATCGTGTATTCAAAGTTCATCTAAATAATTCCTGTAGTAGGTCTAAAATGCTTAACAACGGTTTACCACAGGGTTCCGTCCTGGCGCCATTACTTTTTAATCTGTACATTCATGACATTCCTGACACAACATCAAAGAAATTTGGCTACGCTGATGATTGGACCCTGGCCACTCAAAACAAAGACATGGGTGTTTTGGAGGATTTGCTCTCAACTGACCTAGCGATAATGAATGACTATTTTCGAACGTGGAACTTACTTCCCAATAACAATACTTACTTCCACTTAAACAATAAACTGGCAAAACACGAACTAACAGTGTTATTTAACAGCACTGTCATTAAATAAAATCAACAGCCAAAGTACCTGAGCATTACTCTCGATAGAACTCTTTCTTTTACACTCCACCTAGAAAATACGTCAAAAAAACTTAAAACGAGAAACAATATATTGCACAAACTGGCAGGCTCTACATGGGGTGCTACTCTAACTACCCTCCGAACAACTGCTCTAAGTCTGGTTTACTCAGTGTTTGAGTATGGCGCACCAGTCTGGTTGAATAGCACACATACTCAAAAAGTTGACTGCCAGCTGCATGCCACGATGCGTACTATAAGTGGTACTATCAGATCCACCCCTTTACCTTGGCTCCCTGTGTTAAGCAATATCGCTCCACCTGCACTCAGACGCTCGCATGCTCTCATGCGTGAACATAAAAAGGTAACCAACAACATCACGTTACCTTTGCACGATTATTACGGTGACCACACTCGTTGTCGATTGAAGTCAAGAAAGCCCCACATAAATCTGCCAGCTACCTGCTGGCAACTAATTTTAATATCTTGGATGCCTGGCACACCTCCTGGCAACATTACAACACAACTGACCTTTCTATTACTAACCCGACTTCTACCCAACCTGGTTTCGATTTGCCACGTCATACCTGGACTACATTAAACCAAATAAGAACGAATCATGGACGTTGTACTGATTCTTTCTACAAGTGGGGCATTTCAGAGTCCCCTGAGTGTGACTGCGGCGCTCCACAACAAACTATAAAACACATTGCAACTGTTGCAATTCGACGTTACAATGGCAACATCTCAGACTTCCATTTGGCAACTCCCGATGTAGTAGCATTGATAGACTCGCTCGATGTAAACATCTAATGTTCAAATGTACTGCCCAATGTTCAAATATTTTACTTTTTAATTTTTACTTAAAAGACGCGCAATCAAATCGATTGTAAGTTCATTTAATGTGTATCCATGTTTTGTTTTAGGTAGATTTCATAGAAAAGTCTACCTATTTTTTAAGTTTAATTTTTAATGTGTCACAAAAAAAACCATACGCTAAATAAAATAAATTAACTTGATAACCTTAATGTTTTCAATAAAAATAAAAATCATTCTAAAGCATGATATTAAATTTTCAGTTAGTTCTAGATCAAATCTCACTCAGTGTTAATGCTAATGTGTTACGAAGCGGTTGTACAATCTCCTTAATTTCGAGTCGCCCTACTTTCTCAGATGCACTAATTTATAAATTGAGTTCAATATATTACTGCTCGTTTGCTTTAATGCCAAGAATTGATAAAATTGTTTTTATTCCTTTTTTTTGAACACAATTTCTTACATTCAATTCGTAATCATCTTTTACATATTTTTCTTTCAAGTTTGCTACGAAGCAGATGTGCAGCCTCCTTAGTGGGTTTTTTTATCGTTGAAAATTAAACAATCTAGCTAATGCCTACCTTTTTTGTTGTCGGTTGAAAACGGCCTTTTTCAAACTATAAATGCCAGCCGATAAAGGTCTTCCGTCTCTTGTTTCGACTATTTTCTCATCAGATAACATTTGTTTGGCTGTTTGTTTTGACGTCTAGCTGTGGTGTTCTGATGTGTTGTTTGAGTTTTTTTTTAATGAACAAACTAAATAATATAATAACGAAAATAAATGATAAAATCGGAATCAAGATATGCGATAAAGAGTGATAACCAAGGCTAAAAGAATAATACACCGGCTGATGGTAGGTTTGGTTTGTATACTTAATCAAAAACAAAATGGATTATTTTCTTGTGGTGTGATAAACGGAATGTCAAATAAAATGATACATGTATTCTTATAAAATGATAGTCGAAAGTTCTGTGATAGCAAATGTTTGTTATATACTCAAATAATAATTGTATTCATACCTAATAATGATAGAAAAAAAAATTCTGTGATAACAAATAGTTTATAAGACTTGTGATAAATGTAATGTTATATACTAAAATAATAATTGTGTTCATAACTAATGTTAGTAGAAAAAAATATAAAATTCTGTGATAGCATGGGTCTCAAAGAGGTGCATTAAAAAATCTGTTACCGGATAAAATCATAATTGTAATTATATTAATCTATTGTTAAAATATGTTTTAAATAGATGCAAAAGAAACTGTTCATTAATAAAATCATAAGTTTATCAAACGATTGCTACAATTCGTTGTTAACCCTTGCATCAAAGTGAAGTGAACCAGGGAATACGTCTGGAAGGTCATTTTTGTTTTGATGTTAATTTACCTTAAATAATTTACCACATGCTACAATCATATCCGGTGTGCTGAATACTATGGTGCATTTCAGCGGTAAACATTTTGTTTGTGTTACGGATTGTCATCATCCTGACTGCGGAGTAATTGGATATTTCCGGAATATCAACCAATATCGCTAACATCAACGGGTTTTGATTGTAACAATCCAACATCGCAATTATCCTGAATACTGTATTTTTCCAAAGATGAACTGGATGAGGATGGATGAGTATTTGATACTTTTTTTTGGGAGGGGAATGTGGACTAACTCTGGGGTGAGTCATATTCTTTATTTTTATGAGTATGTATGTATGAGTAAATGTGTGCGTGCGTGTATGTGTGAGGGCGTATATACATGGGGCTCGTATGTGGGCTGTGAAGATCTATTTAGTTTATTTTTATTTCATAGTGTCGTGCGATATTGATCTTAAAAAAAAAAAATATGTTTGAAAATTTTTTCTTGTGTATTTGCCAATGAAATAAAAGAAGTTCATTTCGGAGAACAATATTTCTACTTTATTTCTTCTGAGATTCATACAGTGAAATTCTGTAAATAGTGATGACGTCATTTATTGTTTTCGCATTGATTTCGAAATCATTCAAAGTTGTTGAAATGTTTTATCAGATTTCCAACATTGATAAATTTTTTTATGGACTGGGAAAGACCAAATATTTATGAACATCAACAATAAATGTTGGACGATTTAATTTAGGTACACCATCAATATGTTCCAGTGCCCAACCAGCTGCATCGTATGACAGTGTATCAGCATAGCGTAACTACTTTATAGCAAATGAATGGCAAGAGCTGTCTGCCAAACGAAAAATTAGTTTATTCTTACACATGTTATTAATCTGTACATGTTTGCTTATATTGGGATTTGGAAATTGGACATCTTTAAATTTTAACTTAGAACTTACGCGATCAGATTCGAATGAATATAACGAGGACAGCGATATTATATTAATTGCTGTTGGATCAATTATCTATATTCTAACATGTAGCGTACCACGAATTTTTAATCGGATTATAAAAGAAAGATTTATAGAAAATCGCATCCAGCAATTTATCAATGATTGTTCAATAGCAAATATGTCTGTTTTTTATATTATTTTTTTTCCAATCCCTCGGATTTTATATTCATTGAATATCTCCACCCCGTTTTTCAGATACCGATAAGTGTTCGATGATAATACAATTTAAACGGGAAGAAAATAATATGTGTGGACATCGTGGATTGATGACGGGATCCGAACAACAAACATATATCTTACTTACACCAATTAATCTCCGTACCTATTATGATAAACTAATCACATTACTTAAAAAACAAAAGAAAAAAAAACAAATTTTGTCACCGCTGCCTATTGACGTGCTTTTTCTGTGTATGAAACTGTGAGTGTATCGGGTGCGAGTGTGTATGAAGGTGTGAGTGTATCAGGTGCAAGTGTGTATGAAAGTGTGAGTGTATAAGGTGCGAGTGTGTATGAATGTGTGAGAGTATCGGGTGAGAGAGCGTATGCATGTGTGATTAAATGTGGGGGTTGGACGTGGTGATCGTGGTTTGTTCATATACAGGGGTCGCCAGAGTCTATCTATTTCACTTGCCTGTTCGTTTTATCCGTTATTATCATGTGACACGCGTACAATACTGTTATTTGTGCTGGAGCAGCAGGATTTATTTCTCTTCCCCACAGACTGAAGCTAGTTTGGGTCGTAAAAATCTCTTCTCGGTGCGCGGTCTGCTATGCCACTTCATTGGTTTATCAATGAAGCAGCGCTTCATTACAAATGTGAACGTGATTTTGAAATTATGAATTTTAGATGATTTTGAGCATGATTTCATGGTAATGCGCATGTTTTTCTTACAACAAAAAACCGGCGATTTAATCGCATTAAATGTACAACTATTTGAATAACCTTAATCGATTGAATTTTTGTATATATGCTTAAAAAAGATTTGGAATTCTGGATTATTGTGCACCACCTGAAATCACTTTATGTCTGTTAAAATGTTCAGTAAAATCTTCAAAAATTAAAACGCAAAAAAATCTTACAAATTATAAAAAACATTGAGCTCATCCAAGTAGACCATCATACGAGCAAAACGAGATATTTTTGCTCTGAATTACCTTGAGAAGCGATTCACGCTGAACTGAATTAAAGGAATAGCATCTAGAGTGCATCTTACGGTCTCATATTTTATCTAGCAATTCGTCTACGGTGTATTGGTTTACAAATTCGGTCCTCGCTGCTCTATAGAGGACTCCACGTCGTCTCCACGACTCTGCACGTGTCGCCAAATATATTTAGTGGTTCTGTCTTTGAATAACAAATGAGTGTATTTGACCAAAATGTCCTCTCAACCTGAGAGCATATTGGTCAGCACTTCAATCATTTGAGGCTAAGCCCTTCGGACCTAGTATTGAAGAATTCACCCAAGCCAATAAAGATTCGTTTCATTCACTTTTTGTGTGGTTCCTCCAAGACCTCGGATTTGAACCCAAGGATGTCTGATTTCATGTAGAGCTCGCTCCAGTGAAATGAGGAGTGTAACTTAGTTTGATCTGTGATGTGTTTTTCATTTCAACCTGCTATTTTATATCATCATGTTGTCATCAGTTTGCATCATATCTTTCGAAATTTGGTAGAATTGTTCGTTAGTGCTGATTTAATGATGGTGACTGATATTCGTAGACTCGAAAGCAGGTTCTCTAGACACGTTTAACGGAGTTTAGTTTTGATCAATGACCATTTGCTCCAGCGCTCCAGATTTAAAAAGTTTTGGCGTATTGAGAACACGTTATAGGCTGTGAGATTGCCCTTGTTCTGTTTCCAACTATTCTTAAATCGTCGTGCTGGACACGTCCTATTATTTTTGAATCAATTTAAAAGCAGTGCTATTGAAATAGATATTGACAGTCAATGGTTACAACCGTAAGCGATGTTGTAAACTCATATTCGTATATCGAACACACTCGAAGACATTCACCTGTATATGTGCCTGTTTGTGATGTCATCAGATGGAAATATAATGAAACCAAGTACTCTACTTTAATATCCTGCGGAGAATTAAAATTAACGTAAAACTTAACGTAACAATTGTGTATTCGAACTACATACAACAAATAACAATAACCTTTTATAGAGGAAGATAAGAGCTTGGTCTTTAAATTGAGGGCTTGAAATAAAATTAAAAAACTAAACTATTGCAATAATGGATTGCGCAGAAAATTCCTACAGGGGATGTGGGACGTAAACAAAGGAACAAACAGCAAAAATAACATTTAATTTTTATCTTTTTTGTTTTTATGTGATGCGTAGAGGAATCAAGATAACAACCAAATAACTACCAGCTTCATCCTTGTGCAACTGTAGAAAACATATTAATTAGGTAAATGACTCAAAAATACTTCTACGCGGAATAGACTTAAGATTCGTCTAAACCGTTGACTGTGCTACCCATTTATAAATCTCTTTCCTATAATTCTAAATTTTATTTTATTAGTACATATATTAACAGTACAGTTTTCAAGTACATATATAAACAGAAACCTACTAACAAGGAAAATTACAATAGGATGTTTTCCGTTTAACTTCTACAAAAGAATTAAAATTTTAAAAAGTAGCAGACCTCAAAAAGTATTCCTCATATATTTGTCTTGCTTTGTTGTATTTGATAAGTCTTTCTCCAAATCCGGTATTTTAGAATGAATCATCATTCAATAAATGTAAATGTTTGTAACGATGCTAGTTCAGATAGTTCCAAATACATTGTATTAGGAAACTAGATGGAGTTTTGTATCGAATACTGCATTTGAACTATCATGCATTAACAGAAATCTCAGATTGGAATGTATGGTGGGCAGTACATTTTCCGGCTAGATGTCAGCCTCTGGGTCGTGATCTTCCACCATCTCCGTTCTGAGCTTGCATGTACTGCTAATTATATACGGTTAATAACAAGCAAAAGAAAACTCAAAATAAAACCATTCAACGAAGAAGATACACTATTATATACACTTAGACACTATGATGACATCCAGTTACCGGAATGATCAGATGATGATGATCATTCTTTTCAAACCCTCCCAGAACCTTATTTGATTTCCTCCAGCCGAGGAAATCCCACCATTGCATGGAGCTCCGAAAAACCTTGAATCACATAATCAAAAAAAAACTCTTATTCGCTCATTTCCACTTCACTATAACTATCTAGAACACTGCCACGTTGCTGTAAACAAAAACATTCAACCTAAACGCTTTAGTGTAAAAATTATCAAAAAAAGTAGCTATTGAAAAATATTAATCGTTTATATATTTTGATTATCGAAATACTTAATTATACATGTAAATAAATGTAATTATAAATATATATGAATACCGATATATTATACGCAAAAATGTAAAACGACATTCTTAAACTAAACACCTAATTATGTTCATACATGATTTAGTTACATAAGGTAACACAGTGGCGTAGCCAGAATTTTCCATTGTGGGGGGTCAAGGATTATTTTATAAGACTTAATAGTTTAACCCAATAAACCAATTAATTAGTTTTATTAATAATTCATTACAATAATAGATACTTCATTTTAATGTTTCCTTAATTTTAATTTTTTTAATTAATAATTTTTTAAAAACTAGATTAATGATTTTTTTTAACTATTTTAAATTATTTTTAATTAACTTTAAGAAAACAAATATCGAATAATTTTTATTTCAAAACAAAAATATTTTTACAATATTTTTTTTTTTTAGTAAAAGGTGTTGTGTAGTAGGAATTACAAAATATGTCACAACAACACATAGATACCTTTTAAGACCATATAGGTCCCACAACAACATGCATCTTGAGGTGTTGGTGGACGCTTTATTTAAATCTTTGTGGATTGAAGGCACTCGAGACTATTGATTCAAGCAAAGCATTCCATTTGTACGATGTACGCACAAAGAAATCCCTTTGCATTTTGTTACTGGGGCAGTGAGTAATCCCGACAGTTTGACTGTTTGCATAAACAGATTGAAGAGTTGAACAAGGAAAAGAAGATGTCTGAGGCATTATAGATCTTATTTCATCCGAGCACTGCTGGTGACGATATTTATAAAAAACAACGAGATCAGCAACAGTGCGACGATGTTGTAGGGAATCAAGATTTAATGTTAAATTTCGATCACCAACAATTCGTATAGCACGCTTTTCAACAGAGTCCAAAAGGCCCAAGATGGTAACAGATGCAGCGCCCCAAAGTTGACAACAATACTCCATGCAGGGACGAATATAGGACTTATAAATGTGGAGTAATTGATACGGAGAAAAATATTTTTTACATCTATTGAGGAGGCCGAGTTTTTTTGACGCGCTCTTTGCCATGGCCATGATATGATCGTTCCAGAGTAAGTCATTGGAAATGGTGACTCCCAATAAACGAATGTTTTCACATTCGTCTATTTGGTCGTTACACATATTAATTGAAATATCGTTGGGAAACTCGGTCTTTGATCTGGAAACAATCAATAACTGTGTTTTGGTGGAAGTAAAATTGACCAAATTTTTGTCACCCCAATCGGCGACTTTTTTCAGGTCCTCGTTTACATTTATGGCAGCGTCTCTCCAGGCGAGCTTTATTTCTTCATGCATTTTACCCTTTGAAGATAGGGGGATGAATGACTTGTGCAGTGTACTATCATCTGCAAAACTATTTATTGGGTTATTGGTGATTTGCAACAGTTCGTTGATATAAATTAAAAATAAAGTGGGAGATAAAACTGAGCCTTGGGGTACATCAGCGTTAATTAATTTGAACTCAGAAATAAAACCATCTATAGATACCGAGATGTATCGGTTAGACAGAAAATTTTGAATCAACTTCACGACTGCGGGATGAAAACCGTACGCAACGAGCTTGTTGATCAAGTTGGCATGAAAGATTCGATCAAATGCTGTTGAGATGTCTAATGCGATTACGTACGTTTCACCACCTTTCTCAAGTATGCTATTCCAAAGATGTGCTACATAGTTCAATAGATCGGTTTTTGAGCTTTTGTTTCTAAAACCGTATTGGCTGTCAGATATCAAATGGTTGTCCTCCAAAAATTTGGATATGTGTGAATTAATATATTGCTCGTATATTTTAAACAGGACTGGGAGTAAGGCTATTGGTCTGTAATTTGAAATATCACATTTCGTTCCTTTTTTGGGACAGGCTGGACATTGGCCAACTTCCAGCAGGATGGATAAATACCAGATTTATAGGATTTATAAAATATTTTGGTGAGAGTTGGTGTAATATAAAACAAAAATATCGAATAATTTTAATTAACTTTCATAAAACAAATTTCGAATAATTTTTAATTAACTTTAAAAAAGCAAATTTCGAATAATTTTTTATTAACTTTAAAAAATGATAATTTTGGTTATTTTTAAAAAGAAATTTTTGTGCTAGTGATTTTGAAATTTAAACTTATTTGAAACTGAATGACACTTTACCTATTGATTCGCCTCAAACCTGTGTCTAGGAAGGGATGAAAAATGATTTTCTTGATTAATCAAATTCCTTAAAATATCAAGGCGTTAGATATCATTTTAACTATTCTAACACAATTAATTTTGTTTTGTATTTAGAACAACTTCCAGGACACTTTGTTTTGTCCGATCTTATCTATTGTCCGATCTACGAAATTGTTATTTGTTATTTCCGGCACGGAATACTAGTTATGAAAAAATTGCTGTAATTTATTTCTCAAATCCTATTTCACGATGTACAGGAATAGGGCTACAGATGTACTCATAAAGAAAGAATAGTAGACAAAATAGTAGACCAGTGGGCATAAATAAAAGACGCCAGAATAGTACATTATGATGCTAGGACCTAAAGCTAAAGATTTTGGTCGTATGTGGAGTTGCATCCACATTAAGTCCAAAATAGCTTATGTCCGTGCATCATATACTATTTTTTATTCGCCGCAAGTAAAATATTTAAAAAAAAATGTTTATTTTAAATTGAAATTACAAATTTGCATAAATTTTGAAATAAAAATATGTGGAACAAGCTACCTTTGACATAATATTTGTTATTTTTTCCAAATTATTGTATCACTATTTTTTTTTTATTTAGCGTATAGTTTTTTGTGACACATTAAAAATTAAACTTAAAATAGGTAGACTCTTCTATGAAATCTACCTAAAACAAAGCATGGATACACATTAAATGAACTTACATTCAATTTGATTGCGCGTCTTTTAGTAAAAAAGTAGAAAGTAAAATATTTGAACATTGGGTAGTACATTTGAATATTAGATGTTTACATCGAGCGAGTCTATCCATGCTACTACATCGGGAGTTGCCAAATGGATGTCTGAGATGTCGCCATTGTACCGTCGAATTGGACACGCAGTTGCAATGTGTTTTATGGTTTATTGTGGAGCGCTGCAGTCACACTCAGGGGACTCTGAAATGCCCCAAATGTAGAAAGAATCAGCACAACGTCCATGATTCGTTCTTATTCGGTTTAGTGTAGTCCAGGTATGACGTGGCAGATCGAAACCAGGTTGGGTAGAAGTCGGGTTAGTAATAGAAAGGCCAGTTATATTGATGATGCCAGGAGGGACACCTCCAAGATATTAAAATTAGTTGCCAGCAGGTTGCTGGCAGTTTTATGTGGAGGCTTTCTTGACTTCAATCGACAACGAGTGTGGTCACCGTTATCCTCGTGCAAGGGTAACGTGATGTTGTTGGTTACCTTTTTATGTTCACGCATGAGAGCATGCGAGCGTCTGAGTGCAGGTGGAGCGATATTGCTTAACACAGGGCCAAGGTTAAGGGGTGGTTCTGATAACACCACTTATAGTACGCATCGTGGCATGCAGCTGGCAGTCAACTTTTTGAGTATGTGTGCTAGTGAGTATGTGTGCTATCACTATGACAACATAGTGGAGGGTGGGGTTCTGTGGAACGAAAAGAAAGCAACTGTTCAATTCATTCGTAAGATGCCAGGGAAAAAATCTTAATATTAGAATATTAGAGCAATTCTTCTAGAAGACAGAAACTTTAAAATTTCAATGTGGGGGCTTAAACCCGAATAAACCCGTTTGTCGCTACGCCACTGATTTTGGTAATCTGACGATGAATGTTTACATTCGAAACATGTTATAATAAGTATATACCAAAAAAAGTTTGTTCCGTTGATTATAATTACAATAATTTATTTATATAAATTATTGATTTTATTTAAAAATGTATTAGTCATTCATCCAGATTTTTCTGCTTCGGCTATTTTAAGTCGAGTTGCCGTAAAGATTTTAAAATCGTAATTTGCCTAATGGCAAAGAAAATAAATAAGTGATACTGAACAAAAAGTGGGAATCGCTGCGAAAATTTAAATGTTTGCTTAAATAACTTTAATAAACTTAACTTAACTTTAATAAAATCGTAAGATTGCCGAATTGGAAAATTCTTTTCGTAAAAATGCCGAATTTGCCGAATGGGAAAATTCTTGGGAGGGTGTCACAACCCCCAAAACCCCCCTCGGCGTCAGGTCTGACAGGAAGATGGAAGGAGGGGGTTCTGAGGAACGAAAAGAAAGCAACTGTTCAATTCATTCGTAAGAAACCAGGGAAAAAATCTTAATATTAGAATATTAGAGCAATCCTTATAGATTACAGAAATTTTAAAATTTCAATGGGGGGGGGTTTGAACCCGAACAAACCCGTATGTCGCTACGCCACTGAGGCAACATAAAGCATTTATATAATTATACTTTTTTTTAAAGTTCTTAGAAAATATCATGCAAACTTAAAAGTACTAATAATTTAAATCAATTGCAAATACTATGGCGTTCTCGAGACACAACCTAATATCTTAATTTCTATATGGAATTGAGTATGTATATAAAGAAAAATATAAAATATATAAATTTATCTAACGTGTAAATATATACAGATATATAATAAATTAATTAGTAACAACGATAATTTAAACAAAATAAATACATATATATAAATGCATTCACAATTAATCAGCTGGTTAATCCGTTAATCCGTTACAAGAGTAACATTAAATTTAATTACTTTTTTTTTGATAATCATACCGTACCGTATCTTAAATTTTTATCTAAGTTGGTGCGACCTCTAAGAAAAATCTTCTGCCTACGTAATTGATATATTGAGTTGTGGCTATAATACTAACAGTATAAACCAAAAAACTCCTAGCTTGATTCGCTCCATTGTCTTATGCAGTGTACAGTTTCCTAACTGTATTTTTCAGCCAAACAAAACGGCGTCACAATATAAAATTATAAGAACTACTTACAGTTTTGCTTTTGTAAAAAGTTCCAAGCCAAACAATACCAAGAAACAACGCGTCTATTTTATCTTGGAAACTATCCTAGTTTATTATTTTCTGAACGTGGATGTTTTCGCGCGTGCTTCTAAAGCCAAGAAAATTAAAAGAAAGTCTTAGAAAAACTATCTTGAATATATAAAACTTTTACAACTCATATGAAGTAGAATATACCTTGGCTTTTATTTATATTGTACACGACACACAACTCCGGTTTTATTTAGGCAATCATGAAAATTACCGCATTATATTCCACTGTGTATTTTTAAATAATTTAATTTTAACTTTTATTGTTCAAGTTATGAAATACAATTAACCAAAACTGATCAACAAATGTTGATTAATGCAATTTCGATTGCATTTAGATTAAAAAGGATTATTTTAAAATACACTCGACAGATGGAATTTTCTTTCGTTCATATATAGTGCGTGAATTAAGAATAAATATAGTTATAATATTTACAAGTAAGCTAAGCAACACTGGGAAGGGTTCCAACTTAAACGGGTGACCGCTTGGGAACTTCATCAGAAAAAATATGGAAATATGATTGTAGCACATTGAAGCAGGAATATCTCGCCCACGGTATGCCAGTATACCTTATCCAGCAGCCCTGGAAACTGGCTAGGATTCGATGGCCCAATCACCCGTTAATCCGAAAGGTGAATCCGAAATTCAAAATGATTAAAGAAACGAATACTAGAAAGAAAATTGAAACAAAACAAAACCGGAAAAATTAAATATCGACCCTTAGCTATCGTACCCGGACACGAGTAGGAAACTGGAATGTCAGAACTCTGATAGAAACATCGCGGTTAGCACAAGTTGAGAAAGTAATGAAAGAATATAACATCGAGATACTAGGACTCAGTGAAGTAAGCTGGAAAAACAGCGGAGAGCTAACAACAGAGCTTGGTAAATCCAACACACACGAACAAGGCGTAGCAATATTAACAACACCTAACGCAAATAAAGGACTTCTCGAATGGAAACCAATCAGTTGAAGAATAATAACAGCAAGATTCCAATCGAAAATTAGAAATACAACGATCATACAGTGCTATGCACCTACCGAAGAAGCTGATGATGCGACAAAAGATGAATTCTACGAACAGCTCCAAGCAACACTGGCTAGTGCATACCGAAATGACATTAAAATAATACAAGGTGATTTCAATGCTAAAATTGGAACCGACAACACTGGAATGGAATCAATCATGGGCAAACATGCACTAGAATCAACACGTAACAATAATGGAGATAGGCTCATCGATTGTTGTGTCACAAATCAACTATTCATAGGAGGCAGGAAGTTCCCACACAAGAACATACATAAATACACTTGGACATCACCAAATGGAAGAACCAAGAATCAAATTGATCACGTACTGGTGAATAAGAAGTTTCTATCCTCACTACAAGACGTCAGGGCAAAGCGAGGAGCAGACATACACAGCGACCATCAACTGGTAATTGCAACATTCAAAATTAAACCAGCCGCTGTGAAACACAAGTCATGTCAGAGGAAATTTAACATCAACAGATTGAGCGACAAAAATCGCTCCAGCTCAATCTACCAAACAATGAAACCACCAGCATTGATGAAAAATGGGAACAAGTTAAAGAAGCTTACGTCAAAACTGCTACAGATGTGCTTGGCTACCAAGACAAATCACGGAAACCATGGATTAGCGATGATACCTGGAAGAAAATTGAAGAGCGTCGTCAGCTCAAGTTGCAATTGTGTCACCAGAACACAACTGAGATCCGCAGCAAATATGAAAGTACAGCAAAACAAGTTAAAAAGATGGCAAGGAATGATCGCAGAAGATATACAGAAAGCATTCTCAAGACTGCAGAAACAGCAGCAGCTAATAGAAACATGCGCACACTACACAAACGCGTGAGAAAGGTCACCAACAAATAAACAAACACTCCACCAATAAAGAATGAATCTGGTTAAACCCTCACAACACATGAACAACAGCTAAATAGATGGAAAGAATACTTCGAAGACAACTGCCACCAACAAGAAAATAACTTGCAGTCTCCGGATGACAACTATAACGAAACTATCAGCACCCATCCACCAACGGAACGGGAAGTTAGAGATGCCATACAGAAACTCAAGAATAACAAATCTGCTGGTACAGACAATGTATCAGCAGAATTACTCAAAGCAGATGTGAACACAACAGCAGAAGCTCTAACACCACTATTAGCTGATGTATGGAACGAAGGTAAAATACCAACCAAATGGAAAGAAGGTTTAACCATTACAATTCCAAAGAAAGGTGATCTAAGAGAATGCAAAAATTGGAGAGGTATATCTCTGCTCAACACAATAATGAAAATACTTGCGATGATCATTCTCGAAAGAATATCTCCATCAATTAACACGAAACTAAGAAACGAACAAGCCGGCTTTAGACCAGGAAGAAGCTGTACCGATCATATCAACACAATCCGTATTATCATAGAGCAATCAAACGAATGAAATTCACCATTGTATCTCCTCTTCGTGGACTTCGAACGCGCCTTCGACTCAATTAACAGAAGCGCGATATGGAAGACACTTTGTGAAATGGGCGTCCCGAAGAAAATAGTTGATCTAATCAAAGAAATGTATCGGGATGCTGGAAACAGAATACAATACAGCAAAGTGATAAATACTACAACCACCGAGGAGTGAGACAAGGCTGTGTACCATCCCCGCTACTATTCCTGATAGTACTAGATAGTATCATGAGAAAGCTCGATGATGCAAGTCCAAATGGAATCCAATGGAACACAACAAGCCGGCTCAATGATCTAGACTACGCAGATGACATCTGTCTACTTACACACACACATACGGACATGCAGCAGAAAATACAGAAGCTATCAGCCCTTGCATATGAAGTCGGTCTCAACATTAATATCAGGAAAACAAAGTCTATGAGATTGAACACCAAAACGATAACACCAATTACCATCAACAATACACAAGTGAACGAAATTGACAAATTTGTGTACCTTGGTTGTACTGTAGCAAAAACAGGCGGGACTGAAGAAGATATTAGTCAGCGTATTAACAAAGCCAGAAATACGTTCAATATGCTTCACAAGATCTGGAATGCATCCGTCCTGTCAAGAAAGACAAAGCTACGAATGTTCAATGCATGTGTCAAGTCAGTACTGCTGTATGGGTGTGAAACGTGGAAACACACAAAGAAGATCACAAATTAACTACAGGTGTTTGTGAACAAATGCCTGAGAAGACTGATCAAATGCTTCTAGCCGAACACCATCAGTAACCAGGAACTTCTACGGCAGACAGAGCAGTTAGACATTAAATCCGAGATAAAACAAAGGAAATGGAGATGGATAGGACATACACTGAGGAAATCAGCTAAAGATATAACAAGGATGTCCCTAGAGTGGAATCCACAAGGAAAAAGGAGAGTTGGAAGACCACCCATGACGTGGAAGAAAACGGTGCTAGCTGAAGCAAAACAAATCGGCAAGACATGGGGTAAACTGAAAACGATTGCCCCGATCAGAGTCAGATGGTCCAGTCTAGTAGACGCCCTATGCTCCTAAATGGAGATAAAGAAAAAAAAAAAAAAAAAAAAAAAATAGTTATAATATATATGCAAGTAAAAATACATTTACCCATCACTGCATTTGAGAGTAAAAAAACATTGTAGACGACCGAACGCTACATGTTTACCGATAGGTGGTAGTCAGACTAGTATTTTTATTCTCCAATATATGAGGAAATATGTTGAGCTCAATCCCTGCACAATTTTAACAAACGTCATTTTAAATGTCAAAATTTTGTTAACAATCAGTGATTTTAGTGTATTTATTGCTAAGCTTTTTTTAACTCTATTCGAATTGAAACAACAATTATTTCCTTGTTATTTAAAAACTAGGGGGTATCACGTGGGCTCCGCCTCCATTACTCCGCACTTCAGCACTCTTTTCCTCTTTTCATCCGGCTTTGATACAACGTTCATCATAATCCCTCCTCTTCTAATCTATTCAATACGCACCTTCTCTTTAACTTATTTTAAATAAATACATAATGAGGTGTTCAATAAATTTTTATATGTGACATATATTTCGAATTTTTTCGTTAGGCAAGTTCAATCACAAATGGATTTATATCCATAAAATTTACCATAATAAAAAGACAATACTGAAATAGCAGCTTTTGTTTTTCTTTATTATATTTACAGAAAATAAAGCTATGCAAAAATAATAATGGAAAACAAATATTATATGATTTTTAGCACTAGCTGTCAAATAAATACATAATTTTCTTATTAATATGGAAATTATATAAATTTGAATGAAACGGCTAAAAGACAATAAAATTTTAAAAAACTACATTATCGATAAATTTAACTGCTGTAAATGGAATTTTTATTAAAGAAAAGAAATAATTTTTATGAAATTTTAAAAAAAGAATTTAAATAAATATGGAATCAGCGTTGAGCCCCGGGCTTTTCTCAAAAGCCGGTACGTCGATAATGACAATATAATTTTGTACTGAATATTTTGAACTTGATTTTAATAAATCTATTTCAATTATTAAATTTATAGAAATGTACATTATAGCACAATCTGGTTTTTGCTGAAAATTTCAAAAGTTTTCAACATACATTCTTTTTAAAAAATGTCAAAAATCTATATTTTTCTATGCTTTCTATCTATATTTTTCTATAATATGTTTCTTCTTTAGAACTTTTTTGGGGTTTAAATTCCTTTCTCAATATGTTTTTGAATAATTTAACTTGATTTAAATTAAATCTAATCCGTTTCAACCAATTAATTGTAATGAAGATTCAATCTTTTAATTAGAAACCTTATTATAAATACCATTTACCAACTTTACTATTTATTGCATAAATTATTCCTAAAACAATAGAATGTTCTATGAAACCTTCGAAATTCGAACTTTTTTTCATGATATATTAATTTATTGATAAATATTTTATTTAAAAAATTTTAATTCAACTCAAAAATAATTCCTTCTTAAAAAAATGGCACAAGTCTTTCTTCAATGTCATTAGAAATTTAATGTCTTACGCTCTACTTTGCCGATATATGGATGCATTCATTTATAAAATAACTTTAACTTGAACAGGATATTAATATCGAAATGATAATAATTTGAATGAAACGGGAAAAGAAAGTATCAATAACTTCAAAAAACTACATTATCGATCAATTTAAAATTCGAAATTTTATGAATTCTTGAATAAAAAACAATAATTTTATTAATATTTAATAAATATTAAAAAAATGTACCACTCCAGGAAATGAACTCTCGAACTATAGAACCTCAGTCGACCGCGATATCCATATTGCAGTTTGGAACGTTACGAACGTATATTATATTATAGATAGATATTTCGATACGCAATTTTTGATAGAAATGTATCAAAAAAAAATGAATTCAAATCGTTGTTTCAATTGTTGTTTTATTTGGCGTAGATCACAAATCAACAATGACGGTCACAAATAACGATTCGGGCAAATCCAGTGAGTAAAACTTACAAGTCTCTTTTCCGTTTTAAAGATTAATTTCAGGTTTGGTACTTCCCCAAAATATAATATCATAAAGAACGAAAATGATGATATTTATCCCAAAAATATAAGTCACTCATACGAATTTTCTTAGTAACATCAGCTAGATATTCAGGTTAAAACATTTATTTAGAACCGCTGGCCAAGGTGGTGCACGGTAATCACTAACGTATTTGCACTAAGGTAAGATGACCTTTTTTAAAATCGAAATGCGCAGAACCGGAGTCGATCAATAAAACGTGCGCTGTATAAGCTGACTTAAGAATTGCTGGAGACAGAAACAACAAGTAAGTTACAGTCTATGCCTTTTTATTCGTTAAAGAGGCATTGGACAGCACATCACATAAAGCAAGGGATGCATTCTCCTTCCATGGATCAGGAAAGCTCAAAGTAAGAAAAATAATGACTGAACCACAGCAGATTGAATCTGTGAGATCTTGAGTACGAAAGTAGCGGAAACCAAAGGCAAAGACCATTAAACCAGCCTTGGTACTACTAGACGAAACCCGACAAGGAGATGTTTATACACATTCTAGTCGTAGATGAGACTCTGATCATATTAGATAATTAGAGCATATAATGTGCCCTGTATACGTATAGATGACCACGTCATTTTGACTACAGGTAAGAGTGAGGCGACGTTCTATGTGTTCGTACAGATCCAATAGCGGCGTAAGAACCTGAATAAAAACACATTAATCCTGTTTAGTATTAGACGTATACTCAGCATTTAAGCTATTTATTGGTAGTTCGGATATTGTATCAAGGAGGAGACAAAATATCTAGAGGCTATTCCAAATAGTAAGCTTCTATGAAATAACTACATGAAGATGATGCTGGTTGAATCTTCAAGTGCTTTTTTGGTAAACTAAACCCTTGCGGGTAAAACTTGTGAGTATAATCCAGTTATTTTGTTATGGATATACCATGATAATGAGGTTCAGTCATCACGTTTAGACCAGTCGTGTGGTTAAAAGAACGTAAATCCACTCCGTAAAGAAGGAGTTAGAGAATATACAGAAGCTTTTCGTATCTGCGTTTCATGGGTATAGAGAACATTTCCTACTACGTCATTGCTTTTACTGTTAGACCTAATCCAGCTTCACTTGCAGGTTAAGAACATATGCATAGCAAATATCAGGTAATTTAGATAAATAACCGATGACCTTTTGATTTCTATGCCTTAAAAGGCATAGATATGGAAAGGTCATCGAGACCGAACTCTAAACGTGGCCTTATAGTGTTTGAGTACAAAAAGTCGGCATTGGTAAGCATTTAAACTTCTTTATGCAAAACATATCAATGATAAGTTTGACTACTTCTTTGCACCTTTTTTCAGCCAGTAAAAATGAATTAAAATAAAAAATCATTTAATGGATCATAAAGGTTCTTTTAAACTTTTCTTCCTTTTTAGCTGTAACAATAGTTTACCACTTTCGCCGGCTTCGAAGCAAAAGTGATTCATTTCAATTACCAAATATTGAGTATAATTCAATATATTCCAGACAAAAATTTACGCAAATAGAGAGACGTGCAGACTTTGTCTTGCGAAAAAATTGGAGCTAAGTCTAAAGAATTAATTCAACAATTACACCTGAAGAGAGCAAAATATGCACAGGATTGTATTAGAACAATCTAAGAATATAGAGTTCTTACACAACATTGTTGATTAAAATTGACGTCATGGAGTATTCTGTTAATAGAGAGAGGGATGCTAACTTATGTTCGCCATTAATGTAAACAATCGGTCAATTAAAAAACAGACATCTTGTGGCGTGGATGGGCTCCAATAAGGTACACCAGGTACACCAGGGAACATTTTGGTGGGGTACAATACAATTAACCAGTTGGTATCGAGATAAACGATTTTCTGGGATATGGTTATAGGAAGGCTCAGGTAAGTTTGAATTATATTTCCAGTTAAGAAATGGGCTGGAATCAATAACTCCGGATCTGACATGACCGAAAATGGTCGATAATTTAATATCCCTTCAATTTGCACAACAATCGTTCTGATTTCTTCAAAATGCAAGATTCTATCTCGGAAATTCTTTTTAAATGAGTTTTAAAGGCTTTTATTGATGCTTCCTATATTCTGGGCACGTGGGGAAATAAATTTCCAAAATATTCGTTCGTCTTTGACTGCTACAACCTATAAAACAGGTTTAGTTCTTTAGTAGTTCCGTGGAAGGTAGAAGCATTTTTGGACCAAATGGTAGCAATTTTACCTCGTAGAGAAATAAATTTTTTGAGACAGAATACGAATGATTCAGTAGTTAAATTTTAGACAATTTCAAAGGGCCTTGGTACTAAGACAAAAGCCTTGGTACTAAGACAAACAAAGGATGCAACGTACATTTTTGTTGCGGATGTCTTTCGTGCGGTGCCAGTTTTTATTAAAAACGGACCACAAAAAATTCACCCCTGTATGAAGGAAAGCTTTAAAAGATGAAAAACGCTCTATGGGTAAATCGCCCATGATTTGTTGTAATGTTATAGGTTTGGCTCGAAAACAACTGACGCAAGAATGCACAACAACAACTTTTCGTGCTATCTTCAAACGTTCGAAAGTTTCGGCGTTTATACAATAGTTGACTGATAAGTTTGATGTAGAAGGGCAGTTTTGTGGAGACGCTATTGATGGATTAGGAGGATTAGATTAGAGACTGCAGTTGGAACTTGATCTTCATTTGTATTTTTGATAGGTTCATTTTGTTTGGAAAAGTCAAAATATAAAAGAGTGTGATGCAGACTTTGGCAAATTCTGCATCGAATGGAGCAACATTCCGAAGTTTTGTGATACGGATTAAGACAATTGAAACAAACCTTTGATTCTTTTATTTTATCATATCGTTGCTTCGGTGTTAAATTGTTGAACACGGGACACAAGAAATATGGTTGTGGTGTTATATTGCAAATTTTACACGACAAATTCAAGTTTCATTGGTTACAGAGGTATGAAGACTCTCGTTTTGGGAAGGTTCAGTCTGGCGATTGCTTTAGAAAGTTAATCGTTAAAGGTTTAGGACGTAACATTGATAAACTGGGTACCAGTTTGATAGTTGCCTTTTCGACTTCACGAACAACACGACATTTTTTCTCTAAAAATGATTTAAAATTTTCCCAAGATGGTGGTTGGGTAGAATCAATCGACTCCTGCCACTCATCACGAGTTAAACTATCAAGCTTTTGAGTTATAATTTTAAGTAAAATCAATTGGGACAAATAATCAAGTTGGAATTTATTTGCACTTAAAGAAGATACATGAGATAGTGCACCATTCAAAAATTTTTCGAAGTTCATGTTAGTTTCGTCGTATTACTGGTTCAAGATCGAGAAGTGCTTCGATATATTTATCAACGATTACTCGAGGATCATCATTGTTGGTTGATTCATGATCAGTTTTATTTGTTTGTTCGGAAAAGTTTTCGCATTGCAACAGCATAATTAATGAAAGCTATCTTCGAATTCTTCAAAGACGAAATAAAATTCTTCAAATTTTTCTACATCAACTATTGAAGAGAAACTGCTAATGAAGATTTCGAACTCGCTCGTTATTTTGCTATTAATATTAATATTAAGAAATTCCATTCCATTGTGGCCGAAAAAACTCAAATTTTTTCATAAAAATTAAATCCCATATTAAAACTATTAAAATACATGTTCCCTGAAATTTTCATGAAAATTCGACGATTTTTCCGCCCCTTATCATATATTTAGTAAAAAAAAAGTCACGTGATTCGGTTTTTTGAGGTAAGGTTACACTTTTAAAGTACCTAGCCCCCCTAGATGGATTTGAAATTTAATCACAAAAATTTTTCATTTTTTTTTATGATCATTAGAGGCCCCTCCGGACCTTTAAATTTACTAAATAATTACATGCCCACTTACTTTTATGTGTATAACAGAAAAAAAAGTTCAACTTTGCTCTTACATCAAATATATTACTTTTTTTGCTAATATGACTCCACTAGAATTGACGTTTTGTGTACGTTTTGCATTTTATTATAACCAAACATATAAATTTTGTTATTTCACGAATTAAAAATTAATTTGTCCATATAGCGAATAGAGTTTGTCAGCAAGTTTTCATAACACTATCTGAAAATATTTACATAGCTTAAATATTTGTTCGTGTCCCTAGAAAATATTGCTTGACCATTATAAAATATTCACTATTATAAAATCACTGAAAATAACACAATAAATTTAAAATAATCTCGTAATTATTTTCATTCATTTTATAAAAATTAGCACAACTAAAAAGAATACATTTTACTTTTTGTTTCTTTTTAAATTTTTTCATAGTTTTAATTTATAATTTAATAAAAAAAATTATTGTTGTAAATAAACCGAAATGCAAATGGCGAAAAAAGAAATTGAATGGGACATATAAGTGATCATGAGTTTGTTATGCCCGTCAAATTACGTGATATTTAACATGTAGCATTTATAAGTAAATCTACAATCAACTCCAGGACAAGCTTAAGTTCTGTATAGGTGGTTTGACAGGAAATTAGATCTTTGTAGTTAACAGCTAATAAACTGCACTAACAGTAAAGACATATTTCTTAATCAACCGACTCCGACCGAATCAATACGACTTCATTGCATTTTTCATTAACATTTTTATTTACAATCAATCGGTATACCTCCTCTTCGGACTCCCTGTAAAACATCAAGGTTATAATGGTTTTTATTATATATATACTTGCTCTCTATTTACAATGTTTCGTATTTTGTTTAGTATCCTTGTTTACCTAAAAACGAAGCAAAAGAACTGATAGCGTTAGAATAATGAAACATAAAAAGAAATGAATTGTTGCAATACATGAACATTTCCAACTTTTTGCTTGTTCTTAATTGATAAAAGGGTGGTTCTTACTTTTGTTTATGTTTTATAAATTGATAGAAGAACAGGAAAAATGTTATGGAAAAAAATGAGACAATCTATTATTAACTGGTTACGTTCTAAATTGCAAATGTATTGATTACAAACAATATAAATAACGAGCATCTGTTGCCTGCAATCAACTCTTCCTTCCTTCTTGTTTAAAGTAATTAAAAATTATATAAGGAAAAACATTTTTAAATTTAAGTTGAGTTGTGATTCAGAACTTAAAAATAAAAGTTCATGATGCGGTCGGGTTTTTATTATAATATTAAAATTAAAACTAAAGTAAAAGAAAAAAATTATATTTTAATCATTACAAAAAAAATGTTTAACTTAAATTTTGAATGTTTATGGTGTTAAATTATTGTTACGATATTTTTTTTGTGCTAAAATAAAAATAATATAACTGAAACAAAAAATTAGATGTTTTAAACGATATGGCGGTGGTTCGGGAAAGGCAAGATGACAAAAAATTGAAAGGGGCCCAACCTATGTGAACATGACTATTGGATAATTTGTTTGCACAAGGTGTTCCGGAATTTTATCGTTGAAGTGTTTTAAAGCAGAGGCGTGCACCGGATAGTCAAACGACGAATATTTGGGGGTGAGTTCATTCCATAATATGTTACATTTTTTGGATTGATATATGAAGTTGGAAATTGTTGCGGGCGTCGGCACGTTGGCTGAACTCTATATTCGTGTGGAGAACAGTACGTGGTATCATAATTAAACCACTAGACGAATATTTGCTTATTGTGAAAGTGGTACATTTTTGTTGCCTTGTGTTTGCTAAAGGTCTTCGTGTCCACTATAATATCATTATGTTAAACAGCGTTTGTGGCATAAATATAATTGTTGGCTGAAGGAAAAAAAAAGAAACATGTCGTATAACACATATTGATTGGAAGTGGATGCGAAGGAAAACTACAATCAACGATATTGTCTTTTATCACTTCTCTCGATGTTAATTCTAGTTTGCATGTTAGATTAATAAATTATTTTTGTTTGTTTTTAAAAGTCATGACGAAACGTCATAGATAAATTATCTTTATTCGTTAGAGATATTCCTTGTTAGAGTCCGCGTTTTAATCCGTACATTCCTGTATCATTTTAAAAATTTAAAAGCCCTTGGAAAATAGATACTGTAGGTATCTATAATTAAAGTCAATTGCGACAATTTGTTCTGTCTCTCTTCATACAATTTTAAAGTTTTGTTCTCTCTATATTTATATATACTCTAAGCATATACCTCATATTTTATATTTTAGTGTTTCAATTCCAATCATAAAAAAAAACTTTTATATTTCAAATTCTAACACTTAGAAGAAAAAGATCACTTTATTTAGAATGATTAAAAAGGCGTTCAATCGACAAACTTTAACTGTATGAAATGCTAAAGGTTTATTTTTTGTGATATTGACACGACCTTGCAAAAATAACTAGAATGAAAATTATTAGCGTAAGCCTTGGTAAGGTTCTCTTTTTAAGATTTTTGGAAGAACGGACACGGCCATTTTTAGTGTTTTTCCAAACTACGTGCTGAGGTGTAACTGTTCGTTATAGTTTCATTGAAAAATACTTTGACCTGATCCATTACGAACCAGATTTATATTATACCAGACTCTCAATCAGTTGTCTAACGAGTCAACCACTAAGCACACAAAGCTAAAGCTTTAACTTTTGATATTGCACGATACTGATTTTCTATATGAAATTTTCTATATGAAACGACATTTTACTATCTCATAGGTAGATAGAACAATATATTGTTACGATTCTACATAATTGCAATAAACCACAAAACAAAATTGTATTCTCTCCAAACAATATTTCAACTAATTATCTGCATTAAAATATATCCAAATTAATTTCATCATAAGTTTTTGAGCTTTCTTTGTAAAGAATAAATTTCCTAGAATATACGAGAAATTAAGCAGAAATATATGTAAGGAGTTCCTTTTGTAGAATGAGAATTTTAGTTTAAATAAGACCGCGATAGTGTAAATAGTTTTCCACTTAAACTATTTACACTATCGCGGTCGAAATGAAACTAAAATTGATTATATTAAACGAAAATGTATTGTAAACAAAACGCTCTATCGTAAACATAAAACCGTATAAACAAAAGAAACCATTTTTTTAATGGGCTGAAAACTTCTACAGTCGACCGTTAAAAGTTTTGAAACTGTTGAATATTCTTGTCGGAGAATATTGCTTGCAGAATTGCTTTCCTGTTGTTGAGAAACAAAAGCGGTGTTGCAAACTTAATAAAAACAGATGTTTTTGATTACTAATCATTGATCGGCTCCAGAATTTGATTTGGAAATTACGTTTATCGAATTGAGAGTAAGACCTGTTCGAAGTAGAGTTGAAAAGGTGACAATATTATTACTTTTTTTGTAGAAATAGTAAGTGTTATATTTTAAAGTTCCCATTAACACTGGAAAAAACCATATAGAAAATATGGAGGGGCTGAAATCTCACAGCTCTGAGATATCAAGACTTCGGTCTGGGTTAAGGATTTTGATGTAGTTTTCGGCAAAAAACTTTTATGAGGACATGGTTTTTAGTTTTGGGCAGCGATGTATATCAAACATAACTCTTTGTTAAAGTACAAGTATTTTTTATCTCTGTTTAAAAATTTATTACAAAACTAATACGAAACATCAATACGATGCCGGAAAATTATAATCAAAATTCCAAAAATATTGTTAAATTAAAGAAAATCAAACTTTTTCAAAATTCCAAAAATATTCCAAAAATTAGAATAAAATCAAATATTTAAATTTTTTCTAAATTCCAATAATATTTCAAAAATTCTTAAAATTTCAAACTTTTTCCAAAATTCTAAAAATATTGCAAAAATTATTACAAAATCAAAAATTGAAAATTTTTTCAAAATTTCAAAAATTATAATAAAACCAAAAATTAAAAATTTTTCAAAACTCTAAAAATATTCCAAAAATTCTTTCAAAATCAAAAATTAAAACTTTTGCCGAAATTCTAAAAATATTGCAAAAATTATTACATAATCAAAAATACAAAATTTTTCAAAATTCCAAAAATATTTCAAAAACTATAACAAATTCAAAAATGTCCATGTCCAATTTCATTTTAAATTACATTTACGTCATAAAAACAGCTACATTTTTTTTCCAAAAAATTGGCTAAACAAATAAATGAAATCATTTTTTGACACACTTGACATTATTTTTTGACAAACTTATAATGCCATATAATTTCTATAATAATAATAAAATATCATGTCATACAAACTATTAATTTTATTTTTTTCTAAAAAAATTGAGTAAAAACTAAATAAAAACTTTTCTTTTGACACACTTGACAACATTTTTTGACAAACTTATAATGCCATAATTCTCAATAATAATAATAAAATTTCATTTCAAAGAAACAATTTTATTTTTTTCCAAAAAAATGGGTAAAAACTAAATAAAAATCTTTTGACACACTTGACAACATTTTTTTGACAAACTTATAATGCCATAATTCTCAATAATAATACATAATTAAATTTCATTTCAAACAAACAATTTTATTTTTCCCAAAAAATTGGGTAAAAAAGAAATCAAAATCTTTTGACACACTTGACAACATTTTTTTGACAAACGTATAATGCCATAATTCTCAATAATAAAAATAAAACTTCATTTCAAACAAACAATTATTTTATTTTTTTTTCCAAAAAATTAGGTAAAAAAATAAATAAAAATCTTTCTTTTGACACACTTGACAACATTTTTTTGACAAACTTATAATGCAATAATCTAGTTTTTGATCTCACATACCAATCCCTACCATCAAGATTTCTCCAAATTTAATGTTCCTACTCGTAATCACTTAAAATGAACGTTTTTTAAGCCAAAAATATGAAAATTTGCTATTTTTGACACACATAATGATTTTTTTGACACACTTCCGGTACAGTTATCGAACACAGCGTCCTTTCGGACCTGTCCCTTGAGTATACCTATTTTTAGAAAAAAAAATTTTGAAATCCCTCCAGCGGTTTTCCCTGCAGCGTAGGTAATGACGGACATACGGCAGACAGACATACATTTTTTTTTGCTTTTTTAGAATCAGTAGGTCCTAAAACGTCGAAAAATGCCGAAAAAAGTGGGGGTAAGAATTTCACTTTTGGCTCATGAATGTAATACTTAGGTCTTTCATACCGAAGTAATAAACAGCGATTATTGAACTACTTGCATTGTATTCTGTAAATTAAGAAGTAGAATTATTATCATACTATATAAGTTACTTATATGCATATCAGGGGTAGTGGTAGTAAGAATGTCAATTAATGTTTACCAAAATAGCGGTCAAGCAGTATAGTAAGCTGCAAGATGAATAAATGGATCCTGTATGTAATATTGTCAAAGGAGACCAGTGCCATTGGAAGACTTAAACTAACTAAACATGAACTACAGATCGCATGGAAAAACCGTTGCAAGAGCACATGATATTTTTATAAAAGCTAATATTGAAATCTTTCATTTAGTTTAAATATGTATATAATATTTATAATTTCTTATCCAAGTGTCTCTTTGAACATTCATTTTATATTACGCATAATAAGATATAACAACAAGCGCTTGAACGAAAAAATGGAAAGTAAAATTATTTTTCTTCATGTTTAATGTTTAATGATACTCCGATCCATAGAAGTGGTAGCCAATCAGGAAAAAAACCATTCCATTATTATTATTATTTTTATTCATTTCTAAGAGATGAACATAAACCATATTCACTTAAGAATTGAAGAACTTCAAAAGGAAAATGAAAACAAAATCATATTTTCGAGTATGCTCACATATGAAATAATTACCACTAGATGGCATAAAATAGAATCATGTTTTTTTTTCTCAATTGTACGTGACTGATTCAAATAATAAAGAACAGAACTGAACTAATATTTTTCTAAGTAGCAATACTAGTTTGTTGTTTTCTGTGATTATTATTATTTTTTTTTCTTGGGTTATAAGATTGACAATAATACAATAATATAAACGGTTCATTAGTATGGAGTGGTCTGTTAGGAAATGTATAATCAATCGTAATAATCTTACATATTAAACGATAGTTTTATTAATTGCTGAGTGGAATAAAAAAAGTTATATGTATAGCTACACCCTCTAGTAACAAACAATTAAATGAGATAAGAATAGTCAGAATAATCAATAATCAAAGTAAGAGGCAGTAAAATCGGATAAAAAGGCAAATTTCCAAAAATGGTTTAATGACATTCAGCATTTTTGCTTTATAGTGGGTGTAATAGGCAGGTAAAACGAAAACAAAGGGATCACATATCATATTGATGAGATGTAACCATATCAGAAAAGGTACTTCAAATTACATGCAAACTTCAAGAAAATTTATGGTTAAATTTTTTTTTTGAGAATGTCGCCAAAGTCAAGATTTAAAAAATTGGGAGTTAAAAGTAAAGGCTCACAGAACTTTCGAATTCTTAAGACATAATTAAAATTAACCAACCCCACGAAACAAATCTAACAATCTCACGTTAGAAAATCAGCTGATTGAAGCAACCAATTTAATAAGCAACTGTCACATAAACTTTTAGTTTAATCCAAGGAATACATCTACGTTAGTTCCATCATCATGGAATGAAGCAATCTTACTAGTATTGGATCTGATGACTGAGTTTGGTGATTGTTTTGAAAACCATTGTTTTAATTTATTAGTTATTTCTCAATATATTATAACGGATTTTTTTAAGTGATTAGAACTTGCATAATTTATACTCACCATACCGCATAATTTGAACTCATCATACTTTTTCCATGGTCCTTCGAGCCGGAAATTACACGAAACTGATCATGCTAGTGCTTGCAAGTTAGTAAATTATAACATCCCTTTTAATTATTATTGATTTGTTGAATAATATAACAGGTTTTGTGTTACTTAAGATTATAAGGAGTTGAAATTTTGCCTTTTACCATATATGTTCCATATATGCACGTAGGTCATCAACAAGTGTCCTCCACTTGTATTGATTTTTCAAAAGATTTCTGAAAAGTCCATTTTGTGTGACTTTTATCGCCACCTTGAAGAAAAAGCCGGAACTTCAACTGTTGTTAATGATCAATTGCTTAAAATACAATGGTTGGGCAAACTAAAAGATGAAATTAATGATTTTATCAAGTTTAATGACCCTTTTCACGATAAAAATCAAATGAATTATGGATCTAGTGCTGTGAACCATGCAAGTCATCTTCAAAATTTGAAACTGATCCCCTCCCTTCAAACATAACACTTTTAAGTTAACAAAGATTTCTTTTTATAGCTTTCGTTCCAACAGTTGCAACAAGTCTTGACAAAACACAGAAAATTAGTTGACACCATCGCAAATTCAAAGAACGAGCCAAAAAATGTGAAAGTCAGTCAGTCGATATCGACAAACCAAATAGGTGTTCAAAGACTAAACTTAATTTTTTAATTGATACCGCTGCAGACGTTTCTGTTGCATCAAAACTCTTTATAATAATCTAAGAAATGAGTTGGCGAAAAAATTAATCGCGTCGAATGGATAAACGATAACCACATACGGTACTTGATTATCACACGTAGACCTACGTCTATACGTCGTGATTTTTAATGCTCATTTGTTGTGGTGTCATGTAACCAACCCATTCATTGTTGCCGATTTTTTGGTGAAGTTCGAATTGTTGATTTAAAGCACACTCGCTTTCTTAATACAAACACTAACTTATCCGCTAACACTCTTGATACAGATGTTTTAGCTAATATGATTTCACGTATTTTTGTAGTCAAAGGCCCATACAGGCAATTTGTACGTCAAAACCCAACTATTATGGAACCTGTTCACTACGACCATCCTGCTAAACATTCAGTTGTGCACTTAATAGTAACACAGAACCGTTTAACTGTTTTTCGACCTAGACGTCTAGGTACAGCCAAGCATAAAATAACTAGAATGGAATTCAAAGATATGCTACTATTAGGGTTATTCAGATGGAGTTTATCTTGCTCTGCTTCACACTTACACCTAGTATCCAAAAAAGACAACAACGATTGGTGGTCATGAGTAACTAACGCCGTTTAAACGCGATTACTGTACAATATAGATACCGCTTCCTTGCATCCACAATTTTTCACTTAACTTTAATATCTGCTTGTATTTTCTAAATTAGACCTCGTGCGTGCTTACCTACATACACCCTTTACTGTTTAGACTTTTTGAGTTAATAAGAATGCCATATGATCTTAAAAACACAGCACAAACGGTCCAAAACTTAATGGGCAAATTCACAAACGGTATGAATTTCATCTACGTGTACATTTATGTTACACCAGGATCACCTAAACGCTTGTTTGTATAGAAAAACAAAAACGGATTAATAATTAAACCATCAAAATGCGAATTCGGTGTAGCTTTCATCCATTGGAGACGCAATAACAGAATATAGAAAATCAAAGAAATAATTCTAAAAGTATTTTTAGTATCGATAAGTTAATTTAAATAATAATAGTTAAAATAATATAAAAAAGAAATAAATAGTGAACCTAAATAAAAGGCTCTAGAATTATAAATAGGGAAAAAATAATTATTTTTTAATTTTATCGAAAAAGGTAGATAAAGCTAAGCTTTTATTACTCCAACCTTAAAGTGTCATTATTTAACATCCTAGTATTCCTCTATTCAATATCCACGTTGGTAGGCTCACATGGTATTTTTCGAACTTCAACTGATATTGATCAATATTTTATTACAAATATCAACGTGCCATCATTTAGTTATTCAACATTTGCCGTGCGTTTATTATTCACATATCAACTCTTATATAATTTATTACATATTTACATTCACCTTAACATTTTATTATCCAAAATTCGGCTTGACTCAGTTTATAACTGAAGTCAGAAGATTACAAACTTGAACGTAGATCAGAATGTATTTTTACTATTTTTGTATAAACCCTAATATTCGAATTGGATAGCATTCTGCAGATGTTGATCTATCATATATTGTTTGTATTTCTGCTTTTTTTCTCGGAAGCATTTATTTTTTCGGATTAGGTTATTAGATCAATTTAGAAAAATAAGTGAATAATTGACGGTGGAGGAGGGGTAGAATGAGTTGTTGGGTTGGTGGATTTAATAAAGGAGAATACCTGTTTCTCTTGTGCAAATTTTCAGTGGCGTAGTAATAAAGTCTGTAACGACTGACTGTTTTGAATATTTCTCTAAAAGCAAGAATGTTCATATATTAAGAAATTTGCTAATAATTTGTCAATTTATTTCAATTCCGGCCCATTAAAATGAAGCAGACTTAAAAGCATTTATATACAGCAATAATGTTTTCCCATTTTTTTTAGATAATTGCACACAATACTAATTAGTAATGCATGTTTGTGTCTGCATAGAAATTTTTAGTTATGTAAAGCTTGGTCATAATGTTATAGATAGAATACAGTTTTGTGCATTTGTAAATAATAAAAATTGTTGGAAGTGAATATTTTACCGTTTGAATAGATTTTTGTTTGGATGATATTTGGAAGGAGAAATTATTAATTTTTGTACAATGAGAAGGAAAATAGAAAAAGAAACAAAATACTGAAAAATCTTACTATATATAGTAAGTTGTTGTCGGCGGATCACGTAAAATTAACACAAATAATTAATACATTTTACGTGTGATGTGCCTTAGTTTAATTTCAATTAAAAAAATTGTTTGTGTTATAATGTGATTAATTTAATTTTAATTTTTGTATAGAATATTGAGAATTGAGTTATGTTTTTTTGTTGAGCCAATAAAGTTAAATTGATTTGTTATCAAAAAATAAGATTGGAAATAACTATTGATTCTGTTGATTAGTCCTCTGGACTAGTAATCTAGAAATTCAGTTAGTAAAAGTGTTCAACTTCGAAGATCCATAACTTATTCAACAGAAATAATGAGAATGATAACACTAAAGCAATTTATAAAACGAAAGGTAAAAAAAATTTTCAACTAGCAATAATCGCACCTCAGTAAAACTTTATTGGTTACGATAATGCCACTGCGCAAACGAGTGGTAAATTTATAATGTTAAAAATGGTTACAAGTGCTGAAGTCCTTGGCAATTATGTAGAAGTCGCAAAAAAAATGTTTATGGATGAAAATGAAACTGATAATGATTTTAAATTATGTGGCGAGATGGCTCAATATTGTAATCATTCAGCAACGGTAGATTATAGTTTGGAACAAGTGAAACGTCAATTTACAGCGGATGAACATTCAATAATGTAAGCTTATGTTTTTTAATTTATATGATTTTTATCAATTTATTTTTGTTCTGTTAAATTATTTTCGTCATGTATTTATTAGTTTATATATATTTTGTGATAAAATAAGAGATTCCTTTGGACAGTATTCAGTATATTTTTTATAAAAGTCCAATTCTCTACAAGTCTCTTTTCTTATTTTATAGTTCAAATTTGTAATGAACATTGATCCTGGTAGAGCAATCATTATCAGAACCATTAGGGGAACTGCGTACCTTGCGAAGTTTAATTCCGACTAGCCCCAGTCTTGCGGATTCGAGAAGGTATTTTCAAACCCAGAACAAATGCAGAATTGCACGCAAACAACATTAACCAGAGAACGGATTTGAATAAGTAAGAACATTGGACTCTGTAGACCTCTAAGGCGCAGGAACCCAGACCGTCTTACACATTATTTTAGTATATATTCATTACATGTAAAACTAAAAATTGAAATATTTGACGTTCATGTTTGATCTCATGCTTTACCCTTTTCCTCTCTAACCAATATTAAGTAACCTATAGTACTTAAAATAACAATAGTTGCCCCAAGGTACAGGTGATTGATGCGCTTAAACAAATTCAATATTACGCAATAAGTGCGCCAATGTACAGGCGATAGTTAAACATAAGTAATACCAAAAATCAATATAATGCAATAGTTGCGCCAATTTACAGGTGATAGCTGATCATAAGTAATTATTTAATATTAGACAGCAGTTGCGTCATCGTTTAGGGGATAGTTGCAAATTATGATTACCAAAAAAATACCACAATTAAGGTCAATAGAATGCAAAAATGGATCATTAACTACTGCCATCGAAGGTAGTTTTATACTATATTTATTTACTTTGTTTTACACTCATTCAATGTTGTTGAAATACCTTGTATTCCAGTTATTGATGTTACTGTTTTACAGGACCACTTCACAAACAAGCTATATTTGAATAATAAAGAAAAATTTTACTCACTGCTAATGGTGAACATGTTCGTATCTGCCACTCTATAACCGCAACATATTGAATTCCCGTTGAATATTGCCATTGATAATGAAAATACATAAGAAGCCTGCGTATTATATCCGATTGTTTTAAGATGAAATTTACTAACCAAAACCCGTTTTCTTTAAACGATGACGATGACGAAAAGTTTAACAACTCTCTTTTGAGTTAAACTAATTTAATTAAATTTCCACAAAATGTTAATGTCAACTAAAATTTGAAATATTGGAAATAAAACCTTGATTATTAATCCAAAAATGAGCCTTGATTGATTCATCAATCAATATAACAATTGTTATTGTATGATCAAATTTACGAAATAATGTTCGATTTAACCAAAAACAAATTTTAAATGTGTTTTTTTAAAAGTAACTTTTGTTTCTCTTTTTTCTGTCACAACGTTTCTCTTTTTTCCGACGGAACCAGATGGGCAAAAATAATTCCACAAAAAAGAGATTGTGTATCCTT
This sequence comes from Diogma glabrata, assembly GCA_963693315.1. NCBI lineage: Eukaryota > Metazoa > Arthropoda > Insecta > Diptera > Cylindrotomidae > Diogma > Diogma glabrata. Next base: position 321,060,307 of record OY856187.1, on the reverse strand, counting down.
TTAAGAGATTGTGTATCCGTTCTATAGTCGATGTCTTTAGTGCCACGATAGTTCGACATTAACTTTAGTCAGAAAGCATAAACTGATAGAGCGTATACTACATATACTGAAGAACTGAGAGATTCACGTCAAAACGAAGTTGCTCAAGCTATATATCTTTGCTATGGTATAAATGGATTTCGATATAGATATGAACTAGTAATATTTTTTTTTAATAAAATGTGTTGTGTAGTCAGAATTATAATATGTATCATAGCAACATATAAAATCTTTTAAGGCCTAGGTCCCACAACAAAATGGGTCTTAAGGTGTTGATAGACTCCATTTTTTAGTTTTGTTTTTTATATTTTTTTAAAGAATAAATAACTAAACAATAAATCCTAGCACATAATATAATACGATATAGACCAATATTTCATGATGGAATAGAGGAAATAAAAATAAAATAAGAGGACGTGATATCTCACGATAACTCATAAGCCAATATCAGGGACAATGTTGTTACATCTGTAGACCTGATAAAAATTTATCCCTCCATGTACTGCAAGATTCAAATTTCTGTAACATTTAAACTCGACTAATTTACAGTTCCTGGAGCTGAGCTGAAACCATAGACTGCAAACGAATATAGAAAAGCGTTCAAGCGGAAAACCAGATTATGGTGATCTTATATCCTGATCTATTGTAACTTTCATTGATAAATGAGCTAGACACAACCTAGACAATAATTGAAAAACCTCTTTCTACCCTAAATAAATAGGCCAACTGCTTTTGTGTAATATCCATTTTTTTTGGCAAGGTAGATTTTAAAAAGATTTTCTTATATAAATCAATATCTACAATAGGAAAAACATATTTTTTATGCCAACCATCAGACAATGCTCTGATAAATATTTCTTATCTTACTTTTCATCAAAGTTCTATTATAGCAAACAAACAAAACTATTTATTATTCATCCAATTCAACTATATTTTCTTATATAAAAATCATTTCATTTCTTATCACATTTTTACTTTAGATTTTCATCTTCTTAGAATCTGAACTATACATTCTCGTTATTTTATATTCCATTTTCATATTAACAAAACTGTTGCATTTTGCCTTTTACAAAAATATTTTCATTTCCTTACAATTCTTGCATAAAAATTGGGAAAATTATGTTATTGAACATTAAAAATAAAAGCAAATGGAAATGCAACTTTAAGTATCCTCTCGAAGATTATATTTTATGGATAAAAACCAGAATACCGATTTTCTTTATTCTTGGAAAATCTTTGATTGCATTTTGTTTATTTTGAAAATGTTTTTTTAAATTTTATGGATTTGATGTGTTTTGAATTAGATAACATGTTAATGCACATATAGAGATTTGAGAGAATGGTTGATAACTGGACAGTTAGACATACGATTTTTAATTTGAGCAGTTTAAGCCTCAATCTAGAATAGAAATCAAAAATATAAATGTGTTTGAAATAAGCCAGCTCAATGCGTTTTTCTGTTAACGTACATTAGCGTTAACCAAACATCCTTCATATGTTATTTATGCTTGGACTGTTTGTCCAATTCATAGTTCAATTCCAATTCATAGCACAAACAGGGTTAATATTAGTCATCAATTTATAAGAACAATAAAGATATATATTTATACTGAACATGATTTCCTGGAAAATTTTGTACTTATTTTTTTTTGTTTTTAGCAATTTAAAATATTTCAGTTTGTATTCTGTTCTATTCGAATAACAAAAATTGAGAATATTCCAAGCAAAACAAAATAGATTTAAGATTATGTTGTTCATATTGTATATTTGAAAAGATTTTATAATTGTTTTAGTTCTTAGGATTAAATTTAAACATTCTAGCTTATGGAAAACACACAAATCTATGTTACTAGAAATTAATGGGATTGTAAAAACTAGGATATATAAAGTTTTTGATTAAGGGTCTTTTTATTAACTTTCGTTAATTTATTTTTCTACTCCTATCACAGTAAATTATAAATTACATCACACTATCCATGACATTTATTTGATTATTTCAAATAGCGTGCGGTAGGTAAAAAAAGCGTGCGGTAATGGATTTTCATATCGTCGCTTTAATAATGAAATAACGTATGCCATATATACGTTGTTTTTATATAATGGGTGCGCTGCATTCCCCATAAGGATGTCTATAAAGTGGCATTTTAACATTTTCCAATTTTTTTTTATAACTGGGGGTGAAAATTAATATATTGTTAATTAACGTACATGCAAATTTGAATTTGGTTAAATATTGAAACAGCGTAAATGCATGTACGATATTTCAATTCCTACAGAATAATAACTTGGGTAAAAACAGTGTCGTATACTTTACATACATTACGATCGCCACACGAAATGGTAAATCTAAAATATTGTATAAGCATCATTCATTACTACATGATATGCCGGTTCATATAAATAAAAAATTGTAAGAATATTATGTGTTATTTCAATAATAATTAGTTTTAGGCTTAATCGTCCTTTCATGCAAAATGAAATAACGTATATGAAATATGAAATAACGTATAAGGTACCTGATTGACTTTTCACCTCTTTTTAGGTAGAAAAGCCAGCAGGTACTAATGTGAAATTTTAATATGCTGTGGGGAAATTAGTCAAGATTAATGGGTAGAAATTTTTTTTCCAAAATCTTTATTCATTCAATTGTGCTGCCGAGTTTACGAAAATCAGAAAATCGAAAAATCTTTAAACCCAATTATCTCGAAACTACACTTTTGCGAATACGTTGTTTCATTATTAAAGCGACGATAAAGAGTAAGAGCCCGCGACGGCCAGACCTTCGTTATTTTATAAATGCTGAAAGTTTCTCTGCGCATACCCCCTACTGAGGTAGGAACGATTAGTGACATATGAAGTTTGGATCATGGTGGCTTTTGCAGGGAGCAGGTAACAAAGGGGCCTTCAAAGTTTCGTGAAAGTATAAAAGATAATTTTTTTATATATTCTTCGGGGTAGTATTAGAAGTCACGTCACCCATTGCAAGACACTATCGTGGTAACCCCCTGCCAGACACCATTAAACATTATCAATTTGTAAAGTTTAAGGGTGTCCGGCAGGGGGTTATCACGATAGTAGGTGTCTGGCAATGGGTGACGTGACTACTAATACTATCCCGAAGAATATATAAAAAAATTACCTTTTATACTTTCACGAAACATTGGAGGCCCCTTTGTTACCTGCTCCCTGCCAAAGCCACCGTGATCCAAACTTCATATGGCGCTAGTCGTTCATACCTGAGTAAGGGGTATGCACAGAAAAACTTTCAGCTTTTATAAAATAACGAAGGTCTGGCCGTCGCGGGCTCTCGGTCTAATATATATATATATATATATATATATATATATATATATATATTACCGCACGCTTTTAATAAAAAGAAACATTTTTATTTAAAAAAAAAATTGATTTTTATGATTAAATATTTCAATTCATTTTGACACAGAATAATGCCTGATGCCTACCACAATTTGTAAAGTATTTGCATTTAATTTATAATTAGTAGTTCATTTTTTCAAGTAATTATATGCATTTGGGCATTAAAACAAAGTCGTAGAAAAAGTATATAACAAACCTCGAGTTGTAAAGCATTTTCCATGCTCGTGAAGATGCTGTACTCAACGTTACGCGTCTCGTGCGCAAAATTTTTTCTCGATATGTAATATACTATTTTTGCACGATCAGTCGATTTTGCATGTTTGCTGATTCGTAAATAAAAATAGTAAGTTTCGTTTACAAGTCACAGGTCGGTAAGTCATTACTTACCGATCATACAATCCATAAATAATTACTTACCTATAAAGGAAACCCCAGGGTGTGAATAAAAATATATGGCAATTTGCAAGCTTCAACTTTATATATGATTCTTTTAAAAATATTGCAATTAATAGTTATTTAATTATTAAAACCAATAATAACATTTTACCGATTGAGGATATATGTTTTGAGATCGAGACGAAGTCGAGATCTCTAATATATCCAAAATCGGTAATACTCTTAATGCCCAAAATGCTTATTACATTTTTTGCACGATCAATAAAAATTTAATTAAAACTATTTAAATAATAAAATTCATTCACACAATTCAAGTTTTAATGTTTTAAAGAAAATTTCTTAAAATGTCATTTCAAAATACTAAGCTTTGCGTTTCATCATAATTCTATAGGTTTTTTTGTAGCAAAACTTATTTTCATCGAATATTTTTTCAAAATAAATTGCTTTTAAATCTTTAATTTGCAATATTTTTAAAAGAATATTATTTAAATTTGAAACTAGTAAATAGACGTACACAATTATTTAAATAAAATTCGTTTTTATTCACACCCAGAGGTCTTCCTTACCGGTAAGTAATTATATTCCGTCTGCATCATCGATAAGTAATTACTTACCGACCTGTGATTTGTAAACGAAACTTACTATGTTTATTTTATCTACGAATCAGAAAATATGCGAAATCGCCTGATCGTGCAAAATAGTACATTATGATGCTAGTACGTAAAGCTAAAGATTTTAGACGTATGAGGAGTTTGCAAATCGAGGCGCTAGCCGAAATGGCTGTTGTAAATAATATAGAAATTCCAAAACAATGGCACGAACAAAAAATCGCTGGCCTTGCGTTGATGCAGAACTTCCGTAGTCGGAATCCAATTCTTTCCTTGCGCATGCCTGAAGGGTGTAGTTTATCACGTGCCACATCATTTAACCAACATAACGTTTCTGTTTTCTTCGACAACCTACAAGATGTTATGTTGAGATATGTTGCATTTGCATGGAATAAGAATTTATAATTTAGATGAGACGGGAACTGTAACGGTGCAAAAGCCACAAAAGGTAATTGCTGAAAAAGGCAGCAAACAAGTAAGTAAAGCTACCAGTGGAGAAAAGGGAATATTGGTGACAACTTGTTGCATAATTAATGCTGCTGGACAATATCTTCCACCGGTAATGGTATTTCCTAGAGTTCACTTTAAGCAGCATATGATTGGTAGAGCACCGAACGGAACATTGGGTTTAGCCACACAATCTTGGTGGATGAATAGCGAGTTGTTCTTGGAAGTTATGCGACATTTTATCAAATATAGCTGAAGCTCCAAAGAACGGTAAACTTTATTAATATATGACAAACACGAATCGTATTTATCTATTCAAGTGTTAGATATGGCAAAAAATAACGGAGTTACAATTCTGACTGTGCTACCACACACTACAGCGAAGCTACAACCATTAGACGTTGGTATTTGCAAACCCTTTAAACTAGCCTATAATGCAGCAATAGATTCATGGCTCATGCGTAATCCAGGAAAACCAGAAACTATCTATCAAATAGCCATAGCCATTGTAGGGGAAGTTATCGTGAAATTTTTGACGCCATTGAATTTAATATCAGCTTTCCGGAAAACTGGGATTTATCCTTTTGACCGTCATATTTTTACGGATACCGATTTTTTGTAACGGAGCATTGTAATGGACAGGCCCCTCAACCCCGAAAATGAAGAGGTATTAGAAGAACCTAGAGCTATTTCGGTTAATGAAACTAGTCCACAACCATCGACCTCAGGAATCTCTTCGAATAAAGAAACTACTGATATTATCAGTTCAATAGTCTCAACTGCTCGAAAAAGGACAGAATTAACTCAATCCACATCAAAAGGTTTTATTTTCTCAGAGGGATATCTATATAAGGTTTTATTTTATCATTCGAGGATACCCAAAAGCAAAAGAACGTAAGTGCTCGAAAAGGAGAATGAAGGGTAAAACTATAATTGCGACCGATACACCCGAAAAAAAAAACAAAATAAAAGTGAAGCAGAAAATTGTTAAACCAGGTAGACCGAAGGCTCGTAAAAAGTTTATTGTGCAGACTGAATCTTCAACTGACAATAATATTAAACTAATTGATACATCAGAGGATGACGACAACTTTGCTGAGGAGCCTTTGTTGGTCGAAAACGAGTTATCCGTATCAAGCGTTCCCGAAGAAGGGGATTTTGTTCTTGTTGAATTCAAGACTGAAAAGAATATTATATACTACGCGGGGCGTATTATTGAAACGATTAACAAAAATAATGATTAGAATAATGAAGCTTTCTACGAAAAAAAAATTACAACCCGTATTAAACAAAAACTACCGACTCCAAGTTTTACTGGAGCCACACGCAGACAAAAATCATATTATATATTTGATATTGATATATCTATGCTCAACGTTTTATAAATCTGTTGTTTATTTAATTGAAATTTATTTTAATTTGCACTGTTCTTTCATTTTAAACCGAATTAATTTTAATTTTTTGTATGCAATTTATTTACATAATTATATTCCAAGACTTCAATACAGTTAAATAAAAATACTGAATTACTTAAATACTTGTTTCTTTTGTTAATTTGTTTTAATAAATACAATTATACTAAAACTAACTAATATTTTCACGTTTATTTTTTATTTCAACTGAATATGGTTCAATGTTACCCATGGCATGGTTCATTGTTACCCATTGGTGAGTAACAGTGAGCCATTTGACGTTCTTCCATAAAACTATATTTTGTGTTCCGTAGGTTAATAATTTCTAATAATTATGTGTGGATAATTTACATCAAAACTCATAAAATGTTGGCAGACAATACATTTTCGAGGTGCTGTATTCCAAATTGAAAATAAATGAACTTAAAAGAAAAGTGGTTCACTGTTACCTATGTTCCCCTAATTTTTGCAATATTTTTAAAATTTTGAAAAAAGTTTCAATTTTTGATTTTGTCAGAATTTTTGGAATATTTTTAGAATTTTGAAAAATTTCAAATTTTTGATAATTATTTTGATAATAAAAAGTTTCAACTTTTGATTTTGTCAGAATTTTTGGAATATTTTTAGAATTTTAAAAATTTAAAATTTTTGATAATTTTCGGAATTTTTGAAAAAAGTTTCGATTTTTGATATTGTTATAATTTTTGCAATATTTAGAATTTTGGAAAAAGTTTGAATTTTTAAGAGTTATTGGAATATTATTAGGATTTAGAAAAAGTTTAAATATTTGATTTTATTCTAATTTTTGGAATTTTGAAAAAAGGTTCAATTTTTGATATTGATATAATTTTGGCAATATTTTCAGAATTTTTGTAAAAAGTTTAATCTTTGATTTTGTAATAAGTTTTGGAATATTTTTGGAATTTTGAAAAAAGTTTGATTTTATTTAATTTTTACAATATTTTTGGAATTTTGAAAGAAATATGAATTTGTGATTTTGTAATATTTTCTTGAAACGCTAAATGGAGAGGATTTTGGTAGTTTGCTGATTGCAAACTAAATTTCACTAATCAGCATCTTTTTACTAAATTTTGTTAATTTATGATCTGTTGTGATTTTACGGCAACGTATTGATGTTTCGTGTTAGTTTTGTAATAAATTTCTAAACAGAGATGAAAAAATACATGTTCTTTAACACCAGCGCCAGTTATGTTTGATTTACATCGCTGCCCAAAACTAAAACCAATGTCCTCATAAAAGTTTTATGCCGAAAACTATATCAAAATCCTTAACCAAAACCGAAGTCTTGATATCACAGAGCTTGAGATTTCAGCCCCTCCATATTTTTAATATTAAATTCCTTTCCAATATCACAATTTTTTTTTTAAATATATTTTCTTATATTTATATAAAGTTTTTTTTTTGATTTTTGGGGATTGAACACCTTCGATATTATTGATTGATCTTAACAGTTTGACTGTTTCCATAAACCGATTGACGTGTAAAACGGGGAAAAGAATATGGTTGAGGCATGATGGATCCGATTTCATCCAAGTACTGCTTGTGACGATACTTATAAAAGCGAGATAAGCAACGTGACGATTTTGTAGGGAATCAAGATTTGATGTTAAATTTCAATTTTCCACAATTCGCATAGCACGCTTTTGGACATAGTACAAAAGAGCTAGAATGGAAACAGATGCAGGGCCCCAAACTTGACAACAATACTCCATACAAGGATGCATATAGAACTTATAAATGTGGAGTAATTGGTACGGATTATTTTTTACATCTTTTGAGGAGGCCGAGTTTTTTTTGACGCGGTTTTTGCCATCACCATTATATTATTATTATTATCGTATAAGTTTTAACAACAATGTGCATTAAACTTCAACATTTAAGTTTGGAATCCATTGTAAGGCTTCTCTTTTAATTTCGTGTAAGCCAGTTAAACCTTTTTTGAATTTATGAATACTACAATCATTAACTAAATGATTTATGGTTTGGTTTTCTCCACATTTACCAAATATTATTATATTATATATTCCATTTATTTAATAAATATTTACATTTTCCAAAGCCACAACGAAAACGGTTTAAACGTAACCAAAATTTTCCTTTAAAGTCAAAGTCAGAACATTTAACAGTTACATCCTTAACTAGTTTATAGTTGTAAACCTTAGCATGGTTCCCTTGATTTTACCACTCTTCATTTAAATCAAAACTTTATTACAATGAGAAAGCTCACAATGAAAAAGCCAATATGGCAAACAATATTCTGCTGCATTATACAATATCGAAAGGGCTAATTGTCTCAAACAATTTGTATTTGCACCCCACGAAGTTCCTACTAAATTTTTTATCATATTATTTTTGGACCAAACTTTCATTGCTTTCTCTTCCAAATGTTGTTTGTATGCTAATGAACTATCCAACTTGACTCCTAAATATTTAGGATTATGATTGTGATTCAAAAATAGTCCACCAATACTAATATTCAGCTTACGTTTGGCTTCCGTTTTATTTAAGTAAAATGCAGAAACCTCAGTTTTTAATGGATTAGGCCTGAGTCGCCATTTTTTAAGATAATCAAAAGTTACGTTCAGATCACTTGTTAAAAATTCTTCACCTTCTTCAAGAGAAAGAAATTCTCCACCTTTTTCAGCTTCTATATGATTATATGATCGTTCCAGAACGCCATCAAATTCGTTTATATGTTCCTCACACATGCTGTTTCAAATACCATTGGGGAACTCGAGAAAAAATACTTTTTCTACACCCGTACTATAAAAATAAACTAATATGGCCAAAATCCGTTTTATAATGATATCCATTTCGATACAGATTTTCATTACGATACAAATTTTTAATCAATAGAAACACATAGTTTTTCAATCAAACATGCTGCATTTGACGTTTGTTGAAATTTTCGTATGGTTTTTTTACTATGGGTTTCTGTTGATTAAATATTAAATTTATATTTGTGTTGAACACAATAACAGTAATTACTCGTATTTCTATAAAAAATTCTACAAAATTGCAATTGTTGATATAGTTATACGTACACTTCCTTAGATTTTTGGGGTAAAATATTTTGTACTGCGTTTTCTGTTTTCTCCGATATGTGTGGAGGAGTCGATGATTAATTCTTTTACAGTTCTTCGTTATTTATCGGGTATAGAAAAAATAGCGTGTGCCACTTTCATGTAATGGTTATTAATACACTTGCATATACCATACGAAACTCGCCTACGGCTCGTTTCGTATTCCGGTTAATACTCGTGTATTAATAACCATCATTACATGATCGTTGCATAATATACTATTTTGATTTATGATGCAAATTTTTGATTGGTCGAAGCCAACTCAAAACTTGTAATAAATAACAGTAGAATAACGAAATTCTAGTTAGTCTACCCCGCAGTCTATACCGTAGTCTCTAACGCGTTCTAAAAACTGACAGCTCATCACGGTCAACGGTGAACTTCAAATAAACAGTTAAAGTGGTCAGTGTAAGAGTGTTGCAAAAAAGTAATATCCAAACTATTAAAATTATTTGATAATATAAAATTATTTTAAGTGAAAAAAATAAATTTTAAGTTAAGTGCATGTAAATCGATAGTGGGTGAGATTTCACCCTAATAAATATTATCAAACAGAACAACATTATTTGTGTAATCAGTTTCCCACTAGGTAAGAGAAACCAACATCAAGAGGGAAACACAACAGGAAAAACCGTAAGTCTCGTTTCAGTATAAATAAGTGCAAAAATTAGTGTAGGCCAACCCGGGCACTACAGCAGCGTCTCTCCGGGCGGGTTTTATTCGTAATTACAGACAAAACCGAATAAATTAGTTTCACTTAGAGTTTGCATCCCGTGATTTCCCGGTCGTGAAATGAAATATTTTATCTAATCCCGATTCGCGGGATTTTTATTAATTATTTATTGTATTGGAATTTTTAAAAAAATTTTGAAATTTTTTTTGTATTTTATTGGTTTGGAATTTTCTTTTCTTTTTGTCCCTCTAAAATTGATTGAAAAAGATTATTTTATTTTATTAAATTTTTGTTCCTCTTTACCTCAATCCAATGTATTTAATAATTGACACATTCTTACTCATTATGGCTGCTAATCCTAACTTTCTCTCGCTCTTCTTAATGTATTGTGTAGTATTTGCACTCAGATGATCCAGCTTTTGTCCTGTGTGACGCAAGACATGAGTCTTCCATTTTTAATCTTATTTGTTTGTGCTTTTGAAGTTTTTTTAAATTGTTATTTTTTTTTTGGTTTGAATCATTGCATTGTAAGGGTTTTTTTGTATTTTGTTCTGAAATTTTTCAAAATTTGTTTTTGGTTTTAGATTTTAATTTGATGTCTGAAGCTTTGTTTGTGTCTGTTGTTCTGACAACAGTGGAGACAACATTTGTGTTTTGAATTTTGTTTGTTTAGTTTTGTGCTGTGTGCAAAGGGCAAGATGGTTGTAAGTCCTATTATTAGTTCTAGTAAGACAATTCATTTTTGTTTGTTTAGTTTTGTTCTGTGAGTGAAGGGCAAAATTTTTTTAAGTCTTGACGTGCATACAACTTTTTATTATTTGTTTAGTTTCATTCTGTGGGTAAAAGGCAAGTTTCTTGTTCGTCCCGACGCGCAGACATTTCTAGTGTTTTATTTATATATTTGTTGTGTGTTTGTAGTTGAATTGCTGTTCCGTGGGAAGAGGTAGAATGCGTTAGTTCTAGACACACCGAAAACATGTTTTGTTTGAGTTTATTTTTGTGTCTTTAATTTAAAACCACAAAGGTAGGAAAGATCCCGGGATTTACGATCCATCGTACCTTAGTGGGGTGGACTATTTTGACTGCTGCGAGAGGGTCGTTGGTGGTGAAGGGACATATCCATGCTCTTGTTGACTCTTGATGGTCTAAAATTTGTGTCATCCCACCATAATTTTCTTCCATTGCATATTATTACCATAAGAAAATTAATTTGTTCATGAGAATATCACATAAAATATTTCTATAAATTCTTGCCACACACAGTCAAACTTCTAAATCCAATGCAGAACTTTTTTTAAACGAATTTATTTCTTCACTTTTCCAAAACGTTACGACACAAGTTATTTTCCAGTTTCACTACTTTTACGGGTTCTCAATGAGGTCACCACCAAGTGTTTACCGAAGCACTCATCCAAAATTTGTTTAGTATGGGATCTAGCTAAATTAGTTTTTCTTTGCTTTCATAATTTTTTAGTTAAGATTCAGCTCGAATTCTATCTATTAGTCTACCTCCTATGTAAATGGTTTTCTCGTTTCCTTCTCAAATTTTTTTCTATGATTTTATAACAGGATGTTTTTTTGTTTGTCTTTATGTTTCTTTACCTTAGTCATTTTTTTATTTGACTCGGCTAGTTCAGTCGATACCATGAGGGTCTATCTTGGGGTTTGGATTGGAGCCCGTCTCCCACTTTTTTTCTTGTTTTTCTATTCTCGGGAAGATTGTAGCCTGCCGAACTTCGTGCAATGGGCAAGATATTCTGTGTCAACCGTACTTCAATTCTCTACATATAGTAATATACTATAATGTATTTTAAAAATGTATATATATATATTTTCAAAAACTTTTCAATTCACTTGTTTGCACAAAACATAATTATTTAAAATATTTCGAAGTATACCTGACATTTCCGAGAAGCCCGTATTATACTAGTTTTGTTTTCCATTCATTTTTGGATAGTTATGGAACAATAAAAAGAATCACAATAATATGATCAAATTAATTTGATGCAATATTATTGAGGTATAGAGATGGACAAAACTGCTACTTTTCAGTCACTGTTACAAACTGTTACTGCTACTTTAAAATCACTGTGAAAAATAACAGCGACTTTAGTAACAGGTGTGATTTTTAAAAAATAAAGAAAAAAGTCCAAAGTCAAGTATGTAATATTAGCCGTGTTCGATTTGACTGAAGCAACTGATACAACTTAAAAATTGAGTTTTTTCAAATACAAGTCAAATACAATTTTTTTCCTTTCAAATAAAAAAATAAGAACAGGAAACAAAAAATCACTGCTACTTAAATATCAATGTTTTGAGTGATATCAAAGAAATCACAGCGATATTTTTATTTTCCTCTTATTCGTATTTTTATTTTAAAAGAAAAATACTAAAGTAGCAGGTAGCAGTCTATATCACAGCGACCAAATAATAGAAACTGTTACATTTAGAAATCACAGTGATTTTATTTTCCTGTTCCTCTTATTCGTATTATTATTTTAAAAGAAAAAAATACTAAAGTAGCAGTCTGAATCACAGCGACCAAATAATAGGCACTGTTACTTTTAGAAATCAAAGCGATTTTATTTTCCTGTTATTGTTGTATTTTCACTTTAAAAGAAAAAAATACTGAAGTAGTTGTCTGAATTTTATTTTCAAAAATTCACAGCGAAGAAAATAGCAGGAACTGTTACTTTAAATATTTAGTAACAGGCAGTGATTGCTACTTTTGAGTAACAGTTAAAAAGCTGTTGCTACCTAAATATCGTCACATCTCTATTGAGGTAGAATTGAGTGATTGAAATTTTTTTAAAGTGGACCCAAAGCGGCAACAAGGAACTTTCAGATTAATTTCCAAATTTATATAATCTCATTTTTTTTAAGTTTACATAAAATGTTGCTATGTATCAAGTACTAGTTTGAGATTTTTTTTGATTAAATTAAAATATCAATCGTAAGATTTTTGTTTTTGCGTTTCAATTTTTGTGGGATGACCTAGGTGAATAGAAAGAAAAATAATAAAGTAAACTAACCACCAGGGTGGACCACAGTCATGTATCTATTGGCTTTCGAAAGGTTCATCGAGTTCGGCGGACCAGTTTATAAAAGAAGCACCATCGAAATTTTGTATTTTTGCTTTCATATATGGGTAAGAAACATCTCAAACAGTTGAAACCTTTTTCATAGACCAATAAATAAAGTAAAATCTTTTAGATAGACCAATAAGTAAAGTAAACTCTAACTCGTTTGGAATAATGGTCGCCAAGAAAGGACTCAAGGAAAGTAATTCGACAATCAAAAGGGAAAAAGTAAGGTTAATCTAATTGCAGGTAAATGGAAAACTGGAAAAACATACATATATGCGAGACGCCTTTATTTGTAAGTTATCCAAAAACATTAATTTTATAAGTTATAAAATATTTGCAATCCTATTCAAGTGCAACATAAAGAAGCTTACATGGTCATTTCATAAGACCACGTATAAGCAGTATAATATTTGTATTAAATTATTTTCAAAATATTTTACAATTTTCCATTTATTGTAAATAATTTTTATTTATTTGTCAAGAAAAGCAAAAACTTTTCTAATTGAAATTTATTCGACTCGTTCTGTTTTTTCTACCAGAACTAGACAAATTATGCAGAATAAACGTGCTCTAAATATTAGAAGCAAAAATAAGAAAACTGGGAAATAACTTATGTTGTAACGTCTTGGAAAAACGAAAAAATAAATTCGTTTCAGAATAGTTCTGCATTAGATTTGAAAATTTAACTGTGGTGTAGCAAGCTGATTTAGAACTAATGGACATATTTTATATGAAATTCTCGTGAACAAATTAATTTTCTTAAAGACTGCCGTTCGTTTATTAAACATTAATTTATCTTAAGATGGAAAATTAATGTATCACTAGAAACCTGTATCTATAATTACCACCTTCTATAAAATATTTCTCTATTGCAAAATTTCAACGGTGACAATTTGTATTCAGTTCCTTGAGAAACGTAAGATTCATACATAGGGTGAATTATTTATTCTAAAAATTTTGTTTAAAAGCTCACTACTTTACATGAATTGACAAAGTTTTGTCAACACCAAAATAAAAATTAAAAACAAAAAGAATCTTGGAAAATATAGAGAAAAAACTAAGTTTCATTTTTCTACATACAAGTCACCCAGTCCATAAGCAAAACGGCAAACAAAACACAATATCTCATAATAAAAGTTTCTTAGTTTTTCCTTCCAATTTTTTTTCTGAATTAACTATTATAAGGAAAGATTCAACAGATGAAACAAAAAACAAAGTCAATTGTTTTGAGAGTTAAACAACAAAAGACGAAGGAACAAAAAGTTACAGTTAGAAATTTTCTCTTATATAACTTTTGTAATTTTAGTTTTGAAGAAACAAAGAAAAAAAATAAATTGGAAAACTAAAAAAGAAAAACATTAATTGAAAAATTAAATTATTTTATTGTAGTTTGTCGGTGTTTTTTTGAAAGTTAGTTAACTGATATAAGATTTTCTATGGATGGAAACAGGGAATGGAAAAATGCTAGAAAAATTGAATTTTAATTATATAATGATAATGGATAGTCATTTATTTTAATGCTAAATTAATTCATGCATTTTTAATTTGATATTATTTGATTTTGATAATTTGAATATGTACATTTTTAATTGTATCAAGTAGTGCAATGCTTATATACAGAAATTCAAAACAATACGATATTCGAGCAGACTGTTTATTGTACATATGGATATGGAATGGATATGGATTGGATGTTTATTGAATATGGAGTAGATATGGATTGGATATGAATTGGATATGGATTGGATATGGATAGGATATGGATAGGATATGGATAGGATATGGATAGTATATGGATTGGATATGGATTGGATATAGATTGGATATGGATTGGATATTGATTGGATATGGATTGGATATGGATTGGATATGGATTGGATATGGATTGGATATGAATTGGATATGAATTGGATATGGATTGAATATGGATTGGATATTTTTTTTTTTTTTAAATTAAATGTGTTGTGTAATAGGGCTTAGAATATGTGTCACAACAACACATAAATAGCTTTTAAGACCTAGGTCTAGACGTGGGTCCCACAACAACTGGCGTTCTAAGGTGTAGATTAACGCTTTTTTTAAACATTTGCGGGTTGAAGCCACCTAAGACTAGGTGTTCCGGCAAACTATTCCATTTGTACGCAGTTCGGACAAAGAAGTCTCTCTGCAATCTGCCAGTATGATAGCGCGGGATCTTTACCGTTTCACCGGTTGCGGCAGCCGATTGCCGAGTGGAACGGGGTTAAGCATAAGTTTGAGGCATGATGCCGCTGATTTCATCTGAGCACTGCTGATGACGATATTTGTAAAAAACAACGAGGTCAGCAACAGTGCGACGATGTTGTAGGGAATCAAGTTTTGATGTCAAAGTTCGATCACCCACAATTCGTATAGTCCGCTTTTGAACAGAGTCCAAGAGGGCCAAATGGATTGGATCTGGATTGGATAAGGATTGGATATGGGTTGGATATGGATTTACAACAATTTATTTATTTTAATACCATCAACAGTCTTATATGACAAATTATTAATTAAAACTAAAATTAAATAACAAATTCAAACAAATTTAGAAACAAACGAAAATTAAAAATCAAATAAAAATAACAATCCAGTCAATAAAAACTAACAATAAAAAATAATGATAAAAGTAACAAGTTAAAAAGAAAAACAACAATAGAAATAGCGAAAGTACACGGCATTATATAAAGCTACAAAGCAAAAAAAAAATTAAAACATTTTAAAAGGTTGTGCTACTGAGTTTGGAGATATTTTGTGAATCGGCTCTTGAATACATTCCTAGATAAATTGAAATCAAACAAGTACCAGAAAAGGTTAAAATCAAAAGAGATGGTATATACATAAAGGATCAGATTTGCCATAATTAGATCGGTGAAATGGATATATTAGGAAACCAGGGGCATCAATTTTAACCAGTTGGAATAATTGAGGGCTATCTATGATGCCAGTTATATAATCCTATGATCCAGTTATAGATTTGCTTCGTCTTTTTTCGAATAACTGACAACGACTCTTATATGAAGTAACTTAAAAAATGGTATACTGTTGTCACACGGTAGCCTACGAAAAGCGTACTTCATAATCTTTTTCTGAGTGCTCTCTATTCTGCTTGAGTGTAAAGTGTAATGCGGAAACCATTATCATGGTTGCGTATTCAAGTTGCGATCTGACGAGAGAACAAAAAAGTGTACAGATCGTGTATGGATCTTGAAAATTTCTGAAATTCCTGATAATGAACCCCAACATACTGTTAACCTTAGCGACAATTCTATATGTATGATGATAAGTTGCTAGTAAATAGTACACCTAGATCTAAAATTGTGCTAACTCGTGACAATTCTTTGTTATAACATAAGAATACTATTGCTGATCTGGATCTGTGATATGTCATAACTTTGCACATGAAGATGTTGAGAAAAAGTTGGTTGTCATTCCAATAGTTAAGTAACCGATTTAATTCTTCCTGGAAAACAGTTACATCCGCCTCGCTTTTATTAATATAATAAATTTTAATAACGTCGGCATAGATTAAAACTTTCCAAATTTTGAAACAGTATGTGACATCGTTTATATACAAAATGAAAAGTAACGACGAGTCACCTGGCTACATTGTGGAACTCCTGAGGTAGCCAAAAATTCATGAGATCTGGAGCAGCCAAATTGAACATATTGTCAACAAGTAACTAGATAAGAAGTAATCCAGGCTACAGGTATATACCCAGCTAGCACAGATTTCGATTTGTAACATAAATATGTTACAATTCAGTTGTAATTCAGTTTTTTAAAACAAGTTTAGTCACATATGGGTTATATTACAGTTTCGACTTCGCAATTGGCAACAAATTATTCGGCTCAGTTACAATACTGTTTTGATTTTGTTACGGAAAAATACACTTGTTGTTAAAACGTTTCATGAAAGTTACACAACGTCAATAAAACATTTCGTTTTGTAGCACGTCTTAAAAATGATATTTTATTGTAGTTGCCACAAATCCAGTAACGAGCTAGTAACATTGATGTGACTAACATATTTTCCTCAAGTTACTGTTACAAGGACGTTGCAGTGAGGTTTTTATTTAGTTGCAATGACAGAAAAAACAAGGTTCGAGCATTGTAGTTGAGGAAATTTAGTTAGTTGCAAGGACGCTGCAATTAGGTTGTTATACAGTTGCAATGACAGAAGAAGAAAACAGGTCGAGCGCAATAATTTTAGACAGCCAATTAGTTACAAGAACGCTGCAATGAGATTTTTATTCAGTTTCAAAAACTTTGGAAGCAATCTGTCTTGATGCTCTATGTTCGCCATATTTTTCGTTGTTCTATGTATTTCCTACACCATGCGGTTTTATTTGAGAAAATTCTAATGCGATTTTCTATAGTATTATTTATTTCCTCCATCAATAAGTGTCATAACAATCACTGCCTTAAAAACAAAACTTGCTACATTTATCAACAGAAGTAAAAAAACCGCAGCTTTATTTTTCCTTAAATATTTTCATAATTTAACTTTTTACAAATGATATAACCAGAATGCGCATATTAAGGCGAAGTGTTTTTTGGATGGTGATTCTGAAAATGATTTACTAGCCAAGAAGAATGGTTTGTGGATACAACTGGAGGTAATAAAACAACTAGAGGTAATAAAAAAACTAATTTGGTGTGGCATTAAAAGTGGCTAAAACCGGTTTAGATGTTTATTTTCTCTGCTAGATCCTACAAATTAAAAGAAGAAAAACTGAAAGCTCTTTTGAGCAATCTGGTAACGACAATGTGAGCTTTTCCATAACAAGAGATGACAGAATACTTTTTACTACTTTCCTATGAGAGTACAAAGTGGTAACACCAAAAAAACTGGCAGAGGTGAAGTCTAGTTCAGAATTAATTTATAATTTCATGGAGGAATGTTGCTGTAATTTTTCTAAATGTAATCAGTTATATCGTATCAAAACCTTACCCATCGTTCTTCAGCAAATGTAAGTAAAGGGCATTTAAAAATAAAACAAGATCATATTAGCAAAAAATTTCCAAAAATTCAACTGGATCATTACAGTTAATAGAGCCATAATTCACATAACTAACGTAAAATTCAACATGTAGCAACTTGTTTTTCGAAATGCAACTAAAATGCAACTTGTTTTTCGAAAAAATTCGGAAATGGTTTCAAATGTTATAGGTATCCAGCTATTAATTATATTTTGACTATCAAATATTGTTGATTTTCTATTGAATATTGTCTGTTTTAGGAGGTGGATGATGTTAAGTAATCAATCTTACGCTTAAATACAGATAATGCTGATACCTCACTTCATACTTGTTATGATTCCATAATCCACTCCATTCTTTTTATGATTTATTGATTTAAGAAAAGAAAATCGACCTTACTCTAATCACTTATATGAAATTCCACTAGAGGGTGTGAGTTAAGCGGCCAATATATGAACTTATCAATTAGTTTAACAGTTAAAATTGCACATTTATACATAGAGTTATAAGCATTTTTGTTCGATTAAACTTAAACTTCCGCACGGTGCAGGTTTTGGTCGCCTTTTTCAGTTTATATATCATTTCCTGAGATTTGTGACAACTTATTTTTCTTTTGCCTATTTTAAAAGCTTTGAAATGTGAAAATATTATAAAAATTCCAATTTGGAAAATCGAGTTAAATATAAAATATGGAGGGGCTGAAATCTCAAGGCTCTGAGATATCAAGACTTCGGTCTGGGTTAAAGATTTTGATATAGTTTTCGGTAAAAAACTTTTTTATGAGGACATGGTTTTTAGTTTTGGGTAGCGATGTATATCAAACATAACTTTTTGTTAAAGTACAAGTATTGTTTTATCTCTGTTCAGTAATTTATTACAAACTAACACGAAACATCAATACGTTGTCGGAAAATTATAACAGACCATAAATTAACATAACTAACAAAATTAATTAAAGTCAAAAATTCAAATTTTTTTCAAAAATTATAAAAATATTGTAAAAATTATAACAAAATCAAAAATTGCAACATTTTCAAAATTCCAAAAATATTCCAAAAATTAGAATAAAATCAAATATTAAAACATTTTCTAAATTCTAATAATATTCCAAAAATTCTTAAAAATTCAAAAATTCAAACTTTTTCCAAAACTCTAAAAATATTGCAAAAATTATAACAATATCAAAAATTAAAAGTTTTTCACAAATGCCGGCAGACAGACATACATTTTTTTTTTTTGCCTTTTTAGAATCAGTAGGTCCTAAAACGTCGAGAAATACCAAAAAAGTGGGGGTAAGAATTTCACTTTTGGCTCGAGAATGTAATACTTAGGTCTTTCAGACCGAAGTAAAACTTCTTACATCGTTATGTTTGTAAAACTGTTCATTTTATTAATAAACAGAAAATGGTTTACTACTTTGGCACAATGAACAATTTTGTTAGGTCAATGAACAATTTATTAATATTACGAATGTTGTTTCATTATTAAGATTTATTCTTATAACAATAATGTTGTTGGATTTTATTTTAGTGTAAGTAGAACTTATTATACATTTGTATGCAAACCCATAAAAACAGAACCAAATTGTCTTTGAATAGGATTACCACTTTAGAATAGAATAGAAAATCGCTACTGATATATCTGTTTTGTTATAGAGTAATTTTCACGTTACTAAGTAAAAATTCAAAATATATCGAATTTTGCGTAATTTAGGATTCAACATGTCTTTATGGTCAACTTGTCTGTTAATTATTTAAAAGCTCTCACTCACCTACAAATACACCACAACTTTGAGCGACATTTACGTGTATTATACCTTGTCTCAGGATCGAAAATCTTAGGCATTGTACGTTGGTGTTCTAATCTCGACAAATATAAAATAGAATATAAATAAAAATAATGCTTTCCTATTAAAAAGCCAAACAATATCTGCTTATTGGGGCCTGTCATGCTTGGATCCCTGTCAAATTTGAAATCCCAAAACGAGTCCTAAGGATTCCAAAGTTCAAAACGACTGAACTTATCTAAAAAATCTAGCTAATGCCAAAAAAAGTTACGCTCGATCACTTAATTATAAATGTGTCAAAGAATCTATTTCATACATTTTTTTTTTAAATCGTTTAGTTTCAGCGATAGTAAGCGAATGATGAGATAGAATCGTTTTTTTAACAAAATGTTTAAATCGGTTTTCTTTTAAAAATTATTAATTACACCCTGCGATTAGACCGAAATTTTGACGCAACAGTCCTGAGATTTGTAACAGAAAGACCATCTGTGATGGTAAGCTCTGTCTCCTATATCCCCTTCTATTCCTACAAAGTTACTTTTCGCAACCAACATAAACTAATTTTGGTTTGTGTTTAAATGTGTTAAAGTCAAAAATATTATTTTGTTGATCAACTGTACTATCATTATTAATTGATCCAAGATCAGCTGCGCAATAATTCCATATAAAAAAACTTGATTTAATTTTTTAGGGTTCCGTTTTTTATACGGAACACTATTGGTGAGAGTACAACGTGTTTTTCACATTATTTTGATTATCTCGTGAACCATTAAACCGATGAGCTTAAAATTTGAGGTGCTTATAAAACTAACCTATCCACACAAGATGGCGGGTTAAAAAATAAATAAAGTTGTGTTCGTTTGTTTTAAGGAAGCACGATGTAAAGCCTTTGAAAACATACATTTTTTTATCGAGACGAGTAGGGTATCATATGAAAGGGCTTTATTTCAGCATTATTTAAAAATATATTTTAGAATTTTACACCTCACCATTTTTTGTATAATTTTGAAAAATGACGTTTTCGGGATGTTTTATTGCCCCGATTAACTCCGACCCTACTTCATCGAAAATGTTGAAATATATTTGGAATGATAAAAAATTGAGTAGGTTTTTAATGAAAAATATAGAAAAGTGGCAGACACTCATAACTATATTTATTAAAGGGGTGGGAATGTTAAGGGGTAAAAACATCATTTAAAACCAGATCATGTGGGGTGTCATTTGAAAGAGCACTTGATTTTAGAAATATCGCCATTTTTTTAGAATTTTTCAATCCATAGTTTTTGACTTATTATCAATAAAGTGACACAAAAAGTTGGTCTCCCCCTTTCATTTCGAGCCTAATTAACAGAAAAATTTAAAAAAATTCACAGAGACAGGAAGTTTGATAAACTCTGAACGAAAAATATAGCGAACTCTCAAATAATTATATTTTTGTGTTTTTAAGGGATTGGGGTGGGGAAGGGTGAAAAAAACGTTTTTGACCCAAGCGAGTGGGGTGTCAATTGAAAGAGCACCGAATTTCAGAAACTTTGCAATTTTTTTTAGAATTTTGTGGGACACAGTTTTTGAGTTATTCTAAAAAATGTGCAAATTCCAGACCGTTCCCCCCCCCCCTACATTTCGACACTGATTGACAGAAAAAATTGAAGAAATTCATAGAGACAGGAAGTTTGCTATTTTTTGAACGAAAATTATAGCGAACTCTCAAATAATTATATTTCTATGTGTTTAGGGGATGGGTGTAAGGAGGGTAAAAAAAACTTTTTTTGACCCAAGCGAGTGGGGTATCATTTAAAAGAGCACTAAATTTCCAAAACATTGCAATTTTTTTAGAATTTTGCGGTACACAGTTTCGGAGTTATTCTAAAAAATGTGCAAATTCCAGACCGTCCCCCCCCTACGTTTCGACACTGATTGACAGAAAAAATTGAAAAAATTCATAGAGACAGGAAGTTTACTACATTTTGAACGAAAATTATAGCGAACTCTCAAATAATTATATTTCTGTGTGTTTAGGGGATGGGTGTAAGGGGGGTAAGAAAAAACTTTTTTTGACCCAAGCGAGTAGGGTATCATTTGAAAGAGCACCAAATTTTCAAAACATTGCTATTTCTTTTAGAATTTTTCCGGTACACAGTTTTTGAATTATTCTAAAATATGTGTAAATTGCAGACCGTAGCCCCTCCCCCCCCCTACGTTTCGACACTGATAGACAAAAAAAATTGAAAAAAATGCATATAGACAGGAAGTTTGCTATATTTTGAACGAAAATTATAGCGAACTCTCAAATAATTATATTTGGGTGTGTTTAGGGGATGGGTGTGGGGAGGGCAAAAACAACTTTTTTGGAACCAAACGAGTGGGGTGTCATTTGAAAGAACAATTAATTTCAGAAACATTGCAACATTTTTTAGAATTCTGCAATGCACAGTTTTTTAGTTATTGATAAAAAAAGTGCTACTTTAAGTGTATGTATACCACCCTATATTTCGACGCTGATTTAAAGAACAAATATTCCCAATTTAGACCATTAAAATAATGGTTTAATCTTTCTTTAGCTAACATAAACAGCTATGGATAAGATTTAACCTCAAGTAACATTTTTGATGAATGTAGATGTGATTGACATTTACTATTGACGATTACGATTAAACATTTATTCTGTTATGCGTCCATAGTCTGGTGATATAAAGACTTTACAACATAACTTTATGTCATTTATTTTTGATATTGTGTTCTTTTACATTCACGGAACCCTAGGCGAGCGAATTTTATTCGCACTTGTCCGACTTTTTTTTGGTTAAATTGAATTCCAAATTCCGTTATATAAACTAATCAAAAAATCGTTGACGGGAATATGAGAGATAAAACAAGATCGAAATGGATTTTTGGTGACAGTCATTATATAATATTTGAGCTTGTTGGCTAAAAATTTAAACTTTGAGTGAACAACACGATTTTAATGAAAAAAATTTTGTTTGCGCGTTTTCAATCATCTAGTTTGTGTATTTGTGTAAACCAAATATGTGTGGAAGTTTTTTAAAAAATTTTTAATCCAAATAAAAATAAAAAGTTATTAGTAAAATTTTTAAGTCAATGATATTTTTGTATAAATAAATTTTAATAGTACATAGTTAATTATAAAATATTTGTATAGATACAGATAATTCCACAACTAGTGAATTTTATTAAAATTCTTTAACAGTTCTATAGTTTATTAAATATTCCCCTAACAAATTAAAAACTTCATTTGTTGGTTCAAAATAAAATGTTAGTTACGCGTTACAATTTCGTGGAAAGCGGATCTCGATGAACTGCTGATATGAAAAACTGGTTTGTTAACCGGGTTAATGACAAATGCAGTATATATCAGGTAGCAGGTCTGCGGTTGATAGTTCACTTGAAGGTCACTCCAAAAGCTTTTACATTCTTCATCTATGATATGTTCTGCCCTCTCTCTAAGAAAGTACAGTTAGCGTGGTTTACTCTAAAAACTCTATGTTGTATCCTTTTTATTATTTACAATAAGATTAATCTTTTTCTGGAACATTCAGTTAATCTGTTGACGATACCTGAGCTTTATTTAACAACTACAAATTGAAAAACAAAAAATAGTTTAAAGAAACAAAAATTTTCACCACGCTAACCGCACTTTAGCCTCTATCTATCTAAAGGATGCTAAGTCCTCTCTGGACGCAGTCTGGACCACACATACTCGCACAAATTTGCATTTGCCAATTTTAATGCAACAATCCGTTACAAGTTTGCGTCTGAAACGTTATAATTTCTTCATAAAGTAATAAAATACGAAGATCTGAGTCTAAGTTTTCAAAGGACGAGCTAATGCTGAAGTTTTAAAAAATTTTATATGAGCAATTTCACGAAGATTCAACAACGTTTTGACTTGACCCCTTTTAATTTTGATTATTTTTTGTTTATAGATAGTTTTTGATAAATAAAAAATAGAAGTTCTCTTAGAATTTTTTTTTTCGACCAGGGGTCTTCACAGGGTGCCCCTCAATTTTTGTTATTTTGTGATGTGAGTGCATTTTGACGAGCGATTGTAGAAAAACTACTGAATCGATTTTCATAAATGATATGTCGTTGAATAGGTATTAGAACAAAGTTTTTAAAAATGTACACTGTTAATTTTTTGAAACAATTTTTAACGGTGTAACATAAGAAAAAAATGGTGTAATTGAAAAAAAAAAGACATAGCCTTTTTTTTTTTTTTTTTAACTAAATTGAAGCTTATTTTATATCTAACAACTTGTGAAAGTTTCGGACTAGCATCATTTTTTGTTTTAGAGATAAAATTCGTTGTGCATATGACTGTCGGGAATCAGTTTTTTTTGTTCTGAAGGAAAATTATAAAAATGGCGATTTTTAGATTCAGATTTTTTTTTATGTTAAATATCAAATATTTTATTATTAAATGAACTTTTTAAAAAGCAATTTCAGTCAAGTTCAGCAAAATTTTGCGACATTTTGACTCGACCCTTTTTAATATTGTTTATTTTCAGTTTATAGATAGCCTTTGATAAATGAAAAATACGGCTTCAAGTAGAATTTTTTAAATATAGACCAAAATAAACCAAATTAAAAAGGGTCGAGTCAAAATGTCGCAAAATTTTGCTGAACTTGACTGAAATTGCTTTTTAAAAAGTTCATTTAATAATAAAATATTTGATATTTAACATAAAAAAAATCTGAATCTAAGAATCGCCATTTTTATAATTTTCCTTCAGAACAAAAAAAACTGATTCCCGACAGTCATATGCACAACGAATTTTATCTCTAAAACAAAAAATGATGCTAGTCCTAAACTTTCACAAGTTGTTAAATATAAAATAAGCTTCAATTTAGTTAAAAAAAAAAATGCCATTTTTTTCAATTACACCATTTTTTTCTTATGTTACACCGTTAAAAATTATTTCCAAAAATTAACAGTGTACATTTTTAAAAACCTATTAAAAACCCATTGTTCTAATACCTATTCAACGACATATCATTTATGAAAATCGATTCAGTAGTTTTTCTACAATCGCTCGTCAAAATACACTCACATCACAAAATAACAAAAATTGAGGGGCACACTGTGAAGACCCCTGGTCGAAAAAAAAAATTCTAAGAGAACTTCTATTTTTTATTTATCAAAAACTTTATATAAACAAAAAATAATCAAAATTAAAAGGGGTCAAGTCAAAACGTTGTTGAATCTTCGTGAAATTGCTCATATTCAAAAAAAAAATAATTAATACTATCTATCTTATTAAAAATCAACTATTGGTGGTGTTTTCTTATTCACTGTAAGCTCACCAATATAAAAACACGCAAGTCTTTATAAATGAAATAAATTAAAGCTTTTGATAGAGTGAATAAGAATGAATGGAACAAATAAAAAAAAGTCAGGCAAGTGCGAATATGATTCGCTCGCTGAGGGTCCCGTTGATATAATATTTGAGAAAACAACAGTTTTTGTTTGCATAGTTTCAAGTTGGGTTGCGTTTTACCCAAATCTGTTTATGGTGGCTAAAGAAAATATATTTTCAATTGTTGTAGCTTCAACTATTGTTGGTTCATGAATTTTTCGTTATAATTTTTTTTGTAGAAAATAGTTTGAGAGCCAGTTTTGAGAACTTTTATTGAAACCAACGGAAAAAAAGGAGGAAAAAGTGTCATCAAATTATTGACAACGAGTGCCTTGTTAACACAGTCGAGTGATTTGGGTTCTGAGCATTCGGGAGATCGGTACAGTATACCAACAGGATTTGAACTTCAGCTAGTTGAACATTCACAATTACTGCCAGCAGAGCCAAAATCGAAGTGATGGTGGCTACTATTTTTCTGCACTAGTGGTTACTGTATCAGACCTAACGAAAAGAACAGATCCCCAACCTTGATTTACTTGACTCAACAGTAGTTTAATAATAGTTCAATAGTTCAAAAATTTCAAAAATGTTTCCAATTAGTGATCACTTCACAGAGAACATTTGCAATGGAACCATATTAAATGATAATCTATAAAATATCAAACAGGTATCAGGTATGTTATCGCATAATTTTTCAACATAACGCCTTTCGCCTGAAGTTGAGTTCATCTGACTTGTTAAACTGTTTTGATCTAATCTGATCTTGTTTGTTCATTTCTATATTTCGTTTCACTCAATATTTTACTATAATATACATTTCCTACAACGTAGCAAAATTTATCCTCTTCTACGATTATTTTACGTGAATCCTTCACAAAAACTCAATTTAAGAATTGTAATCAAATGAATCAAAAATGGTGTTCTCGAAACTACAAAAAAATGTTTTGGACTAGAAAAAACTTCACCTTTCGTATGACCCCCACTCGACATAAACAAAAATAATTTTTTATCAAAATTTCCATCCTCAACCCGCTAAAAATAACATTTGAAATTATGAGCCGACCGCTAAAGTTTTCATTCAATCTTTATAACATTGTCCATAACCAAGAATTTTTTTTAATTTTTTATTTTGGAATGTTCGAAGTTAAGGGTGGGACAGGATATTTTTTTCACATTTTTTAACATAAATCAAAAAATGAGCCTTTGAAAATTACAAAAAAAATTGTTTTGGACAAGAAAAAAAATAACCTTTCATATGACACTCAACAAGATCAAAAATAATTTTTTCTTCAAAATTTCCACTCTCCATTCCCTCAGAATCTTATTTGAAATGATGAGCCGACCGCTATAGTTTTCATTTAATCTTAACAACATTGTCCATAACCATGCATTTTTTCAAATTTTTTCATTTGTAATGTTCGAAGTTAAGGGGGGGAGCGCAGGAAATTTTTTTCACATTTTTTAACATAACTCAAAAATTGCGCTTTGGAAAATTACACAAAAAATTGTTTTGGACTAGAAAAAAATCAACCTCTCATATGACACCCCACTCGACAATGTCAAAAATAATTTTTTTTCAAAATTTCCACTCTCAACCACCTCTCAAAAATGCTCCACCAATACTAATATTCAGTCTACGTTTGGCTTTCTTGTTATTTAAGTGAAATGCAGAAACCTCAGTTTTTAATGGATAAGGCTTCAGTCGCCATTTTTTAAGATAATCAAAAGTTACGTTCAGATCACTTGTTAAAAATTCTTCACCTTCTTCAAGAGAAAGAAATTCTCCACCTTTTTCAGCTTCTATATGATTATATGATCGTTCCAGAACGCCATCAAATTCGTTTATTTGTTCCTCACACATGCTGATTCAAATGCCGTTGGGGAGCTCGGTCTTTGATCTGGAAACAATCAATAGCTGTGTTTTGGGGGAATTAAAATTGACTAAATTTTTTTCACACCAATCGGCTACTTTTTCTAGGTCTTCATTTACACTTATGGCAGCGTCTCTCCGGGCGGGTTTTATTCGGGATTTATTCGTAATTACAGACAAAAAACGAATAAATTAGTTCCACTTAGAGTTTGCATCCCGGGATTTCCCGATCGTGAAATGAAATATTTTATCTAATCCCGATTCGCGGAATTTTTATTAATTACACTAGTTTACAAATTTTGAACTTTTTTTGTCTCCCTGAATAAAACCCAACTTTTCTTGTAGATTTAGACCTCCTGAACACGAATATCATATTCATTTTTTTTTTGTTAGCTCTTGTTTTTGAGATATTCACGAAAAACCAATTTCTTCGGTAATCAAAAATATTGTTTCGGTTTTTGTGTCTCATATTTTACAAAACAAACAAATTAAATATATTAATGAAACAAGTGCATAGTAAATATGCTAACAAATATTTTGAGTTATATTTTGTAAAAATGCATTAAAGATTCTGGAAGTTACAGTCGAAAAAAGTTGAAAAAATACGAAAAATTTACGTTTTTCTAATAAATTTTCCATTTTCAACACCATAAATTTTGAACAAATAAAGACAGTAATTTTTTTTTATTTCTTGGAGCCTATAGTAGTTTCAATTTTCTTTCTTTTAAGCTAAAAGATACGAATATTGGTGCAGTTTGCACCAAGTTATTCAAGTTTTCCCAAAGAAAGTCAAAACTCAAAATTTGGAACTATAACAATAATTTAAATTCTGCAACATAAGTGATTTACATATAAGTTGTTTTCGTGATATATCTAGCTCCTCCCACCTCGGACTTATTTTAGGATTTAGAAAATATCAGTTAGTTGATTATGAAATGTCTTTTTTTGACAAAAGTGGTATTTTATTTGTATATGATTTTTCTCGAAATTGAGATTTTTTTTGTGAAGTTTTTTGACATGATCTAGCACCTCCTACCTCGAACTTATCATAGGAGTTAGAAAATATCAGTTAGTTGATTATAAAATGTCTTTTTTTGACAAAAGTTGTATTTTATTTGTAAATGATTTTTCTCGAAATTGAGATTTTTTTGTGAAGTTTTTGACATATTCTTGCTCCTCCCACCTCGGATTTATTTTAGGAGTTGGAAAATATCAGTAGTTGATTATGAAATGTATTTTTTGACAAAAGTTGCATTTTCTTTGTATTTGATTTTTCTCGAAATTGAGATTTTTTTTGTGAAGTTTTTTGACCTCCACCTCGGATTTATTCTAGGAGTTGGAAAATATCAGTTAGTAATGCAGAAAGGCAGTTTTCATAAATGGGGTGATTCTTTTAGCAGTTTATATTATGTAACTTCCACAAATAAAACAAAACGAATTTGGGCTATTTTTACACTTGAAACTTCTTGACGACGCCATTTAAATAAACTTGATTTTGCTCTTTGCTAACAATTAATTTTGCTTTAAAAGGCAGCTATCACTATTGATTTATTGATTTTTAAAAACAATACACTATTTAAAATTTATATTTGTAATATTTTTTCTTTTTTAATTAATATTTTCACTTGAATGTTTGGAATTAAATTTATCCTCAGAGAGACTATATTTGCAACTAATCATACGACAATTATCTACTTAAAAAGACACCTCATTAAACTAATTAAACAAAAGATGGGAAAACCGAAAAACTATTAAAAAGGAGAAGTAATTGCTTTCTTAAATTAAACTTAAAATGATCATAAACGTAAGGAGTAACACAAGGTGGGCGGTGATAGAAAAAATTTACATTATCAAAAAACAAAATAAAGAGAAAAAAGAAAAGAAACAAACCTTACAGGTGTTAATAGACATAAATAGGGGCTTAACTTTATGGTGCTTGAACTAACTTAAATAGTTCTGATGTTATAAGTTTTGCCTCTCCTCACAATTCATTATCTTTTGTTTATATTTTTCTATATTCGTCTCATATCGATCCAACTTCGGAAACAAAAATGGAAATTATGCTTTACTATTTTAAAATAATTCTTTACTGATGTTTGAGAATGACTGAACTTTTAAAATTATTATTTATGGCACAATAAATTAAGTAAAAAATTATTTTTTCCAAATTTTGAGTTTTGACTTTTTTTGGAAAAACTTGAATAACTTGGTGGAAACTGCACCAATATTCGTGTCTTTCAGCTTAAAAGAAAGAAAATTAAAGCGACTATAGGCTCCAAGAAATAAAAAAAATTACTGTCTTTATTTGTTCAAAATTTATGGCGGTGAAAATGGAAAAATTTTAAAAACACGTGAATTTTTCGTATTTTTTCAACTTTTTTCGACTGTAGCTTCCAGAATCCTTAATGGATTTTTACAAAATAAAGCTCAAAATGTTTGTTAGTATATTTTTTATGCATTTGCTTCATATATATTCTTTATTTGTTTGTTTTGTAAAATATGAGACCCAAAAACCGAAACAACATTTTTGATCACCAAAAAAATTGGTTTTTCGTGAATATCTCAAAAACAAGAGCTAACAAAAAAAATGAATATGATATTCGTGTTCAGGAGGTCCAAATCTATAAGAAAAGTTGGGTTTTATTTCGGGAGATTTTTCTTGTAAACTAGTGTTATTTATTGTATTGGAATTTTCAAAAATATTTTGAAATTTTTTTTGTATTTTATTGGTTTGGAATTTTCTTTTCTTTTTTCTTTCTAAAATTGGGTTCTTTGAAAAAGACTATTTTATTTTATAACCTTCTTGTTCCTTTTTACCTCAATCCGTTGCAGCATTTAACAATTGACACATTCTTAGTCATTATGGTTGCTAATCCTAACTTTCCATCCCTCTTCTTAATGTATTGTGCAATATTTGCACTCAGACGATCTAGACATGATCCAGCTTTTGTCCTGTTTAACACAAGATATGAGTCTTCCATTTTCAATCTTATTTGTTTGTGCTTTTGAAGTTTTTTTTAAATTGTTATTTTTGTTGGTTTGAATTTTTGCATTTTAATTGGGTGTTTTTGTATTTTGTTCTGAAAATTTTCGAATTTTTTTTGGTTTTAGATTTTAATTTGATGTCTGAAGCTTTATTTGTGTCTGTTGTTCTGTGGACGGACGGCAGGATAACTAGTAAGTGCAGACAACATCCGTGTTTTGAATTTTGCTTGTTTAGTTTTGTGCTGTGTGCAAAAGGCAAGATGGTTGTAAGTTCTATTGCAAGTTCTAGTAAGACAATTCATTTTTGTTTGTTTAGTTTTGCTCTGTGAATGAAGGGCAAAATCCTTGTAAGTCTTGACGTGCAGACAACTTTATATTGCTTGTTTAGTTCCGTTCTGTGGGTAAAAGGCAAGTTTTTTGTTCGTCTCGACGCGCAGACAATTCTAGTGCTTTATTTATATTTTTGTTGTGCGTTTGCAGTTGAATCGCTGTTCTGTGGGGAGGGTTAGAATGTGTTAGTTCTAGACACACCGAAAACATGTTTGTTTGAGTTTATTTTTGTGTTTTTAATTTAAAACCACAAAGGTAGGAAAGATCCCGGGATTTACAATCCATCGTACCTTAGTGGGGTGGACTATTTTGACTGCTGCGAGAGGGTCGTTGGTGGTGAAGGGACATATCCATGCTCTTGTTGACTCTTGATGGTCTAAAATTTGTGTCATCCCACCATAATTTTCTTCCATTGCATATTATTACCATAAGAAAATTAATTTGTTCATGAGAATATCACATATAATATTTCTATAAATCCTTCATCAGCTTATCACACATAGTAAAATTTTTAAATACAATGCAGAACTATTTTTAAACG
Source organism: Diogma glabrata (assembly GCA_963693315.1). NCBI lineage: Eukaryota > Metazoa > Arthropoda > Insecta > Diptera > Cylindrotomidae > Diogma > Diogma glabrata. Next base: position 321,029,276 of record OY856187.1, on the reverse strand, counting down.
ATTTGATTTCTTCACTTTTCCAAAACGTTACGACATAAGTTGTTTTCCAGTTTCACCACTTTCACGGGTTCTCAATGAGGTCACCACCAAGTGTTTACCGAAGCACTCATCTAAAAGTCATTTATTATGGGATCTAGCTAAATTGGTTTTTCTTTGCTTTCATAATTTTGTAATTAAGATTCAGCTCGAACATTCGGCTCGTGACATTTCTGCATAGGATCTTGATGAAACTGTGGAAAATGGTCCAAGATCACTTGAAAATAGAAGATCTACATTCATTTCAAATTTGGACAAAATGGCGGGAGGTCTACCGAACACCTTTAAGTTAAAATCTTCAATAACTTCTAATCACACTTTGTTTTTAAAGTTTGTTCGGAGCATACAGACTTCATTCATTAATCAATTTTAATGACACTTTGAAAAAAGATGGAGACTTAAATGACAAAGAATTAATTAGTTTTTGGACAGTATTGAGATAAGTGGTTGGGGGCCTCCCGAGCAGCTGTTTATTGTGTCACTATTTTTTCAATTGCTGTTAGGAACAGACAACATTCGTTCCTTTATGAATTTTGATGACACTTTGAAAAAAGATGCAGATATGTATAACAAGGAGCTGATAAGTTTTTGAGCAGATTTGAACAAAGTGGTGTGGAATTCCCTGAGCATCTGTTTGTTTGAAATCTCAATAGCACCTGTACCTTATAATCGAATTAAATGAAACTTGGAACTTAGGCATTTAGTACGGTTCTGCATCCCAAATTCCGGTTTGTTACGGTCGTTAAAATTTTTATTTAACTTTTTCTCGTGCTACAGAATTTATGTTTGTTGCGATACTGCAGCTTTCTATAATATTGATATAGTTAGAACTCCACGAAATTTATAACATTGTTTAGCCATTAATTAAAGTTTTTATGGATATTAGCTCACTATATATCCAAAACATCTTGTTTCCAGAGCTGTGGTGGTTTTCGATGTTTCTGACCATAGTGTAGGCATTTCTCATCATCATATTCTTTTTCAAAATTCTTGTTTTCACCATTGCTCCAGTTGTCGCCTTACTGCAAAATGTAAAAAACAAAGCTTTGAGTTGACGTTGTATTTACTGGCACATTCCACACATCCCACATTCATTTGCGTGCTGACACATATCCACACTTGTTACTCTTTCAACTACGATTTTTCCGTGTTTGATTTATCATCATTGTTGTATTGCATTGGTGTCTTATTTAATCTTCCAACTGGCTTAATTATTTTGGTAGACTTGAAACCCATTCCAAAACAATTTAAAGCGTATCCTCGCAATGTTTGGAATTACAAAGCTGCGGATTGGCAAGGACTTAAAAGTTTTTTTAGATATTTTCCTTGGAAATGCTATTGCCTTACCGGCCAAGACCCAGACATTGCTGCATCAAATTTTTCTGAAACTGTAATTGATGGTATGCGCAGATTTATTCCTAATAAATTGATCATTCCGAAAACTGATCTATGGTTTTCTAGTAAATGCAAAAAAGCTATAAAAGTTAAAAAAAAGGCTTTTCGAAAGTTTAATCAAAACAAAACCGATGAAAACCTTAGACAGTACCGTAAAGAGAGAAATTTATTTCGTAAGGTAATAGATGAAGAGAAACATCTATTTAATAGGAAAAAAGCATTTAAATTCGCAGAACATCCGACTGGTTCACGCAATTTCTATAAAGCTGCAAAGGCTGTCCAAAGCAACTTTTGTAAATCTTCCCTACCGCCTCTTGTCAATAGAGATGTCCTTATCATTGATCCAAAAGAGAAAGCTAATTTGCTTGGGCATTATTTCTCTTTAAATTCAACTTTAAAAGAACCTAATTTCCAACCTAAACCTATTTCTAAAGTTTCTTATAAAATGAGGCGGATAATTTTTCGGAAAAACATTGTTCGAAAAATGCTTTTGAAAATCAATACTAACAAGGCAACAGGCCCTGATTTTATTCCTCCAATTATACTTAAAACATTTGCTAGGGAGCTAGCACCAATCCTCACTAAATTCTTCTATTTGTCATATAAGAAAGGAATTTTTCCTGAAATTTGGAAAATGGCTAGTGTACAGCCAGTTTCAAAAAAGGGCAGTAAGACTGATCCTACGAATTACAGACCCATTTCAATTTTATCGGTAGTTGCTAAAATTTTTGAGAAATATGGAAATTTTAATTTAATGAGCTTCTTAGAGTCTTCCAAATTAATTAATGAGAGACAATATGGATTTCGAAAAGGAAGAGCGACGGGAGATTTGCTGTCTTTTGTCACTCATATCTGGAACAAGTCGCTTGAAAACTTTGGAGAAACATTCGGTGTTGCTCTTGGACAAAGTTTGGCATAACAACCTTATATGCAAATTGAGATCCTATGGTTTAGATGAGCAGCTTATATCTTGGACACAGAGCTTTATATCTGATCGAAAATTTCGGGTCAATGTTGACGGTGTATCATCGAATACTTTTTCAACTAATGCAGGAGTTCCTCAGGGTTCCGCTTTGTCACCAACTCTTTTTCTTATCTATATTAATGATTTGTTGGACTCAACGGTTCATCCTATACATAGTTTTGCTGATGATAGCACGCTTCATGCGTCTCATGAAGCACCTAAATTATATACACCCTTAGCGCTTAGTGAGTGTAGGTCAAAATTGATAGATTCCCTTAACACTGATCTTAAAACAATTATGGATTGGGGTATTGCTAACAGTGTTGAATTCAATACAAGCAAAACACAGGTTTGTCATTTTTCTAGGATAACGACACCCAATCCTTTTCCATTAACGTTTGGCCCCAAAAATCTTTTAGAGAATGAGTCTGTCAGACTTCTAGGTGTTGAGATTGAAAATAATATGAAGTGGAATTCTCATATTTTTAATCTGGCTAAGAATGCTGTTCAAAAGTTAGGATTTTTGGGGCGATGTCGTAAGTTTTTCGATAGCGAACAACTTCTTTTAGTTTATAAATCTTTTATACGTCCCTGCATGGAATACTGCTCTCACATATGGGGTGGAGCTTACTTGAGTAGTCTCAACTGCCTTGATTCTGTACAGCGTAGAGCTATTAAACTCATTGGTAACCCAAGTCTTACTAACGGTCTTGATTCCTTGCAGCACAGAAGAAATGTTGCTCATTTGACTGTATTTTATAAATATATTATGGATGAACGATCTTCTGAAGAGATCAAATCGATTTTACCTAAATCAGCAAACCTTTCGCGTCACACCAGAGCAAACGTAGCAGCGCATCCCTTTACAGTTCAAATAATTAGGTGTAGAACTGTAGCCTTCCAACGTGACTTTTTCAACAGAGTCTCTCATCTTTGGAATGCCTTACCTTCCTGGGTTTTCCCTGATGAATTTAATCCTCAAGGCTTTAAAGTTAACGTTCATAAATTTCTCAGAGAATCTTAATTTGCATTCCATTCTTATCCCTAGTTGGCATGGTATCTTCGGATATTCAGAGACGTTAATTTATAATTTATTATAATTAACACTAAACATGCCTAACTTTGAATAAAAAAAAAAAAAAAAAAAAAAATTTAAAATTCTATGAAATCATCTCAATTTTCTAATAATGGTTTTATTACGTTAAAAATTAAATAAGTTTAAACAAGTTCAAGACCATGAAACCAAAAATTATTGTGATGAGCCAAATATATCTAAATAGTCTACTGCTCGCCCGAACAACATATCTGCATTACAAAATGTTTACGTGCTTTGAATTACCACAGGTATTTATTCCAGCAAGAAAAAACTTAATATAAATTAAACAAAAAATGGTGAAATGGAAAATTTAACTCTAGCTACTGGAAAAACAGAATTAATTAATAATAATAAATAAATTACGTGACGAAAATTTCTTCCTTTTTTTACGAAAATGAAAAATGTAGATATAATTCAAAAGTTTGGAAGTGAAGTTGAAATAAAGAATAAAAGAAATTAAGTTGTAAAATGCAAATGGCCAAAGAAATTTATAACTGTGGAATCGTTTCAATGATTAAGATTTTTCTCATTATAAAGTATGACAAGTAATGGAAATAATGGAAATATTTTGTGACAGATAAACTAAATTTGTGTGATGAATATCCCACAAAAACGTGATGCACTTAAATGGTTGAAATTACGCGATATGATTTAGTAAAGCGAATTAAAAAATCAAGCAATAAATAAATTTTATTTATTTTTGCAGATACTTTCTAAGCTAAGATTAAACAAAAACACAAAAAAACACAAAAACAAAGAAGTATTGGCTGTCACTTTTGTCTCAGACTTTTTGTCAAATAGAGTACTTAACATGAGCCATGTATGAAAAACACTCAATGTCTAATCATGAGCCTTTCGAATTGGACATCGACTCTCCCGAAAATTCTAATTTTCGAAAGAGGAGTTGCAGTCACTAATACTGTTAAGCCTATGTGTGATTTGGAAAATTTGGCAGACACGCTGACTTATTTATTATTATTACTTATGTAAAACCGCTCTTCATAGGCTCTCAGCAGATCGAGGTTACGTCCATAATTGTAAATAAAATTTCAGGAATCAAGACAATTTTTAAAAACTTATAAATAAGGGTTGATAAAAAAATGAAAATGATATTGTAATGACATACAGGAGTCCTCTGAGGCATCAATACTTCGCAAAATATTATCAACGATTTTACACCGAGTTATACGTATTTTTCCAACCACCGGATGGTCAGCGGACCACCTGTTTGGAAACGTGGCTGGTACTAGTAAAATTATGCAGGCTATAAAACACTTTAAGTCTTTCTAGTCTGCAGAACCAGATGCAGGTGTTATCGCTGACCTAACCTAGTCATGACCACTAGTAATGTTTAGGGGCACTCTTGTATTATGTCACATTCTTAGAAAATGAACCGAGGTAAATGTAATTTTGATATACCTAAGACGAGCAAGCGATTAATGTAAAGTTTTTGATAGGTTTAATTGAACCTACAAGGGTGTGTACCTTTCAATATGCTTACTGCAAAAGCAAGACTGTAAGTTTATTAAAAGCTTCCGAAATAGGTCACATGGGTATCGATGAAATTACCATTTAGCTTAAGAAACACCAATTAGACTAGAAACCGAAACCGAGTTTTCCCGCTTTACTATTATTTCACTCAACATACTAATATTGATTTTATCCTAAATTTGTCTTGTTAATCCAGTATTGTATAACTACTACAAATATTAATTGAAATGAAAATTATCATATCGAAGTTTGTTTAAGTGCAACTTTATGTATACCAAAAAACAGCAACATTTTCCCTCTTTAGTTTTACCTTATTTTAACCTGAAAAAAAATAAATTTTAAAAAACAAAATGCAAAACCTAATATGTAATAATAAAAACTAAAATTGAACCTCATTCTTTAAGTAACCCAACTAAACGTTCGTTGTAAGACTCAGAATTTACATGGAAAGAAAACTGGAGATATTTTTACTTTGTTGATGTTCTGATTGGTTGAAGTTCTAATATGTTTAAGTTTAAAATTTAGGTTTTTGTATGGTGCTGCCACATTATTCAAATGTTTACTTTGTTGCATTAAAAATGTAAATTTATTTTTCAATTTTTTTTTTATTTTCGGTTAGGACATGAAGCACTTAAGGCAGAGCTCAATTTCATATAAAAGTCTGTATTTCAAATTTGCTTCTGTAAATTTCCATCTTCTTAAACAAAAACACAAAATAACCAATAATAACCAGAATATTCAAATTAAATAGAAAAGTTTATTTTGCATTTTTGCTTTAACTGTGTTCTTTTTATTCTAAACTTTTGCAATTAAGCTTTTTGTTTTTTCTCTATTTACCACAACTGACATTACCTGAATTTGAACAAAATAAAAAGGTCAATGGTATATCGGTTGGGTTAAGGGTTCATAATTGTTACAGAAAGTTTGCTGCTGAATTTCTTTTTTGTATTTTATTCAACAAGTTGGATTCTGAATTTTATTAACTTTGGTGAAAGAAATATGACTTATGTAATCATAATACTAGTAAATTAGTTACAGTGATCAAATATAATATTGATTATATACAGTGACGCAACTAAAAAACTGGTACTAGTGCAGAATAAAAATAGAAATTTGGCTTTATATTAATTAATTTTAGCATATATTGCTACAATTGATATTAGTATGTGTAAATAAAGTTTTATAAACATAATGCATGTAAAATCTCGAAAAGAACGATGGAGTAAAGACGTATTTTCAATTAATGTGTGCTCAAATTAGTATAATTATTAATTCAATTTCTAAAATATGGAGGGGCTGAAATCTCACAGCTCTGAGATATCAAGACTTCGGTCTGGGTTAAGGATTTTGATATAGTTTTCGGCAAAAACTTTTATGAGGACATGGTTTTTAGTTTTGGGCAGCGATGTATATGAAACATAACTTTTTGTTAAAGTACTTGTATTTTTATCTCTGTTTAGATATGTATCACAAAACTAACACGAAACATCAATACTACGTTGTCGGAAAATTATAACAGATCATAAACTAACATAATTTAGTGAAAAGATTATACAATCGGCAATCTACTCAAAACCTCTCCATTTAGTGTTTCGAGAAAATATTTCAAAATCACAAATTTATATTTCTTTCAAAATTCCAATAATATTGTAAGAATTAAATAAAATCAAAAATTCAAACTTTTTTCAAACAACTTTCTAAAAGTATTTCAAAAATTATTACTATTTACTATTAATTATTAATTATTAATTATTAACTTTTTTTAAAATTCCAAATATATTTCAAGCTACATTTTTTTTTTCAAAATAATTGGCTAAAAAAAGAAATGAAATCATTTTTTAACACACCTGACATTAATTTTTTGACTAACTTATAATGCCATAATTCTCTATAATAATAATAAAATTTTATGTCATAAAAATTATTAATTTTATTTTTTCCAAAAAATTGGGTTAAAGAATAAATAAAAATCTTTCTTTTGACACACTTGACAACATTTTGTTGACAAACTTATAATGCCATAATTCTCAATAATAATAATAAAAATATGGAGGGGCTGAAATCTCACAGCCCTGAGATATCAAGACTTCGGTCTGGGTTAAGGATTTTGATATAGTTTTCGGCCAAAAACTTTTAAAGCTAAAATGAACGATTTTTCAGCAAAAAATATGCAAATTTGCTTGTTTTGACACACTTGACGATTTTGTTGACACACTTCCAGTACAGTTATCTAATACATCGTCCTTTCAACTCTACCTATTGAGTATACCTATTTTTAGAAAAAAAAATTTTTGAAATCCCTCCAGCGGTTTTCTAGATTTCGTCGGTTGTGATGGCAGACAGACATACATTTTTTTGTTGCCTTTTTAGAATCAGTAGGTTTTAAAACGTCGAGAAACGCCAAAAAGTGGGGGTAAGAATTTCACTTTTTGCTCGAGAATGTAATACTTAGGTCCCTCAGACCGAAGTAACAAATTGAAGTTTATCACCGTATAATTTTTGCCAACGTAAAAATCAGTTTTGTTTACATATACTGATAATAATTTCTTTGGTAAAGTTTTCATAATGATTTTTAACTGTATTTCAAAAATTTCATCAACAACAATAATTAAGTTTGCCATTTAATCTGTATTAAAAAAGACCTCTAAATAAAGAAGCCGTTCTGTTGGTAATTTGTTATTTTATTGAGAGTTAAAGTTTATTTCTTTGATAAATGGTAAATTATATGCCCAATTTCAGGTATATTGTATGCCCAATATCACGATTAGCTCCCCAGCACTCTTAGGTAGAAACTAGAAATATCTGAACACTTATAAATTCCTCACAATTAGAGTTAAATGTCTTATCCAATGTTATCAATCGAATTCCTTAAATTATATCCTCATTTCGGGTTTATCCTGAATGTCAAATTCAATTATTTCCTATTTCTAAAACAATCACACAAAACGTCACAAAAGCTAACTCTCAAATCACTTATTCATTTTAAATTAACAAAAAAAAATCAGAATGAACAAAACATTTCAATTTAAAGATGTTTGTCTTCTACATAAATAATTAGAGGGTAATCTATGCAAACTCTAACAAAACAAAAATAACTAACCCTTTCAACATTTTGTCATATTTTGTTGTTTTTGTGTTATTTCATTATAAATTCTACTAGCGATCCGCGCTTTTATATTCTCATCCCCCAAAAACAAACAAGCAAAGCAACACAAGAACAACAATTGAAATTTCGAAAAAATAAAAAATTGGCAAACAAAAAGTAATTTGATCTGAATTCTATTTTTTTTTAGTCTTCAAAGTTCGCGGAATGAACTGGAAGAATGGAAACTACGTCAAAATCGTTGTTGTTATTTAGACGTTAGGAGGAGTGAATACGTTGAGTGGATTGAATGTTTTGTTTGTGTCGTGCCTGGTCCTTTGAATTTAATTTTTTTTTGGTTTGGTTTTCTTGTGCTTTGTTTAATGTTTTCTTTTTTTGTGTTTGTTTTTTAATTGGAATTCATTTGTTTGTATTTAAATTTGCTTTTGTTTTTATTATTGTGTTGTTTCAAATTTATTGTTCTAATTTTATCTGTCCGTTGGCTGAGATTTTTAGAAATATGTTCAATTTCATTTGATGTTGGAGAATGGTGAAGGTTGATTTGAAAGTAATGTTCCGAGTTAATACAATTAAATTCGTTTTAGATCGCGACTGTTACGAAAGCTCTGGAAAGAGAATAATCCATAAACGTTCTGAGTATTTATGTCTATTGCACAAAGGTCATTTGCAGTTAGTGGTTTAAAGCGGTTAAGCTAAAAGGTGTAATGATTTTTCATTACTATTTACCAATTTTTTTGCGGAATGAGGAGATTAGTTTTTTTTATTGTCAATTTGTATGTAAATTTTTTATCTATACGGATTACATAGCCTTTGGTCCTTAAGAGGTCTTTGAGAAATCCTGTAATCTCTGACTTTTGGCAGCAGAGGCCGCAGTAGAGTCTAAAAGTCTAAATGCAGTAACTTTTTACGCACAATTGAAGGTGACTAAATAAAAAGTTTTATCGTCTCCAGAAAAGCCGTTTATTAGCTTTCCTTGCTCTTCTTCTGATGTTGTACGATAGCTTGGTAGGCTTTATAGACTAAGAAAACCGTCAAAACCCTAGTGACTTACTTTCCTGAATCTTAAGATCTACTGGAACCTCGTTTACTTGGTTTTCTGTAGAGTGATGAGTTTCCTCTATTTTGTTCCTATGCGTAGCAGGGAGAAACAAAAGTAACGAAATCTGCGGTAAGTAGATAATTTGAATGACAAGTAGCCACTTGAAGGTCACCTGGTATACAGGACTCTGTTTTTGACTGGTTTATTTGCATCAGAGCTGGACTATTTGACAGACTGATCATCAGCACGTTTCAAATTTTACTTAGAGCATTAATCATTCATGCAAGAAAGCTGCACGTAGTTTTACCACTAATATTATGGAGGTGACTAGCATCATTAAGCAATATATAAGAAAACTCCTCCATATTGAAAATCGTGGATTGTTGTTGCGCTAATATTTAATAATTTTAAGACACATTAGGATACTTAAGCTTCAAAGAATGATATTGATTATTCTATATCCGGTTTACAGAATTCTAACTATTCAAGTTACTCAAGATAGTTAGTCAGTTAACAGGTCACGCTTTACATCTTAATTTTTTGAAGAGGAATTTAATATCAACGCCACCACATTCGTACACCTGTGTGTTTAACTCAAAGCAATGCTATTGAACAGGACAAAGGTTCCATCTTATCAGCTCTTGGTGTACATCAGTGATGGCAAAACAGTTTAATTAACTATTCGTTGCACTATAATTCGATTATTATTGAATTAGTTTAATTTAAAATCTTCAAACAAAATTCTTACATCTCGAAGGTAAAATAGATTTTACTATTATGAGAAACTGTTTCTATTTTATTTATTTTCAATTACCATAATTAACAAACTCACAAAATTCATAAACATTTCAAAAAAATTTAAATATACTAAAATTCCAAAAAATTTAAATAATTTTAAATTAACAAAATTCAAAAAATATTACTATCCCCGAGACATCAGTCTGACTAGCAAACACTTGTGGACTAGTTATGACTCAGAGAGCTAATTGCTAGCAATTTTCACCCATTTGTCCCGTCCATCTGTTGACCCAGTGCAACTTGTATGGAGAAAAAAGTTGTTAGAAATGGAATTGCCTTGAATACAACAACCGTGGCAAGAAGGACAACCAATTATAGGCTTTGATTTAACAGGCTATGATTTAACTAGTGGAAAACGAGAACATTAGAAAATATTTTTATTGAGCATAGCAATAAAATGCTTCCCACATGACACGTGTTCGATTTGACTGAAGCAACTGATACGAACGCACCTAGAGAAGGATTTTACCAAAATTTTAAAGTTTTAAAGAATTCGAGTACTTTATTAAAAATTATAGCAGTATATTGAAGGAGTAATTCGAATGAAAGAATAAGTCGAAATGAATGATCCCGTCACTAGTAAACCCACATTTGCGAGAAATAACAGTAGGTAGAGATAACCCCGTGTTCAAAAATTGAGAATTTGCATTTACATATGAGAGATATTCAACAAACAACATAATGTGAATCTTTTGCTACTTTAGGCAAACAGTTTTGTACTAGGTCATTCAATAAGTCCGTAGGATGACACATAGATGGCGTTACTAGAATTTTTTCCATATGATTTTTATTTAGTACTAACCTTCAAACGATACGTGTATAAATTTGACAGCAATCTGACTATTTATTCGTGAGTTATAGCATTTTGTGTGAAGCAACTTTTGTTTTTGAAAAAAAAATGGAAAAAAGTGAATTTCGAATTTTAATAAAGCATTGCTTTTTGATGAAAAAAAATACAGTGGAAACCAAACAATGGCTTGATAAACATTATCCAAACTCTGCTCCATCGAGACAAATGGTAGAGAAGTGGATGGCTGAATTTAATTGTGGTCGTACCAGCACAAAAGATGCAGAGCGCAGTGGACGCCCAAATGAGGCTGTTATTCCAGAAAACATAAAAAAAATCCACAAATTGGTTATGAACGATCGCAAATTGAAGGTGCACGAAATAGCTGACATTGTAAAGGTAGCAGATGGTAGTGTTTTTACCATTTTACATGAACATTTGGGTATGCGAAAGCTCTGTGCAAATTGGGTGCCGCGTGGGCTCACAGTCGACCAAAAACAACAACGAATCGATGCTTCGGAGGAGTCTTTGGCACTGTTAAACCGCAATAAAAGGGAATTCTATCGTAGATATGTGACAATGGATGAGACATGGCTTCACAATTACACACCAGAATCCAAAAGACAGTCAGCTGAGTGGACAGCAGTCGACGAACCGAATCCAAAGCGAGCAAAGACTCAACAGTCGGCCGGTAAGGTGATGGCGTCTGTATTTTGGGATACGAACGGAATAATATTCATCGACTATCTGAAAAAAGGAACCACCATCAACAGCGAGTATTACTGTGAACTTTTGGATCGATTGAAGGCTGAAATCGCAAAGAAACGGCCACATTTTCAAAAGAAAAAAGTGTTGTTTCAGCAAGATAATGCACCGTGTCACAGATCGATGAAAACGATGGCAAAATTGAATGAATTGGGCTTTGAATTGCTTACCCACCCACCATATTCTCCAGATTTAGCCCCCAGCGACTTTTTCCTGTTTTCAGATCTCAAGAGATTGCTTGCTGGAAAGAAATTTAAGTCCAATGATGAAGTAATCGCTGAAACTGAGGCCTATTTTGACGAGAAAGAGAAATCGTACTATAAAAGTGGTATAGAAAAGTTGGAAAATCGCTATACTCGTTGTATCGCCCTCGAAGGCAACTATGTTGAATAAAAAAATCGAGTTTTGTCAAAATGTTGTTTTTTTCTTACTTATCCTACGGACTTATTGAACGACCTGTTATAGTAGAAAAATAAGGACATTTTAACCTTTGAAAACTTGAACTAAGTGCCGAAAGCAGTTAATTATAAGAATGACATTTGGTCTTAGTCTAGGATATTTACGGATTGTAACAATAAAATTAAGACCGGCCAAAAAACTTCTTAACGGTGTGGGTCCTCCCTACGACTTGTTTGATGTCACATGAAATAAAAAAATCGAAATATTCAATCACTCTATATGCGAACATTATGAAACAAAAAAATTGAAAAGCTCACCGGAAATGTTGTAATTATTAAACGAAAACTATAGCAGTTGGCAGCTTCTTTTAAAATGTTTTGTTTTATTCTAACTTAATCGCGTAAATAATTACAGTAGCATTTTAGTAAAAGAAATGTTCCTCTGCATTGTGTTTATATTGTCAGATCGGTAACTATGCTACAGTATAGTTAAAAAAAACAGAACTTAAACTGGACAACAATTCATACAGTATTACAGGATTGAATTTAGGACTTTTATATCTAGAGTACTTATTATGAAGTGGAACAGATTTGCCATGGCCTTTTCAATAATCGTTCCAGAGTAAGTCATTAGAACTTGTGACGTCTAATACTACGGTACTGTAAACTTGACAACATTACCAACCAATTCTAACTGCAATATCTCTATCAACCAGTAAGATTAATTTGGATTAAAAGAAGTTTTTTTATTCTATTAACATTTATATCTCATTAAACACACTAGTTGCTTTATATTCAATTAAATAACTACAATGAGAAAACTGCATAGTGAAAACTTTTTACAAAATTAAACTTTCCACATTTATAATAAAATGAAAAAAAATATAACTTTAATTCGTATGAAAATGTTAAACAAAATGGAATGGAAAACTGTAATCTTCTCTCACAAAAATCGGTAGACTTTACCTTTTTGATATTTTGTGTTTTTAATGCTTTGAGCTTTTAAAAGTTTTAAGTAGCATTATAAATGTCATGTGATGTTTTACGAAAACTGTTTATTTGAAATGTATAGCAGTTATATTTAGGATTTTCAAGTTGGTGTTCATACATATAAATCAGTTTAATGGATAATTAAGTAGTATAAGTATTAAGTAGTGTTATAATATAATAATTTTTGGACGAAAGTAGGTACTTATAGATAGTAGGTACTTATACCTATAGACAATTGTTTGAATTTAATAATTGAATGGTGTTACATCGGTTTTTCGTTACTATATTTTTACAAATTTAATTTAATTGAATTTAGGAGCTTTACAGAGTGCTTTTCTTTTAAAATCTGTAAGCAATAAAAAATTTTAAAACTGGAAATTTTATTTTAAGCTTAGTCGCATTTTTCCTGTTTCATCTGTTTTATCAGTGAAAAATTTATATTAATAAAAAAAAATGTTTATTAATAAATTTATATTAATTTTATTTATATTTATTGTTAATAACTTTTATTAATTTTAATATTTTTTGTAAACTAGCATCTTTTAACTTTAAAATAAAACAAACTCTTTTTCTAACAAGTTTTTATCTTTAATAGAACCGAAGCTATGAATATTTGAAAATAACTCGTCAAGCCAAAAATCACGCAATTCTCGAAATTTTTAACCGCTATATTTTCTAAAAAAAAATTCTCGAACATATATATTTTTTTTTTCGATATAAAAAACATAAAAAATTTCAGCCAAATCAAAAATGTGTCGGTCACAAAGGTTTTCGGTTTGTAAAAGAATGACCCCAATGGAATATTTTTATAAAGCCTTACTAAATGCCTTTGAAACAAAGAATAAACTATTTAAATCGAATAACCCGTTCGAGCACAATTTAGCTTGAATCTTTGATTGTTACTACATTTTTTAAGAAAGTACGAACCACCCACTACAAAGTGAAAAAAATAAGAAAAACAAAATACACATTGTATTGATCTTTGATTAAAAAACCGGAAATGGCCGGGTAAAAATATCTTATTTTAACGGCGTTTTAATTTGGCTTCCATCTATATTTAAAAATGTGAACAAATAATTAACTGATATTATTTAGTAGCTCAATACCATTTAAACCATTATAAAATTCTGCAATTCGGTTAAGATGTACTCTGTACCAAATGATGTGCTCTGCCATCAATTTAAAGCTTAAATTTTTGGAACTGCTTTTCAAATAATGAGATATTTCACCATCATTTTTAGAATACCCAATAAATTAGCACAAAGTCGTAGCAACGTGGCTTTTAGAAAAATTTCCTAGACTGCTGCAATGCCCCTCAGGGGTCACTGGTCTGATTAAACCGTGATACGGGACTTGGCGAACCCGAGGTACCTGAGCTATAGTGGGCTCTAGCCTGCTATTGCAAACCGTAAACCTGTTGTCATGTCTAGCGGGAACGGAGACCTTGGCTTAGCCGCCCGGGTCGCGGGAAGGTGCTCCCTTATTAGCACCCCCTGGTGTGTACACACTAGAGAGGACTCTTGCAGGGTCAAACCACAAAAGTACCATCCTCTGGGCACCTGTCGCCCCCAGTTGTATATAGACTTCTAACAGGTATAGACGAAAGCCTGTTGGTGACCTTTATTGCGTCTAAACTCGTGGGAACAATATGGATAAATATTTTGGTAACCTTTCAAATTTTTTAAAAACTTTGTTTTCACCTGTTTATTATTTCTTACATCCTATCATGAAATATTGGCCTATGTCATATTTTATTATATGATAGGATTTATTGTTTAGTTACCCATTTTTAAAACAAATTATATTTTGATCAAATGACTATCACATTTGATAAAAAACTTTTTAAAATACACATTCAAAATATTTGTGGATTGAATGCCAACCGGGACGCCGTGCAACATCATCTCGAGCACGACCAACCGCATATTCTTTTTCTTACAGAAACACAAGTTTCTGAAAACTATCCCTATGACGTAACACTAAATCCCAAGTATAGGCTTGAATCAGCTTTTAAACTCCATCAAGGTGTGTGTGCATACATTCATGAGAGTGTTGCATATAAACGCTTTCCAAATTATGAAGAACGTGGTGATGGCTACAGTACAGTAGTATTAAAGGTTTGTCTACCTGAAATTTCTTTTTTTACAATAGCTCTATACCGGTCCCCAAACAAATATAATCCCAATTTTTTTAATGACTTGACGACGAAATTTGTCGACGAAATTACAGCACAATTTCAAAGTTGTGAGGTTATCGTTACCGGTGACTTCAACGTCCACAGCAAATCGTGGTTGGAATTTTCTAAAATGACCGACAACAACAATGGAAGGCAGGCAGAAATATTTGCTGCATCGCACGACCTGACGCAGATTGTAAAAATCCCAACTTTCACTCCTCGTAATGGCGGTGATAAAAGTTTTCTCTTAGACCTTTATCTCACATCTATGCCAGATATTACGAGTGTCGATGTCGATAAGGGTAGTATTGGAAATTCTGACCATTATCTAATCACATTAGTTATCAAAACTGATTTGCTTGAAACTAGAGTTCCCAAATCCCGTAAAATATTTCACTTTTCAAAAATGGACACCAATGGTCTCCGAAGTTTTTTTCAAGGTTTCCCTTTTGATAGTCATTGTTTTTATACTGACGATGTAAGTGTTTCTGCTCAAAGCTTTACTGAAACCATTCAATTCGGTATTAACAAATTCGTTCCCTTTTCAATAATGAAACCCCAACAAAAATATTTGTTTTCGAAAGCAGCCAAATTGGCTCTTAGAAACAAACGTAGATTATTTAATATTTGGATTCATAAAAAGAACTCTGTTAATCGATCCCAATATTTAAAGGCTAATAAAATATCAAACCAGATAATTGAAAACGAAAAAGCAGAGATTGGCAGAGCGAAAGCGGCAAAACTTTCGAGTATGTCAATTTCTGACAAAAGTTTTTACAGTGCCATTAATTCTTTAAATTGTGGTACTAAATCTTCTATCCCTTCTATCATTGATGGTGACTCAATTATAACTGACCCTGCAAGAAAAGCTTACTTGTTCGCGGAACGCTTTGCTTCAAATTCAACAGTTTTAGAAACTCCTAAAGAAATACCCCAAATCCAGTATTCAGGAGTTAATATGAAACAATTACATTTCAAACCCAAAGTTGTCGAAAAACTTTTAAGGGGGTTAAACAGCAACAAAGCTTCTGGTCTGGACAACATTCCTCCTGTTATTCTAAAAACATTTTCAAAAGAACTTGCACCAACCCTCACCAAAATATTTTATAAATCCTATAAATCTGGTATTTATCCATCCTGCTGGAAGTTGGCCAATATCCAGCCTGTCCCAAAAAAAGGAACGAAATGTGATATTCATGACATGTTTAGTCATGTCTAAAATATACGAGCACTATATTAATTCACACATATCCAAATTTTTGGAAGACAACCATTTGATATCTGACAGCCAATACGGTTTTAGAAACAAAAGATCAACAACCAATCTATTGAACTATGTGGCACATCTTTGGAATAGCATACCTGAAAGGTGGTGAAACGTACGTGATCGCATTAGACATCTCAAAAGCATTTGATCGAATTTGGCATGCCAACTTGATCAACAAGCTCGTTGCGTACGGTTTTCATCCCGCAGTCGTGAAGATGATTCAAAATTTTCTGTCTAACCGATACATCTCAGTATCTATAGATGGCTTTTCTTCTGAGTCCAAATTAATTAACGCTGGTGTACCCCAAGGCTCAGTTTTATCTCCCACTTTATTTTTAATCTATATCAACGAACTGTTGCAAATCACCAGTAACCCAATAAATAGTTTTGCAGATGATAGTACACTGCACAAATCATTCGTCCCCCTATTTTCAAAGGGTAAAATGCATGAACGAATAAATCCCGTCCAGAGAGACGCTGCCATAAATGTAAACGAGGACCTAAAAAAAGTCGCCGATTGGGGTGACAAAAATTTGGTCAATTTTAATTCCACCAAAATACAGCTATTGATTGTTTCCAGATCAAAGATCGAGTTTCCCAACGATATTTCAATTAAAATGTGTGACGACCAAATAGACGAATGTGAAAGCATTCGTTTATTGGGAGTCACAATATCCAATGACTTACTCTGGAACGATCATATAATGGCCATGGCAAAGAGCGCGTCAAGAAAACTCGGCCTCCTCAATAGATGTAAAAAATATTTTACTTCGCATCAATTACTCCACATTTATAAGTCCTGTATGGAGCATTGTTGTCAAGTTTGGGGCGCTGCTTCTGTTACTATCCTGGCTCTTTTGGACTCTGTTCAAAAGCGAGCTATACGAGTTGTTGGTGATCGAGATTTAACATTAGGTCTTGATTCCCTGCAACATCGTCGCACTGTTGCTGATCTCGTTGTTTTTTTATAAATATCGTCACCAGCAGTGCTCGGATGAAATCAGGTCCATAATGCCTCAGACATATGTTTTTCCACGTTTTACTCGTCAATCGGTGTGTGCGGGCGGTCGAACTGTCGAGATTACTCACTGTCATAGTAATAGAATGCAAAGAGATTTCTTTGTGCGTACATCGTACACATGGAATGCTTTGCCCGAATCAATAGTCTCGAGTGCCTTCAATCCACAAAGATTTAAAAAAAGCGTCCACCAATACATCAAGACGCATGTTGTTGTGGGACTTACGTCTTAGAAGGTATCTATGTGTTGTTGTGACACATTTTGTAATTCCTACTACACAACACTTGTTAAAAAAAAAAAAAAATGCTAGGACTGAAATGCTTAGAAACTCTTTTTCCAGTAATTTCCAAAATAATTTCCCGAATATCTCTGCAAATATTTTTTTTGTAACACATACACAAAAAATATTAAATTTTGTTGAACATATGACCACAAAATATTTTGTATGCCTGGCACGCACACCGCCTGCATGTGAGATTGTAGTTAAATCTATCATAAATAGTTTATTTTTATAGTACTAAAATATCAAAATAATAATTTAAATAACTTACCATATACTAAAAACAACTTAAACACAACCCAAAATCATTTCAATTTTTTTTTTAAATAAAAAGTGTTGTGATATAGGGTTTACAATATGTGTCACAACAACACATAGGTCCCACAACAACTTGGTGTTGATGAACGCTTTTTTTAAACCTCTGCGGATTTTAACCGCCTGAGACAGTATGTCTCAGGCGGTTAACTGTATGCAGTTCGGACAAAGAAGTCCGAAGTTGCAAGAAAAAACATTTATTTTGGGTTTTCAAAAAAAACAGTTGTCAAAATTGTACAAAGCTGAACGAGGATTACTATGTTTTTTTTTAATCCAAATTGTGTGTTGCTGGATTGCTATGTTTATTTTATTTGAATGTCAACAGTTTAGTACAATTTAGCAGCGAGCTACTATAATTTACAACTATTACACCGAAGATAACGCATTTTAATTATTTAAATATTGTAACGACTCTTCGTTGGTTCTTTTAGATTATTGAACAAACACGACAGTAAAAAGACAGATCTTTGGTTAACAGAATCTCAAACTTTATTTATCAACCAATTACAGCAACTTCCGCTTTTAATTACAATAAATTCTATGGTCTCCAATTTATGTACCATAAATTTCACCGCTTTCCACAATTTGAATCAATGAGAGTCGGAATCGTAAAATCTGTATTTACTATTCCACTAGGTTCAAATTCTTTCACTATTAATACCCAGGCTCAAGTACCACCGATTATTCCTTATACTTGCGAATATTTATAAACACTTTTAATTGCAAAATTAAACTGACTATCTGATATTTTTGTTTGCTTATTTATATCGAAAAATAAATAAATCAAAACTTCTATAATCCACTAGAAATCAATACTACGTAGTCCGTACGTCTGAAATAGGCCACACCTGTTTTCATTCATACTTGCATTTGTATTAGCGAACTCAAATTTAATTTATGCAAAATGTATTAGGTAACTCCTTTTAATCCAGTAATGTAAACATTTGTATAACAAATTTAATTTACATTAATTTATGCAATACAATTTGCAATACACGTAAAAGATTGAAAAAGGAGTTAACTTTTAATTAATGAATGAGTAAATAAAATTAACCCATTCTGGACGAAGTTTATTACATTGCCCTCCATTTAGTTTTGTTCGTCCCGAACAATATCAGAGATCGCATTGGTGCTGTTACCTTGGTACGGTGCCAACCTTTGCAGATGTATCACTTTCATCTTGGTACGGGGTCCCTTTTGTATGCGGTAGATGACATCATTAATTCGTTTGATTATTTTATATGGGCCTTCCCAATCTGGCTGCAGCTTGGGTGATCTTCCCTTAGTTCTTCTGGGGTTGTATAGCCATACCAATTCTCCTTCTTGAAAACCGCCACTATTTGCATTTATGTCGTACCTGGTTTTCATTTTGTCACTGGCAATCTTAATGTGGTCTCGAACCTGCTGATGGATTTTATTCATCTTCTCCCTTAGTTGTCCCACATAATCTGTTTTCGTGGATACCAGACCTCCAGGGATGCCGAACTCGATGTCACTAGGCAGATGTAGTTCTCTTCCGAACATGATATTCGCTGGCGTTTCACTTGTCGTATCGTGCACTGCGCTACAATAGGCCATCAAGAATAACGGAAGATCCTTGTCCCAATTTCTTTGGTTGGCTTCTACTACCTTTGACAAATGTTCTTCCATGGTTCGGTTGAATCGTTCTACCATGCCATCCGATTGTGGGTTCATAGGTGTAGTTCGTGTTTTTCTAATGCCGAGTGTTCTGCACAGCTCTTCCATCAGTTGAGATTCAAAATTCCTTCCCTGGTCGGTATGCAACTCGAGCGGTGTTCCATATCTGCAAACCCATTCATTGACTAATGTTTCCGCGACCGTAACTGCTTCCTGGTTCGGTATTGCATAACCTTCCGGCCATTTTGTAAAGTAATCAATGACCACCATGATGTATTTGTTACCTTTTGTAGTTTCCGGAAATGGCCCCGCGATGTCTATAGCAATTCTCTCCATTGGGGCTCCCACATTGTATTGCTGCATCTCTCCTCGAGTTCTAGTCTTTGGTCCTTTGCTCGCCGCACAAGTATCACATCGCCGACACCATTGCTCTACGTCGGTTCGATACCTTACCCAATAAAACCTCTCCCTTACTTTAGCCAGGGTTTTATTGACTCCCAGGTGTCCTCCAGAAATACTTCCATGCAGCTTTCCTAGTACCTCTTCCACTCGACTTGATGGCAACACCAGTTGCTCTAACACTTTCTTTCCATCAGCGGACTCCCATTTTCTTTTTAGTATCCCGTTATCCATCAATAGCGAGTCCCATTGCGCCCAGTAGCATTTCACCTCCGTACTTAAAGGTGCTACCTCTTTCCACTCTGGTCGCCTTCCCTCAGTTTTCCATTTCAAAATTGGAGCCATAGCTAGATCTTCTAGCTGCTCTCTTTTAATTGCCTCGGTACACCAATCGTCAGGAGTTTGGAACTTGATTTGGTTCACTTTCATTGCCTCATTTCCCTCAGTTCTGCTACATGACTTGCACTCCTCTATACAGGGTCTTGCTGTATCGATCTGACTATCACAAACCACATCTGGACGCACTATTGATCTCGAAGCACCTGTGTCCAAAGTCAACATGCACGATCTGCTTCCAACGGTTGCCTCTAAGACTAGACTACTATTTTCTCTTTTTACTTGTGATACCACCAATGTAGGGCATTGTAATTGAGCCAGCTTTCGCCCTTCAAAACTGGCACAATCTAGTTTCCCGAATCCGGAACGCGGCCTCTGTCTTCCGGGTGTGGCTCCCATTTACATTCTTTTCGGATGTGCCCCAACTTCCCACAGTTCCAGCATCTTACTCTGCTAGATCTACTTCGTTGATTTCGTTCAGGTTTATCTTCCAAACTTTTGACACGCATGATCACTTCATCAAGCGCTGCTTTTATAGGTTCTTCAGTAACTTCCATCTGACGTACTCTATCTGAACCGTACGCTCTTTTTCCAGCTTCCATTTGCAGGGCCAATGCTAAGACTTCTGCAGGTAGCTTCTTTCCGCTTAGATAAAGCTGGTTTCTCATTTGCACATCTCGAAGAGCATTGATAAATGTATCAGCTGCCAGTTCGTCTCGGTGTTCAGCGTTATAGCTCGGGTATGACAGATTAACCAGTCTGACAATGTCAGCCTCTAACTCTTGCAAAGTTTCACTGACTCCCTGTTTTCGTGTCTTGAGCTGCATGCGATGGAGAGCTTGCATATGACTTTCCCCATATCTTACTTCTAAGGCCTCCATAATCTTGCTGTAATCACGCTCTGTCGCTGATAGTGTCTGCAAAATTTCAGCAGCAGGTCCCTTCAATGCCAATATAAGCGCATTTGCTTTTTGCTGGTGATCGAACCCAGTTGTTGCTATATCAAATTGCATCTTAAATATCTGGTACGATGTAGATCCATCAAATGCGGGTGTTTTCACTCTAGCTGGAGCTGAAGTAGTTGATGGAATGATCATGTTACCTGACTTTACTTGTGCTATTTCTTGGCGGAATTCACTTGAAAGATTGCGTAATTTCTCTTCATGTTCTTCGGTAACTTTCCGCAGCTCCCTTTCCATGTTGTTGATTTTCACCTCTGCACTGGATATACGTGACTCGATTACTTCACGTAGACTTTCTTGCTTTGCCATCATATCAGCAAACTGTTGTCGTTGCTCGTTTCCTTGTTTGGCCATCATATCAGCAAGTTGTTGTTGTTGATCTACTTTTTGTTGGGCCATTAGGTCAGCAAGTTGTCGTTGTTGATCTAGTTTTTGTTCTGCTGCCAGTTTCTCTTGTCGGGCCATCATATCAGCAAGTTGTTGTTGTTGCTCTACCTTTTGTTGTTGTTGCTGTGCCATCATTTCTTTCATCAACACCATCGTCGGATCAATTGTTGGGGCATTCTGAACTGGAACTTCTTTCGACTCTACTTCTATGACCTCTGTGTTTTGGCCTGCTTCTTCTAAAACTTTACGCAGCCGGAATGCAAGTTCTGCCTTCGTTCCATGAATTGGCGCATCCCTTTTCTTCAACTCATCCTTCAGCTGGGTCTGGCTGAGATCACTAATATTTACTGTCTTGACCATTGTTTCAATAATCCCACTTCTGACACCACTGTAACGACTCTTCGTTGGTTCTTTTAGATTATTGAACAAACACGACAGTAAAAAGACAGATCTTTGGTTAACAGAATCTCAAACTTTATTTATCAACCAATTACAGCAACTTCCGCTTTTAATTACAATAAATTCTATGGTCTCCAATTTATGTACCATAAATTTCACCGCTTTCCACAATTTGAATCAATGAGAGTCGGAATCGTAAAATCTGTATTTACTATTCCACTAGGTTCAAATTCTTTCACTATTAATACCCAGGCTCAAGTACCACCGATTATTCCTTATACTTGCGAATATTTATAAACACTTTTAATTGCAAAATTAAACTGACTATCTGATATTTTTGTTTGCTTATTTATATCGAAAAATAAATAAATCGAAACTTCTATAATCCACTAGAAATCAATACTACGTAGTCCGTACATCTGAAATAGGCCACACCTGTTTTCATTCATACTTGCATTTGTATTAGCGAACTCAAATTTAATTTATGCAAAATGTATTAGGTAACTCCTTTTAATCCAGTAATGTAAACATTTGTATAACAAATTTAATTTACATTAATTTATGCAATACAATTTGCAATACACGTAAAAGATTGAAAAAGGAGTTAACTTTTAATTAATGAATGAGTAAATAAAATTAACCCATTCTGGACGAAGTTTATTACAATATCTTAAATTTGCTTATAACTTTGTTTAATAAATGATTAAATTAACAATTAAATTTTATGCATTTGTTGCAAAAACTAGTGTGTATTACTAGTGTTTCTTTCTCGATTTATTCTCAACCCTCATTATTCTTTCAACCCTTTATGTTTTTGAGTAAAAGTTGTGTGTTCTAAAAAAAAATAAATGTTTTTTTAGAAAAAATATTAGTATTTGGTTTGGCAAATTTTTTTTTAATGTCACTAAAAGCAAAAAGACCATTTTGAAAAAAATTGAGCCCAAATTCATAAAGTTATACTTAAACTTGTTGTTGTAATTATAAGAAAAAAAATCGTTCTAAAAAAGTAAGTAAGTTCTAAAATAATAATAGGGGTTTGATCAAACCTCTATTTCATATTTAGTTTTTTGAGATATATGTTTTGTTCTTAGTGTTATATTGCTTTTTTTTTTGTTTTTTTATAGTTCGAGTTAATCACTTAGGTTATAAACCTCTAATGCTTTATGCACGTGTTAACGATAGGAAAGGAAAGTTGAAGGATGGTAATTAAGGGCTTGGGATAGGACTGGAGCGATAGTGCTGGTGGATTGCGGATTTAAAAGCTTAGCGATTGTATGTAATGGGGAAAACAGTTTTTGGTAACCGATTCCACCAGAAAACGGAACGTGAATGAAAGAAGTTATTATAGCTGGACGTTCTCACATATGAAACCTCCAAGGTATGTTTATGGGAAAACGATGATTGTCTTGTGGCTCGTGAAAATTTACGCAATGGAGGCATTAAATCATTAACTTCTTTAGAGAATTTACCGTAGTAGTATCTGTAGAATAATGTAAGAGCTCCAACCACTCTTCTATGATGCAGAGAATCCACACCCGATGTTATCATTGGATCATCAATCAGTTTCAAAGCACGTCGTGAACTCTGTCAACAAAATTTAAAGAGGCATCTGGTGCTGTAGCCCATAAATGGGAGTCGAATTCAAGGATCGGTCGTATATATGCCTTATAGATTGTAGCAATTTCAGATGGAGAGAAAAAGTTTTTACAGCGACGTAGGAGCCAAGTCGTTGAAATCCCAATTTTGCCACGGAAAGAATATGATCATGCCATTTCATATTAGTACCCAACAGCTTAAGCGTAGGCGAGTTTGTTCTTGGTTGTCTGGAAAACGTGGCGAAGTTTCATGGAACCAAACGCACGAATTCGTCTTCATAGCATTAAATGTAACAAGATTCCGTTTACCCAAATCTAGGCTTAATTCAAGATCTACATCCAAGGATTCAACTATTTTTCTACGATGACAATTAGTAGTTAGTGTAGATGGCTGTTTTTTGAAAGAAAAGGAATGGAAAATAGTGCTGTTGTCGGCTAAACTATATATATTGGGTTTGTGGTGAAAAACAACAAATCGTTGATAAAGATCAGAAAAAGGGTTGGTGATAGAACCGAACCCTGTGGAACACCAGCTTGAATTGGAAATTTAGTCGATTAAGCACCATCTAGCACTACTTTGATCGATCTGTGGGATAAAAAATCTTTTAACCAACAGATCAAGGTCTTACAGACTCCAAATGAAATTAATTTGTTGTTAAGGTCCCGATGCCAAACTCTGTCAAACGTCTTGGATATGTCACGGGAAATTATATGAGACTCACCAAAGTCATGCATTGCTTTACCCCATTTCTCCGTGAGGACTGACATGATGTCTCCAATAGACCGTCTTTTACGGAATCCATATTGGCTTTCCTGTGGACTGTATTTAAGATTATTTTACCTTTTATTTTCCTTGTGTAATCAGAACTAATTATTTTGTTAAATCCTTTTATTTAGCAAATGTATTCACAAAGTTGGAATTGGCAATCCAATTCTAATAAATATTGTTACAAGAATTTATGTTATTTTATTTACAACAATTTCTTTTTTTTTATTATTACAGTTTGTTTTAAATTAAGATTTTATTTTTAGCACAACAATATTCAGAATGAGAAAAATTATTAATATTAAAAATTAATATACAATTTAAAGGTGAACCCAACGCTACGGTTCACACAAAATATATCAGGTGAATTCGTAGTGTGTTGAGTGTTGCATGAAATGCTTCCGATTACCGTATCAAATATATGTGAATAATTAATATCAATAACGAAGTGAGCATGACATGAAGCCTAAATTACAAAAATACTTTTTCTCTCTCTTTTTTTTTTAAAATCCATTTGTATGTAGTCACAATGACAACAGGCACAACGCAAACCTTGGCTATTGCACGCTTAAACTCTCCACTCGCTGTTTTCACAGAAACTACTCTAACATGGTTCTCTGCATCAGGCTAGATCTCAGATACTCTTCCTATAACCCATTTTAAAGGGTAAAAGGAAATTCAATGTTAGGTTTTTCAACCTTCTATTTGCGTCGTGGCTGAAATTCTGCTAAGTACTCGTGTGACCATCGTCTCCAAAAGTCTTGCATAATGTATTGCAATCGTTGAAACCTGCAGATACGGTTGAAATCTAGATGAAATAATGATGCTTCTGGAATAGCGTGTGTCCATTAAACGCCTATAATGAAACGTCCTAGAGTTAAAACTGACAAATCTGATGGATCACTTTACATTGGTGTTAAGGGTCTCGAATTGAGACATGCCGCAATTTGAATGATAAGAATGTTTAGTTCCTCAGCGGTGCAATTGTGGTTCCCGAGAACACGTTGAGCAAATGTTTTGCGCTTTTCACTGCCAATTCCCATAATCCCCCAAAGTGGGGAGATCTCGCAGGAATATTTAACCATTGAATGCCTTCGTCCGCACAAAACTTAAGGACTTGGTGTTGATGTGCTGCGGAATTATATATTCGCCTCATAATATTTTAATTCAGCCTTGGCTCGTACGAAATTGGTAGCGTTGTCAGAATAGACAGTGCTGGGTTTACCCCGTCTACCAACGAAGCGTTTAAATGCAGTAAGAAACTCAAAGTTGAAAGACCGTAGACGAGTTCTAAATGAACTGCTTTAGATGCGAAGCAGATAATAACGTTGAAGGGTACACAGTAATCTATACCAATATCTTAAAAAGCTCTAGCTGATTGTACTCTATCTGGGGGTAAAGAACCCATGATTTGATCAAGCACAACTGGCTTGGTTCTAAAACAACGTATGCACTCGTGAATTGCCTTTCTGCACAAATTTCTTTCATTAATAATGCAAAACTGTTGTCGCAAACAACATAATAACGCTTGCGGACCCGCGTGAAGGTTTGTCACATGTTCTTGTTTTGTTAATAAGTAAGCAAAAATATGATTTGAGGGAATTAAAATTGGAAATTTTTGGTCATACGTTAGTGACGAATTTTTTAATACGCCACCAACACGCAAAGCGTTATTTTCATCGAGGAAGGGATTAACGTTTCTAATATGGCTTACCTTGGAAATTGGATGTTTCGATTGTAGACATTTTATTTTGGATTGGTAATTTTGATTCTGAATTATTTTCACAAGCTCTAACATTGTTCTGTAAATTTCTCTAGCCGTAATTCTATATGAGCGATTTTCCTTTGTTACCCTTGAGTTTGTAATAAATAACAAAATCATCGTCTGTTTCGTATGAATCAAATGACGAGCGAGGCCAAAAGGTTTCATGGTGTGATAAAAATGGAGCACTCTTCCACCACATTTCATTAGATTCTAGTTAACTCAGCAGGGTTGCATTCAGTTAATATATATATGTCCATTGATTGACAGAAGTCAACTCTTGTATTTGAGCAATTCTGTTAGCAACAAATACTATGAACTTTGCATACTTGAACGGTGGAGATCGAATTCGACATAACGTGATTTCTGAGTCAGACCACAGTTTAGTTCGATCAAATTTCATTTCTAAGAATTATTCAATTTTGTGAATTTGCTGAGCTATCAATAAAGCAGCGTACACTTCTAAACGTGGAATTATTTGGCGTTTCATAGGAGCGACCTTAAACTTAGCGCATAAAAGTTGACAATTTATTTAAGCTTCTTTGTTAATAGATATCACGTAAACACAGCAATCGAACCCCGTTTCAGAGGCATCAGCAAAGCCATGAAGTTCAATAACTTCATTATTCTGAAATGGTTTTACACATCTGGGTATTTCAAAGGTTCTTACGGAATTAAGGTCATTTACGAATAGGGCCCATTCTGAACGAAGTGTTTCTGGGATCTCATTATCCCATTGTAAGTTAGGAAAAAGCCATAATTTTTGGAGAAAGCACTTAGCAGGGAAGATCACTGGAGAACAAAATCCCAACGGGTCAAAGAAATTCGTAACGAATGATAATATTGAACGTTTAGTAAATAAATTATTTGACTTATTATCAAAAGTAATTTTAAGGTTGTCTTTACTTGAATTCCAGAGAATTCCTAAAATATTTGTATAACCTGAGGCTTGTTCTGTATTGTACAGAAACAATTAAATTATTGTTGGAAGCCCATTGTTGGAATTTTGCGTTTCAACGAGATCATAATTTCCTGATACTAAGTCGTCTACATAGAAATCTTTTAGCAAAATCGAAGATGCCAATGGAAAAGATTTATATTCATCAGTCGCCAGTTGATGTAGCGTTCGTATTACTAGGAGCGGAGCACTTGCCATGTCATAGGTGACAATAATGAGCTGATAGGTCAATAAAGGTTCATTTAAAGATTTTCGCCAAACTATTTGCTGTAAATTTCTGAAGATTTTATGGACCTTTACTTGCTTGTACATTTTGGCAATATCTGCCGTTAAGGCTATGCGATGTTTTCTGAAACGCAATAAGATAGACATAAGTTCCTGTTGAATTGTAGGTCCAATTAACAAGATATCATTCAGAGATAAACTAGATGTTGCTTTGTTAGACGCATTAAAGACTACCTGAAGTTTTGTTGTAGTACTATTCATTTTTAAGACCGGAAGGAGGGCAAACAAATAAGATACCTTAGCGTCGACTTCACTTGAAGAGATCTTTTCCATATAACCAGACATTTCGTATTCTTCTAAGAAATTAATATACAAAAATCACGATCTTTTTGAAATCTCCTTTCAAGAACATGAAATTGTTTTACAGCACTAACATAAGAGCCACCTAGCTCTTTTTACTCCAACTTGGTTGGCAAGACTACAGAGTATCGCCCGCTTGACTCTCGTAAAACGTTTTTGGCATAATTTTGTTCACTAAGTTTTCCTTCTAAGGAAAATGTATTATTAGAACTAGCTTGTTCAATTTCCCACAACCGTTTAACTTGCTTTGATAAAGCTTCCATATTGCAGCAAATTAAGGTCGTAGTGACATCTGAAGTTGGTATGTTTGTCGCAACTTATCCGCAAAGGATATATTCAAATACTGAGTGAATGAATGGAGGCAGTTCTTTGCAAACTGTCACTCGTTGCCCTTCATCGATAATTTCAATGAAGACTTCTGCTCCTAAGAGCATGTCCATGTCGTTTGGTTGATGAAATTGTGGGTCTGCTAACTTATAAGCATTTGAAATTGACTTATTATCACATTGAATGCGAAAGGACGGAAGATTTCCAGTTATTCGGAACAACCGAAAAGTCTAGGTTTCTTCTAAAACTTGAAATGCGTGATTCAATTGTAAGATTGACCTGATGTTTCACCTTTGTTGTTTGGTTATTGAATCCACAAGCCACGGACAAAAATGAACATTTTTGAGCCTTTTACCTCTGGCATAAATTTTCGGTTACTTGGTTTGGTTGTCCTGCTGAGTCTAGCACTACTCGAACCATTAAACGTTAACCGAAAAAGTTTTCAACCCAGATCATTGCCGTAGCTAATACAATCTGATTTGAAGACGAAAACGAAGCTCCATTGGGAGTATAGCTATTACAGCACGTAATTGACGATGTTGAGCCATTATTAATGGTGCTTTCAAAGTTGGTTGACACTTTCCCCTGAATTATTCTTGGAAGTGGTATTTATTGTTACACTGGATGCATTAGATAACGGATTGGACCCATTATTTTGAGCTAAAGACGCCGAGATTTTTGTAGTTCGGTATATTGAGCGAAATCCATATGGAGTAACGTATGGTGTTTGCGATGACGAGTTCTACAGAACTGCTTCGTTTTGCATGGATATGTCCTGTGGTTATTAAAACAGTTACGACAGCTGTTTGGAAACGAAGGAACAATGACTGATAGGTATGAGCATGCAATGTTTGATATGCATCATTTCTTGTTATTTATCTTCTTATGTTTCATGTGGTGGTTAGTGGTATTACTGGAGATGCTTATCATTTATATGGATTAAAGTGTACCATCAAACGTACGTGCATTTTATGTAAGCTTTCGATTTATTTTGTATATTTTTTTTATTTTAACATAGTTTGTTTTTCTAAATTATTTTCATTGTTAGTTAAATTTTGCTTAAATCACCTTTGTACAATAGAGTTTTTTTTTATATTTGTAAGAGATTTCTCAGTAGACATTCGTTCATATAATTCCGTCTTTACCATTTATTAATTTAATTTTTATCCTATTAATTCCAAATTTTTACATTCTTTTTGTTTTCTTAATTGTTTTAATCATACATAATATATTTAGTTTAAAAAAAAAGATGCAATAATCGGAATATCATCAACAACAATTTTCTTTATAGTATTTAATTAAAATTGACTCATAACAATGCAGATTATTACATCTCTCTGTATGAAACCACTCAAAACAATCTAACATTTATTACTCTAGTCACAATACAACAGTTTCCAACAGGAGTGCCAATTTAGACAAATCAGGTAATATTAGATTATAAAAAATCAGATTGTACTTATCAATACAGGAATTTAAAAAGTTCATCATTAATAAAATATGATTTATTAGTTAGCAGAACTACATATAGAGGATGTCTGGGTCCTAGGTGAGTAGTTACTTTAATGAAATTCTGAGTTTGCATGACTAATAATTTATTTTCTATTTAGGAATCTGGTGATGATGCTGCAACTCGACTGTAACACTGTATGCATTGGCTCATTAGTATATAGAACTTACTCATATGTCACAAAACTAAACAGCATAATACAACCCTTCCCTTACATTTAAATTAAAAAATTTCATATTTACATAGAATACAGATTTTAAATATTTTCTAATGTATTCATTATTCAAATTAAATTGTTAATGCTTAATACATCAATTTAAAAATAAAATTTAATCTTTTTTAATACTATTAAATCAAGCAATTATATGATATGATGTTTTGCCAAATCGACATTTTACATCATTATCAATGAATTCTAAATCATTTTCCTATCATTACGACAACCAAAATATACAAGACGAAAATTAGTATATTACATATCTAGAGTTGTAAATAGCATTTAACATGCGCGGTAAAAATTTGCGCACGAGACGCGTAGCGTCGAGTGCAATATCTTCACGAGCATGGAAAATGCTTTACAACTCGAGATTTGTTATATACTTTTTCTACGACTTTGTTTTAATGCTCAAACGCATATAACTACTTGAAAAAATGAGCTACTAATTATAAATTAAATGCAAATAGTTTACAAATTGTGGCAGGCTTTGCATTATTCTGTGTCAAAATGTATTGAAATATTTAATTTTTAAAAATCTAATTTTTCTTTAAATAAAAATTTTTATCCACAACTACTAAAGGATATATACTTTCCATGCGTATATCTTTCATTGTAATTGTATTCATTCCCATTTATATAAAAAATTCTCTTTTATTTATTTCATTCCACTTTATTTATAAAAAATTCCGCTAACAAATTAAAAACTTTATTTGTTGGTATAGTAATATAAACGAGTTTAAACAAAAACAATACATATATAAATCTAAAATAAACAACGAACGTTTTGTTTTTCTTGTTTTCTTATTTCTCTTGTTTTTCTTGTTTTGTTTCCACTTGCTACGCTCGTTCCGGAAAACTTCATCCTCGTGAAGAATTGCCTTCATTCTAAGCTCATACAAGAATCTACTATTCTTTTTATTAAAAGCGTGCGGTAATATATATATATATGAAAATCCATTATCGCGCGCTTTTTTTACTTACCGCACGCTATTTAAAATAATCAATTTACATGTCATTGATATTGTGGTGTAATTTATAATTTACTGTGATAGGAGTAGAAAAAATAAATATCAGTTTTTAAAATTTAGAAAAAAATCCATTAAATACTCAAACAAAAAAAAAATTGATTCGAAAATCTTATTTTTGCAATTCCGAATCACAATTCAACGTATTTCGATATTGTCAACAATATCAAGAAGTGGTTTTTTCCCGCAGTTTTATTTTTCCCCATAGTTTTATTTTTCAGCACTATTTCATAGAAAATTGTCTCAATGCTAAGTTGATAATAGAAATGTTTACTTATATTTTAATATGAATGTTGATTGTAAAAAATTTGGTTGCAGAATAATTTTGTTTAATTGTGTTTCCGGAATTGCAAAAAACGTTGTGTGCATCTTGTTGCACAAATTGATTTTTTCCGCACTTGTCGTACTTTGTCCAAGTCGGCTTCGCCTCGTTGGACGAAATTACGACGCGTGCGGAAAAAATCAACTTTGTGCAACTAGATACACAAAGTACTATTAAAATTCCATAATATAATAAAATCCAATCTTAAACCAGCAAGCAAAACGACTGACAAACACAAATCTATCCAGAAAAATTGTCTTAATATTCAAGCAAACAAAATATTCAAAGAAAGAAATATTTTTTAACTTTTGTCAGTATTGTTTATGCTGAATTAATATAATGTGATATTTGAGAATTATATGAACATATTGATATCAGAAAAGTGACATTGATGACATCCTTACTATCCTGCCAGTGACAAAGAGTGATCTGATTCTTAAAGGGCAACAAAAAAGCATACGCACAGCGAGTTAATTTATCTGGTCGGTATACTATAACGAAAGGAACTGCACGATTTTAACAAAACGTTCCAGATGCCTAGATTCTCTTTTCTGATACCAAGTACAGAAAATAAAGAAATTCTCTTAAAATCTGTCAATGGTAGAATAGATGAAAAACGTGTTCTAGACAGAGTTGTGAAAACTTGACCATTTTTGATTTTCCTGAAACTTAGCATATAAGTAGTATGGACAGAATAAAAAATGCAACTTATTTTATAATTTTTTTAAAGTGCATAGTTCGAGCATAGAGCACCCCAACATGCATGAAAATTCTGCCAATCCGACTTTGAAATTAAATTGCTCAAGAACGGCTATACCAATTTCATCAAACTTTTTTTGTTTGATAGATGATTAGTTAATCCTTTGAAAAAAAAATTAATTTATTGTTTTTATAATTAATTTTTACATAAAAATATTAAAAAAACTTTTTTAAAGATGGCGTTAGGGTCGAAGATCAATTGGAATTTAATTAATTTTTTTTTTTTTTGAAAATAGTTCTATCCTCACTCTAAAATATCTCAAATTAACTCAGAGGCGTTAATTTTTGTTCTTGAGATATTTTATTTTAAAGATTTTTAGTGCGACTGAAATTCGAATTTTTCTTCATGTTTTCAAACAACTTCCATTAACAAGAAATTTTAAAATCAATTAAATTTTAACTTTTTTTTTTTTAAATATAGCTCTAACCTTTCTTTAAAATATATCAAATTTGCAAAGAGGCGTTAATTCGTGTACTTGGGATCAGGGGCGCACACAGAAAATGTTTTAGGGGGGGGGGGTCCAACAAATTTTTTTTTAATAAAAAGCGCTGTGTAGGCATTATAACAACACACATAGATACCTTTTAAGATGTAGGTCCAACAACAAGACGCCTGTTGAGGTGTTGATGAACGATTTTTAAACCTTTTTTTTTTTTTTTTTTTTTTTTAATAAAATGTGTTGTGTAGTAGGCATTACAATATGTGTCACAACAACACATAAAAACCTTTTAAGACCAAGGTCCCACAACAACATGCGTTCAAAGGATGTTAATCGACGCAAATCTGTTTTTTTTTTTTTTGTTTTTTTAATATTTTTTTGTTAAATAATGGATAACTAAACCATAAATCCTATCACATATAAAATATGACATAGGCCAATATTTCGTGATAGGATAGGGAAAATAAAAATAAAATAAGAGATAAAAAGCAAATTTGTTTTAAAAATTTGCAGGAACAAAACTAAAATTGGTTTGCCAATAGTCCAGCTAATGGCATAATCCTTGATTATGGGACGATTATCAATGATTAAAGCTCAGATATATAGTTATATGAAGGCTCGTTTCTTCGAGCAAGCTACAGCGTTCCAGCATCAAGGAATATTCATTAGCTAAGATTGAGAGTGCTACCGTTGACTGAATACAGTTCATCCGCCAGCACCCCTAAGATATCACCTTGGCTAGTGATATCTCACTGCTATTGCCAGTGGTATGCGATATCTCATGTTAACTCATATGCCAATAGCAGGGACTGGAGTACGCGGGGTTGTCACACCCGTGAATCAAAAAATAGAAAAAAATTAACAAATTTGTGGATTGTACACCCCCGGGACTGTTGATTCGGACTAAGCATTTCATTTGTACGATGTAAATCGGTGTGTTTCGATCGGTTGTTGATCTTTTGTTTCAAAAAACGTATTGGCTGTCAGATTTGTCTTCCAAAAATGTTTATATGTGCGCATCAGTGATGCTAGACTTTAAAAAATAAATTTCCCGTTGCCGTATCAAAATTTACCGCTTTTACCGTTTCTTTAAGGAATAACTTCCCATCAAGCTTACAATTAAAAAAAATATACATATATATAAATCCAATTGTTTATATGGAAAAAACTTCAAAATCCACCACTATAACAATATTTTTTAATATGTTCAAAATGCATCGATGCATAGAAAGGATCTTGTAGTCCCTTATTGTAGGTGATTTTATTTTTCGTCTCGTCGTGTGAAAATATTCCTGAAACTCAGAATATGTTATTGCTTGTGGGATTTTCGAAACTTTTGTTTCTATTTTCGTAAGAAATATCAGAACATCAACATCAGAAGGTTGAAATTTCATCGATTTTACTGTATACTAAAAAGGCGATGAATGGCAGATTCATTTAAACAAAATTATTGAGTAATCAACATCTTTCTGGAAGGATAGTAAAAAAATAGTTGTTGCGATCATTTTGAATAAGTTTAAATTTAAAAAGCTTCTGCAATTAATTGTAAAAAAGCCCGCACTTGCCAAGTTTTTGTCCGCTTTCCTGTTTTAAATGAAATATCCCATAAACGGAAAAAAATCACCCGATCTGGCATTACTGGTGTGTATTAATATAATGCTCATATATTTTAGATAGAACTAAGAGCAAGGGTATTCGGTCTTTAATTTGAAATATCACATTTTGTTTCGTTTGGGGAATGAATTTGCTAACTTCTTGCACGAAAGAGAAATATCAAATCTATAGGATTTGTAGAAAATTTTAGTAAGAGAAGGTGCAAGTCCCTTTGAAAATGTTGTTAGAATAGAAGGAATGATGTTCAGACCGGAGACATTGCTGGTAGTTAACCCCCTTAAGATT
Source organism: Diogma glabrata (assembly GCA_963693315.1). Classification (NCBI taxonomy): domain Eukaryota; kingdom Metazoa; phylum Arthropoda; class Insecta; order Diptera; family Cylindrotomidae; genus Diogma; species Diogma glabrata. Next base: position 320,995,071 of record OY856187.1, on the reverse strand, counting down.
TTTTTTGACAATTTTGGGTTTCAAATAAAAATCTTTCATACTAACGCCTGAAGACTGGATTTTTGGTTTTTCTTTAGGAGTTTCAAAAACAGTCGAGATCACAGCAAAGCGTTCCGCAAGCAATGTGATTTTTCTCGCGCTTTCGCTCTGTCCATTTCTGTTTTTTTCGTTTTCGATTATCTGGTTTAATATAATATTGGGCTGTATAGTTATTAGGACTTAAATCGTTAAGGGATTTTTGTTATGGAACCAAATATTAAATAATATTTGTTTGTTTCTAAGGGGCAATTTGGCTGGAAAACAAATATTTTTGTTGGGGTTTCATTATCAAGAAGGAAACGAATTTATTGATACTAAAACATTTTAGTCAAACAAAATTTTTTACTTTATTATTACTATATTTTATTTTAATATTCATTTTCACTCGGATATAACTGCCAAACAACCTACCAGAGCTCCTGACAGTCATGGTCAAATTAGTAAATTGCTTTATTTGTTTTTGATAAATGAACTTTCGTTTGTACAATTTAAAGTATCAGAACATAATTTGATTTCGATTAGTGAAGAAGCAATAAAATTTAAAATAAATGCTCTTTAAAAACTGGCCAGTATACAGCCAATTTCAAAAAAGTTGCTAACATGAATTCAACAAATGTTCATTAATTTAATATTATGAGCTTCTTAAGTCGTTACTTAATGAAAGACAATGCGGTTTTTGTAAAGGAAGAGCGACGGGAAATTTACTTTCTTTGTCACACATATCTGGAACAGTCGGTTGAAAACCTTGGTGAGACTTTCATTGCTGCTCAGCAATTCTAATCTTATTAATGAGCATGATTCGTTGTATGTTGCTGATTTGAAGGTACACAAATACACTATGAATAAACGCGCCTAGATCAAATCAATTTTACCTGAACAGAGTATCAATAGCAGCCTTTCTTTTTAAGGTTCGAGTGACAAGATGCAGCTTTTCAAAGAAATTTTTTTAACAGAATTTAGCATCTCCGGAATGCCTTACTAACGTTGGTCTTCCTTGATAATTGTAATCCACAAAACTTTAAAAATAGCGTTCCTCAATAAAATCTCGTAAAATCCTCAGAGAGAATTGATCAATAGTGAGTAACCTCGGAATAATCTATAGCTAGGACGGAAAAATCTATAGCTAACATTGAGGGTACAACCTTTGGATTAATAGACTTCATCTCCCACAACGCCTAAGATATCACCTTGATTAGTGATGTCTCACTGTTGTTGCCAGTGGTGTCTGATATATTACGTTAACCTATATTTCAATGGCAGGGACTGGAGTCCGCGGTCTTGTCACAACCGTATAGATCAAAATTAAAAAAAAATAAAAATTTGTGAAAGCCATGCCTTCATGCGGGAAATTATTTGTTCCACACGTTCAAATCAATATACCTGTAACAGTGTGACTAAGAACTTTTGAATCTAGCTTTCTCTCAACTGTTCTACAAAAACAAATGAATGGACAGACAACCTGGCATTCAGTAATATTTGATTGAATAAATATAAACAAAACAAATAAATAAATAAATAAATAAATAACGAAAGAAGAAAAGAAAAATTTAATCCTTTTTGACTGAACTTTATATCTTCTATTTTATGATAATTAAAAAATAGTATATTTCAAGGGTTCAGTTGGCATTGTAAGGAATGAAAATATTGATACACATCTTGAAGAATTTTTTGTTTTTTTTCCTTACAAAACGGTTTGTTATTTTTCTCTTCTATTTTTAAACATTGAAATAAAGTGAAATGCTAGTATAAGCGGAAAGGAAAATTAAGATCCACTTAATTTTTTTTTAAAAAAAATAATAGAATTTAGGATGAATCAAGTACTAGCCCATTTTTTAAGTAAACAAATTCGTCAGTTTATTTTCTGTTGGTGTTCTTTTATATATCATTGTTTTACTATATCAATAAATTTTTATATCGAAAAGGATTATACAGGGTAGCACGTAATAAATGTTATTGTTCGAATTCTTTATAACTTTTTATTTAATTATAAAAATAAAAATCATAGTGTTATCTTTAAAATAGTATAGTATATTGATAAGAAGTTGTTCCATTGGAGGCAAAGAGGTAACATTGCCATCATTTTTCGACCCATCGTGACATTAACATCTTGTAACAACGGCCAATTTATACGAACCTGTTTTGGATATTGGAAAAAACTTTTGAAGAATCCTTAAAGGAATTTAGGAATTAACATGTTTTAACTAATGCAAACAAAGGAACCAACTAAGATGCGTCATATAGGTAGCATGATGACTGAATCAATAAACCAACACACACCAGCTATGAGAACGCAAGGCGATTGATAAAAAAAAACAAATTCTGTTAGGTTGCTCCTTACACGACGATGGATGACTGAATTTTACAAATTTAAGAGTGTGTCTAACATAATGAATGCTGATTTAACAATATAGGTGAAGCACATTGCACCTAATAGGACGATGTAAGAATAAACAATATAAGCAATAGTATACTGTAAGTATATTGGTCGCGTAACAAGGTGATTAAGGATTAAACTATAAAAACAATTAACCAGTTCTGCTAGAAAAATTGATGAATATTCAATATAAGTAATTGACAGTGCATCTAACATTCTAATTCAATGATTGCTGAGCAGGTTAAAGCCGCTTGGGTCAGAAAAAACCACTTCTTCCCCATTCCCCCTCTTGCTGTATTTCAATCTATTTCTAATTATCTACATCTGCTTTTTCTTCAGAATTCGCCCCTAAGTTAGCACCATGTAGCACCAAAAATTTCTTCCTTCTTGTCTAACAATCTAGATTTTTAGTTCCAAATATTGGAAGAGCTATTTCATGTTTTTAACTTTAGAACTCATAGTACATAGTACGGCTCTACTACCCTTAGTCATTGCGAAAAAATCTAAAGTGATATTACTACTGAATTGAAAGACTGGTGAGGACCTTCTGAAAATTCTGAGGGAGGAAAATATGTGGTAATCTGAGCTGACTTGCCAATAATTAACAACACAGTTTTCTCGACTTAGAATGGCTCAAACATTATGGCGGCATCTAACACTTCAACTCCATATTCGTTCTCAAAAGAGAACATAGCACCTACCAAAACGTTTAAAAAATTCAAGGTAAAAAACGCATAGTTTCTCATTGCCATACAACAGGAAAAACACGAAACACCTTTTCCATGAAGTCGTATTAGATCGTAGAGTCAAAACGATTATAAAAAATGCTTGATCTAAATGGTCCTCAAATTCACATCCAGCTCTCGCATTCAAATCATTGATGGTGAAAGCTACTATTGCCACAACTTTAAGAAAAATACAGTCAGATGCGCATCATGCATATCATCAAATTGCTATTGATGAGCGACATTATAAAACAATTTCTACCCCGTTCGGTTAATTTGATTCCGTTCGAATAACCTTCGGGTTGCGAAACCATGCATTACCTACATAAAGACCTTAATTTTTACTTTATTTACAAATATGACCATCTCAAAGCATTTGAAACCCTTGAGACGCACTTTAAACATCTTAAAATAGTTTTTTAACTTCTCTATGACTTAGGTCTTATTATTAACGTTGAAAGCAACTTTACTACTATTGCCACAACTTTAAGAAAAATACAGTCAGATGCGCATCATGCATATCATCAAATTGCTATTGATGAGCGACATTATAAAACAATTTCTACCCCGTTCGGTTAATTTGATTCCGTTCGAATAACCTTCGGGTTGCGAAACCATGCATTACCTACATAAAGACCTTAATTTTTACTTTATTTACAAATATGACCATCTCAAAGCATTTGAAACCCTTGAGACGCACTTTAAACATCTTAAAATAGTTTTTTAACTTCTCTATGACTTAGGTCTTATTATTAACGTTGAAAGCAACTTTACTACCACCAACGTAGACTTTTTAGAACTTTTCATAGATTTAAGTGGAATCAAACCTACCCTTGAACGAATCGATGCTATTAATCGTCATAAAACTCTCGATACGGTTTCCCAATCCATCATTTTGCTAAAGGCATGCTAAAGTTTTACATTTAATTTAAACCGCACACTGTTGCCAATAAAGCCACAAGAACTCTTTTATTGTAAGACCCTTACTCGTTTACCGATTATGAACCAACTATCTACAGAATTTTGACAAAGCTAGTCCTCGTGCATTCAGGTATTTGAATTTCACTATAAGATTTACGATTTTTGATGATATAATATGCTAACACACATTCTTGTGTTGATTAACTGTTTTCTCCAGGACTACGACAAATATTTACAAATATTACAGCTGATTAATTCAATTACAGCTGATTAATTCAAATTTGTCCCACAATTTTTCCCACGCTAAATTCCAATTGATTCTGGTATCAATAGTCCAATCTTCGGTTAAAACTGTTTTATGCAATACCTCTAGTATAGTACATTTGCCATTTTATTCTCAAGCCATCTACGTTCTACCTTTGGTAACTATTTCCTAAGTTTATAAAGATTTGCCAAACTTTTAAAGAATTATTATCTCGGCTACTAATTTGGGCTACTAATTTGAATCTAACTTTTTTTAGTGAGATGGCTAGACTTATCGGTTTCAAACGTAGACGAACTGCTGACTATACATTTTTTAATATGACGATCTCATCAAACGTTGGCACTGAACTCTAAAATCTACTATTATGGCATATGACGGAGAGGACTGGATACATATACTAACTTGAATATTATAAAGTTTAGCAGAACTAATCTCCAGTACTAATATACGACTTCCTGGATAACACAAAATCTACTCCACAGTTCAATTACCGTTCCCAGATGAGATAACATATTTGTCCCTTTAATTCTTCAAGACATTTTTCTTCTAAAAATTTAATTTTTAAAGAGCTCGAATCTTGTTCGCATGTCTTTTAACGTAGTTACTTAGTATGGAGCGTGTCACAAGCGCCATACGAAAGCTCTTACCTAATTATAAGTCACGATGATAAATATTTCGTTACTGATGAAAACCTTGTTTCAGGAAATAATCTGAAGAACAATGAACAATGAACAACTCAAAACTCACTTTTTGTTACGAAGCTGTTTTTCCCGTAAAAATTCATTGGTCTAAACAATAGATTATGCATAAATAAACGCGCGCAATACAACTTATCGTTTTTGTTCATATCTTTTTCCAAACTGTTTGATTTTATATGCTGTTGATTCATGAAATTTTTGTGATATTAAATTGGCAATTTTTTGGACAATCGGTCGGAATTAGATTACCAGTACAGTTGCTAAGTTCTGTAATTGTGAAGCGGTGAAGTGATAAGTTTTCAATGGAAAAAAACGAAGAAATGTTTAACACTTCACCACTTCACAGTTATGCAGAATTGGGATGCAGATGTAATTTTTAGGGTTCCGTTTTTTATACGGAACACTATTGGTGAGAGTACAACGTGTTTATCACATTTTTTCGATTATCTCGTGAACCATTAATCCAATGAACTTAAAATTTGAGGTGCTTATAAAACTAACCTATCCACACAAGATGGCGGGTTAAAAAATAAATAAAGTTGTGTTCGTTCGTAAAGCCTTTGAGAACATACATTTTTTTATCGAGACGCGTAGGGTATCATATGAAAGGGCTTCATTTCAGCGTTCCTTAAAAATATATTTTGGAATTTCCCACCTCACCATGTTTGTATAATTTTGAAAAATGACGTTTTCTCTATGTTTTATTGCCCCGATTAACTCCGACCCTATTTCATCAAAAATCTTGAAATATATTTGGAATGATAGAAAAATGAGTAGGTTTTTAATGAAAAATATAGAAAAGTGGCAGACACTCATAACTATATTTATTAAAGGGGTGGGAATGTTAAGGGGTAAAAATATCATTTAGAACCAGGTCAAGTAGGGTGTCATTTGAAAGAGCACTTGATTTTAGAAACATTGACATTTTTTTAGAATTTGGCAATGCATAGTTTTTGAATTATTGTGAAAAAAGTGAGACAAAGAGTTGTCCCCACTTGCATTTCGAGCTTAATTAACAGAAAAATTTAAAAATAATCACAGAGACAGGAAGTTTGATAAACTTTGAACGAAAATTATAGTGAAGTCTCAAATAATTATATTTTTGTGCTGGGTGGGGATTGGGGTGGGGAAGGGTGAAAAAAATTTTTTTTGACCCAAGCGAGTGGGGTTTCATTTGAAAGAGCACCAAATTTAAGAACCATTGCAATTTTGTTTAGAATTTTGCGGTACACAGTTTTTGAGTTATTCTAAAACATGTGCAAATTTCAGACCGCCCCCCAGAAAAAATTGAAAAAAGTCACAGGAAGTTTGCTATATCTTGAACGAAAACTATAGAGAACTCTCAAATAATTATATTTCTGTGTGTTTAAGGGGAGGGTAAAAAAAAACATTTTCTGACTCAAGCGAGTGGGGTGTCATTTGAAAGAGCACCTAGTTTATGAAATCACGCACTTTTTTTTCGAGTTATTGTCAAAAAAGTAAAACTTTCAAACCGTGCTCCCTCTATGTTTCGAAATTGATTGACAGAAAAATTTGAAAAAATGCATATAGACAGGAAGTTTGGTAAACTTTAAATGACAATTATAGCAAAGTCTCAAATAATTATATTTTTGTGTGTTTAGAGGATGGGTGTGGGGAGGGTAAAAAAAACTTTTTTTGACCCAAACGAGTGGGGTGTCATTTGAAAGAGCACTTAATTTAAGAAACACTGCAATATTTTTTAGAATTTTGCGATGTACAGTTTTTTAGTTATTGTTAAAAAAGTTTTATTTTAAGTATATGTTTAGTGTATACCACCACCACCCTAAATTTTGACTCTGATTTATAGAAAAAAAATTCCTAATTTAAACCATCGAAAAGCTGGCTAAATCTTTCTTTAGTTATCATAAACTGCTATGGATAAGATTTAACCTCAAGTAACATTTTTGGGTTATTTTTGATCAATGTAGATGTGATTGACGTCTACGATTAAATATTTATTCTGTTATGCGTCTATAGTCTGGCGATATAAAGACTTTACAACATAACTTTATGTCATTTATTTTTGATATTGTGTTCTTTTACATTCACGGAACCCTTGGCGAGCGAATTTGATTCGCACTTGTCCGACTGTTTTGTATTGAAAATGTATTAAAACTACATGGCCAAACATTTGATTATCAAAAATCTGACACTTCAAATTCAAACGTATTGAATAAACACATGAGAAACTGCAAATGAGAATATCCAATTGAATATTCCTTTATTCATTCTATTTGACTACCAGCTACTCTCTAAATTTATAATAACAAAAAATATGTTGTACGTATTTGTATGACTTGAATTGATTGCAATTGAAAACCTTACAAATAATGTTTTTATTTTTCGCGTTTTTTTACGTGTTCTATTGCAAGTATATTATTCCTGATGAATAGAAAATGCATGTAAAAAATTGCATGTGCACCAGCTACTTAGTAGGATTGTTAAAGTATTAAATGTTTCTATACATTTATTGTTTTTAGTTTTTCTTTATGTAAAAAGTCTATAATAAAAACAACACAGGAGTGCACGAACTGCGTTTTCATTTAGAATTATAAAGAGAAAATTATATTTTAGGCAATAAGGTTGACATTTAAGTATTTTCAATAACTTAAATATAAATAAAAGAAAATATGTACTTATAAATATTGCGGATGTAGGTATAATGAAGAGATGATGATTCTTTTGAATAAAAGATTGAATGCTACGTATGACAGAACTTTTAAAAGTAATTTTATATTGAATTGGGAATTACAATTGGGATTGTTGAAAAGTTAATCTAAAAATCGGTTTTATATATTTTTTAAGTGGAAAAGCTAATGTTGAAATGGAAATGAATTTCGTTTGTTGGATATACATATATTTATAACTAGCAAGGGTATAATCAATATTTTAATGTGTTGAAAACATTAACGTTTGAGTAATTTTAAAAGTTTATTAAAGATGCCATCATCGAATACGAGTTTTCGCGATTATTAGGTTTTTACGTTATTTTTGAGTGATTACTAGAAAGAGAAGAAGGTTTTTGGACTAAGCACAAAGCAACAACCTTGTGTAAATAACTCACAAAAAGTTTCGTATACTATACAAACTACAAAATGAATAACAGAACACATAAACCAATACGATTGCAAATTTGCATGAAAAGACTCAACAGTTATTAATTACTTTATTATCAACAAAGTAAATTGGAAACTTTAATCTTCAATAATTAAAGTGAAATTGATAAATTTTTGATAAATTACGTTGTCAAAATTTCATTTTGATATTTAATCAAAAATTTCAAAGGAATTTATTTTCTGATTATTATTGACAATTTGATTGAAAATAGGAATTTTCTAATTTATGTACATACAATTGCTAATTTGAATGTTCATATTACCTGTTGATTTTATAATAATTTATGAGTTATGTGATAGTGATAGCTGTATTATTATAATTTATTGTAAAAATATTATGAATATTTTAGCATTGTTTTATTGTAATATGTGGTTATAAAGACATTTGAAATGTCTTTTTAGTGTAGTGTTTTATTGGAAATATATGGTGACTGTATAGAATATTGTACACCTCTCAATTTGAATGTTTTTTGTTTCTTATTCAGAATAATGAGCTCTTATACATTAAACATGGAAAATATAATATTTGCCAAAAACTGTATACTGTTCTAAAGTAGAACAAAAACACATAACTTTTTAAGAATTTAAAACAATTGCTAAAATCTGTTTCTTAAGCCCCAGTTGTACCCCGAGGTAGACTATAACGTCTCACAATAAATAAAATGTCTGTCCTTTTCTGCGATTGTGGTGGATAAATTGAAGTAAATAGCAATAAAAGGAAACTAACTAAGAATGGTCTAATATATAAGGAATATATAACGAGCTCCATCATGTCAAAGAATTCAATTATATTGTATTCAATCTAGAAGCTATTCAAACAGACTGTGTGTTGTTATTCGTTCAAGTAGTTAAAAATGGCCATAGTGTTGTTAATTTTCATTTGAATTGTGTAATTTGTCTAACTGTTTGTGTAAAGAGTTAACAAAAGAAATATTGTTTTTTTAATTATTGCTATAAAAAAAGAACCAAGAATCAAATAAATATGATTTTGAATTTAATGTTCTTTACCTTTGGATTTGCAATCGCCTTATATTAGCAAAGAAATTAATCAAAAAAAGTCAAAACCAATCAAAAACCGATTGTAAGAGTATCTCGCTATATTGGGGGAACGTGGTTGTCACACTATTTAAATCTGACGAGTAAGCAAAGATGATAAAAACTACTAGATACTAGCGACTATGCAGTAGAACAAGTGCAAAAACTTTATATTTTTAATAACAACGTCAAACGACGTACAAACACCATGCCTCTACCGCAAACAGTGCTTTCTATCAAACGCTTTTCTATTTTCTTTTCTATCCTATCAAACTTATCAACATTCGAGAGGAATTTTATACCAATATACATATTATGGCCCATGTAAAGTTGCAAAAAGTCAGTATAGAATTTGAATGTAACGTGAAATTAATCACAAAACATTGGAGCTGCGATAGTAATCAGATTCATTAAATTTAATCGCGTTAGAAATTTAACCACATAAGAAAGAACAATCAAAAAGTGACCCATTAACCAGACTGTGGTTGGTGGAGAAAAAAACATGGACAACTCTGGCTTGACGACGTAACTCAAGACGTTCATGCTACATGACAGGAAAATTAAAGTCAAACAGCGTTGGAAAGAGTTCAATGGAAGCTGATTGTTCAGACAATTATGTAACTTATTCCACATATATTAAAACAAATAATCATCATCAAAACAAAACACAAAACTGGTCGCCTTAAAATATCAAAATTAATTACCTATAGATTACCTACTCATTATTTACCTAATTTAAAATAAAATCTCATTTTCGTTAATTACTAAATTCCAATATTTTGGATAAAAATCGTTTGTTTTTGTTTTCGTTATTTGAATTTTGTTCCTTAGGGTGAGAGAGATAGTTTTCTTGTGAAACAATGAGAAAATATTGTAGATGAAGTTTATGATTTTTATATGGTATTTTATCAAAGTGTTGGTAAATTTTTAGCATAAAAAAAAATAAAAAGTTTTATTTCGTTTTTTCTTCATAGTTTTACAATTTTCCAGCCCGGTCCATCATAACGTTTAAACCATAACTTTTTAAACTAGTGATACTCTTTTTTTGTAATACGTTAGAAGCAACGGAAAATAATTTTTGTTGTTGTAATTCTTAGTAATATTATCTTATAATACTTAATCAATGGTTGTACACAACTAAATTCAAACTATACAGGTGAGCCCCAATATGACGATATTTCAAAATTTTGAAAATTAATTACTCAAAAACGCAAAGAGAAAAAAAATTTTGAAAATCGTTTTACTGCGGTCTGAAAGACCTAAGTATTACATTCATGAACCAAAAGTGAAAGTCTTACCCCCACTTTTTTGGCATTTCTCGACGTTTTAGGACCTACTGATTCTCAAAAGCAAAAAAAAATTTATGTCTAGCAAACACAAGCGTCACAACCCACGAAATCTAGAAAAAGGCTGGAGGGATTTAAAAAAAAATTACTGTTCTGGAAGTGTGTCAAACAAATTGTCAAGTGTGTCAAAACATGGAAATTTGCATATTTTTTGCTTAAAAAACTATCAGTTTAAGTGATTACGAGTTGGAAAATTGAATTCGGAGAAATCTTGATGGTCGGGATTGGTATGTGAGACCAAAATCAAGATTATTGCATTATAAGTTTGTCAAAAATATTTTGTCAAGTGTGTCAAAAGAATGATAATTTTTACTCAATTTTTTGAACAAAAATGAAATTAATTATTTGTTTGACATGAAATGTTTTCGAACATGAAATTGAACATGGAAATTTTTGATTTTGTCATAATTTTTGAAATATTTTTGGAATTTTGAAAAGTGTTTGTGTTTTTGATTTTGTAAAAATTTTCATAATATATGTATTTAGAGTTTTGAAACTCGAAAAGTTTAAATGTTTGATTTCATTATAATTTTTGGAACATTTTTGGAATTTTGGAAAAAGGTTTTTGAATTTTTTTTGATTTGGAAAAAGTTTAATTTTTGATTTTGTAATATTTTTTGAGTATTGTAAAAAATTTGTATTTTTGATTTTGTTATAATTTTTGCAATATTTTTCGAATTTTGGAAAAACTTTGAGTTTTTGAATTAAAAAATTTTGCAATAATTTCTGAAATTTGAAAAAAAAATTTCAATTTTTGATTTTGTAAGAATTTTCGGAATATTTTTAGAATTTTGAAAAAGTTTAAATGTTTGTTTTAAATTTTATTATAATTTTTAATTTTCATTTTAATTTTGAAAAAAGTTTGTACTTTTGATTTTGTTTTAATTTTTGGAATATTTAGCAATTTTGAAAAATGTTTGAAGTTTTGAATTATGAATTTTTGTAATATTTTTGAAATTTTGAAAAAATCTATATTTTTGATTTTATTATAATTTTTGGAATTAAAAAAAAAATTTATTTTGATTTTGTTATAATTTTTGCAATATCTTAAGAATATTGGAAAAAGTTGCAATTTTTGATTTTGGTATAATTTTTGCAATATTTTAGAATTTTGAAAGAAATTTCAATCTTTGATTTTGTAATCATTTTTGGAAGTTTAAGAAAAGTTTAAATTTCGGATTTTATTCTAAGTTTTAGAATATTTTTGGAATTTTGAAAGGAATATGAATTTTTGATTTTGTAATATTTTTTGAAACGCTAATTGGAGAGGTTTTTGAGTAGTTTGCTGGGTGTATCATCTATTCACTAAGTTATATTAATTTATGATCTCTTATAATTTTACGGCAACGTACATATTCGGGTTTGTTTTGTAATAAATTTCTAAATAGAGATAGAACTTGTACTTGTACTTTAATAAAGAGTTTTAGGTTTGATCTACATCGCTGCCCAAAACTAAAAACAATGTCGTCATAAAAGTTTTTTGCCGAAAAGTATATCAAAGCCCTTAACCCAGACTAAATTCTTGATATCTCAGAGCTGTGAGATTTCAGCCCCTTCATATTTAGACTTGTATATCTATGGATAATAATTTCTGTGAGTTTCATAAAAATCTAAAACGGTCAGGTTGAGAATTAAAATTAGCTAGCAGGTTCAGTGTTCATTACACTTTTTGTCATTTTCATGATTATTTTAATCTCGAAAAGCCTCAGCAATAGTGTACCCAAACAAACTTTATTTATAACATCGCTCCCTATTTAGTATGGTATCTACTTAAGAGGCTATAATTTACTAAACATGCATATCTCTAAATATAAATAAATAATTAATTGTAATGTAAATTAGACTCTACATTGTTTCACACACAATTGGTTTTTGTTGCAATAGCTTATTTATTGCCCTAAAATTTTGATATATATCATGTCGACCAAAGCAAAGTTACAAATTACAATGTCATATTATTATCAAATGATACCATCATGTGAAAACCAAACAAATTTACTGAATTTAAGTAAGAAATTTTTTATTTTCTACTTCCGCACGTTTCCTAAAATATATAATTTATTTCTCCAAATTGGACAGTATCTGTATACAAAATATCGAATACGGAATGTCTAATGTTAATAAAACACTTAAAGAAAAAATTCTTTTGAATATAGACGAAACAAACAAAAATATATTTCAAAATAACTGACAATAAAAGATGTTTTAGGTCAACATATAAATCAATCTTGTTTTGAAAACAAATTGTTAGGCATGTTAGATGGGTTTGAATGATTTAAATATCTTATGTTATTTGATTGGGAAACATATCTTACATATTTGTTTTTGGTTGTGCTTGTTTGAAGAAAAAGAGTGTTAATATTACATATTTAACTGTAGATAGTGTGAATAATACTTTAATTACTTCTGTTCGTCATGCTTGGGGAAAATGCAATTCCTGGTGACCTTTACCTGTTTGTTAAATATATGCTTTGTTTTGAGCTATAATATGTAATTTAGTTATATTAACTGCTTTTTCGTTTCTCTGGTCGCAGTCTAGAAAAGTTCTTGTTAACCTCTAGTTCTCAATCCAGAAATCTATCTACGTAAGCAAAATACGTAAGCAATAATTTTGCGGTACAATTTTTAAATATTTGCTCCATCAAAGTGTGGCAATATGTATATCGTAGGAAAGGTCTTGAGTATTAGTTTTGCCGAAAAATACTTTTTTTTTTAATTTTGATGATTTTTTCAGAAAAAATTGCAAAAATGCGATGTATGGTTGTAATGTATAGTTGGCAGTTATTTAGATGATCTTTAATGTTATGTGGAAAAGGAGAATGGGTAGTACTCACACTCCAGGATCACTGTCAATCACAAACTGTTATAAGTTTTAATGGTCCCTAGCAAAAACTGATAGTTGTGGTAACGGAGGAACTTGCAAGTCTCCCTAGTTCTCAGATGCCAAAGCATTTCCTTGTTATTTGTAATTACACGTTTGGAAATGGTGATTATTCATGATTTACAGCCGAATGGGTGATTGGACCACATTTCTTGTGCTCTAGAAGAAAATCGGTGTCGAAATCTGCGAAAGTATCCAAAATTTCTATAATTTGCTCTATAAGTTGAATGACAAGTTCTTTGACCCATGTCTTGACAAGGTTGTCGCCTGCTAATATCATAGAATAGTTCATCGAGCAGTCATCCGAGTTGATACTTGACATTTGCAAGGCCGTTATACCTATGACTTGACTTTGGTGAATAAGTGGGTTGAGCAGCTTCCCAATTTTTTTCAACAATCGAAAGTTTCTCAGTAAAATTTTTGTCTGTTCTGAGAACTATAGCGTTATTTTCTAACTTGATTTATTGATTTAAAAATTAATAGTCGATTCAATAATATCAAGTCAGACTGTATTCATTCGGTTGCAATTAACATTACAACCCGAATACATTATAGTTCGAATAATTAACTCCGAATAATTAAGAATAAATGTTTTGATCGATCTATTCCTTCACCATCGCTCACACAGTTGAGATCTAAGCTTGAATTGTGAAAATAATAATTTAAGAATACAAATGTTATTATATTATTAATGTATATTATTGTTGTGAAGAAATATATAAGAATTTAATTCAAGTGCTCTTGTGTTAATTTAATTAATTAAAATAAAATAAATCAACAACACTGAGAAATCAATAGTGATCGTCAGATACATGAGCTGAGCATGTTGAATTGGAGTCAGATTACCACCAAACATAAAACAGAAGCATCATTTAAGATTTGAAAATTGTTGGCATGTACTTAAGTCAAATCCGTTAGAAGATCGTTAAAGACCAATAAAGAATAACCAATTAAAGAATATCCAAGAATACCCCCGTTATTGACCAATGAAGGGTTTTGATTCAAGCTTGCAATAACATTCTAAGGGACATGCCCATTTCTAGAAAGTCTGTCAGAAATGTATATAAGTTCTTAACCGAGCTTGTAGAATGTCACCATAAAGTTAATTTTTTGGGTTCGTATGGGTTTTGATCTGTATAAACAAGTAAAACAAAAGCCAACAAGTCACCTAAATCTAAAAAATTAATCTAAAAACCGTTCTAAGAAATCGTTCTAATCGTAGATCTAAGTATCGTTTTGTACAGCAGACTTAAAATTAAATGAAAAAAAAACAAGGGAGAAAAAACATCTGGATTCGTCAAAAATATACAAATTTTGATCTAGTGGGTGGGTACATGTAGCAGTAACAATTAACGAAATTAGCACAACCCCAATTTCTTATAACGAGAACACACAAATAAAACAACAAAATTCAAACCAATTTAGTAATTTCACAATCAAACAAGTAAATATACAATCATCACGTCGGGGTCACCACGTAAGAAGTTTTTAAATTCCTCAACATCAAAAATTTTATTTTAGTCTATTTTTGCTCGAACGAAAGAATTAACTTTTACCGACTGTAAATTGTGATTGTGGTAATTTTCACTAGCGTTATCGCTACAAGAACAACTATTGATGTATTCAGTATTAGTATCGTATAAATGTATAATGAATATAATTCTAGCTCATTCTCTTAATTGTAAACCAAATCTTCTTCTTTAAGCATTGATACTACCCATCCACTCCTCACTTGTCGTCATAAATGACTATAATTTATCAAAACTAATTTGTTTTTAATTATTTAATCTTAGTTTGATTAAACCACATTTTATTTCAAATATCCTTACGATGTAATACAGGTTTGTTGCCTTAATAAAACACACGCAACTGTGCGTGGTATGGTCTTAAATAATTCTAAAATGTTTTAATTTACACACTTTACTTTTTATACGAAATTTCATTTATCATAAAAGTAGTTAATTGTAATAAACTTTACTTTGTGTTGAATTACAAAACATAAATTTATTTATATTGTTGACCTAATGACTTAGAACAACAACATGATATCATGACCAACATCATTCATTACATGTAACAAGTATATTGTTAAAATAGTTATCAAACGAAAACAATTATATACAGTTAAGCGTAGATTATGAAAAGCACGTTGAGTTTTTTATATCTTTGATAAGCATACTTCTAGGATTCCTATCGATATTGTTCAAGCATCATATATTTTTATTTCTATATATTTTGAGCTTCAAGCTTCATTCTAACAACTTTGTTTCAATTTTAAAACTTTGTTGTAATAAGCAATATTTATATGTTAAAAAACACAAATCGTTAAAGATTAATTTTCTGTTTCACGTTCAAAAAGTTTTTATCTTCAATCCATTAACCAAATTACAAATAAGGTAAGCTTTACAATTATAATCATAATTATTTGTATGTAAAACCTTTGTAATTTACAAAATGCATTTATTTGAACAAATGAATTCCCATCCTCTCACATTCATGTCATTCATTAATCAACATTTTTCTTTTAATGTTTTTTAAGGTGTCTCAAAAGATATCCAAAACAAAACAAATGCGTTTTTGTGTATTTTATTTTCTTATATTCTTAAATTTGTTTTTATTCTATAGAAACAAAATGAATTACCAAAAGAGAAATTAAATTAAATTAAAAAAGTGAATAAACTAAAAGTGTTAGTCGGTTGTTATGTAAATAGCCTAACAAAGTTCAGCAATAGTTATAATATTTGAATCTCGAAACATTTACAAATACAGAGCACCGAGGATGGCAGCATAAAAGATATTCACTTTTGGTTACAAAATTGGCCAAACTGCTGGCCAATGCTGTGTGCATTGATACTGAATTTATTTTGCATCCAATGCTGATAATTTGGTGACACATTTTCCAGAATATACAGGAAAAGTAATTATTAAAGCAATACTAATCAGATAGAGTAAACCAATTCCCGTTCCATACTAACCCACAGTAACACTACATATAAGCAGCGTTAACTACAAACCTGGTGACCCCAAGAACTTAAATATTCTATAAGCTGTAGGTAGATGCAGTAAAACTAATTTAAACAAAAAATTTAAGGTTTAAAATAAAATTTAATTATTTTATTATTTTATTACTATCCGATATTGTTCAAAAAAATTTACGGTTGTTTGGTCAAAAAGCTAGATTATGATGATAAACTTTCATCCAATCTTAGCTGATGTATAGAAAAACATAAAACAAGAGCTTCCAAAATTGGATAACATAAGTATTTCGAAATAGTTTAGTACCAGTATGAAATAATTTGAGCTCCATAGTTTCAGCGATGCTTCTCAGTACAGCAGATGTGGGATGAACATTTTGCTGTTAAGGTTAATCTAATTAGATCTGAAACGAAGGCTGCTCTGATCAAATTGATTATTTAGTATGCATTCTTAGGCAGGAACAGTGTGCAGCAGTTTTAATTTCAATTTTTAGTATTCGTTAAGGATTTTTGGGCGTTTCAGATATAAAAGCATTATTGGCCGACTCAGCCTTCGTAGTTATTTGGATTTAATCTATAGTAGCATTGTCTAGATTGACTAACACAGGCTTAAGAAGAATGGTCAGGTCAAAACATGATTGTTAAGGTAAAGCCAGTTTTAAATTAAGGAAAAAAACTGAGCGCCAGTTGATAAAACAATGAAAAGCCGAAATAAAATTACTA
Source organism: Diogma glabrata (assembly GCA_963693315.1). Classification (NCBI taxonomy): domain Eukaryota; kingdom Metazoa; phylum Arthropoda; class Insecta; order Diptera; family Cylindrotomidae; genus Diogma; species Diogma glabrata. The sequence goes on along the minus strand of OY856187.1, from coordinate 320,977,952 downwards.
CATGTGTTCAAAATGAGTTCTTTGCCACCAAAATAAGAACCCTGTAAAGACAATAAGATACAAAACGTAAACATATTTTTACATGAAAACTAAATATTGAGTGTTGGGGGTCGTACTATAAATACAGTGGTAACATACGATAAAAAACATCCAGTACTAGTAACTAGGCCCAAATTATGAGTCGGCCAAACTGTTAATAAAACACATTCATAATTGACATTACGATGCAGAAGCAACACCGCTCATATCCGCCATACACCGCTCGATCATCTAACGAGCAGCAGTTGGTTTAAAATCAAAAAATAATAATCAAAAACGCGCCAATAGTGGTTTCCATCCATACTCAGTTTGTGAGTTCAAATGTACCTCCTCAGCCCATTGCCAACGCTGAAATGCACGCGTTAAATTTTAAAAGGGGGCGGAATCAAATGTACAAAGAAAAGGTCATCTGATAATCCTAAAATCTAGAGTAACCACCACCACATCATCAATTAGGATTATTGCTATCTTAATCCATCATCAATTAGGATTTTATTTACATAAAAAAAAATTCTACTCACTTAATCTGTTTGTTGGATATGATCCTCCATCCTATAATAATCCTAGCCCATCATAACCTTATCCAAACAAAATAGATAAAAAGAAAATAGCTGCATCCACAAACAACATAAAGGTGGATGTTGAATACTGTTGTAAGTCCAATAGTTGTAACTAAAATGAATAATTGGTTTATGAAAACCATCGTAACACAAAAAAAACTGCTGAAACAAAATGAACAGTTGGTCGTTCAACATTATCGATTTTGATTAAACTTGGTATATATGCTTAGAGCATATATACCAAGCTTTTTGCTTTTTTTATCTGTAAAAGTTCTGGACTCCATATGCCGGTTTGTCCCTTCCGGTAAAAAATTGTTTTTGTTTTCTATATTCGTACAACAGTGTGTCTGTTACAGCTGAAACTAAAGCTTTCTTTATTGTTTTTATAATTAGAAGAACGCGCACTCTATAACACCAGTTAGCCATTAATTAAAGTGTTTGATGAATATTAGCTTACTATATATCCAGAACATTTTGTTTCCAGAACTGTGGTGAAATTAGCCTATTCATCAGCGTCGCAAGATTTTTTAACTTAATGTTGTTATGTAGACTGGAGTATGATAGCGTATAGCGGTAGGGTTTCGGATTTATATCATGTCTGTTTTTCTCATAAGTCACAATTTTGCTAACCATACGTAGTTCATAATAGTTTCTCATTCATCCACAATCCATAGACATATTTTTTTATAGTTTCCGTTTCATAAATTTGTTCTTCGCATAAAACAATCAACAATAATATTTCCTTTACAATCCCCTATCATTGACTCACAATACGTTTTCACCCGCATTACTTTACCATACTACTAAAATTTGACTTCTCCGGACACTAACCGTACTTGCTCAACAAAATTTTCAAACCTCAAACGGCCGTGCATATTTGTCCAATCGTCGCAATGGCAAAAAAATTATTATCCTACAGTTGGTTATGTATTCGATTTCTTACATGGATATTTTTTGTTAATTTATCTTTCCGTTATGTATCTACATTTTACTGTAATACTGTAGTAAGCTGTTATTTCGTAACACATAAACATCATAAGATCGGTTAAACTTACGTTTAATTCATTTTAATATTTCTTACAAATGTGTTGGAAATAACTTGTTCGTTAAATTATCTTACAATTTTATGTATTACCAAATAACAAACAGTTTTGTTTTAACGAAAAAGGTCCTAACATTTATTAACATAAAATAAATTAATTTCCTTACAACAGACCCACTTTGTCGAATTTTTCGGTATTAAAAATGCTATAAAAAGAGATGACTATACTATTTCGGTCTCTTGTGCAGCATATTTTCCAAGTCGAAATTTTGCATTCATGCTATTTCCTCTTAAAATTAAGTTAAAATTTAAGTAGTTCCATTTTTAATTAATTCAATTTTTATCATAGTGCAATTAGCTCAATTTTTTTAAATGTATCTGTCCCATTAGTGGAAATTTAGAAAAAAATTTAATTGTTTTGTGTTGTGCAAAAAAATCAAAAAAAAAGATAAATCGTTTATTGTTTTGTGTCGTTTAAAAAAAAAAAACAAAATAAAAATTAAAACAAAAAAAAGAATTTATATGTTTGTGTTTTTTGAAAACCCAAAAAATAATGACCTTGTAGGTCAATTTCTCTTAGTATATTCCTTTTTCCTATTGGAATTTTGTGCGCGTCTGACGTCTCGTAGTCTAATTTAAAACGTTTTGCATGTAATATTTGTTTGGTGTGTTAAACCTTTTTCGTTTTGTTATTTTTCTTATTTTAAAAATATTCCTTACCCAAATTTTAAATAGAAATTATGAATGTGGTTATTTGTTCATAATACAGATAGTTTTATTAGTGAAAATAAAGAATAAATTGTTTTATAAATTGTTACATAAATTGTTAGATAAAATAACAGTAACTAGTGATGCCTTAAATAAAAAAAAAATAATTCTACTACATAGTAATCGTTTAGCTTAATTTACAAAAATTGTGAATGAATTTACAAAAAAATATATATATGTATGTTCTGTGAATTGTTCTGATAAAAAAATAATTTAATTTGAAACATTGTATAAAGTGAAATATAATGCCAGCAAGGCAATAGAGTTCACTTTTTGTGTAACCAAGTTTTGTTATTATTTCGACTCAACCGTTATAACAAAGTTTCACTATTATTACCGTATAATATTTCAAATCAACATTTATATCAAATTTTTGCTGTGGCTGTCATCTGTTTTACGTATTTCAACTCAACATTGATATTAAAGTTTTACTGTTACTGCTGTGTATTATACATATTTCAAACCAACATTGATATCAAGGTTTTACTATTGCTACTGTGTATTATACATATTTCAACGCAACATTGGTATTAAATATTTGCTGTTAATGACATATTTCATCTCAACATTGATATCAAAGTTTTACTATTACTGCTGTGTATTATAATATTTCAAACCAACATTGATATCAAAGTTTTGCTATTACTGCTGTGTATTATACATATTTCAAATCAACATTGATATCAAAGTTTTGCTATTACTGCTGTGTATTTTACATATTTCAACTCAACATAGATATCAAAGTTTTACTATTATATCAAATCATCTATTTAGATATTTCAACTCAACATTGATATCAGGGTTTTGCTATTACTACCGTATAGTATACATATTTCAACGCAACATTTATGTAAAATTTTTGCTGTTGTCAAATCAACATTTATATCAAATCATCTATTTTACATATTTCCACTCAACATTGATATCAGAGTTTTGCTACTACTACTTGTTTCAACGCAACCTTTGTGCCAAAGTTTTACTATTACTATCGTAATCGCATCATTTGTATCAAAGTTTTGCTGTTACTACTGTATACCGTTTCAACGCAACATTTGTGTCAAAGTTTTACTATTGCTGCCGTATATTATACATATTGAAACGCATCATTTATATCAAAGGTTTGCTGTTGCTACCGTATATTTGACATATTTCAACGCAACGTCGTTATCTAATTTTTGTTATTACTACTGGATATTATAAATATTTCAACTCAACATTGATATCAAAGTTTTACTATTACTACTGGGTATTATACATATTTCAACGCAACATTGGTATTAAATTTTTGCTGTTAATGACATATTTCAAATCAACATTTATATCAAATTTTTGCTGTTGCTCTCATCTATTTTACATATTTCATCTCAACATTGATTTCAAATTTTTGCTATTACTACTTATTTCAACGCATCATTTGTGTCATTGTTTTACTATTGCTGCCGTATATTATACATATTGAAACGCATCATTTGTATCATATTTTTGCTGTTACCACCGTATATTTGACATATTTCTACTCAACATTTATATCAAATTTTTGCCGTTGCTAACGTATATTGTACATATTTCAACTGATATCAAATTTTGGTGTGATTACAACTGAAGTTCAACTCAACATTGATATACAATTTTCTTGATACTTTACCTGTTGGATTGTTCATCGCTGATGGAGGGCTTAGGCCGTAAGTCTTGGAAGTCGGGAGGATTTAAATATGGGGTGAGTGAACTTGATTTATTTTATTTATTTTTTTTACATAGAGGTGTGAATGTGTGTGAAAAAGGGTGTGCCAGTGCTTGAATGGGGGCTTGCCTGTCGATGCGTGTGTGCGTGTGAGCTGGCGATGCGTGTGGCGAAATGCATGTAGTCTGAATTGGAAATGATTCTAATCAAAATATTTTTTTTGCTCCAAAGTAACGTCTCGTTTTCCAAATACCTTTTCTTTTATTATATTACCTAAATTTATGAATTTATATTTTTAAGTGAATCAAAAATCATTCTCAAATAACCTGTATTACAAAAAAGAAAAAAAAAGACAAATTCTGGTCATGTTGTAGGTTTATTAATTCTATAATACATTAACCAACTGTAAACTACAGGTATTGAAACAAACTGGTTTGGACATGTTTACTCAACTTACAAATCAAATGATGATTTTTTTCTTTGAGCTGTAAATATTTTTTTTCGGGGAATTACGTATGGTTTTATAATTTTTTTTTTTGAAAGTGTTATTAATAAAGAAAGGGGAATATAAACAATAAAGACTTTCAATATAGCGTGTGAGGTTCTCCAGTGCTCTAAGATTTGATTCACGGTTTACCAGCGATGGCAGTGGTTTACGAGCTGTATCATATTGCTCAGATGACAGCAATACAACTTAATTTTGATTACTACCACTTGCGATACTTGCTGCGGGTCTTAGAGCTTGATTGTCTTGCTTCGCAGTCTGAGTGTGTGGGTGAATGTTAGCATGTATGAAGCGTGAGTGTGTGGGCGTCTGGGAATGATTGTGTGGGTTGGACGCGCTGATCGTGGTTGTTTCGCAAAAGGGGTCGCCAGAGTCTCCTTTTTTCACTTGTATTTTTTTTCCATTTCTGTATCTTTTCGTAAATTGCGTACATTTCTTCATTTGTGTTGAAGCAGCAGGTAAAAATCTATCAAATCCACGATGGCTGAGCATTAGTCGTTACGGCGTTAAATTTCTCTAGGTGCGCATCCTGCTATGCCATTCTCATTGATTCGCCAATGAGAAAGCTCTTCATTACAATGTACAAGATACAATTGAATCACATTAGATATTTCTCTTAACACAGAACGATCTATCTTTAATACGATCGTGCAAATAAATATCAAACTTTGAAGCACCAAGTTTATTTCTTTTTTTGAAATTTATTTATTAATTAATTAAGATATATTTAATAATTAACTTCATTAAATTATTATAATTTTCATAAATTGTTTTATGACCCTTATTAGAATTTAAAAAAAAAATATTGCGACGCTGATGCATAGGCTGACTTCACCACAGCTCTGGAAACATACTGTTCTGGATATATAATGAGCTAATATCCATCAAATACTTTAATTAAAAGCTAACCAATGTTATAGATTTCGCGTAGTTCTAATTATAAAAATATTAAAGAAAGCAGTAGTATCCCATCAAACATAATTTCTTTTGTACGAGAAGAAGTAAAAAAAAATTTTAACCGGAAGTGGCAAACAGGAGGTTGGAATGCAGAACTGTTGTGAACCGTACTAAATGGTTATGTATCAAATTTCATCTAGTTCGATTATCGGGAACAGATGTTATTGAGCTTTCAAAAAATCAGGTATATGGGACAACCCCCTACCACTTTGTTCACTATCGCTCAAAATCTAATCAGTTCCTTGCCATACATATTTGCATCTTTTTCCAAAGTTTCATCAAAATTCATTCACGAACAAATGCTATGTGCTCCCAAGAAACATTGAAAAGATGGTGACACAGTAAACAGGTGTTCGAGAGGCCCCCCGCCACTTACTTCAATATTGTCCAAAAACTAATCAGTTCTTTGTCATTTAAGTCTCCATCTTATTTTTAATTGTCATTAAAATAAATTAATGAATGAAGTCTGTATGCCCCCAACAAACTTTAAAAACAAAGTATGAAAAGTCAGCATTTGTATGGTAGACCCCACGCCACTTTGATCAATGTGTCCCAAAAGATGATAATTATCTTCTCACACTAATTGAAACCTTTTTCGTAAGTTTCATCATACACTTTATTATTGTAGGCTGGAGTGTGCATAACTGACACTGAAAAAACTTCAAAAAAGTACAAAAAAAATTTTTTACCGGATGTAAACCATACTAAATGCTGATGCACCAAGTTTCAATTCAATTATCAGGTACAGATGTTATTGAGCTTTTGAAAAAACAGGTGCTCCGGGGACCCCACACCACTTTGGTCACTATCGCCCAAAATCTAATCAGTTTTTTTTCATACATATTTGCATCTTTTTCCAAAGTGTCATCAAAATTCATTCACGAACGAATGTTTTATGCTCCCAACAAATATAAAAAACATTGGGTAAAAACCACCTGTTGTATGGTGGACCCCCCAACCCTTTATCCAATGTACTCTAAAAGCTGATAAAATCTTTCTCATGATATTTGAAAACTTTTACCAACGTTTCATGAAAACCGATCGGTAATTGTAGGCTACAGTAGGGATAAACACTTGAAAAAAACTTTTTAGCCGGAAGTGACAGACCGAAAGTTTGTATGCAGAAATATTGGAAACTGTACTAAAACCTTATATACTAAGTTTCAATTGGGATTAGAAGTTATTCAAGATTTAAACTTAGAGGTGTTCAGGAGACCCCCCGCCATTTTGTCCAAATTTAAAATGAATCCAGATCATCCATTTTCAAGTGAATCTGTATCATTTGCCAAATTTTCATCAAGATCCTATGCAGAAATGTCACCCACACACCCAGATACAGACGTACACCAAAATTTTTATTGGCTATTTAGATAGAGGACGGTCCAAAACAAAAGAAAAAACAAAATTTAGGGTGTGTAAGATTTTTTTTTTCACGATAGATTGCATTACTTCACACAATTTAAAATTTTGGTGAAGTAAAAATAATTTTTACGATCTTCAATGTTTGAGTATAGTAACGAACTGCCATTTTTTTCAATAAAATTAAATTTACGCTGCACAAATAAATTTGACATGTGTGCTTGCTTACAGGTGTTCCTCCTGTTTTTAAGCGAAACCAATAGCTAGTTAATATGGTTGTATAATTGAAAAACACTCTATGGGGTAATCATCCATATAAAACTAATCGATTTAATTAAGTCTTCAAGTAAAAGTCGATTATGAAATTGAGCAAATTTGAGATTAGTACAGGTGAGGGAACTTGTTGACAGCCTACGTTTCTGTATAGTCTTATACGGCAAAAAAAAACACAAAAAATGAAAGGCAAGAACAATTGAATTCGTTGTTCTATTATGGATAGAACGAACAATAAGAGTTTACATCGACAGCACCTGATCAGTAAAATTATATTTCAACGTAGAAACTAGAAAGTAATTTAGAAAGAAACACTAAGTAACATCCATTACAATCAAAATGATTTATAGAAGATCAACACAAAAATGGAAATCATATCTGGCAATATTTGTGTCTATGCTCACAAAGATTGCAAAATTGCAAACTTACAACGATTCGTCGCACCCCTTGGACTGTGTACCGATTTATATTCGGAAAGCAAATTTATTTTGTTGGAGCCAACAATCAACATGGAACAACCATTTGGATTAGCCTATGCCAACCACAATCACTTCGTCCCAACAAAACAAAATAACAAATCTACTTGGAACGTTTTTTATTCGAAATTTTCATGTACGTAATTTTTGGTATTTGGAAATAATGGTACCAAGTGCGATAAGCATTGCAATTATCATTTCAATGGTAAGCCACCAGAATAAAACAAACTAGCAAGATATACTCTAATTGCAACTAATGGTGGAAATGGAAATCAACCTGTTTGTTGAACATATTAGAAATAAGTTAGTGTTCTTAGTCGACACTCTCGGTCATTACTCAGACTTTGTTTGGTCGATCTACAAAAAACCCCGATTTTTTATTATCAGCTGCAAATAGTTCAACAATAAGCACATATATAGTTTAAAACTGTTACACATTGAGTTGGGATTGCGCCGTAGCTTTTTCCTTCCATTTTTGTTAGCAAGGTTTATCTGGGTCAAATTTTCAAACTGCATTAATCTCTGGACTGGTTTTCCTTGCAATCAAACGTCTACCTCTTGGATCTACTAGGAAGAAAAATAGGACGGATTGGCGAGCAAGTGGCGGTTATATTTTATTAAATTCAATCACAATTACGGACCCCATACAGAATATTCATAATTTCTCAATGAATCTAAAGGGTTGTGAGGTGCCAGAAGTTGATTTATTGAAGGTATGTATAACACAAAATTCCTGTAACACCAGGGGATGACTACAAAACAATACTTTAAGCTACAGCTTTTTGGCTTGTTCGAGTTCAGCCAAACGTTTCAGAGATTTATTACACTGCTGTAAATGATCTGAATGAATTTATCTTTTAATTAAACTAAAGAGGAACACAAATCTCATCTTTGGCCGCTCTTTAGTCGATTAGCTGAGTATGAAATAAACATTAAGGCATTCAAATGGACATTTGGAGTTTTGTCGTTTGATTTTCTTGGACATAATATATCCAACGAACGAGTTAGGTATTCCTTACGTCACGCTAACCAGAGTTAAAGTTATTTTGATCTTTCACTCTCTTTCTTATATTAGGCAACTACAACAATTTATTGACATAATAAATAATTATAGCCAATTTACTTAAATTGGTGTTCGTCTTCTAGCTCAATTACATTCCTATCTCTCTTCAATGATTAAAAACTTAGGTCAAAGGTACAAAAGCTGCGAGGAATGCGTAGGGTGGTTTAAGAAATGTAAAGATACGTTAGCATCGTGCACTCTACTAGCCCGTTTTAATGATGATAACACATTTAGTATAACCACTTATGCATTTAGTTGGCCAATTGGTGCGAGTTTCGAACAATTCAATAGTCAATGAGAACTGTGTTACGAAGCAGTTGTATCTAAAATAACTCCAGTAGTATTTAACGGTTTTTCTGTCTCTCCATGATACGCAATCAACTCAATGGTTGTTTCTTTTTTATTTCTTTCCTTGCGCTTTTTTCGAAGTTTTCTTTGACATAAACTATTGGGTACAATAGATATTGGGCACTCAGTTCGGGAATATACTCCAATATTGAAAAGTAGTGCATTTTATATATTGGTTTAAATTCATGAAAGTTATGAATTGAATTGAATTATTTTCAGCTAAATTTAAATTAGTTGCAATTTGTTGTTTTAATTGAATAGAAAAAAATTTATTTGTGTTTGTTGTTTAAATTTGTTAGGAAAGTTGAGTAAATGAAACTTGTTAGTGCAATTTACAGTTATAAATGAATATGCAGAAAAATGAAAACAATTTAGTAAAAATTTTTATGTAAGAAGATTGTAGGAAATCATTGGAAAAATTAATCCGAAAATTAATTAATCTAAATTATTGGAAAAATTAATCTGTTTGATTAGTCAGGCAGTTCGGGAATGCTTAATATGTATTTAACAAGAAGTCAAATTTTTTATAGTTCAGTCAAGCTGTTTTAGCCCAATTTATTAGGAAAATTTAATTAAAGTTTATAGTGCCATACAACATTCAGTCATTTGTAATCCAGAAAAACGTATGCAAAATTAAATAAATTTAAAGGCCATATCCCCTTTCTTAGAAGTCACGGTATTCTTATTTGTGACAGCTTCATTGGAAAAGTATAGAGTAGTGTTATGATTGACAAGAAATACAAATTTGTTACCGAATAATGATTTGTTTTGAACAATATTAAAACTGTTAATTTGAAATATAAATATAAAATCAAAAGAAAAAAAATTGATCTGTTCTGTATTGTACTTGAAAATAAAAATTTTTTTGTTATAGTATTTTTCGTAATTGAACTGTTTTAGAACCATAATTTTTTCCCTGATTGTGTGAAGTGTTTTCTAAGGGAGACTATTTATAATTGGAAGTGAAGTTACGAAAAAGCGACTGATATTCAAAGTCTTCCGGTTGAATGTGAACAGAGCGAACCAACCTGCATTGCTGTTGTTATTGAAAACGTAGATGATGAAATGTTCATTAATGGTTCTTCTCGTTCATAACTACGTACAACCATTGTCTGAATGTTTATAATATTGATTTTGGGTTCACCCCGTTTATTTTTACCTTGGTCACGATATTGGTTTTTATTATGCATGCCCTCCAGATGTCCATCGGTTAAAGCAAAAAAATTATTAGCAAGAGAACATTTTGATGAACTGTATTCGGTTTATTATGTTAAGGAGAGTATAAATATAAATTAAGAAGTTGTCAACCACCAACCATTGGCGCATCGTTTGCTTATTGCTGTTTGTTGTACCATATTGATATTCATCTCCAACAATCGCCGGGACCAAAGGGGCAACCAAATTTTGTTATGTTATTTAAATACTTGGATTCATAATTTTATTCATAATGTTTTACTGAATTCAGGATGAATGGAGAGTTGGATCTTGTGCACTCTTGGGGTTACTAAAACATTTAAAATTTACTAAAGGTAATAATCATAGTGGTATTGGTGTTTGTGATGATCTTGTTTCCTTCGTCTTTTGGGGTCATCAGAGTACATGGTGGCCCTTACTTATTTAAATCGGTTCTCTGGTTAATGTTGTTTACGTGATTTTCTGCATTTGTGCTGGGCTGAGGAATTACATTCTCGAATCCGCAAGGTTGAAGCTAGTCGGCATTAAATCTCGTATGGCATGCAGTTCCCGTAATGTTTCTGATAGTGATTACACTATCAGGATCAGCGTTCATTACAACTGCTTGGCATCTATAAAACTCTAGAGAATTCTTGGTATTTCATAAAAAGAATATAATTCACCACCTTTTCCGATGACAAGCCACTGATAAAAGCACTTATGTCTAAAACTAAAGGTAGACCATGTCGGTCAAGGCACTTAGATTATATCGAACAATTTACTAACGCTAGTAGACATATTGTTGGAAAGAGACTGTAATTGCAGATTGTTTATATCGCCTTGGTTACGTAAAAAGTCTTGCTCTAAACTTTGATGAGTCGATGCTATGCTCAAACAACACTCAATTTGCAGCAGTCTAATGATTAATTCAAGATGCTTATCTCTTTTCAAAATAGAAAGCCTAGATCTAAATTTAAATTGGAACTGCTGAGTTGCCTTTTACAAAAGAACAAATATGGTTTTATGTGTCAACAAGAAAACCATTCATCCATGCGTGAACAAAAGGAACTGGAGGAAAAGACAACATGAAGAACAAGAAGCCAGTAAATCTACTGTAAGTCCTCCTTGTACTAGAGCACGTGTAAGTAAATCAGCTTTTTGTTTTAATAAACAATGCTTGTTTTGCAGCCAGGAATAGAATAAAGAGCACGAGAAAAGAAAGTCCCTGGATTCTCGCCGTAAAATTAAACAACCAAAATGTGCAAGGGCTGAAATCTCACAGCTCTGAGATATCAAGACTTTGGTCTAGATTAAGGATTTTGATATAGTTTTCGGCAAAAAACTTTTATGAGGACATGGTTTTTAGTTTTGGGCAGAGAAGTATATCAAACATAACTCTTTGTTCAAGTACAAGTATTTTTTTATCTCTGTTTAGAAATTTATTACAAAACTAACACGAAACATCAACACGATGCCGGAAAATTATAACAGATCATAAATTAACATAATTTAGTGAAAAGATTATACACTCAGCAAACTATTCAAAAACCTCTCCATTTAGCGTTCCGAGAAAATATTACAAAACCTCAAATTCATATTTCTTTCAAAATTCAAAATATATTGTAAAAATTAGATAAAATCAAACTTTTTTCAATATTCCAAAAATATTTCAAAAATTAGAATAAAATCAAATATTTAAACTTTTTCTAAATTCCGATAATATTCCAAAAATTCTTAAAAATTCAAACTTCCAAAATTCTAAAAATATTTTAAAAATTATTACAAAATCAAAAATTCAAACATTTTTCAAAATTCCAAAAATTATAATAAAATCAAAAATTTTAAATTTTTAAAAATTCTAAAAATATTCCAAAAATTCTTACAAAATCAAAAAACGAAATTTTTTTCAAAATTCTATATATATATATATAAAATTCAAAAACTCTATTTCTTTCAAAATTCCAAAAATATTGCAAAAATTATAACAAAATCAAAAATTGAAACTTTTTTCAAAATTCCAAAAATATTCCAAAAATTAGAATAAAATCAAATATTTAAACTTTTTCTAAATTCCAATAATATTCCAAAAATTCTTAAAAATTCAAACTTTTTCCAATATTGCAAAAATTAATACAAAATCAAAAATTGAAATTTTTTTCAAAATTCCAAAAATTATAATAAAATCAAAAATTTAAACTTTTTCAAAATTCTAAAATATTCCAAAAATTCTTACAATATCAAAAATCAAAACTTTTTCCAAAATTCTAAAAATATTGCAAAAATTATTACAAAAAATTCAAAATTCCAAAAATATTTCAAAAACTATAAAAAATTCAAAAATGTCCATGTCCAATTTCGTTTTCAAGTACATATACGTCATAAAAACAGCTACATTTTGTTCCAAAAAATTGGCTAAAAAAATAAATGAAATCATTTTTTGACACACTTTACATTATTTTTTTGACAAACTTATAATGCCATAATTCTCAATAATAATATTAAAATTTCATTTCAAACATATAATTAATTTGATATTTTTCCAAAAAATTGGGCAAAAACAATCTTTCTTTTGACACACTTGACAACATTTTTTTGACAAACTTATAATGCCATAATTCTCAATAATAATAATAAATTTCATTTCAAACAAATAATTAATTTTATTTTTTTCCAAAAAATTGGGTAAAAAAATAAATAAAAACTTTCTTTTGACACACTTGACAACATTTTTTTGACAAACTTCTAATGCAATAAGCTAGTTTTTGGTCTCACATACCAATCCCGACCATCAAGATTTCTCTAAATTTAATGTTCCTACTCGTAATCACTTAAAATGAACGTTTTTTAAGCCAAAAATATGAAAATTTGCTATTTTTGACACACATAATGATTTTTTTGACACACTTCCGGTGCAGTTATCGAACACAACGTCCTTTCGAACCTGTCCCTTGAGTATACCAATTTTTAGAAAAAAAAATTTTTGAAATCCCTCCAGCGGTTTTCCCTGCAGCGTAGGTAATGACGGGCGGCCGGCCGGACGACCGGCCGACACACAGACATACATTTTTTTTTTGCTTTTTTAGAATCAGTAGGTCCTAAAACGTCGTGAATTGCCAAAAAAGTGGTGGTAAGAATTTCACTTTTGGCTCATGAATGTAATTCTTAGGTCTGTCAGACGGAAGTAATACACTTATATTTAAATATTCGGTTCTGAAAACAACTCGGACTCGTTCTAATGCTATGGCAAAAGCTGTTCTTGCTCGTGTCAAATTCGAATAGGATTTAGTTGCTGCTGAGGCTAAGTATCATTATCGCTTTATATCCTTTTTAAAACCGACCACTGGTATTAAAATCGGTCGTCCTCAAGATGAAACTACGAATCTGGCAATGGAGGATATATTCACTTAAATCGAAAATAGCGATGACTGTTAGTTCACTTTGAACGAATTGAGAAATGTTTGCAAAACTACAAATGTAGATAAGAGGACGCTAAAGCTACGATTAAAACTTAGGTATGGTGATAAAATTATTATCACTGAAAAATCGGGAACATCAACATTCATATGCTTAGTAGACAATTATCATTGCACCTAAAAACAAATAAGGTAATCTCACAAAACAGAGACAAAATCAGTTTTATTAATTTTAACTAATTTTAATTTTTTAAATTGTTGTGGTTTTTAATCAATTTTTAATTGTAATTTTAAGATATATGTTTAACTTACGTTTTCTGTATAAACAATGAATAAAAGTTTTCCCTTTTTATTATTATTTAATATTGTTTAATTTTACTTTAATTTTAATTTATTTGTTAATAAAGTGCATTATTTTAACCTTCAAAAAATTTGCAAACAACTTGTTTAATGTGTTTCTAGAATATACCATCTGAAGAAGGGGGCAAAAAACCACCGAAATGTATTGGAAATATAAGATATTAAAATTTGATACTATGAATTAAATTTTTGAGTTTCAATTGAATGGAATAAACATAGTCTATCATCCGGGTTTTTAGAAAGAAGTCTGACAAACTCTTTCAGATAAAACAAAAACATCAAAGATTAGTAGACAATTATTATGATATTTTGCATCAAGCTTGGTACGAAAAAAAATTGAATAAAAAAGAAGAACGACTCAGAATCCTAAAAGCTTCTGCAGCAATCATTCGCAAAGATATTCAATCCACAGTGTTAGATAATTCTAACTACGCTCCACCAGGTCGCTTGTTTGGAGATTTAAACAATGAAATCCCAGAGTTGCTGACAAATTTTTTGGAGCGAGTGATTTAAAAAAATAAAAGATCAAATTTAGATCATTTAAAATTAATATGCACAAATATTAGCCAAAGTATCATGACTGCTGTTCGGCCGAGGTCTTTTAAGTCAAAATTACAATTAGGTCTCAATTTTTAACCCTGGCCAATACCTTTTATTATTCAATAGTTTCAAATTAAACAGAACCACAACAGATCCGTGGAATAGGCTGACCGGGGAAAACATGTTATAAAAAGCGCTAAGTACACTACCTCAAAGGTGGCCTGGAAACGTGTATTATGACGATTACAACTCTTTCAACTTTTTGAATCGTTATATCTCAGAAACGGTGGCTCTTAGGAAAAAAAGTATTTAGACATTTTTTGTAGATAATTATCTGATATACAATTGATCCCGAGTAAATTTTTTCCAGGTATTGGATCGATGAGTA